>OZ059825.1:64951786-65588143 GCA_964057195.1 Orthosia cruda | reverse complement strand
ATTATTTCTCATTTTTATGATTTTGTTGGAAGGTGATTAGTGAAACATATACTACACTTAAAAAAAAAGAAATCTACAATTTTCGAATCAATAATATGTAGTAATTTAAAGTATTTTTATTAGTTGATATTTCATTTTAAATAACGAGGAGATAGCTCCTAAAAACTGCACGAAAAACGGCTAGCGCGGCGTTTTGCTCGGGGTAGCGCCTTAATGTGAATTGGCCGACACACGTATAACAGTTTGCAGCTTTGTAATGTACTACCGTACTCATTGCATTCACTAGAATCGAGAAATCCTAATTGACACTCGCACTCCATGCCAGTCCATGCTCTGAAACGGGACGGGACGAGCCAAACTATTTCGTTTGGAGAGCAATGTTGGCCGTTGCTGGTTGTCAAAGGGATTCCAATTTAATGAGGGAGATGTTTGATGAGAAACTAGCTACATTTTAGATTGTAATGCAACTAGTAACTAGAGATACGATATAAAACATGTTAAAGTAACGAACCAAAACTCAATTTTATCTATAACTAAGTTTTTTGGCAATAAACCCGAATTTCTTTATTTTCTTTTTAGGGTTATAAAAAGATTCGTCGAAAATGAAAAACCTTAAATATTAGTCCGGCGCTATGAACTTCATTGACTTAACAAATATTGTGCTAGAATATAAGCTTTTACAAAGTTCAAACTGACTTGAGAGAAGAGAAACCCGAAGAACACAGTTTATAAAAAAAGCGTTGACGTCCTCACTAAACTCCAGCACGGGGACACGACGCTAACCCTCAGTTTCCCACCTTAAAATTACCGCAGAATTAATGTGACAAATTGTCAAGCACGCGTTATCTTCTGTGATTGGCTGTTGAAAATTCATTCAACCAATCACAACAGCTACCGCGGGATACTGAGGGTAAGAAAGAAAATTTGGTTGAAATAAATGTCACTAGATGGCGCGATATGTATCGATTTGTTATTGAATATTGTGTAAAATTTACATTTTCTAGAACTGATAATAAAATGTATTTTCTTGTTTAATCAACACTCCTGAGCATAAAATTATAGAATATTGGGCTCTTAATTCGCATTTCAAAGATTATTTGAACGGATCATTTCTAATTCATTCCAAGAGATGGCGCGGTTTTAAATTTCTGAGGCATTCATTACGTGCGATTTTTTTAATTTGTTTTGTAACACATTTTTGTACAATGAAACTGTAAAAACGTGCAAAAAAATGCTATAAAACAGATCGTCACTTTATTTAAATAAATAAATATTAACTAACCGAGTAAACCTTGCAAGTCACTGCTAACACCAATTATCGCAGTGTATGTATGCTAGCATTATATTATCTGTAACTCCAGTAAACACGGATTTGACTCCCGCTCTGCAGAAAATAAACGCGACACTCAAACACCACAGCTAAGAGACATCTTGTTTGCATGACGAGAATAAAATTAATCTTAAAAGAATATAATAACTCCAAAGGAAATCTCAAAGAACAATTATAGTGATAACCAGGCGTTAACACGACATCGAGGTTTAGAATGAGACTGTCAAAAGGGTAAGAGTGAGAGAGACAACGTTGTACAAAGCCGTTTTTTTTTTAAAATCTGCTTGAGTCATATTTACGGCCAAGCACTGTAGGTACGGCGGGGACCTTTCGTCTGCCAAGCGTAACTCCGCTAAATAGTTCCGCTACAAAATAATTTGTTTTGACTTTGAAACAAGAGTGAATGAAGTATTTCAAGCCGAGACTGTGTGCAAAAGCAACCATTAATTTCTATGCAGTTTACGTTGTCTGTCCTTCAGGTAGATCCTTTGCGAGAGAATTTGATTAAAGTTGAAACATTCGCGTACTTTGAATATTAATTTTGCGTTTTATTTCTAACGCCTTAAAAGCTTTTTAACTTTGCTAAATTAGGGATTAACCGATATTGGGCATAGTGTTCAATCCATTGGTGAATTACTTAATATTCGAATCGTATCTCTTAGACGACTGTATTCAAGTTAAAGTTTTAGAGTCGACATCAATAGAGCTCTACAGGCGAAGGATTCAAAGATTTCTGCACATACGTACGATTACAAACGTAAAGAGCTTTCAAGCTAGTTCTGCGACAGTGACTAGTGTCCAACTAGTCACCCAACGAGTCAAGTTTCAGAATCGGAATTAAACTCGACTTAATGAAGTTATCGATCAGACGTACCAGTGACAGGAAGTACACGAGACGAGATAGGACCTTATTAAACTATTAGTTGTAATGTGGGACGTCTACAGCTCGCAAGGAAGTTGAGCCACGCTGAGAGATAATTAAGACTAGTCTCAATTGTCAGCATCACGTCCTTTCCAATTAAAACTTCAATAGGCAATATAACACCAGTCCATGTCTATGTTGTTGTTGATCCAGCGCAGACGATATTGGAAGCAGGATATTGCGAATGTGTTCCGCTACACGGAAAATGTTCAATATTACTAAGATTTTGTGACGAAGTGTGAAATCCAACTTATCATTTTACACTATTATTTTCAACTAATATTTAATTTGAAAGTCAATGTTTGTATTAGTAATGTATCATTAAAAATCATATAAACGTAAAAATCTTCGCGTCTTGAGCGGAATTGGCAACAACAATTATGTATAAACTTCAGGTTTCACGTGAATGCTATTCGATAGGAATCCAACATGAACTACACCCGCAATCCACGTTGCATTCTAATCTGAAATGGTATTGTATAAAAAAATAATGAAAATTCAAGGGGTATTTAAATATTCGGCTTTTATTGATAACAGACGTAAAGCCGACCGCTATGAATCGTGTCGGCAATATCCAGGCAGGGGACAGACTGACAGAGGCTAAATACTAACGCAACGGCAGTGAAACGCCGAGTGAAGTGAGGGGGGCGAAAATACGGTTTAGCGCGGTACTCGCAAAGTCGTCATGAGCCACTGCCGGACACCTGTCAGTATGGAGCTATGAATGTTAAATAGTGACGGTGCGGCTCGCCAAAGCGATGCTTGTCGCTCGATGCAAATTGCAAATCAAAGTTGAGCTCAACACTATCAGTGTTAACATCTGTTTAACCCGCTTTACACTCAAAATACACACAGTAGTTTTCGTGTTGGGGTTGGACAAACAAACCAGCGATGCGAATGATTGGTTGCATTAGAAGCTCAAACAGCCGCTAGGCACACCCACGCGTTTGAGACCTAGCCCGCGGCCTGAGGTAAATACCGGACCTTATGACAATTTTGCGATTTCACATGGATTTAAGTGAGATGCAAGAAATTAACATTTTTAATATTGTTTCTAACCTGATAACAGAGAGACCACGATCTCTTGACGTAAATTTCCGTCAACATCAAATGCAAATCAGGTCTAATGACCGGATACTTATGTAGGGCACTAGATACTTGCATAGTACACGTCTAGGGAGGGTGACTGCTATCGTTCAATCTGGATGAAAACGACGCGGAACCGCTCTTAACACCAATACATCCAGAGACAAATTAAATGATTTATTGCCGAGTGAATCAGCCGCAAGACTTGTACTTAGTTAAAGACAATCAGCTTTTCGAGGACTACTACGAAGATGTAGTAAATTGGCGGGAGAATGCGGCGTCTAGACGCTTGGGAGTTACTACCTGAGAGAATTTATAGCGAAACTTTAGATACTTGTGTTATTTCTTTCATTCATGTTTGTAGACCGTAAAATAAAACAGGTTCTGAGGTAACCATTTCTGCACAGACGGAATGCATTCAGTACAAAAAAATAGTCAGAGCCTTGTTTTAAGGGTTCCGTAGTCAACAAGGAACGCTTATAGTTTCGCCATGTCCGTCCGTCCGTCCGTCTCTTTGCGGTGACGGTTTCCTCTAAGCCCTTGCCTGGGCTGCCACTATGTGGATTTTTACATCAGAAACGATCTGTTTTATTGAGCAAGGCTTTTAATGTGTTAATTATAGGCGTAAAAAGCCGTTCGTATCCACTGGGGTGTCTTTGAACTGCCAGCGGCTTCTGTCCTCGCATCTCAGTAATTTTGTAATTACATTACACTTTTCACATCTACACCTGTAGATAGTCTATCCGCAATGGCGGTAAAGTGTAGCAGAAAATTTTGATAAAGGTTCTAAAAAAGCTTTTTCCTTTAAAAAATCCTCGTGATTGCTTGAGCTTACACCAATTCTTCAATTTTCTCTGCTCACTACAATGTAATCCAACAAAGGAAGTTCTCAAATAGTCTTTAGTCAGGCTTTCATTGCTAAGGACCGTGAGAACGTCGGCAGAGGTCCTTTATTTATATTTATTCTTGCCTGTGAAACACTACATTTTTTTATAATTGTAGCCTTCGTACAGTTGGCTCGAGATAATAAGCCAATAGCAAGCCGGCTGCTCTGAATCACGACTCTCATTGAATTAGTCAGCCCCGAACAACTAAGACGCTGTTGATATCAAATAAACGTCTGTTTGAAATCCTGTTTTTTTCAATCCCTCAGTTGAAGCGATATAGTTGAACAATCATAAATATATTCCATTGGGATTTTGTCAGTAGCAGAATGAAGTATGAAAATCCTATTACATGGGAATTGGGCATAACGGCGAAATTTGATGTACTGTAGATCCAGCTCTGCCTGACCCCTCGGGAAATACAGACCTGACGTTTGACCACTCTCTGGCCTGATGGTAAGCCATGATCTGGTCTACGGTGAAGCAGCTTGCCTAGAAGTAACCTATTCACTCTTGATTTAAAGACCCCAAGGTTAGTAGCTATTAGGAAACATAGACTCCGGCAGGGAATGCCACTCCTTAACTGTGCACACAAGTAGGTATTAGCAAAACGCTTTGTGCGTATGGGAGAGATGTTTACCATGTACCGATGGCGCATGGCCGTACGTCTTGTATTCCGATGAAGGAAAGGGCTAGGCGGAATCTAATTGTGCAGGTCCGTCGCACACTCCCCGAAATGCAACGGATAAAAATCGACAGGCTGGAAACTCAGCGTCGATGTTCGAGGCTCTGGAGCTTTGACGCGACCAGTGCATCGTTTCCAATAAGCCTTTTGGCCCGTCTGTCAACCCGACTCAAGTGCTTCAAGCTGGTATTTGTACGTTAAATTACAATCATAAAGCTAAAGTTACCTAAGCTACGTGTATTTTGAAAATCTAGGCTATACCTGAGATTACACTTAGAAATACAAAAGTACTTGTAGCGTATGATATACGCTGTTCTATCAAGTGTTCGCTGAAGAAGGAACTAACACGGAACCTACGCCAGCCAGCAACTGAAGGCATTTGAATTCAACTGTAGGTAGATATATACGTAACCACACACGTGATTTCCCTGAGGCTACTCCTACAACACGACCGGGAAAGCAATCAGCAGTACACCTAACATACTCGTATTTATTTATTTCAATTAAATACATTGTCTATTAATACTTTTAAAATTGAAATTAGTAGTTATCTTAGGAAAGTTTTTCATAAATTAGCCTAACTAAACAAAAATGAAAAACAAGTAAAATTTCAAAATTTAAAAACCCCCGACACATTTTTATTTCATGCTACATAATTTATCTAGTATATAGTAGAAACGCTTCGATCGGCAATCTATTGAACACGTAATTATGACACGATATCTTGCGAAAACACCCCGATTCAAACAGTAAAACGCCCATAACTTTTGAACGGCAGAACCGATTTTATTCAAACATAGCTAAGAACACTCTCGATTAAGTCATCTTTTAAACAAAAAGAACTAAATCAAAATCTTTTCACCCGTTTGGACGCTATGATGACACAGACAGACACACAGCAACACACGTCAAACTTATAACACCCCTCTTTTTCCGGCTGGGGTTAAAAAGACTCTCATACCTTTGTTTTTTGTATACAAGTACCTTCGTGAGTAAGGATCACATGCAGTTTCATCAAAAAAATAAGCCCACAAGAAAAAAAAAACAAGTTTAACTTTGTATGTAAAAGTAATACCTATATTAAAATATTTTACCCACATGCGAGATACCTACTAATCAATGTTGATACTAAAATATAATAATAAATTGTTTATTGATCAAAAGGGTACAGATGGTGAGAAAAACAAAACTTATACTAATTAAAAGCAAGATATACAAGGTTATGAAAGTACAGTATAAATTATAGTAGATAGTGCATGTTGTTGTAAGTACATATGTACCATGTTGACTGTGTGACTGTTGACAATTTACGTTACCCTGTCTCTTAAGAGACAGTGAACGTCCATAAGGATATGATTTAATATTACCTTTTATTTAGTAAGGAACCTGACGATCCACCCACAATTAAACAGTTTTCAGATAACGGTAAGTTAAATTGAGAAAAATTTATAATGTACTTAATTTTTGTGAGTGTGTATGTGTGTGTGTGGTGCATGTATGTGGGAAAATAGTACCTAAATAACGAATACAGAAACGAATGTCGGTTCATTTTCATAAAAATGCAATAAAACACAGCTAATACATTAGGGCCGTGTCCGTGTCCGTTCTTCAATATAGTCGCGCAAAAATACTCAACGTCCAGTCACGGTATAGAATACAGTTCTTTTCAAATTGCAAAATTGCACTTTATGTCTTTACGTATAAAGATCAAATTCAATGACACGAAAAAACATTGATGAAATTCTCGACCGAAGTGGCGCTCAATTTGCGTATGAAAACTGTCGCCTAATTAACAAATGCCATTGGATATAAATAGTATGACCGCTATAAAAGCTTGTTGCATTTAATTCACATAATGGACAGAAACGCGTCTTAATTTTTTTATTAGACGTATTTTTTGCCCGTTTTCACACTATGTAGTTTAAATACAAATATGTAGTGTGAATACAAAAAAATATTTTCCTGTTCAATCATCAAATAATCACCAGTTTTTGACAGTAACGTGCCGATGTGTACACAGTATAAATGAAAACATTCAGTGGAATTCGTGTTAAAATTAATAATTCATAAGGGATTCTGATTAAATACTATACAGCTATCATGCGTCGAATAATTTTGTTTATTAATATAATTATTACTATTTATTGATAGCAGTTTCATATGGTTATTTTCGTGCTTATAGAAGAGACCTTATGTTTTTCAGTTTTCATTTGTGAAGGGCAATAGAAAAAGTGATTCAATATACGTCATGGAACCATGTCCCATGTTCTGTAAAAAGAAAGTCATCCTTGCTATACTTCTTCAATAGAAAAAAAAATTTAGGTCATCATGGACGTTAAGTACACACAAATAAAGGAGTCAGTATCAACTATTAACTGCTCACACGAAGCCCAACTAACAATAGAAACAATCCTGTGTATTCAAACAGGACCAGTTATCCTGCGATACTTATAAAATCTTGAGTCGTACCGGTTTTTAATATTCATTGTTCAATTCAATATGCTTTATATAAAATCTTCGCCCCATAGAGCAACCGACAACTGCGTCGCTAGTCTGCCGGTCGTCACCCATCCTAATTGAGTATTAACCCATTGACATCAAAACTGGGCAGGGGACCGGCTGGTAGGCAAAAAACTTGTCTGCTGGCTCGGGGACGCAATAGTATTATTATGAAATGTAATAGTACATTGTGTATTAACGGCGGTAAGTAAGGAATTACGATCGAGACTCTAGTAGAAGCCCGAAGTCGAAGACTGAGGGCTTTCTGAGTCGAGGTTCGTAATTCCCGTACCGCCAGTGATACATACAATGTTTTTCATCACATTTTCGAGTAATAATTATGAATTATAGCTGTTATTACGAAATACGTGAACTTTTTTTTAAAGCGGTTGGCGAATTTTTGCCCACACCACAGATTATACAATGTTTCGTTCAGAAACTTTAAGGGCAAATACTTACGTAGGTATACAGCCATGACGGACTGTAAAAAGAATTAAATAATTTCGACGTTTTAATACTATAACTATTAAAATCGATTATTAAGAACATTAGTTGAGTATTTAAGTAACATGTAGCGAGATTGCAAAGAAATACCTGTTTAGATAACATTTAAAGACAATTTTTCAATTGCGTGTAAACTCCTTGCTTGAACTTGCATGACTTGTGTGCTGTGCCATAAATTAAAAAAATATTACTTACCGCCCTAGGGTTTCATGACAAAAAGAAAGCCCGAGGGTTTTATATGGGGCATTACGGCCAAGTTAACATGTATGTTTAGATACTTTTTACGTGCAAGTGTGATGAAAATTATCTAAATATCCTTACGGACATGTCTTTCTTACAATGGTAACGGGGTGTAAGTATCTGAAGTCAAAGGGAGCATTATTAATGTGCCGATAATGGGATAATTCTGTGAGAGAATCTATCTCCTAGTATATATAGCTCTTCTGTTGGTATGTTCTTTGTAGTTTATAAAGGCTGACGTTAGAACAAGGATATTATAAAAGGAAAACCAGATTTAAATGTTCATTTGGCAGAAACATGCGTATGCGACTATGCATAATAGGTTTCATTATACTACATTAAAATGATAAAAATAAAAATTACCAAGCAAAAATGTCTTCACATCGCCTTTATATATTACCAGCTAAGGTGAATCAGAAATAGCTTCATCTACAATAGCTTTCAGATTTACTGAAAAATGTTGCTTTCATAAAATTTCAACTGTATTTCAGTCAGCAGACTGACAAGAAATCTTATGTGAACCGAAGCGAAAAGTCGATCACTCTTTACGTTTAAATATAACAATACTGCTCGGTAAAGTAGATTTAAGAGCGCCGTACTTGGTAGACTAGTATTCTGACTTCATTATTTGGCCGGGATAAAGAGGATTACTATCTAGTTTCTTTTCCCTGATATACCGATATAGAGGTGCATCTAAATAGCTTCTTTCACCGGAAAGAAGCTATTTAGATGCACCTCTCTTATTCACAAACTTCACGTTCATAAGTGCTTGAGAAAACTTATCTGTTGTTTTTATAATTTTAAACTAGCTGACCCCCGGGGCTTCGCTCCCGTTAACTGGCTACCTACCTACCCTCACTGCCATGCCTGCCCTGCCTACCCTACCTACCTACCTATAATTTTTTATCTATCATCAATAGTTTTCTCAGCGCACGCCAAAGACTGAATTTTATAGGCAACATTTTGCTACTTTGGGTTACATTATTGCAAGTTGCATAAGGATCTCATTTTTTTTTGAAAATATGTTATAGCCTATGACACTCAGGAATAATGTACCTTTCTACTGGTGAATTATCAAAATCGGTTCAATAGATCCAGAAATTACCCCTTACAACTTCACAAAATCACAAACTTTATCTCTTTATAATATTAGCATAGATAAAGCGGGATGGCTCATTAGCCATCCCGCTTCATCTCATCGCTCATTAAGGATTAAAGATTTTGCTAAGTGATGCTTTTGTATGTTATTCCTTTAAAATAACAACTAGGTACATATTTCTGAAATTCAGCTGTACTAATGCTGTGAATACATTTTGTGCAACTGGCACAAGGTCGTTAGGTGTTTTTGCAGTTTTCCGGTGAAGCAGAAGCACTCATCGGAAGCAATCTGCACCGAGACTCCGTAAACACGATATTTTATTCAATTTCTTAGGTGCATTGTTTTTATGTAGTTCCAGAAATCACCACATCACACAACATCCATGAATTCTAAGACGTACAGTCAAATAGATTTTCACAAGTTTACGCAACGCAATTGACACGAACGTGCGAAATTATTGTGAAACGGAACGTGCCCAAATAACAACTATTTATTGGTGAGAGTGAATCTACAGCACGAAGGCTCAGCTAAATCTAAGGGCAAACATTTTCATTGTAAGCACATTTCAACAGTATATTAGTTGCGGATGCCGCTTTTACTTTGTGCATTACCTACGGGACGATGAAACTTAGTAGGCTTAGTTCGAATGTTAATTTTGAAATAGGCTTTTGGTATACTCGGATGTCCGGTGCAGTGCCTCGCATGGATATAAACAAATGGCTCATTGCGACGATGCAGACCCGCTTTTCAAAGTAATGTTCTACCTGTGAATTAGTATATCGAATTGGCGGTATCAGGGTATCCGGCTCAGTCCGGCGCGAGTGAACGCGTCGTTGTCATACCCGGTTCAATAGTGTCTGGCTTTAATGAAAATGCCTTTTTTTGCGAAATAGTAATTAACGAATACGTGTTAATTAAGTCACGGTTGCTCGGATGGATATTTCGTTAAGTAGAGTTTTTCCACGACTTATATTTGACATTTGATTGATTTATATCCAATTTTTTGTCAGAGATTAAGAAATAACTGTACCGGTCCAAATAATTGTGTATTATCACAAACACACGTTTAAAGCATTTATCACAATATTAAAACTAAAAATCATTATGATTATACACCACTAAAGCGCACTAAATATGACTTTTAGTTCTAAAGGTTTATTAATAAAAACTATTCTAATAATAGCTAGCGTTAAACCTTTTTTTTTCGATTGTTGATTAGCTTGCGCTTGACCACTATCTCACCTGATGCTAAGCGATGATGTGGTCGACGATGAATCACGCTTGCCTAGAAGAAACCTATTCACTCTTGACCTAAAGACTCCCAGTTTGCAGCTAACAGGAAATACAGACTCCGGCAGGGAATGCCACTCCTTTGCTGTACGCATAATAAAAGTATTCCCAAAACGTTTGGTGCGTATGGGTGCGATGTCTACTATGTACCGATGACGCATCGACGTACGCCTTGTAGTCCGATGATGAAACGGGCTAGGAGGATTTAGTTCATGCAATTCCAACGCACACTCCCCGAAATGTAACCGATAAAAAACCGACAGACTGGCAACTCTGCGCCAATGTCCGAGGTTCTGGAGCCAGTGCTGCCAACTTAGCGCTTTCAGCGCCAGATCTAGCGCTTTTTTGATAAATAGCGCGTTCTAGCGCCTAGCGCTAAATCTGGCGCTTTTTGAAACATTGAACTTTTTTAAAAAAAAAGTAATTTCGTAAACTATCAACATCTAAACGACGTGTTGAATAAATTTCATCCACAGATAAATATAAATTCAAGTCCAAAACTGATCAATACCAACCTGACCAACCATTTAATTCGGCGGCAGAAGCAATTGTAGTAAAATCAGACGATGGTGAATTAATTTATTTCCTTTATATTATGAAATAATTATATTAACACGTTATTATTTTATTTTATTATCACTAAACAAGTACTATAATGTATTAACTCATGTTTATGACATATTTTGATTCAATAAAAAAATACGTCCCCGTCTCAAATTATTGGGTGTTTTGTTTACAGCGACCATTTAGCGCTTTCTAGCGCGTTTTTAAAGAGCTAACAGCGCGTTTTTGCTTAGACGAGTTTGGCAGCACTGTCTGGAGCCTAGATTCGACCAGTACTTCATTGCCGATGAGCCTCTTAGCCAGTCTTTCGATCGAATCAAGTGCATCCAGCTGGCACTTGTCAGGTCCGTCCCAGAGATGAGAGCAGTTCTCCATGCATGATCGAACTTGCGCTTGATATAAGTTGAGTAACTGTTCTGGCGTGAAGTACCGTCTCACCGTTGCGAGGATCCCCAATTTTTTGGCAGCCCGTTGAGCTTTTGCCTCAATGAATGGACCAAAATTGAGCGTCGATGTCAACGTGATGTGAAGAATCTCAAGATGGTCAGTTATCGGCACGGCACCTCGGAAAGAAGTAGCCGAGTGGTATTGGCTCCTATTTCTAGGCACTCTGCGCTACTACCGTCTGGATACCTATTTGTTTCGTCTGTGCAATTTTATCCGTCACATCGATTCTTGTAAAAATATGACCCAGGTAAGTACCGCAACACTACCTGTCAACGTACAATCTAAGGTTATCATTTATTCCTATACAAATGTAAGGCTTTAATTAACTCCGTCAGTAACACTTATTAAGGCAACAAGGAACCCGTTTAATTAACCGAACCCGGTCGTTGCACAAATAATAGCGATTCACACTTCAGCATGATTCACGGAGCTGTCAGATATATCTTTCATTTAGGAGAGCTCCCATTCGTACGGAATTCTGATATCCCAGACGTGTGGCATTGTGGAGTAGTTGGACGCTTTAGTATTCAGGCACAGTATAAATATGGATAAACAGTGCGGCAACTACATAAAAACGCTCGAAACGGCACACTCACACAAACATGCGCATCGACGAGACCTCTAAGCAGTTTCCGCGATGCTGTTAGTAGTGCGGGCCGCTTAGGGGTCTAGTCGATGCGCATGTTTGTGTGAGTATGCCGTTTCGAGCATTTGTAGGTAGTTTCCGTACTGTTCATCCATATTTGTACTGTGATTCAGCGAAGGATGTGTGTTCATTATTATGAGTATGGCCTGTTGAAACCATATTTTTTGATAGGCAATCAGTAATTTTTGGATGAATGTTTTGTGAAATATCAGAAATTTAAACGACCAACACCTACTTTCTAAACATAATTAAAAAGACAGAGAGCAAATGGCTGAGAATCAGTACTTTTATTACAAATATAGAAAGTCGTCCTTGAAGTCACAACATTCTGCAAACGAATTTCTCGTCTCTTTGTGTCGTCTAGTAAATAGCTGAATCGCAAATCAAATCAGCACATAAAACTTCGCCCGACCTACGAAATTGCACATGAATATTTAAAAAGATTATTGAATTTCTCGTGCCTTTCTGAAGTGTTGCAGTACGTGGCCCACTACCAACACCAAGTATATTTTCATCATCAGTTCTCAGCAATATTTAGCGCGATTTCAGAGTCCGCTGCATAAACATTTATGTCTGTAATCCCTTCAACTTTTATCTCATCGATTAAATTTGTTTATAAATTTACCACACATTTTGTAATACGAAACTACTGTTCACTCAACGGTCATAAAATTCACGTCTCGCAACTCGGCTTGCGCTAGCGCATGAGCCGCCAACTATTTTTATGGCTATCTCGCTATATGTGCTACGGTATGTTTGTTTGTATGCGTAATCATATTGAATGTTAAGTGTTTGCTTAGACTGTTATGATATGTGTACGTGTATTGTGTTGTGTCGGCTTCGAGCACGCCCCGACTTTCTGTCCGTTGATTGAGACACTTAACGCGACAATAGCCTGACTATAAGAAGATAACCCAGATATATTAAAGAGCTGTTACATCTATCATAATATCGTTTGTATTATTGTATTGATGGATTATCTTTATAAGGAGCAGTGATGGCCCAGTGTAACGGCCCTGACTTACAAGCGTTCGAATCCAGGTAGGCGCATTACTTTGTGTAAATTATTTCATCACCACTACTCTCAAATCGAAGAAGGAAAACATAGTGAGGAAACCGGCATGTCTTAGAATCATAAATTCGAAGAAAAGTGACATCCGCCAACCCGCACTGGGCCCGCGTGATGGATTACGGCCCACTCTCTCGAGAGAATTTCCGTGTCCTAGCAGTGGGAATATTAAAAGATGATGATGATTATTTTTCACATTTTTGACAAGAGTGTCTGAAAACCTGTTGAATGCACAAACAGATACCTTAATACTAGAACGGTCTCTTGAGCAAAATTTGTAAAAGTGAAATAGCAAAGGGTTGGACGCCCGACACGTTAAGAACAGCTACGATCCTGCACGAATGCTTCCGGAGTCCCGAATAAAAGATTGGTGATTTTGCAAGACGCAATCAACTTTTTATTCGACTGTTTAGAGATGCTACCTATTAAAAAACCATGCCTGCAGAATGCAAATACCGTATAACCAAGATATTGGTGCATTTATAATCGTGTTGCGTTGACGCATTTGTCCGTAATAAGTGTCGTATTCAGTATCACGGTTAAGTGGTGGCTGAACGCCGAACAGTTTGTTATGGCGGTTACGTGTTTAACAACAAATTAAATTGTTGTCTAATAGGTTTGGTATGATGGCGAAGCGTCGATTAACCTTACAATTAAATACATGTCACTATAGATAACTGAAGTTTTCCAGTACATAGAATATTCAGATGTACAAGATGCAAGAACCAACTATGTGAACCCTCGATGGCTCGACGCGATTTGATTTATATCACACCGATAAGCAATATTTATTAAACGAAATTGCACGACGCAATTCGACGCAAATCGACCGATTTGCACATACAATTTTCTTAGAAAATCTATTTTTGTTCAATATCGCCTCAACCAATCGGCCTAGCCTTTTCCCAACTATGTTGGGGTCAGCTTCCAGTCTAACAGAATTCAGCTGAGTACGTGTTTTATATGGAGCGACTGCCTACCTGACCACCACAACCCAGAACCTGGGTAACACGGTACCCCTTGGCTAGACTGGTGTCAGATCTCAACCTTCTGACTACTCGTAACGACTGTCAAAGATCTTCAAATGACAGCCGGGACCAACGGCTTAACGTGCTTTCCGAGGCACGGAGGAAACTCTATATGTTGAAATGGTCACCCATCCACGGACCGACCTTGTCAAGCGTTGCTTAACCTTAAAGATCGACCCGTGCGGCTGTTATTATTTAACCTTCATCGCCTATCGACGCAATTAAAATTGCTACTTCAGAAAGGTCCCATCAAGAACCGATCGATATTTGCATATCCAAATGTTTCAGCGCCGAAACAATTCAGCGAGGAAAAAAAAGACATCGTACATCGAACCATCCAGACTCCAGAAAAGTTAGTTAAAATTACCAATTTAGACGCTATGTGTAGTCAAAAGTTCGCCAACAGACCGGATTGTTTAGCTTTCGTACATGTTTCGTCGGCATCGATATGCTACGTGCTTACCATATGGGTATGTGCAGTTCGGCCATTTTATAATGCTGCCGTATTCCGGAAGCGAGTGGTAGAGTGACCGCATGTCGTGTCTTGTCATTGACACCGAGCGACAGGTCGCCGGGCGATGCCCGCTTCTGACCTGTTCATTTGCAGTTCACGCGTATTTCGGCTTATCATTGCTGAATATTTAATGTTTTGTCCAGCTGCTGGGTTGAAAATAGGCACATATTGCTACAGTTGTTACATTTTAAGCATTCTGGAATTATGTTTTCACCGGCGTGGAGTCTCTCTCAAAGAAACTGTCCCGACGTACTGTACAGATTATAATGATTATTTGATTTATCTGTCGATATCGATGGATTATTAGATGGTGATCTATATATCGCCGTGGAACGGAACCAAACGCGATCGATTTACAAAAAAATATCGGTATAATCAGATGAAAAACGCTAGTTACGTGGCACGGTTTCTTTGAGTGTGTTACGTGACTTAGAAAAGTGTAACATCGAATAACACGTCCCCGTAAGTTTACTAATACGAAACACTTAACAACGAATGCACGCTACCACGAAAAACTTAACACCGTAGGCATGCGATCTCGAATAACCAAATCTCTAATTTCACCAATTCGAATCACTTATCAAGAAATGCGCGCTTCTACGAAAATCTTATCGCCGAAGCCACGTGACCACGTTTAACCAAACCTCTAACGAAAAGACACCAATTAATTTAGGGAAATCCTAATAAAAACCACTTTTTAATAAAAAAAAACATTATTCATTTAACAATTAACAAAATCAATAATTTAAGAAAAAAAATACAAAATATTATTAATATGCGTTCAGTCAACGTTAGTATGCAAGACCATCTAAAAATGTGGTTAAGTACATTGTTTCCTTTTTTAACCGACTTCCCAAAAAGGAGGAGGTTCTATGTTTGACATTACGTTTGCTTTTTTTTTTGTTGTTGTGTATGTTCACCAATATCTCCAAAAAAGGTCCAACTAAAAAGTGAAAAATAAAAAGTCAGGTAGTATTTTTTTGCAAGAAGTTTTTTATTTATAATGTTTTCTTATTTTTCCTTTTCTATTTTCTTTCTTTTGTGCTCTGTTGATATCTTGAGACTGTGAATTTAATTTCTACCGTCAATTCTGTATGCTTTGGTAGGAACCAATAAACAAATAATTTCTTCAATGGTTTTAAATATATTCCATTTCTTTCTGCCCAATAGGCTGTTCCAGCGGTGGTACCATGATTCCACCTCATTTTGTGTAATTGGAACAGTGGTCCCTATTCAGCTATTTACCGACCAGATGTTAGGAGGAAACAATGGAGGCACTTTTTACAAATCTGTCTTTAATTTTTTGAGGTTTTGATTAGTCCTCTTTTTATAAGTTCCATTGACATAATATCTTTTGACTTTCACTGCATCCTTGGGTAATACTTTTTCTTTTAGATTTATTTCAAAAGTTTCAGGTATCTCATCTGGTTTTAAAAAGGTTTTTTTTTTTAAATGCGGCCAAATTACGCATTTTGTGAGCAAAAGATGTCGATTCTGAATATTGATTTTAGACCAGTAGATTGTATATGTTTCCAAATACTTTGCGCCTTCTCGAAGTCATTAATTTCTATATTAGGTTGCAGATTGATTCCAAATTGAGATGCTCTAGACTTGAGAAGCTCAAAATATAAGGAGTTCGTTAATAGGGAATTCGATGATTATCTTGCCTTTAAAGGTATCCAACACCAAACAACGGTTCCGTACAGCTCTCAACAAGTGGGATTAGCTGAACGTACCCACCGCTCAATTACTGAGAAGGCAAGGACGTTGTTAACAGAAAGCTCACTGCCTAAAGCATTCTGGGAAGATGCTATCCAAGTTGCCGTATACGGCTGAAAAATAGGTCTCCTCACAGAGCCTTGGGTGGTCAAATTCCCGAAGTAAGGTGGTGTGGTTGCAGAAATGACCTCAGTCATTTGTAAGTGTTTGGATGCAGAGCACTTGTACATATACCTTCATGTCACAGTAAAAAGTTAGACGTAAAGGTAAAGGAAGCGATTTTGTCGGTTATTCTGAAAATCATATAGGAATCCTGCTAATCTACGAAAAGTGTTTACGTCAAGAGATGCAACCTTTTTTGAAAATTGCTTTACATGGTTTAAAGAGCAGAGGCAATCTGAGCCTGTGGTACGGTCAGATTCCATATTGTTATTTCAAAATAAGGAACCTGAACATGACGATTGTCAATTTTTCGGGTCTATCGACGGTACCGATCCTATAGATGAGCCAACTTCACAGACAAATGTAGAAAGTGCAGAAGAATCAGCAAATATTAGAGAACCAGAACCATTCTTTGAGCTGAGACTTCCTAGTGTCGATGAAGAGCCTCCTTGTTTGGAAGAGGAGAGGAGGTACCCCACAAGATTTACTTTCTTATAATGTGTCTACGAATGATGTAAATGAACCTACGACATATTATGAAGCTACTCGTGCTGATGATGCTGATAAGTGACATCATGCCATAGCTGATGAGTACAACTCTCTGATAAAACTCCACACCTGGGAACTAGTAGATAGACCAAACAAAAAGGTCATACCATGTAAATGGGTTTATAAACTTAAAAAGGACGCATATGGTAATGGTATGGTCACTAAATATAAAGGCAGACTCGTCGTTAAAATTTTTAATCAAGATAAAGACGTAGACAACGACGAAACTTTTGCGCCAGTGATTCGGCATTCTTCTCTGCGCACCTTGTTTGCAATCTTAATACCTTATATTTAATTTGCGCTCTTAATTGATGTATTAAATAATTAATTGGTGTCTTCCTTTAGAGGTTTGGTTAAGCGTGGTCGCGTGGCTTCGGCGATACGTTTTTCCTAGAAGCGCGCTTTTTTTGTTAAGTGATTCGAATTGGTGAAATTAGAGATTAGGTTATTCGAAATCGCAAGGCTACGGTGTTAGTTTTTCGTGGTAGCGTGCATTCGTTGTTGAGTGTTTCGTATTAGTAAACTTACCGGGCAGTGTTATTCGGTATAACACTTTTCTAAATAATGTATCACACTCGGTTTCTTTGTATGGGATGAGGCATCTGTATGCTAGTATTATACTATCTGTGTCACCGGTAATTTGTTTCATGTATCTTCCTCAATAACGTTTCGGGCAGGTACGCATACCTCTCCTCTGTCACAGTACGCCATGGAGTAATTTATGTATCACATACCTACCTACATATATTCATACAGTGCCATCAGATCACCAGCACGGAATCCTTTAGTTGCCGTTCCTTTTTATTTGCGTCTAAATGGTTGGATTTGCAAAGGGTCGAAGTGATTGGATCAAAAACCGTTTTTGTTCTATCGTATCGACGACTTGCTCTGTAGTCTATAGTAGCTACAACACATTCGAGTTTTGTTCGACTGGAATGTTGTTGGAGCTAGCAGTTCTGGCCTTCAGCTACCAAAATTCGCAATGCTTCTGTGAAAACAATATTTAAACGATAGCGATATATTGCGTAACACAGTTACAGTTAGGTGAGAATATATTCAGGCCAGGTGTACATTATAACAAAAACAAAGTATAAACAATGCAAATATATCCTTGCGTTTAAGAAATTTAAGTACTAACTACTTAAATTTCTTAAGTACTAACAACTAAAGACTAGAGTAAAAAATTGCCAAATTTGCCCTCCTCCTCCATTTGACCTCCCCCACAATTAAAACAATCCTGAAATACTGTATTTTTTTTCTAGAATAACTATCAATAACAACATAGTTTTATTTGAGAAGCGTAATAGTGACCACAGCTCGCTTAGTCAGAGCGAGTCATGGCGACAAAACGGGTTAGGTGATGCGTCATATCAGCGAAAAGAAAGAGGTCGTATGTGCCTGCGCACGAGTCGGCTTAGCTTGTCGAACAAAAGCGCAGAATAATAAGGATAAAATACACGCTGAAGAATAAATTGTGTTACTATTCTGCACCTTTTTATCATCACTAATCATTCAAAGTAAAGAAATCGGTATTTAAAAGAGCTGAATACTCGTATAATTAACTAACTCGGTGAGATCGAACAGAAAAGGAGGCAAATGCATTTATTTATCGCCTAAATTGTCCAGGACACCATGTAGCGAAGTTAGCCTGAGGCAGCAGCCATGAGCCTGATCCAAGAAAAACTCCGAGGGATGATAACACAATTTAATGTGGAGAAAACACGTTTATCGTATATTTTTCAGGCCCAGTACTGTTCAGTATTATGATGAACATTGAGTTTGTTTTGCATCAACCCCTTCCTTCTTATTCAGTTTTTAGGGTTACGTAACCAAAGGGTAAAAACGGGGCCCTATTACTAAGACTCCACGGTCCGTCTGTCTGTCACCAGGTGTATCTCATGTACCGTGTTAGCTAGACAGTTGAAATTTTCACAGATGACGTATTTCTGTTGCCACTATAACAAGTCAACAAATACTAAGAACAGAATAAAATAAATATTTAAGTGGGGCTCCCATACAACAAACGTGATATTTTTGCGATAATGGTATGGAACCCTTGGTGCGTGAGTCCGACTCGCACTTGGCCGGTTTTATTCCCTGCGTTATCCGAAGTATCGCATCGAAACTAGAGTTGAAAATTGCGAAAGATACATTTTGTTGTTTTTAGAAACTTTGTATCTTTCCTTTAAAATACATGTAATTTTCGAAAAACAAAACCAATTTGACGTTCGTCTGAAAAATACAATCATACACGTATAATACTTGTTTTACACTGTGTATTTTTAATATTTAACAATCAAAGGGAAAAAAGATTGCTTATTAATATTAATTGAACACATTGAACATTTTATCCTCTTATTGATATATATGTATTAATATTATAAAAACTTACTTGCGAAATATTCAACCGAAGATCGGCAAGAAAAGTTTCTAAATTTTATTGAAAAATACAGGGGCGTTTGAAAGATAACATTTATTTTACATGTTTTTTTTTCAACGCTAATCGAAACGTGCTATTTAACTCTTAGATGTTGTGCATTTTCCTTTTAAATCTAACCATTAAGTGAATTGTATTTACTGAAGTATCAGCAAATGAAAAGATTATTTATTTAGTATATTTAGTCGTAGTCTGGTCAGGAAAAGTATACTATTGAATATGACTGAGGGTCGTAATTGAAGAAATTGTGCAAGTAAGGCGAATATATCCTTATCTTGCTCCCTTTTAGTTTTAAAATATCAGCAAACTTGACTGTCTACCATCTATTACGCTGAGGCGCCAGAATCGATTGCTGGCTTCCGATATCAGCGGAAGTTTTAAACTGATCTGTATTCTGTTTGTTGAGAGAAATTTTAAAGGAGACGTAATACGAAATGTTCTAGTAAAAGACGTAAATAATATCTGCAATAACGGTAAAAGCTGAAGTTCCTGCGTCACGCGTCTTTAGTAAGGGTTTAATATGTATTGCGTTCTACATACATATGTAAGTAGTGTGTACAGAGTTACAGAGGTTGATTTCGTAACCAAATCGAAAAGTACGAGCTTACACATATCATGTTACAAGATTTAGAGTACTTAGTGGAGTAATTGTCGCGTATTACACGCTTGCGCCTGCTAGTGGTCTCTGTCTCGATATAATTATTTAACGTGTCTCAGTAACCACACCTGTCACCGTATAATGTTACCGTGTATCGTTTAATAATGCTTTGTGAAGCAACTCGGTGCAATTCCATGCGATGCGGTTTTGCTTCGGTATTAAATTAGGGCTGTCACACATATGGATCAGCTGGGACTTTTATTTTTTTGTGAATTCAGGCGTCGATTAATTTTGTTATGAGATTATATATATACCAGTTATCTTACACACATCCCAGGTTACAAGATTGGTCTATATGTCACAAATTCACAATCCTAAGTTGTAAAAGTATAACTGTTGATAAGTACTTAGTAAGTAAAAAAAGTGTTTAAAAGTTAGGGAGAAGATAACATAGTTTACGTAGCGCAGAAATTATTTCCAGGAAGGCGTACATAATGCTTCTGTTGAGCTTTTAATGGTATTCTGAGAGCTTCTGCGAAATGCTGGTACTTTACAACAAAACTGGCATTTTTGTTCAGTCTGGCAGCCCTAAACATGCATAAGTTTATGATGAACTGGGATTTTAGTTCATATAGTGAGTGCTAGTACTAAGGTATTATTGCGGGACGATGAACAAACCTCTAGAAAATGCACTGCGGTTTTTATCAGAGTTTGCTAACCGGTAAGCTTTAGATGTTTTCCATTAGCCTTACGGATTAATGTTCATACTTGTCTACAATTCTACAACGTAGAGTTCACAGACATAAATCTAAATAGATAACGCAAGTCCCTCCATCTGTATGACAACCAAGCGTGCCACTTTTTCACAAACAAATTAAAAACAAATTTACTTACCAATGAAAGAAAACATTACCAATGCCTCGGCCAATATTTTCTATACATTCTTTACAGCTCAATATGGCATAAAAGGTATTTTTCTAGATTTCGGTGGATTTCCGGTGCCGATAATACTAAATGAAAAGCTCCGATTACGATAATTGATCCTAACTTCACTCCGTTTTTTGGCACGCCAAGTACACATACAATCGCGTCGTCTAGTTAGACATGTGTCTGTGGTGGAGAATCAGGGGATTAATTACCAAGCCAAGGCCATACAAATATTTTTTTGAAAATCAACCCGTTATCGGAAGTATTCTGTCAATTAATTTAGGAAATATGAAGAATAATCTTAGTGACTGCTTTATTTAACCAATTTATTAAAGTAAAAAATAACTCAAGTTGGGTGAATCTCAAAATATAAAATACTTTAACATTGTTCTTCTAATTTTATTTAAATACTTATTATCTTTGTAAATGAACTTAGCATGGATATTAAATTATACCAAATAAAATAATCCTTTGTTTCCCTCATTGATATAAATAAAAATAAATCGAGCGCATTTGATAACATTAATTATAGTCAGTCGTGTGGCTAAAGAATTCGCAGCTGCATACTTGATAAACGCTCACCAAACATAAATGTTTTAGTAATAATAAAGCAATAAAAACAAATAAACAAACATAATGTGTAACATTCGCATCGCAGCGCGGCGCTTGCACGTCAAATTATCATTTATTACAATGATAAATATTATTGTTTAATATTTGAATAATTAGAAACAATAAAACTGTAATAAATGACAAGAGATGGATAGAGAACCCACGCAGTCAGAGAGCGGTCAAAAGTTTTGCGTTTATTTAATACAATCAGGATTGGACATTGCTTTCGCGTACTTTAACTTTTTTTACATCAAAAAAGAACGCTGACCTCAGAACGCTATTTGTATGCTCGTGCCAAAAAAAAACAAAACGAAAAACAACATTCTTAAAGAAATAATTGGGCTAATAAATAAATTCAAGATTCAATAGGTTGTTAATGCTAGTGACGGAAGGGACCTAGTACTTGAAAATCCAGAGGTTTGAAGTCGACGAACCTACATGATTTTGCACTTAATATCGTCACTTATACGCGACGTCAGTTTCGATCGCCTAGTGACACTGCAGCTGGCCTAGAGCAACCTACGCCAGATACGAAAGTACCCTAAAATAGCATCAAATTAATTACTTATATAATGGTATTTAGGTATTTTCGCTGTAGGGAGGAACCAAATAAATGAATATTGGAATACAATCCGAATTAAGACTGTTTAAAGTATTATTTACATAAGTTAATTATCAATAAGTTAACCACTTCAATAATAATAATTACTGTTTCAGTTTTAGAGAGGACCCAAACTAACATTTGAGCTGGCCTCATTCCCTACGAATAGTGGAGTGCAATCCGAATTTCGATTACCTAATTGAAATATTATTGACTACAATGATAAATAATTACTACTTGCGTTTTACCCTACAAATATTGGAGTGCAAACCGGATTTCGACTGCTTCAAATAATAATTAAATTAAGTTTATTATCAATAAACACACTGCAAATGTGTAGTGCATCGGTTTTGCGCGGATTTCCACTGGAATAATTCACGACGAATCCCGTAAATAATAAGCCAAATACAATGTATTTAAAAGTCTTGAGGTATTCAATCACTATGTCATAATGATTGAATTCCTCAAGACTGTTTTTTTATACAAACATTGTGTAATGAAAGGATCATAATAACTTTAAACAAAAAACAAGACCTTAGGAAATATATACCTACGTGGGAATAAACTGTACCAACAAAATAATAATTAGTGTAATCATAAATTCATTCATATTACTGACACATCCTTAAAATAAATACCTACACTTTGCAACACCTAATTACCTGTACAAACCAGTAAACAAATCGATTCATGTTTAAATCATATTACGATTACTTTTATAACACCTTACTAATGTTTAAATCATGTTTGCATAACCAAATAATATGTAGCATTAAGACCGTTAATAAGGTCATGTCGAAGAACCCTCTGTCCTACAGGTAGATTCTATTAAATAAAGAAAAAGAAATATATATATATTTGTCAGATAGCTTTCAACTACATATTATTATTTTGACTCCAATTTTATTTAGTGGCATTATTTAGGTATAAATACTACCCCTTCCCAAATAATATTTCCTCTAAATCAATAGTTATTTGTTTTTTTTTAATATAACTAATAAAATGATTCTCTTCTGAGATTTCACCTAATATAATCAATCCTACAAATAGTTTATATGATATTAATTTGCGTACTATTAAGTTGGTTTGAGTTGAGTATATATTTTTATTTAAATCGATAAACCCATTTTCTAAATGGCTTTAATATTAAATAAAAACAGCCGTTCAAGCTTGTCGGGGTCTCATACAACTGATTACTGTAAACCTGAATTTTGGTGGTGGAGTCTCTTTATTGTTATTTAAATATAAGATCTCAATAGACCTGCTCAAAAGGTGTTCTATTTGTATTCATGTTTTAAGAATGGTGACCCTTATATAAAAGTATCAAAGGAATAATACTGTCATGAGGGGAATATGATATTAATAGTACCAACAAATCATTGTTTCTAATAAGATCAATATTCTTCATATTAGCAATTTATTACTTCTATTACCTTTACCAGTATGAAGTAGTAAACCATGAAGCAAATTTTGTGAGAAAAACTAGCTAAGAAGCTGTCTGTATTACAAAGTTATTATCAATTCAAGGAAGACACAATGAAGCCTAAATCCAGTACAATCTTGATGCCCTCTCACTTCCTGCAGTTGTAAAGGATAACACTAAATTGAGTGTATAAACCTGCAGAGGATATGAGTAATTTATTCTTACTAACTTGACCACAGTTGGGATGATTTGTTCACAAAGGAACCCACAATGAGTAGGTCGTCGTATTGGGCCATAAATACGTATTCTGATAAGCAGTCAGGAAAAACGCACAATTCTCACAATACAACACTAAGAACTCCTGTTTTGATCTGCTTCAAAAGTTGTAAGAGATACATATAACAAGTTTCAAGTGTATTATAGCGGCAGAAACCACTTTTCTGAAGGAGCAAAACGCACGGCGAGTGGCCGACAGACTTGTTCTCGGCCTAACAAAAGTAAAAACGATACAAAGTTGCGAGTAAGTAAAGCGTATTCTAAGAAGCGTCTTCGTCTCGTGCAGTGTGTTGCATTCCTTAGTACGCCATGTGTGACAACGTATCTATTCGACCGTGAACACCTAACACACATAACTTTATCACAACATATCAAAATCAACCACTGTAAACTCATACCCATACTTTATTTACCGTACTCATCAGCTGAGGAACTGCGTCAAAAAAACTTATTTATAACTTGAAACTAACAATAAAAATATTGCAATAAAATCTAGAAACTATCAATAAATAAATAATAAAGGCCAATAAACAAAACAAAAATAATCTAAATTAACAAATTATCGATCTACGAGTAACGCAGACTTACTGCATTCTTACCTTCAGATAACTCCAAATCTAATTCGGCTAATTTGTCTCGTATGTCCTCCGGCAACTTTAATATATCAACACTTAAGTCAGCCATCATGGCAAAGCACTTTTTTTCACACAAAACAAATAAAGTTAACTATTACAATTCAAGAAACCATCGTGACACATGGCCATCTTGAATTTTGAATAATTTCTGACTCCGCCGACTCGCCAACTACTAATGTCGATTGTGAACACTAGAGACCGCTAGCGAGGCCGGGAAACAAGCTGGCTTGTTCTCATTTGCAACGTCAAGTTGACAGCGAACTTGACTAGAAGCGTTACAAAAAAGGAATGCGAAATTTCTAATTCGACATAATATTCATATTATTGTGATATTATTCATGTAAATTTTACTGAATTTAAAATCATCAATTTTAAAATATGTTTTTTTTTTAATTTGAATGTTACCATTTTAAAACTAGTGCCACCACAGAATATAAACACCCTATCACTGTCACTTGTATTCACGGCACCTTTACAGAAACTTGAAAGTCTAAAAGTTACTACTTACATGGTTGAAAGAAATTTTGTCAAGACAATTTTTTCTCATTTTAATCGAATTAAAATTAAAATTTTGCATCCATAATGTATATACAGGTGTAACAGGTGGTAAATTTAAGATACAGTAACAAATATGGACCTTGTCGGGTATAACAACATTATAGATACAGTCGGTGTCTAGGAGAGAGGAATATAGCCATACGCAGTATCTCTAAGTAGTCTGTGATATAGCCCTCGCCTAACTTCTTGGCCACCCTGAATTTGGTTTACCGGATGCGCGATGCACGAAACGGTGCTGTTTTAGTATGAGATTTACTACTGCGCAGCCATTGTAGCCAATGTCAGGGCGGCCAAGAAGTTTGGCGAGAACTACACTTTCTCTTAATATTTTTCTTACGAAAAAATAGCTATCTGTTTTAATTGGTTTGATGTACCTAATTAACCCATTAATGTCTATTTTACTAATTATATATTATTTTATAACTTCGTTTATTTATCTTTGTACACAATTTATATTTACATTTATAAATATTTCTTTATTTAAAAAAATAACAAAAATGGTTATATTTTAAATATAGTTATATTTTTAATATAACAAAAACCATCGGTGTCGGGTGCAGGGTCCAAGCTACCGGTGATTAGGGCTCCAGAGACAGGAACCTCCACACAATGCGAGCCGTATCGAGGAGTACTGCCTTCTGTATCAGGCCCTTGATCCAACCGTGCAATGACAGCCTCGACAGATGGTCGTCGAGGCTCTTGGCCATCAGGCCGTTGGCCGTAACGACAATCGGCACAATGATCGCCGAATCCACATTCCACATGTCGACAACCTCGTGTGCTAAGTCGAGATACTTGATTTGTTTCTCTTTCTCAGCTGTCACGACGTTCTCGTCATGCGGAATGGTGACATCGATTATCTTTGTGCGGCGCGCTAATCGTTCTATCACCACTATATCTGGCTAATTGGCAACAATAGTCCTATCAGTGATGATAGACCGTTCCCAGTACAACGTGACATGATCATTTTCGAGAACTGGATCGGGCACATACTTGTAATACGGTACCTCCGATTCCACTAGATTGTACTTCAAAGCAAGTTGCTGGTGAATAATCCTGGCCACTTGATTATGCCTGTGTAAGTACTCGCCGTTAGCCAGACGAGAACAACCAGAGATAATATGTCTGATGGATTCACCCGGACGGTGGCATGCCCGACATATGTCAACCGTGCCGTCCTTCATTATATGTCTCCGGTAGTTATTCGTCAGCATAACTTCGTCCATAATTGCACAGATAAAACCTTCAGTTTCCCCGAAAAGGTCACGGAAACGTAGCCAGGATACGGACGCTGGGAAATCTACATCGGACCCATGGGGGGCCCGATAGAAGCGCCCGTGTAGCTCCTTTCCTTGCAATACCTCTTTGCGCTCATCAGTAGTTAGTATTACAGGCTTGCGCCTGGACAACGGGGTGAGTCCCTTGTCCACTGCGACCACATCCCGGTGCATACCCACTTCAGCTTTTAAAAAGTATTCTCTGAGGCTGCACACTTCTCGGTTGTGAAGAGTCTTGGCGTTTAAAAAGCCTTGACCCCCACACTTCCGCGGGACGGCGGGATGTACAGTCTCATCACCGATGATCGTGGGTGATGAATCCGGTTTGCGGTCAGCAGTGTCCGGACCCACCTCTCGAGGGCGTCGAGCTCGGTCTGAGTCCATTTGAGTATGCCGAATGAGTACATCAAAACCGGCATGACCCAACTGTTGAAAGCGTGCACCTTATTTCCGCCAGACAAAAGGCAATTTAATACCTTTTTCAGGTGGCCAAAGAACCGCTCCTTCAGCAGTTGCTTCATGTCAGCACTGTTGATGCCCAACGCTTCCGACATAACCAAATACTTGTAAGTTTCGGTCGAGGAGAGATGTCTGAGGTGTATGGAATCAGAGAGTTGAAATCCCTCGGATTCCATAATCTCCCCTTGCTTTACATGCATGACTGCACATGTGTCCACAAAAAATTCAGTTACCTTCAGTAGCTCCGTCAGTAGGAATTTGTTGGGGGTAAAGAGTTTTAGATCATCCATGTAAAGGAGGTGAGATACAATATTATAATATTTCCAGGCGAATATATTAGTATTACCTAATTTTGAGAAATATCATCATAATGTTTATTAGAGGCACTGACCTCTATCATATAAGTACGCTGGACTAAACATACTATATGAAATGACAGTTGATTTTTGTGCTGATTCAAAGCGCCCTGCTCGAGGTTCACAGGAACTAAAATTGACACATTTAGAGATAGGTTAATACCGATATTTCTCAAAATTAGATAATACTAATATATTCGCCTGGAAATATTATAATATTGTAACTAATATATCAGTATTTGTGATATTTTTAAATTACACTAATATCAAAATAGTAGACTTGGCAAGGAGTATCACTCATCTACTGTATTGACTTCTCGTAGTATGTAATCAGTAATAATATGATCAAAAGAAATGTGTAATACTAAATTCTGGAATCATCATCATGATCATCCACAGCTCGACTTCGCCTACTGCTGAGAAAGGCCTCTCACTTGTACCAATCACCACGTTCATGAGCCTGGAATTAATTCTGGAATAATATCATGTTAGTTATAATTTTATTAACAAATGTTTTGAAGTCAAACAATTTATTATCTGCATCTGAAACAGAGTTGAAAACTGATATAAGTCTTCACCTTCCTGGAATGCGGTGCCACTCTTATTTGCACCTTAACACTACAGAGACAGGATCTCAGCGATGAGAGTGAGAAATACGTCCGTTGTAAATGATTATCCATCTCTTTTATTATTATTATTGTATAAATGATGTTCCCTTCACGAATCCGATGGGCGCCAATCGAGTGAATCCGAACGATTGTAAGTATTTACTAACTAGTGTACTTGAGCGAGGAGATACTTCCTCAAATATAATAGTTTTAAGGATAAGTTCTTAGCCTATCCCCATATTTAAATCTTACTGATCTGACAGTAATGCGCTACTATAACTTTACTAGCATGCTATCCACTAGTTTATAACTTGCAATCTGACTGAAAATATTTTTCAGTTAACCTTTACAGCAATTATTCTATTACTTTAAAATGAATCATAATAATAATAACTGGGATTTTTTTTCACATACGTATTAAATTATTCTCACAATCTATAAAGCCCATAAAAGTATTTTTTTACCGAAGGCTGTGTCCCATCTCTAATATTAGTTCCATGGACTCTCACGTTAAGTCACGTTGCTATCAGCGCCAAAATGGCGAAAATCAAATGTCTTCATTTTGTGAAGTTCAGCGTACTTGTATGATAGAGGTCAGTGATTAGAGGTCAGTGGCTAAAATGGTTTATCCTAGAGAATCTTATTGACAGGGCTGGTCTGGTACCTACCTAAGTACATGCCAGTGCCGTTTATTATACCTACCTGCTTGTAGTGTAAGTATAATGCCAGGTCTAGACTTCTTGAAACGATCAAAAAAGCCCATTTCTAGTTTGACGAGATTATTATCCAAGTACGTTTCCATTTACGATTTTGCCGTTGAAATCAACCTAAAATTTTTGTGATATGGCAACTTAGCGTCATTGTTGTGCTAGGTGGCGCTAGGCGTTTTCTTCTTCCGTCATTCTCATTCGCTGCCTAGTTTTTCTTTTTGCATTCGGTATGTAGGTACTTTGGTAGACTGTTTAAATTTATTCTCGTAATGGCTGCCACGCTAAATGTCTAGCTTATTGGTTATGTCATGTACATAGAATTAAAGTCCGGATGTGCAATTCGTACAATTCAACAAGTGTGTGGAACAATGGTCGCGTGAATGCTTCTTAGCATCAATCTCCCTGGAACGTTTCCTCTTTCATGTTTCCTTTTTTGGCAATTAAGTTATGGACTCGGCGTTTGTGTACTGTATGCAGTAAAAACACAATCTATGCCCCGTGAAAAGTGTTCGCATGGACCATATTGAGTGCAAAGTGTTTTGTCCAAAGTTAAAATGACGGATAATAGATCTTCGTCAGCCTTGTTCAAGCGAGCAGAGCAGTTGAAGAGATGGGAGGAATCGGACACGAACAAGCAGTCCCCGTCGCCGCGTCGGGCTACAAGGATTCAGTTTTCATCTGGAATAGTGTTTTTGGCGGCATGCACGGCTGGTGATAAAGACGAGGTGCAGAGACTGTTGAAGAGAGGCGCCGATATTAATACCGCCAATGTCGACGGCCTTACTGCTCTTCATCAGGTAAGAAAGCTTTCGTATAACACTAATCCGTCCATGTAATAATCTTACAAGTAATCATCTTGTGCATCCTTCTACCCTCACCATCACATTTGACAGAATTCTCATCTTTATTTTAAGAAACATTGCTCATAAATTGCTATGGCTTTTTGAGATAGAAATGTCAACTTCTGTAGTCAGCTTACAAGCTGTGTCTATTCACCTTTTTCCACTGTAAATGACTAACGTTTTCATTGCAATATTATGAATAGCATCTATGTACCCTCACTATCTTATGTGACAAAATACTTCTCCTTATTTTAATTATGAAACTGCTGAGAAATTGCTATGGTTTATCATCTAAATGTCTTTTTAATCCTTTCTACAGTAAATGACTAATTTCTGATTTCACTTCTCATAATGTTTTATTGCAATATTATGAAGAGTTAGTAGTTGCAATACTTTTAACATAGGTACTTACATTGTGTATTTGTAATAACAATGACCAGTAACTGTATTGAATTTAAAACTTTGTCTATAATGTTTCACAACAACAGTTGGTTCCGGATTGTTTTTCTTCTATGGTCATCCTGTTTTGTTGATAAGTGTAGTAAAGTCCATCAAAACGACAACAGATAAATGTAGTTCAAGTACATACATACATAAACTCACACCTTTTTCCCATTGTTCAAGTAATAAAGGCATATTAGATACTGTAGTAGGACATTATCTAGGACAAAATAATTACTATTTTATAAAAAATATCAGTCAACAGGATTAGAATTAGTGTTAAATGATTACCTTATGAGTAAAAGAAAAATTCAGAAGAAAAAATAGCCCTTGTTCATCATAATCGGGAACTGCGGTGTGATAATGTCAATGTTCAAATCTTTCATTCTTAGACATGCATCCCAAGCCATTGTATCATGAGAGATGACAAAAAGGATTGGGATGTTTTAGTGTGTTACTATTTGTGATATTTTTATCACTACACTAGTATTCACTTATGCCGAGTTTCCCACCTTTAAATTATCGGTTGAAAATTCGTTCAACTAATCACAGCAGGTAATGCGTGCGTGACAATTTGTTACATTAATGAAGGTGGGAAATTCTGGGTATATATTTTTCTATTTTTAGTATTAAACATTATTGTAGTAAGAACTCAAATGTAGAAGTACAAGAACGCGCAGGTCAATCCTTAACATGGTTTCTGTTATACATGCTTCCCTATTAGGAAAATATCTCTTCAGGATTAGTCCTTTTATAATTATTTGGAATTACAATACCTTTCCTTATTATTAGATTTCAACATTTGATGCATGCCTAATTTATGGAGAAATTTTTAGTAATCTGTCATGTTTTGGTGATAGGTTATCTAAAGCCAACCAAAAGCATAAATGCCTTATATTGTACTAGCCTTTGCCAAAGGCTTAATAAATTTTTAACAATTTTCAATCACTTTAGGCTTTGAACTTCTTGCAGAATTGTAAAAACATTACAAACAATGGCTTGCCCCAGTATTGAAGACTGTAACATTACAAAAAAGGTATAGTTTATAGACTTTTAGCTGAACTAAACAGGAAAGTTATAATGAAATTTAGAAATTTATAGATATTTTTATTCCTTAAGTACTCCTTATGCGCTAGTCTACTAACCTTTTTTTGTAAACTAGTGAAACATCCATGCTATGCTTAGAGATAATCTATTCATGTGGCAACATGTAAAAATGTTGAGATTTCACCATTGACATCTGCCACATGCTGAAAATTGGACTAAAATACATTCTGAAGTTTAGAATAACATAAGCAGGTACACACACATACACAAAAAACAACTGTGTTTCTATTTATAGATCTTGATTAAATGTCTTAAATATTTTCTTCTAAAATCTTGTTTGTCTCCTTGATATCTTGCAATTGCACAAAAATAAAGGAAACACATAGGGCTATTGTCCTTTTGTCTTTTTTGAATTAGGGTAATTATAACTAACAAATGTCATCTAGTCTAGGTATTTAATAAAATTCTATTATTTAATTATTCATTGACAGACATTGTTCAGATTATGATTATGGAGGATATCTCATTTGGCATATGCCTTGTACTGCACTTAATAAGTTTGGCCATACATGTGGGAATAATTGATTGTAAACCAAATCCTGAACATCAGATGATAACAAAATGCAATCCTTTTTAATGTTCAAAACAAGATACTCGTCTCTCTATGTTATGTTTGAAAATACCATTCTCCGGTAGGAATAATAGGAAAACATGGCTTTTAAAATGATTTAATATAATATATATGTGATCATGTTTTACGGCTCAAGCCTACTACTTTTAACTAATAAAATGGCTTGAGATTTGAGTGAGGTGATATTATATGACTTCTTTATGATATTTCATGAAGTGGTTGTATTTCCTGCAATAGAAAATACCCGCTGCCTACATCATGATATTATATTCTGGCCAGATCAATAAATAATATGTGTTTGACGTTATGAACAGCTAAATGCACGACTACTTCAAGAAATGGCCATACATTAGTGACCGTATTGTAAAGTAGGTTCATAACCCACCATAAAATAAAATTGTTCTGGCCAATACAATTATACCTAACTGACCTTTTGGACAACTCTGAGAAATAATAAGGCTAATATACTAGCTGACCCGAGACTGTCATCAGAAAAACTGCTTTCAGTTAGCTAGTCAACTTTTCCAATATAGGGACATGAGACTAGCGAAGCGCAAGGGTACTACTTACCTTTTCTCAAAATGCTCCTCATAACTTGGGTTTCGATTATACCAGATAAACAAAATTCTCGGGATATGATATCAATAGTGGACTTAATAAATAATAAAGTTTCAATAGATTTTATTGATATCTATAAAACCCCAAGTTCATCGCTGACTCACTCACTGATGATCATCAAAATTCTTAGGGTACTTCCTGATGTCCTAGAGAGCTGAAATTTGGTATGTAAGCTAGTATTAATACAAAAATTACAAAAAAAAAAATAACGTAGGACTTATACCCCCCCAACCTCTTAAACTAGGGGATGGAACTATGTATGAGACTTTTGCAAATTTTGGTGCTAGAGGTCAGAAGTTTGATAAAGGACAAGCTCTTTGTTACAAATAATAAAATACATATTTCAGGATTTTACCCCCACTCTTAAAACTAGGGGATGGAAGTTTGTAAGGGTTTTTACATACAAACTAAACGCAGAACGGAAGCGAAACAGCCAAGCAACATAAATTTTACTAAGGTGTAGAGTTTGTGAAGTCAGGGCGTGTAGAGTTAGAAGCTTGGCTCTACATGAGATCTGATAACTTTTTAGCAGTGCGAGCCAAATAGTCTCGTCTTGGCAACATTTTACATAAATAAATGTTTTTAGTGGGATTAAAACCTTTTCCAAACAAGTCGGTTCTCCAGTGATGTGTTTACTAAGGAACAGCATTTAATCTTAATACATAAATTCAATAAGACAGGTGAATGTGACTCACACTAGACACACCCATTATTGAAATGAGGTTTCCCCATTGGATTCAATCTGCCTAGCCGTTTCCCCATTAGATTACCAAAGCTTTGTTGTGAATCCAACTTAGCTCTAGCTGGGTTCACACCCTTTCTATTCTATGATTGTTTATGTTAGTCATAATGATTCATGACCAACATCATGGGCAAGTCAACTATGCTCTGATTAGGCTTTTGAAATTACTAGCTTCAATTAAAAAAGTAACAGTTCAAGATTACTCACTTATTTAGGAATTTATTCTTCCTGCTAGACCAGAGTTTTCTGCTTCTGGTACTAATTCAATCTGCCTAGCATTTTCCCAACTATATTGGGGTTGGCTTCCAGTCTAACCGGATTTAGCCGAGTATCAGTGCTTTAATGGTGCAACTGCCTATCCGACCTCCACAACCCAGTTACTAGGTAACACGGTACTCCTTGGCAAGACTGGTGTCAGATTTCATGCTTCTGACTACCCATAACAACTGTCAAAGATCTTCAAATTACAGCAGGGACCAACGGCATAGCGTGATTTCCGAGGCACGGAGGAAACTCGGTATGTTGAAATGGTCACCCTTCCACGGACCGACCGCGTCAAGCGTTGCTTAATCAAGATGATCGACCAGTGCGGCTCTTATTATTTAGCCACGAGCTCCTCACTTCTGATACCAATTGAATAATTGTTTTTGGAAATTGGAAGGTAGTTACACCAAACTGGTTACTTATATGTACAATGTGTCTGCTGGACCCATAGTAACAAAACTTTGAGGCCGTAAAATTCGCTTAATTTTTCGATAAAAACACCACACACATAAGGGGATTAATTCCCACAAATCTTTATTCCATTTCCTAAAATTCTGCAGAAATTATAAGACAAAAATGTGCAAGGGTAGTTTTTAGGCAATAATACAGTTAAATTTAATTGACTTAGAGCTGTGATTCTTTTGTCAGTGTGACCAACTCAAGGACTAACAAAAAATCCCATGAAAACGTGTATTAATCCCTAAATATTTTGCAGAATTTTAGGAAATGCAAACTTGTGAAATTATGTTTAAAACTTGTTTTTTATGGCTCAATACAAAAATATCTTAATTTTTGAGTGTTAGATGAATATTTTTTTAGATTGTCTATGGCCATAAAATAAGATTAAATTTATGCCTCTGTGAGACCTAGGTCCAAAGTTATGGTGGTTAGACTATGAAGATATTGTAATAAGTTTACAGGTAATAAAATTGCTCTATCTTTGTGTTGATTTCACCCCTTATGTGGGGTATTTTTATCGATATAATTAACTGTTCTGTATTTTACGGCCTTACAGTTTCATTACTACAAGTCCGGTCACAATGTATAGGTAAATTGCAGACCCAATTTAGGTTTCCAGACTTGTTAGAGACAAAATTGTTTTGTTTTTATCATTGACTTTTATTTATAAGCTTTTTATTAACTTGAATAACTTGCAATGTATGTATGGGTGGTCGGTTTAAATCTTGCTCAACCGATTATGATGAATTTTGGCATACACGTTAGGTTTGGATGACAATGCACAGTAAGCTAAAAAGCTTGTTTAAAAAAAGTAGGTTTTTTTTTTTATTTGAAAAATTATTTACTGACAATTTTAGGTTATGCAACAGCTTTATCAGATGTTAAATTTAATGTAGGTAGATGCATATCTTATTTAAGTAAAATTTATTATTTTCAATAATGTTTATCAATAAGCAAAGATATTTAGGAAATGCATTACAAAAAATGTACTCTATGTATCTGTTTTTAAGGTTCCGTACCCGAAGATTTCCCATACAGCTAAAGAGGGATTACGTTTTTTTTTGACCTACCCCATTGAGTGGGGTATCGTAAATAAATACATTATATTTTGTTTTAAAAATAAAAATATCGTTTTGCTCTAGCAAAAGATACGTAATAAGCCTGCGGGACGCGGACGCCACACGGTATAGCATAAACCGCATCATATGAAATGTTCGTGAAGTTTTGAATCCGTGCCTCGTCCGTGCCTCGCACGGGTCTCGGCTCGCACCCGCCACGGTCTAGCATAATTCATCTTTTCATCGATATAGTTTTAATCGACTTCCGCAAATCGGTGTTTCGAATAGAACGCGGCATACCGAGTCACGTGTGTCGGTTTAGCACTCGGAATAACTTTCGATTGTTTGAGCCGAACGCAACGTCACCGGTACAGAATTAGATTCTGACTGTCTACCTCTACAGCACTATCTCATACGTCTCCGAGTACATTGCTGGCTTAAATCGAAGCGACATGTTCGCTGACATTTACCATAGCGGCGTTGTACCAGAGCCAGTTGAGATTTCCAATGTCGCGATGGATTTAGGTCTGATGAATTTAAGAAGACTGCTAATGTAATTAAAAGACGGTAGAGCGGTAGATTCTCATTAAAATATATTTATTTTATTTTATGAGCATGAATTTAGTGCTGCGTACGACACATTGCATGAATAAAGCAGCGGGTTGTAGTTGAACCTACGGAGCCGTACTCCCTTTGAACGGAATTAAAAGCGCCATTAAAACAATCTAAGGTCGTAGGGTAGACGCGCCCACTTACAAGATTTGTCTAATAACCCAGTCATTGACCGCAGGAAGATATTAACAAGTTTTAATAGAGACAATTAATGTTCTGCCATGCGAGTCTTGGATTACTGTTCAATGTATGATATTTTCATTTACATTTTTGACTAAACATTCCTTCTGAATAGTTGATGAATACTAAAATTGTAACAAGCTGATGACTGGTCAAAAAGATCCTTATTTCTATCGATATATGTCTTAGAACGACAGACATGACTAAAACCCTAAGAAATATAGAAAAACATTGATTCCATACGAGTACATGCAGTTGTTTTTGTAAATATTTACTGACATTAGACTCACATGAAAGTGACAACAAACATTTAGTTGGAACAGGAAACATTGATTTGAAAGACGTTGTTAGCTTGTATTTTTAGTAGAATTCTAGTGCCACGAGGTAACCTACTTAGTATGTACTTGCGTCATTTTTCAATTTCAGCTTTCGAACCTCGTGCAACTTTATAGAAACCAACTTTGCAAAGTTATCATCTTTTCATTAACTTTACCTAGCGGTAAGGTAAGCTCCGCGAGTATCGATTCGTTCCTTAAATAGCTAAAATATCGGTTGGGTCCCAATAACTCTGATCCTTAATAAAATATAATCCGCCATATACTACCTAAGCGATTTGATCACATGAATGCTCTGCTGTGCATTGTGCTATCAAGAAATCGAAAATTTATACGGGCGGAAGAATCGCAATGACCAATTGCTGACACATTGTCGTCAATTGTGTTAAGTGCTTTGATTCTGAAGAGAGTCAACCCACAGATCAAAGATTTGCGTCACTGCAGGGAATTGAAGTGTCACTGTCAGCGATTTAGACATGAGTTGTCGATTCCTATGCCACTCACACCTCATTTGTCGATTTAGCTCCAACATAGACGCAATCTGGCAACATTCCGTACATGCCACAGATTCCTTACGTAAATAGACTATTGAGATCATAACCCTACTGTTGGGTGTAACTGTGGGCATAGTTGGTTGTAGGTATTCTTGAAATTGCAACGCCGCGTGGTCTCTGCTGCGAATAGACACCACATTACCTCTAATGCGATGCTTAGTTCAAGTATATTTGAATGTAACGTGCATTTTTGCCGGGTCAACTTCTAGGTTTATTAAGACTACAATCTAGGGGTCTTTAAGTCAAGAGTGAATAGGTTACTTCTAGGCAAGCGTGCTCCACCATCGACCACATCATCGCTTACTATCAGGTGAGATAGTGGTCAAGCGCGAGCCTATATTAGATTAAAAAAAAAAAAAAAGACTATAATAATCTTTAATAAAAGTTCTTCCATCATAACTTCGCCTTCAAACATCATCGTCAACATCGATCAGGTCGCTAACGAGCGCTTGCAAATCGCAGACTTCACATTGTGAATGCGCAGTAATCGCAGAGTTGACGTATTATACCAATGGATGGCCCGCGACAACCTACTTGCGACGCGACATAAATGTCGCACGCAGATTTATGTATCCTCATATTTACCGTTGAGATCTAGATTTAAATATTAAATAATATGATGACGTAAATATTTAAAAAAAATACTAGGTTGGCCCGCGATAACGTCCTCGTAGAAAGTTCTCAAATTTTAATGATGAAAATTCCGTCTATGCATTCTGTTGAAATTCTAGTTTAATTAGTTTATCATTTACGGGTGTTACTGTGAAGGCAAGAAACATCCACTACAGCACGTACATAACATAGGTACTCTTTAAGTAGTTGAATATTTAATTAGATATAGTATTGACTTAGTTTAGATCACGCAGATTATGTCTTATACTTCTTTGACGCTCATTTTTACCTGACTGCCGAAGGAGGGTAATGTGTTTATCAGTTTATGTTTGTATTTTTGTTTCTATGTGGCGCTTTAGAGACCAAACGCGTTGGCCGACTTTGATGACTCTTACGTCAATCGATTCGTATTAACTTTGTGTGTGTCACTGGCTACATTAAAATTAGAAATTAGAAAATGACGGATTTTGGGCGCCATATTGGGGGGCCCAATATATTTTTCTTACATTCCCATCGCTTGGGGTATTAAAATAAAGGATTTTAAGAGATGATTGAAAAAATACATAGGTAATACTTATATGTTTAAATGTACCTAATTCGAAAATAAAATGTTAACTAGAAAGTTATATATAAAAAGAAATTAATTCAAAAAATCAATAAACCCGACTGATTAAGAAGAGAACTAAAAAGACGTAAACAAGAAGAAAATCAAGCTGTGCACGGAGGATACGTCTGGTTTTGGTCAGCCAGCTCGTGAATATGTATCCTCCGAGAATTTTCTTTTTGGTTACTTCTTTTTAGTTCTTAAGCAGTCATTTGAATGCACTTTTTTATTTCATAATTTGAAGAAAAGTCTAAAAAAAAACTCAAAATATGCAATTTCTTTTAAAAGTATCTGTAAACCCTTCAAAAATGTAATAACTGCGGCTCAGTAAAACTTTTTATCTACATGGCAAAAATAAATAGGGATAAAACAACGATATTTATTCAAGCCTTTATTGCTTTCGATAAGGTCATTTAATTGCGTTTTATCTTATCGGTTGTGAAAGCTAGCCGGCTTGATTCAGGCTGCAAACTTTTGATAACTTTGCCGCTGTGCCTCATCCAAGTTATGGTTTCTGTCTACTGCAACTTTAGTACGAGAAAGATGCTTATCGATTGAAAGTTCCCTACTAGGTATTTCGTTTGTGTGAGGATAGTAGAACATCGGTTTTCGAAACACGAACTTATGATTACTTAACACATGCGCTGGTTCTCGCTGTAAATACATAATTTACCATTACATACTGCGACTGCGTTTTAGTTTGCCATTCAGTTGTACAGGTATTCCCATACAAAGACACCGTGCCGACGTAACTGGCGTTTTTCGCCAGATTAAGATGATTATTTTTATAAGTACTTCGACCGCGTTCGGTTCCGTTTCACAGATATAGATGGTGCTAGCAGCGCCTAGTGGAAGGGTTTTCTCGGTTCTTGACATTTTTTTCTATAAATATAGTGACCTTTTGTTTTATAGTATTTTTCTGAACGTTTTTACAGTTTGTTGTTCCAAAATGTGCGTTTTGTAAACAAATTAAAAAAGTCGAGTGGATGCCTCAGAAATTCAAAACCGCGCCATCTATTGGAATCAATTGTAAATGATCCGATCGAATAATCTTTGTAATGTGTTTGAAGAGCTTAATATTTCATAATTTTGTGCTAAGGACAGTTGATTAAAAAAGAACATACAATTTTTATGATTAATTCTAGAAAATGTTAATTTTACACACAATTTTTCAATTATAACAGATCGATGCATATCGCGCCATCTAGTGACATTTATTTGCACCAAATTTTCTTCGATAGCGCTGGGCCCCCGTGACCTAGAATTCAACAGCAGAATATAGTTTCATTGTGTTCTAATGCCAGGTACATTATATTTACCTAGAATGGCATGACCATAACAAAATATCATATTATAATGACACTAATGCAAGGAAGCAATCAATCATAATTTTTGCATTATTATGATCCTATACATACCTACCTACATTAATTAAGTACCCAATTTGTATCTATATGTTCTGCCTAGTGTATGTCGCTTGAATTACTTTTTTCCTTCGACAAAGGGTTCGATTCGTGGAATTATTACAGTTTCCGTTCTCGTTCGGGGTAGGTAAAGGCAGACTGCTTAATTGAGACCGTTCCTAAGGAAGCAAGAGAGATGTTGACATCCATCAGCGAACTAAATACACCACCCGCAGCGAAACTAAGTCGGCCTATGTACTTTTATGTTGAGTGCAGATTTAATAAATAAATGATAAGAATGTTCTCAGCTAAACGGTCAGTCTATAGGTATATTCTGGAAACAAAGAAATTGCAAACACTATCTAGGCATTTTTACGAGGTAGCAACACTATTTTAGAACCAAATTCAAGGAAGTTCCGATTAATAGTTCGCAAAAATACGGTTTCCAAAGAAAATATTGACAGTGAATGTTGGATGTATCCGTAAACACAACTGTTGGTTGCTCGAATCAATAACACATTGTTTTGCTAAAGCTGCTACCGGCTAGAAGCATCATGATACGTTTTATGGATCGTATATATCTTCAGAAAGATAAAATTTAAAGTTAGAATGAACTATATACCTTTCCCCACGCGGGAGTAGAACTGATTACATGAAAAGCTTAGATATGGAACGAGAGTTCAGCAAACGGCGATGGCTACCTGCAAATTTCTTTGACCATAGATCCCTAACAAAATTAAACCAATTACGAGACTGAACGAGATAGAATAGAATCTTGATCCGCCAGATACCAGCAACAAACGACAACCAAACCTAGAAGAAGCCGTCCCAATTTTCACATACAACGAATTTAGGTTGGTGATGGCATCAAGATGAGATAAAGCAATAAAAAAGTATCATTAGTGTTTAAAACAAGTCGTAAAACCATCCAAAATGTTACTAAAACTTTAACGACATTTTAAAAACCTACATCATGTATCCGCGTGTACTCCTACAGTGTTAAAATACCATCCATTGTTCCATTTCAAGAACGAAAGAAATACTTTGATACTTCCAGTAACTTGATGTTTGCTTAGCAACGAAAATATTACGAGTATATATTTCATGTCAGACGAATTACTATGTACTCGTATATGCTTTATATATTTTTTTGCAAATAGTTTTAGATATTGGTCAGCGTAGTACGTTTCCAAAAAAAAAAACAAAAACCTACCAAAACTTCGTTGGTCCTCATAATATTTCATGTCTATTTTAATGTATTTCATTATTTCCTTGAATGAATAAATATGTCACAAAACAGTATAATTATTATGGTGCGTTCTAGATTACTTCAAAGAATTTAATAAATTATACCTAGTACTTGTTTTTCTCTTTTAGTTAATTATGTATTAGCAGTCGGGTTTTTAGGCTTCCGTACCCAAAGGGTAAAAACGGGACCCTATGACTAAGACTCCGCGGTCCGTCTGTCTGTCCGTCTATCACCATTCTGTATTTCATGAACCGTGTTAGCTAGACAGTACACATTTTCACAAATGATGTATTTCTGTTGACGCTATAACAACAAATACTAACAAAGAGAATAAAATAAATATTTAAGTGGGGCCCCCATACAACAAACGTGATTTTTTTACCGTTTTTGCGATAATGGTACGAAACCCTTCATGCGCTAGTCCGACTCGCAATTGGTTGTTTTTTTTTGCGTTAATCATATTAATTAACCTTGATAATGAAGGAGGCAATGATTCTCTCTCTACCTTTTTGAAAAGTATCGTTTGCACAAAAAGCCAATCGTCATTGCTTTTGCTAAATGCCTTACGTGTTTCTATTTTCAGCGACAGTATTTTAGATCAAGTCTCACGTCATTTAACTGTGTGTTTCTCTATCGTAGAAGCATAAACACATCTAATATACGTAGACGTTGATTTCATACGGCAGTTCTCCAAAACGCCCAGCCTTGGTATTGTTAGATTAAAATATCAGATTTTGCCAACAAATTTTCGATTTTCAAGTCGATCTTTTGAGTAGTCTATACGCCCACTTTTAGCGGTTTCCTCACACAGGAACACCAGACTTAGGTACGAATTGATTCCATGATTGATTCTGTAACTCTTATCTGCCACTTACGAATCCGAACTATAATTTATGGTGTTCTGTTTTCTTGACTGAAACACCGTAGTGATAATATCCAAAGCCGCTTGGGAATTGCGTAGCGTATGTACATCAGCGGAATATGGAAACCGTCTGCATATACTATTCTTAACCCGATTTTCTGGTACATGTGTTGCATCAGAGCTTGCCGTTGACGCATGGGAATACGATACTAACTGAACACGGTGCCGTATGCATGTTAAAGCATACACAGTTAAGAGTGTGGTTAAGGTCGCTGTAAATGTGTACAAGGAGACCTCATAGACTATGAAGTCACACGGTGAAGGGTGAAGGGTTAAGCCGCGGTAAACCATTGAAATCTTCTTTGCGCGATTAATAGTTAGTACATGACTTGTTTCTGATTTCGTTCATCTTGGTTAGGTCACAGATAATATACCTACTAGCATACAGATGCCTCATCCCATACAAGGTAACCGTGCCGTCGTAACTAGCGTTTTTCGACTGATTAAACTGATTATTTTTCTAAGAAGATCGATCACGTTCGGTTCCGTTCCACGGATATAGATGGTGTTAGCAGCGACTTGCATGTAAAAGGGTTTACTCGGCTGGTGATTTTAGTTTAAATACATTTACCATTTGTTTTATAGTATTTTTTGCAGTTTCCTTGTACCAAAATTAATGACAAAACAAATTTATAAAAATTAGGTGGGTGGCTCCGAAATTTAAAATCGCGCCATCTATTGGAATCAATATTTTAAATGATCCATTATTTCAATAATCTTTGAAATACGAATTAAGAGCCTAATATTCCTTAATTTTGTGCTCAGGAGAGTTAATTAAACAAGAAAATACATTGTAATATATGATCATCTCTAGGAAATCTTAATATTTCACAAAACTCTTTAACAAATCAAATCTTATCATGCCATCAATAGCAATTTATTTGAACCAATTTCTGTCATCGCGTTGGGTGTCCGTGGTTAGGTCTAAAAAGATCTCGTGACTTTTACTGCAATTCGCGACGTTGGCCAGACTTCAACGCCCATTGATAGATTACCACTTACATTCGAATCTCACGATAGAAGTTGAATTGTGGCCAAAGTGGACCATTGTGTGCACGGGCCATTAATTGTAGATAAGTAATGACATATCTTACACTTCGCAATAAGTACTACGATAAAACATTTCCCTGTTACAAGTTGCAGAAACGCAGCTCAATATTATTTGTTTGTTCCAATTCTAACAGTATCACCCAGAATTGATTTAGCGATGAATTTGTATTTTGCTAGATAAGATCGAGCGCAAACGCTAAGAAAACACCTATAACCGTCTAAAAATTATAGCCAAACATTTGAATTTCCTGTAGTGTGGGTGATTTTGCACAAAACCTATTAAAAGTACCGTCACTTGTCTAGATCCTGAATAAAATGTTGCCTTGAGGTATTAAAACAGAACTAGCAACAACAGCCACTGTATAATCATTGTAGTCGGTAGTATCTAGTACGTCTCTACGCGTGAGCCGGAATATGCGCTGCTGAGAAGAGGGAACAATATCAATGTTCAAGTAGCAGCATCGATATTGTTGTTTTATAAACTTTTCACTCGACGTTCTACCCTATTGTTTCATATAGACCTCTCGCACAGTGACTGTTCATCCGTTGGAAGGATAAAACATTTTTTATGATGTACATTGTATATTATCTTCTGGCATGTGTGTATCACGTATTTTTCGCGCTTCAATAACTGGGTCGACAGCGCTACTTCCATCTGCGACATCTTGGCACTTGATGGTTGACTGAGTAAATATACCAGGCTTTTCAGCCTATCAGTTAGGATCGATAGACATCTAAAGACATTGTCCTTTTCAAACACTAGTTCTTTAGTTCACAAATTTGTATATATATGGATCCAAGTATGCACAAATAAAGGATCAGTTCTTGATTGAATGTTGGTAATAAAAAAAAAGACACGACAGAATACCCGTGTAACGGGAGAATTATTGTTATAAAATAAAGTTAAGGTTAAACTAGTCGACGGCAGGAACTATTTTGTGCGCGAAGTTAAAATGCATGCTATCTCATCCCACAACACTTGCGAAATATATAGATGCTGTGATGAGCAGTAAGAAGCTAGTTCGCGTACGAATTAGCACTTCTGCAATCTTTTATCGAAATGGATGATGATTTAGGACGAAAACGACCGCGCGAAATTTTATAAACAGACCTTTGGGAGTCTAGATTTCATGAAAAATCTACTAAATTTATCTGATCAAAATAAAATTATTTGGATTGTTGAATTACTAATCTACCCCTGTATGGAGGCCGTTTTTTAATTTTCCTTCTTCTTATGGTATTTATTTGCGCCCAAAGATACGTTAAAATTAGTGTTGAAATATGGAACTTTCGACGCTCATAACTTTCAAATATTTTATTTTTTTATTTTTTCGGTTCCATACAGGGCTAGATAATGATGAGACAAATTGATATCTTTTTTTATTTTGAAAGTACATCGTCAAACAGTGGAGTAATCTCTAGACTACGTTTGTATGGAAGAATTTTTGACTTGTGTACCCTTAATAAAGACACTTGTAACGGAATGTTTAGAATGCTGTCTCACTTATATGCAAAAGTTAGCAATATATTTGTAGGGTGGATATATGCGTTGACATGCAGCCCTCGTATGTCTTTGTTTCATCTACATAATTTAAACTAAGAACATTTCTGTATTGACTCTCATTCCCGGCTACTCCAAGGCCGTTTTTATTTTGAGATCACTGAAACCCGTAATATTTTTACTGTTTACTTCAAAACAATTTTACGAACGCTTTCCTTCGTATCTCAAAACTACAGTAATTAGGTTACGAATAGACAGTTTGTTATTCGAATCTATTTTCCTCGTTTCAATCATGCCATTCGTGTATTTACGCTGTGGGTGGTGTTGACTGGGTTGTCAAGAAACTGGACTAGTAAAGATGTTTTTTCCAGATTTGCTGCCATTTTTAACTATTAGTGGCACGATTTCTTTATTCGTATGCTGTACAACGCCGGTATCATCACCAATAATTACCACATAGATTCCATTGTCCCCTGACTCCATTATTCTTTCTGCAATTATTCTTAACCTTATTCATATTTTATGGTATTTTACTCCGTGTGGAAGTGCAAAGCCGGTAACTCTAATAGCACGTCATAATTATACGTGATGTTCATGCTAACTATTTTTACTGGCACTGCTAATATGCTGAACGTTTTCAACGCCTTCGGTACATCGTAGCGCATGTGCTAATGGATGCTTCCGTTTTTTGTAACTCCGTGCTCTAGATGAAAATAAGTAATGGTTGCGTACATAACAGCGAAGTTGTTGCCGAACTTGTATAATTATGATCTACACATTTCTCGTTATTTTCAAACAGTAGACGAGATTTAAAGTTGAAAAGCTTTTTGCGAGCATGCAACAATCTGCGTTCTTCCGTTTATCTTTGTAAAAGTAATTAGATAATACTTGATGAGTGTTTGGCAGCTTCGACCAAGAGTTGAGTTTCTGTATTATTTTGTTATATTTTTAGTTGTGATAGAACACTATGCGTCGCGTGTAGAGTCTATTGACATTGTTTGCGTCACGACAGTTTTGTCGCCGGTTATCAGCCAAATTGTCGAGTTAATTCTAATTTCGTTAGTATGTACATTGATTAGAAAGTTCCAATTAGCGGTGGATTATACTGAGTTTTTATGGTTCCGTACCCAAAGGGTAAAAACGGGACCCTATTACTAAGACTCCGCGGTCCGTCTGTTTGTCTGTCACCAGGCTTTATCTCAAGAACCGTGATAGCTAGAGAGTTGAAATTTTCACACATGATGTATTTCTGTTGCCGCTATAACAACAAATACAAAAAACTGAATAAAATAAATATTTAAGGCGGGCTCCCATACAAAAACGTGATTTCTATGCCGTTTTTTGCTATAATGGTACGGAACCCTTCGTGCGCGAGTCCGACTCGCACTTGGCCGGTTTTTTCCATTTACTAAAGGATTATGTAGGTACTGAAAACCGCTTACTTCGAAACTATTGTTCCTCACACTTATTTCCCTCAAATCAGTGTTCATAATGAACCCAATCCTACTTAGGGCAGAAAAAATTAAAGGAATGGTGGGATAAGCCTGAATTCATTTACCTATTGAAAAAGTTGTAAGCCTTCCTTCATGCATGAGGCCTATTGTGCGGGGTCTAGACTGAAATGTATTAAATATATTCCACAGATTCCTTTTGTAATTCCGTGAGGAGGAATCCTGTGCATTCTGCTTTTATTAAATAAAAGTTCTCTATAAGGTTAGAATCTAATATAATATATATAAGCAAAAGTAATAGCGTTAAAGTATCGTGTAACTAACACAGAACCATTTAATATGTGGATAAAATACTGCGATCGGTAAGCTCTTTGGCAGGGTATAAGCAACGTATGGTTAATCCTGAGTGCTCAGTTTTTTTTAAAATCCAAGGCTAACATACGAAACTTGCAGTGACGAGAGTCGTCTCAAAATGAGGTTACTACACGTAGAGTATAATTTTCAACTGTGTGTTATGTGACAGTCAAGATTTATTATTTAGTATCGGCTGCCGGGTTGGCAGTCGCCTCGCCCGTCAGTCGGACCGCCTATCTGCGCACCGGTGGCTAAATATGACGGCTCATCTATTGTAAACCTACAGATATGCACTATTCGTTCAAATTTCTCAATTAAAAAGCGCTTGTTTTTACAGTGTAATTTGAGATGAGTTTCAGTCAACAATGTGTGGGCGAGTGTGGGCGATACCGACAATAATAATCCGAGTACTACAAATGCAATGTTACGTCAATTAACGCATAAGGCAGCCATGACATGCTAGTAGGGAGGTTTATATAGGTTACGTGAACATTTCTTGTCGGCCAATGTTTGCTTTGCTAAACTGTTCGAACTATCCCCGATAACCCCGACTATCGAATAACCCCGGCTTTCTACTTAATAGATCAGATAACAGAATTATGGCCTGACCTGACCTATTTCCCTTTTTCCAGAGTAGCATAGTAATAAAAATAAAAACAGCGTGCAGAATTGACGAAATATGCAGTGGGTATAGTTCTCGCCAAACTTCTTGGCCGCGCCGAAATTGGCTACAATGGCTGCGCAGTAGTAAATCTTATACAAAATCAGGATCCTGCCGTGCCTTGCGAATCGGAAAGCCAGCTTCAGAGCGGCCAAAATGTTTTGCGAAAAATATATCCTTGCTCTTTCTCTTTTAAAACAAAGTATCAAGCACGTAACGAGGATAAACATTTTATATTTCGAAATGATTGAGGGTAGTTGATTAAAGTCTTTCACAATATTTTTTGCACCTCTTGTACACAATAATTCTTTCAAAAAAATTCCATTCAATAAAAGTAGGTACCAATCACGTAATGAGGGCAACCATTTACGATTTCCAAATTTACGGGTAGTTGATAAACTATTTCTGCGAGTTAAGAAAAAGAAATATTTCCGCACAACAGGAAAAAAAACATTTTTAATTTTATTTGTCTTTCTAAAAGATAGGATCTTTATACAAACTTATGTTTTGATGATGCTTAGTTTAGGGTCTATAAAGTCTCCGCCAGATAATAAAAAAATAAAATTCATTGATTCGACTTGTACCAAAAAGTATAGTTACGTAACTTCAAAACATGATTTTTGTTTATGAAGTTATTTTGATAATTTTGGTCTCAAATAAAAGGATGGCGCGTAGAACCATTTTCCGTTCAAATCATGTAAATCGGTCCATGCGTTTATGAGATATTTACTCATTACTGAAAATATTTGTCAAATACACGTTTACGTCAAAAACACAATAATTTGGTATATGAGTTTCATTATACCAGTAAGTACATATTTAAATAAATAAGATAGAACATGATTTTGCCCAAAAGGTTTGTAACTCATGGCAAGTAAAAGGGTTAAGGACGCCCCTTACCGCGATACGTTTGTTTTGATCTGTAAGCGACACTGTCTTTATATTTTTTCGTATCATTTTGAAATATTAGAATACATTGGTAGAGAGATGTTAACGACTATTATTTTTTTGTTATCTGGCGGTGACTTTAGTTGCAGTTTTTGTAAAGGTATAAGTACTCAGCAACACGAGTAAGCGTCTTATATATTTTATACTAGCTGACCCGGCAAACTTTGTTTTGCCATAAAAACTCCATACGTTCATCTACCCTACCCTACCTACACTACCCTACCTACCCTACCCTACCCTACATACACTACCCTACCCTACCTACACTACGCTACTTACCCTACCCTACCTACACTACACTACCCTACCCTACCTACACTACCCTACCTACCCTACCCTACCTACACTACCCTACCTACACGATCCTACCCTACCTACATACCTACTCTACCTATGTAGGTAAGGTACCTTTTTTTTCTTTTTTTTATAAGAACCTTCTCCTAACAATAATAAACACAACAAAAAAAAAATTATTAAAAATATCTAAAAACCCGACTGCTCTAAAACCGAAAAAAAAACGAATATTCACAAGCTTGCTGACCAAAACCAGATGTATCCTCCGACTGCACAGCATGATTTTCTTCTTGTTTACGTCTTTTTAGTTCGGTTTTAAAGCAGTCGGGTTTTTTTAATTAACTTTTTTATTTACAGCTTTTTAGTTTTTTTTTTAATTAGGTACATTTAGACATAACATAACACTTATGTTATATATTTTAAAACCCTTTATTTTGATACCCCAAACGATGGGTTTGTAAGAAAAAAAAAATTCCCCCACAAAATGGCGCCCAAAATCCGCCCTTTTTTCTTTTCCAATTTTTATGTAGCCGGTGACACTCGCAGGGTTAAGACGAATCGATTGACGTAAGAATCGTCAAAATCGGCCAACGCGTTTGGGCTCTAGAATGCCACATAGGAACAAACATACATACATACTTACATACATACATAGACTGATAAACACATTACCCTCCTTCGGCAGTCGGGTAAAAAAGAATTAGTGAAATCGGTCCAGCCGTTCACGCGTGATGCCGTGACCAAGGGAAATAGGCATTCATTTTTAACCGACTTCCCAAAAAGGAGGAGGTTCTATGTTCGACTTCAAGTATGTTTTTTTTTTTTTTTTTTATTTGTTCACCGATATCTTCGTCAATTGTGGACCGTTTTTGAAAATTATTTTTTTGTTTGAAAAAGTATGTGCCGAAATTGGTCCCATTTTAATTTTGTGAAGATCTGATGAAGAACTTCGGAGATATACAGCAGAACTCTTCAATAAATAACGGCAAATCTCTCGGGATTGCTGCAATCGCATGTCTGTTTGTTGTTTATAACATTTCATAACATAACATCACGCCAGTTCGCTCTTAATGGGTAAGCAGATCTCTCATTTCATCGGTTATGTTCAAGTTTCATGAAATCTATTCTGTCGAAATAGTTCCCTTACTAACTTGCCTATTAGGTACGTACAATTAAAAAGTGAAAAAACTTTTTGCAAAAAAATATTACCGACTTCCAAAAATATAATAAAAAAAAAAATTATTATTATATTATAGACTAGCTGACCCGGCAAACTTTGTTTTGCCATAAAAACACCAAACATTTAGCTACCCTACCTACCCTACCCTACCCTGCCCTACCCTACCTACCCTACCCTACCCTACCTAAAAATAATAATCCGACTTGCCACATGACGTCATATGGCTCGACGCCCATACAGCTGCCATAGGAAATAGCGTTTTCGTAGAGACGAGCAGATACATATATTTTTTTTGTTTGTGGGTTTTTTCTTGACTTTAGTCTAGGTCATAGGTTATTCCTTTAGGTGTTATTTCTTTAAATTGTTATATCTCTTTCGTTTTTCGATCAATTTTGATTCTGTATTCACTGTTAGTATTCTATTTTAGTATTTTTATCGATAAACTGGACAAACAACAAATATTATTTTCATGCATATCCCCAACCATTATGTCTTAGACGTCAATAGTAGTAGGGATAGTTTTTAAGACAGTTTATTTTGAACTGTAAATATAATTGTTGCACAATCAAAAGCTTTCAGGGCTTGAATGGAAGTAGGCTTCATGGAATAGGGCAATCACATAGGTAACCCCAGCAACATATTGGGGATCGAATGAATTTACTGTCCATTAGATCACAGTCATAATGTTCTCTAAAGTCTCCTTCCAATTCAGGTCGGATGTTTCAGAACTCATATAGTCGTTGACGATAAAACATTCATCAAGGGCTGTACTCCTGATTAGTGCCGTCAAACGGTTACTTTCTGAAGACTAATCCTCATTAACGGCTAGGTTTGAAGGTCTGAAAAAAAAACAATCATTAATGATTCATGAACATCATTTAGTAAACATGTTTTTTTTTATTATTAACAACACGATGTTTTACTACTTTTGCCTACTCCTCTCTAACGACTTGGATGTTTAAAAATATTTTTACACAGAAAAATTGATGGTTAGAATCTAGCTTATGTAAATCAAAGAAAATTTTGCAAACAAAACTGATCAGTAAGAGGTCTAATATTGATATTCTGGCGCTGAGCGGACGCAGGTCCAGTACCGCGTTAGCATCGGGAAATATATATACGCTTTAAATTCTGGACAGTATTTCAAGCATGAAATAAAAGGCATATTATTTCAGGGATAAATATTAAAATTTGGCAACTGAACATACCAAAAGTTGCCCTTTTGGACATGTATTGCTGCCAACGACTAATCTAGAGCGCCAAGCATCACAATAATAAATGGGTTACATCTTCACTATACCATAACGGAAGTAATGACGATAATCATCACCTCACTGTTTGATGACTTAATTCAGAAACAATGTCAACTTTATTTTTAGCTGAGAGAAATACTTTGACACGTTTGGATTTATTTATAGCCACTGTGAGCTATTTTTGACTTACTCAATTTACTGAATTTAAAGAAACTTGTTTCTTGTATTAAAATATCAATCTTATTCGAATGCTTATGTGCTGACTGGAGACGAGAGCGTCAAAGCAGTTGTAATACTTAATTTCCAAAGGAGGAATTTACAATCATGACTACTGTTGGTCCTGCTTGTATAAAATTAGTTCTTATTTTTCATATGGAATAGGCAAACTATTTCTTTATTGTAAATTAAGCAGTAGTTCAAAACAGTGGTTTAATATAAAAGCAATCAGATTTTATTATCCGATTACGGCGAAGCAAAAGGGAGGGTTATGTTTTTGACCGGTATATATGTATATACCGGTTACCCTCATAACTTCTAAAGTACTTGTCATGATTTGACAAATGAGGTGTTCTTGGAAGCTTATTGTTTGTCCGCTGGTCGCCGACCGTGGTCGTATGTTACTTTGAAGAAGTATTGTTTTGTTACGGTACATGGCATACGATCACGGTTATCCTCTGAACACCAATATGATATTATGTATGATATACAATAAAATATTTATTACATGTAAGTTGTATATTTAATACCCGATACATATCGAATAGTTTGTATTGGTCATAACGATTTCAGATGAGAATATTTTATTTTTACATGCTTTTTAGAGCGTGATTTTTCAGTAGTTGGGCTTTAGTTTCTAAAATTATTTGTTATTTGTCGTCGCTTTTCGCTTAATAAATACATATGATCTAGTAGTACTTATTAATAGAACTTGAAAATCCCACTCAATGATGCCTGAGCCATTACAACAACACCCACTAGAACTAATGCGATGGTCTATTCGGAGATGGTTCCGCCGTGTTATACCGCTTACTCGAGCCAACATCAATCTCTTTATTTTTTTTTTAAATCTAACAGTTGTACCTACTTTATTTCAACACCAACAAAGCAATTTATTTTTAGCTCAACAATTATTTACAACTATGAAATTGATAGGGTACTGTGCAAAAATTTGCCCGAGTCAAGATCAGACGATTCAAATATAATAATGTAACCTTGTTATAAAAATAAGCTACGCTAAACGTTTGCGGGGGACGACTGGAAACTTCGCGGAAATTATAACATATTATAGTATAGTCATCGGCACGTAACTTGGCAAGGTTTTGGCGTAGTGGGGGTAAATTCGCGCATCGTACACTTATTGCCACAAAAATGTGGTCACTTTAATTTCTTGTTATTTTTCAGTTGTTATGGCCATCATTTATTTTTTTAAATGTATGTTTAGAGGAAAGTTAAATAATGGAGAGGAATTCGTGAAGTTTATTAGGTGTTATAAATAAAATATATACAGATACAAGTTAAAAAATTGATTTTAAAAATATAGTAAAAATTATGGCATTGCTATCAAATTAAAACAGTAAAACTCGTAATAAAAACTAAATTCAAAACAATAACAACTACTCCTAATAAAAACTAACTTAACAAAATCTTAACAAAAACTCATCAAAAACAAAATGTACAACTTTCGTGCACGCATGTGTAATCGGGTGCGAGGACGGGGTGCGGGAGGCAAGGGACGACTTAGCCACCAATCGCGCGCTTGGATCGGCGTGACCTTGTACCCCGCGTCCCGCTTCACTACCAAGGAGACCTAAAAAACGACTTCTGCGCATCTAACGACTCTTGCCAAGTTACGTGCCGATGACTATACCAACAGTAAGACCTCAAAATAAGTTGGTGGCAATATAAGCCGTTGAATCTATGACCGTTGGGGTAGACGGGTCCTTCATACAAAGTAAGTGTATGAAGGGTATCATGTTTATTGTCGATCTCCGCAAGGATGGTATGCCTGCTTTAGTAGCTGGATAGAGATAGCTCAGCAGGACTTCTAAAGGCTAATGATGACGTTGAAAAGTAAATTAATTCTTAATAGTTCAATTAGTCAGCTAAAATGGTTCGGATCGAGACTAGGGAAGGTCAACGATGGGAATGGAAACTGCTGTCTGACCAGATTAGATTGCATGACAATTGGCAATATATTGTCCATTTTGGAAAGGTCTCTATATCTAACTAGAGCAACGAAAATGTCTATATTATTTTTTGCTTCAGCGTTTTTATAGTCTAATACTTAGTACGAGTAGTACTGGTAGTAATATTGAGCGATTGAATAAACTTTAAAACACATGAATCTCTTCAATGTTTGACCCAACTTAGTAGAAATTTAGGGCCTTCTTGTGGCTCTCGAGGTCAATGTCATTGGCTTTATAATTTGTTTAAATCTAGACTTCTTCGACGGACCACTACATAAAAGCAAATTAGTCGAATATCATAGTAAGTCGCGGCTCGAATCAAAAATAAATCTTATTTTATTTCTTTTTAAATGTTACTGCGAACTTGGCATGCTGCGTATTTTAGCTGTGATTTTTACATACCGTACATACGTCACCAACATATATTTGGTACAGATTGACGTTACGTTAGCGCCGCGTACAAGACGCAAACGCTTGTCTAGTTTTAAAACCTAAACCCTGGCCGAATTTAATTTACATCTTCAATTTGCAATGCTGTAATAACCGGATTATTTTCCAAATTCCTCTTATCGACCTTCCCGATGATGGTTCGACGCGTTTCGATTTATATTCATCTCATCGATAAGCGAAAATGAAAATACTTTCACATGGTTGCAGTGCGATTCAATTCGACCGATTTGCACTTGATATTTTCATACAAAATATGTGCGCGATATCGCCTCCAGCAAATTCACTACTAGGGTAGTGCACAATAATGAAAGGGTTTAACCTTTCATTATTTTTAGAGACATGGTTTAAGTTCTTGTGTGTACAGTACTCGCTAAAGTTCTTGGCCGTCCTGATGTTGGCTTTTTGATGCGCAAGGTGCGGCGCGGTGCTGTTTTCCAACTTCAGGACGGCCAAGAAGTTTGGCAAGTATCAGTATTTCATATCTCTTGAGCACTTCTTTCCTCTGTTTAGTTAGCACTCTTCTTATTTATTACAAAAATATAACAATGATGTTTTTTGCGACAAAGACCTTCGCTAGGTAAAAAAGTGTTATGGTGTAACTGAAATAACGACTGATTGATCGTATTTCAAGGAATAGTAACACCATTATGATTTTTTTTCAAAATTGTATAAAAACCGTTTCAAATAGAGTTCTTACTGTCCAAAAAAATGAACGTGTGCTAGCAAATGTTCAATGTCAGTTTTGTAATGGCTTGTCTGATTGTCACGCAAACTTTGAAGCTAAAGAGGAAATGTTCAATACTGTCGTACTGTATTAGATCATGTACGTTATTGCCTTGAGGAAATGAAAATATTACTGCTAATGTTTAATATAACGAAATAAGTGTAAAAACTATCTCTGGAATGTGGAGTTACTGTGTTATTATTAGCCATGCAAGTCGCACCAGTCCTACAGTCTGGTCAATTGTCCTTGAAAAGTAGCGCAAAGGTTTGCAGTTGTAAACCTTTGCGGTTATGAATTTTAGATAGTTATCTGAAACATTATGTTCATGCGTTTATAGCAATTTGTTTGTTGTTATCTCAACAAGCTTTCTTCTTCCCGACACATCTTTGAGCTTAGTGTTCTGTTCGTACCGTACCATATTTCTCCAAATCAATCTATTGTTTCTTCCTCCCATTGTTATAGCCTGAAAAATTTTCTCATAACATGTTGCTGCAATTGTCCACTGTCTGTAAGACAGTTTGCTGTATGCATAAATTCAATATATTATTTACATTAGTTTGCTGGAGGTACTCTATCGAGGGTTTAAATTCATGCAGAATTAAAATCAGACAGATGAAAATCTGGCGTTTTACATTTATGGGTTCTGCTTCTTCCATACAATCCTCGATTAAATCCCAGAATGGATCTCCCAGCAAATAACAAGTTTATCAAAACTATAGAATTAATCGAGATTAATATACGCTTGATCTGTAGTTTTTATCGATTTTATAGCGATGTTAGGCTCATAGATGGAAAACGCTCATTCAGCGCAAAATAGCTCAGAACACGTTGTGGCTTCTTACAAAAGACCACAATGCGAATTTCGTGTTGTGGCAACTTGCAAACCGGCCATAACGCGTTCTGATAAATTAAAACAGGCCACAGCGCGAATTCGTGTTTTGGCTTACAACGCGTTCTGGCAGAGCAGAAAAGCCAGAACATGTTCTGAGTGCCAACAGATGCGACCACAACCCGCGACGGAAAGTTGGTATTGTAGTGAAACAAACTTGCTAAGGTCGGTTTTCGGATGGGTCAGTGTTTTCCCTTATCCGGCCGGTGTTGTGCAGGTGCCAGGTTAAGCAACACTTACTAACGTCTTTGGATGGGTGCTGGTCTCATGGTTTTTGGAGTCGCGCTATGACGATTATGGACATGTTCTGAGCTAATTTTTCGCTCAATGAGCGTTTTCGATCTTTGAGCCTAACAGCGATACTAGAAACGGTCGCAGTCGCTAGCCCTACACGCATTCATCTCTGTTTACATCATCGGTCCGAGCCACACTGATCATTTTATCGATTGCTATATATTTTTATATTTATGTTCCGTGTGCGTACCGCATCTGGACGGGCGTGTGTGCCTGCCCTATTTATAAAGTGCGGTTAGTTACCTCAGAGCAGATATAAACTACAGACGTGCCAATGACGAAAAATATGACTGCGAAGTGCCGATACCTGCTGAGGTTCGAGCAATTACGTGTGCCAATGATCTTGGTATCACCGATCGAGGTGACCAAGTGCTATGAATGAACATGCTCTCTCATTTGTACTTATGCTATCAGTGGTTAAAGAGTTACCTAGACAAGGAATTAATAGCATTGCAATAAAAAAATACTTCGTTCTTTTCGTCCTGCTTTGCTGAATTATCAATGTGTTTTAAAATATTATAATGCTAAATAGTTTGTTTGTTTGAACGCGCTAATCTCAGGAACTACTCATTGGAATTTAAAATTCTTTTTGTGTTGGATAGTCCATTTATCGAGGAAGGTTATAGGCTATATAACACCACGCGACGACTAATAGGAGCGGAGCATAAATGAAAAATGTTGCTAAAACGGTAAAGATAATTCATTTTCAAGAGCTTCCGTTGCGTGCGCTGCGTATACGGTTTAAGTTACGCAAATATCATGTATCATGGAATTGTTCCTCTTCAAAAGTTCTAAAAAAAAAGTCCGCGTCAGCATATCTCTATCTTTTAAGATTGACCCACTATAACCTTTTTTTATGGTAATCAAATTTGTTCATTTGCAAAGGAGTTTTATCAACATCTACTATACTAATATTATAAAGCTGAAGTGTTTGTTTGTAGGGCAGGTAGGTAGATAGCCAGTTGACGTGGGCGAAGCCGCGGGTGTTAGTTGTGTGTGTGCTGAGGGTTTGCTTTCATATAGAAGAAGATGATGTAAAATTAGGGAGTTTATGGGACAATTTTATGGTCTCGCTTCTGCACGTTGGCCTGGTTTGAACTGACCGTTTGCAAAGACCATCGCCGGGTTCTTTTTAATAGCGTGTCTGTGTATATTAATATTCATCAATCTCTCATGCCGTACGTATGGAGTAGCCGGTGTAGTGTAGTGTGTCGATTACCTATTGCGTCACTTTTATAATTATTGTCTGCGATGCCGTTTGCTGTTCACGCAGTTTTAACATGATTCTATCGAAGTGGAAATGGGTGAGTCTGCTGCCAGTCTAGGTCGGAACACAGATTTGGCACGATTATTTGCCTAGCTGATTTTTACATTCACTTAAAATATTTAACATTCGTCCGAAGATATTTCACCAACAGATCCCAATGACGACATTAAATTAACTATTTGAGCTCCAAAGTAAATTCGTGCTGATTTTTCCTACGTCACTTTCTGATTGCGAGATCGACCCATTTCACATAAGAATAACATTGTAACCTATTTTAACGTTGGTAGATAAATCGCATTTTAAAGATCGCGAGTTAACCCGATCTATTTAAATAACAATAGCTTTTGATTATGTCCGCGACTACTTTATTTATTATAATATTGTAAACACTCTGCTACCTGCTTTTGCCATCAGGCATGAGTTATTATTTTGGCAGCGTCTGATCGCAGATGCGTTTTGTCTTCTCTATACGTCTAACATAACACTCGGTATTTATAGTGAGCGATAGTCATCTTGTTAGATAGTCCAGGAAATTGGGTCGATGACTCGTTGCCACCGATTCTGCATGCACCATCTAGTGCTCTTGCTTATCAATTACGTTATTTACTTAGAGGGAGTTAAGAGGACTGCATCCGTGATTTTCGTTTCCATCCCGGTGTTAGCATTTTGTGAAATAGTTAACTATTTATAATTAGCGATAGTGATCTCGTTAGATAGTCCAGGAAATTGGGTCGACGAGTCGGTGCCACCGATTCTGCATGCACCATCTGGTGGTCTTGCTTATCAATTAAGTTATTTAATTAGGAAGGATTTTATTTCCATCCCGGTGTTAGCATTTTGTGAAATCGTAAACGCTCCGTCTGCTAAAAACGCCGGCGCACCAATGATTGTCCTAGTTTCTAGATATAGGTATGGTAGCAGCAGACTAGATGAGATATTCTGCGCTGTCATTGACCGACCCAAATTTTCAGGGGGTATGACGCTCGTAACTGAATGACATAGCGCCGCGTTATTTTAGAATTGGGCGAGAAAATTTAATTTCGAGGTCACGTCAGAGACAGTGATTCGTTGATATTGGAGTTATATTACGTCATAGGTTGCGCACGCGACGATATTTTTTCCTTTACTTTGCCAGTATTGGAATTCGAGGTTTTGGCAAAGAATTGGTCGCCTGACTGTAATTGAAGTTGTTGCCGCCTGTGTACTGTCAGCCATCCGATACCTAATGATGTTGGTTTATTACTCTTATCTTGAAAGAGGAATTTAATCTCGAATGCATTTTGTACGTAAAATCAAACCCTATGGACTGTTACAAACGGGTGACTGTCGAGAATTTTTACGACAGATTATTTCTATTTTAATTCATATTTAATGGGTTCAGCCATGTGATGATTCACGAATATATTTATATATACAGATAGACGAATGACTGAAGACAGGGACACCATTGTGATGATGTCAGGGTTATTAATTAGGAGGCTTCATTAATTTGGCTTACATAAATCTATTGATTTATGCCGCGAGGCATTCAGCCTAATAAAATATTTGTAATATAAAAATAAAACAATCTCTTTTATCACATTTAGGCAATTCGCATGTCTAGAAATAACTTCAATATTCGCTTTATAGCTTCACAAGTTTAGCTTATGATTAAAAGATACCGAAGTTTTATTTTTTGGACAGTTCCGGATGAGAACTTTGTAGTGGACTTGGCATTTACAACAATTGCCCAAAAGTAAGTCAGTCTGAACTAAACTGCCAACAAGATTGCCCTAAATTGGTAATAAGCGCATAATTGGTTCATAAGAAATACGGCATTTTGCCTTTTTTAGGTTTTTGTATCAATTTGTTTTGAATGCACGCGACGAAATATCGTTGTGATGTTCAATATAATTAATTGTTGTATTTCTGGTTTTAGATTTATAAATTAGCATTTTAATCATATACCGTTCGATGGGAGATCCGTTTTTACAAAAAAAAAAACTTAATTTTATTTTAACAGATAACGTTGTGTAACAAATTAACCAATAGCAAACCTGCTTTCTCGTTATAGAAGTCTATGACCTCAAATAGCTATCAGTGGATTTTTATACCATGCAGGTACGTACACCTGTAGCGTACACAATGATAAAACGATATTATACTCACTAGCTACATTGTTATTTTTTTGATGTTCTGTAACTGGGTTTATTGTATTTTGTCCTTAGATAGTGGAAACCATCTTTACATAGGGACTTAAAACTGTTAACACTTTTAAATGTGCCCCATGTATATAATTTCCCTTGCATATTTCAAAGATTGACGCAGCGTAGACGCTGCGCATTCGTCGCATTGTCTAACCCAGTGATGATTTGGTCCTTTGTTTTGCTGGAGATATCGCCAATATAAACTCTCCTGTGATACCTAGCTCTGCGAGATGCAATCTGTTGTAATTTATTCATGTTTGTAGCATTTCTATTTGAAGGCCTAGTGTCCTATAGAAATACTGCTTCATTGTTGATAACATGTCAATCTCTCTATTGTGGGGCCGATACAACAGTGCTCATTAAAACAATTACATAATGAAAAGCTAATTGCACTGTACGGTACGCGTCCACAACTCGAATATCGGTCACATCCGGAGTGCTCAAATAATGAGATATACTCACTTCGATACCCATTATCAATTCTGTCTCCCTACTGTACACACATTTTACATCCCTATATCGTCAAATGTATCAGTACGTACTTTAAAATCCAATAGGTCACATCACTCACCTTTAAAAGCTCAAGTGTTGCGGTTGAGTACAATATCAAACATTTTCTTTGCCACTGTTATTCTGCACAGCAATCGTTTAAGCTCAGCGCTTTAACCTTATTTATAACTTTGCTATTGCGACAGAAAATAAAATACTCCTGTGTTGCATTGATTTTGTTTTCGTTATTAGGCAATGATACTGGTTACGTCGGTATGGAGCCAGCATCATTTGCTAATTGCGGAAACAAACAATGATTTTTTTCTCTGATCAATATTGATTGAACAGAGAAAAAAGACGTGGTTTGTTTCCGCTGCTTGTAATCTACTTAATTGTAAGGGTCAATTGGTGGAAATTGCTTGCGATCCTCCTCATTGGCGGTCAAGTAACATTATTTATTAACAATAAAAAAAAAATTGGCAGCATTGTAGTAGGTAGGTATACTTCCTAGCGATTTATATGCGACGCTGTGATTTTATTTCGACAAAAATCGGGATCAGGAGATTTATATTATGGATTCTGCTGCTGTCTTAGTAATTTCCGAAATATTAATTGGACTTATTTTATATTTCGCTGATCGTAAAAAGCTATGAAATGTCACAAATGCTTGCTATCTGGGTATCTTGCAGTAATTTTGCCAGCTCCCTTGTGCTAATAACTTCCAATGGCTTGCCAAGAGCCGTCATGTTTTATGGGGTATAAACGTCAAAAAGTAAACGATTGTTCTCAAGATTTTTCGGGCTGTGCGATTGAATTATCTGTTCTGCATTCAGAATTTATTTTGCTCTTGGGATATGACTGGAAGGAAGACATGGCCAAAGCAAAACCATTTGGTCAGTGTTATAACTACAGCTAGCGACATGTTATCAATAGCATTCAATACCTTAACAACTAGGTTACATTTGTCCTGTTTGTCGTCAAAGCCGAAGCTGTAATTTCTTCACAAAAGCTAGTCCATCCTGGATGGCAGCGAGCTCGCCGGTCCGGCACTGCATGCGCCAGTAACCGCGGCACTGACCCTGCACTGGTTCCGAACTGATGCACAGACAGCTTCACTTACTGCTAACATAACGTGTTATTGTTCCGAGTCATGCTATTAAACTTCCACGTTGTTGAAGCCAAAGAAAAACGTAACTTTTTCAGCTCGTTACCGCGGTCGTTCCGCTTGTAAAAGTTGGAAGGAAAGGTGTGTTTAGTTAAGAGATGGAGCATGAATCTGTTTTAGAATTAAGCTACAAACATAGACAGCGTTCCACTTTCAGAATGTCGCGATTTTTGTTTTTATTCGTACAGCTTTGCTTGCCAATGCGGCTCCGCGAGTTCCGCGACAGTATTTTTACGGTGCTCACCGGTGGAAAAATTACCTATTACGTTTTATGCTTTGATGCGAATTTCCATCTGTATACATAAGTGAAATGGTTTCAGGCGTTACAAAAAGACTTTCTAAAGAAATAACTTGTGCTGACTATCAAGTATTACTATTGACTTGTTAGCTATTGAGCGTGGGAAAGACCGGAACGGTAATCCACAAATAGTACCGTACATTGTCATATGGCCTGTCATCAACTGACACTAATTTTACTATGGTTAGTGTGTTTTACCCATAGAAGCATTGGGAGTTTTTATCGCTTACTGAAAGAAAAGTGACCGCAGCTTGATGTTATTTATGTACGCTTGTGTGTGGTGAATCCCCTTGACTCATAATATTTGCAAGATGTCACAGAGTGGTCGATACATAATACTGCAATAAATTTTATTCTAATTAATTCAGTATTCGTGAAATCTGAACTCGTTCCGTATAAGATATGATTTAATTTACATTTTCACAAATGTATGTATTCATGCAACTGTGACATGTTTAAAATTCATGCAAATGCATTGAAATGGCTCCAACTGTATTATGCTCTGCGTATCATTGCTTATTATAAGTAAATGACTTCCAAAAATTGTGATTTTTGTTGAACTGTATAAAACCTGCGATGCAATATATTTTTATGCGAATTTGAAATATCCATGTGCGTTTTACAAAGATGCTAAAACGATATTTTTTTCTATATTGCTTGATTTTGTAAATAAATTTAAAAAAAATCGGAAGTGGAAGCCATGTTCACGCTGATGAATGTCTTCAAATAAAGTAAAGAGGGTGCTTACTGTCCCGTAAAAGATTTAAAAGGCAACTAGGAGAAACAAGTCATGGTCTTAGACGATGGCCTTGAATCGGGAACTGTGCAGCCATCTTTGAAATGCGTCTGACACGTTTGAACCTTCACCTTTTAGTGTAATATGTATTTTATGAGAGTCAATAAGTCATCTAGATGATATTTAGATTTTATTTTCATCAATTTCTTGCTGTGCGATATATCTCTTTGTTTTTTTTTTCATAAGGTGTTTGGTAAATATTTATTTGTACAATACATTAATTGTCTATAAAAGGTGATCTGTGTGATGTGACCGATATTCTTACGTCTTCAAGGGAAATAATACTTTGCATATTATTTTAAGATATTTCGATTACGTGGCTACCACTTTATACTAATCGAAACATAATAGTTACATCCAGTGACTAGTCTTAACGTTGATTCATAAAACCTCTTTACACAATACCTCAACATGTTTTTTTCAGGCGTGCATAGACGACAATCTGGACATGGTGGAGTTCCTCGTGACGCATGGCGCGGACGTCAATCGCGGAGACAACGAGGGATGGACCGCGCTGCATGCCACCGCCTCCTGTGGCTTTCTCAGCATAGCTAGGTAACTATGAGACTATCATCTTTACATAAATGACGAAATATTAGCTTGAGAAAAAGAGAGTAAAGCCCTTTCTTACCCGACTACGACAAAGCAAAAGGGAGTGTTATGTGTTTGACCGGTATGTGAGTATGTATGTATGTACATTTGTTCCCTCATAACTTCTAAACTCTTCTTATCGTGATTTGAAAAATCAGGTGTCGTTGAAGCGGCTTATTTTTGCGCAGATTTATAGGCAATTATAGGCTATGTGACGTCGCATTAAATTGAATATGGCGCCCTCTAGGGGACACGAAACAAGAACAAAAAAGATCGTCCCACCCCATGTGTGGTATCATTGAACTTTTGAAATGAAGGATTGGTACATTATATTTTTTCCAAACGTAACGTTTGCGAGATATATCCCGTCAAAGTCATGAAAACTAATTTTTACTCGACTACGGCGTCGCAAGATCCACTTTTGTAACTTACGCATTATCTAGATACATGTAAAACGACAAACCCTAAACAGAAAAAAAACGTGATATGGTTCTCCAAAAATCCCAAAACATAAGTTCAAAAACTAAAACCCGACTACTGAAAAATCACGCTCCAAAAAGTATGAAACAAGAAAGTATTCTCTACTGAAATTGTATTGTACAAACTATTCGATAGGTATCGGGTATTAAATCAGTAGTGGGTTCAGTTCAGAGGATAACCGTGGTCGTATGCCTCCGCCCATGATTATCGTCTGAACACCACTATGAATATAACTGTATGAAATATAATAAAATATTTATTACATGTAAGTTGTATATTTAATACCCTTTAATATCGAATCGTTTGTACATTACTATTTCAGTTGAGAATATTTTCTTGTTCCATACTTTTTAGAGCGTGATTTATCAGTAGTCGGATTTTAGTTTTTGAACTTATTTTTCTTGCCGTGTCGTTTCACGGTGTTGCTGACATTATCATTTCATAAACCTGTTTTACTTGATCATGTAAACTGGCATGATGAATATTATGTATTGTTCTTTGCACTGTAACTGGACTGTAGAAAGTTATGTACAAATATGGTGGAAAATTGCCGTTTTTAACGCGGGACGAGCTCGACTGCTACAGAAATGACTGGTATTAGCAGTAAATAAAATTGTGTTAAAAATGGGGCGGCTTTGCCCTGCATTGGGAAAATGTATGGGCTAGTCAGATTAGATTACATTATTGTATGTAATTATAGTCAACCGATCGGTAAGGGATTTATTCGCCAGCTTCTAGGCCGCCCTGAAGATGGGTTTCCGGATGCGCGAGGCACAAAATGGTGCTGTTTTTGTATAAATTTTACTACTGCGCAGCCATTGTAGCTAACTTCAGGGTGGACATGAAGTTTGGCGAGAACTACACCAGTATAAAGAACAATGCCAAACGAGGAAAGTTCCGGTACTCTCCCGAACTATAAATTCCTACCAATCAATAATTACTTATTTGTGCCGTAATAATAATATGATGGTGAATAACACAACATTGACGCATCGTGCGACACACGATAGACGATTGTAAACAAAGCTTGACTCACACTGACCCAATAGGCATCGGGTTTTCTGTGAACGACGCTACTAGCAAAGAATGATAACATTACAAAGTTTATTTTTTTGTAGTTAATTAACTATTATGCTCCACTAGTTCCTAATTAAGTATGAGTGTTAAACCGTCATGGGGTCCAAAATAAGGAAGTTTCCCGTCAGTTTTGCTAGAGCCATTGACGTTCTAACAATGAGGCAATTTTTTGGCGTAGGGGGGAGGGAGGTAAGCTAAGCTGACCAACCACCATATAGAGCGAACGGAACGTGGACGTGACGCGATTGGTCAGTCGATCCTTGTGTCAACTGACCAACCAATCGTACGCTCGGATTCCCCGCGCCCTGCTTCACTACCAAAAGATAACTTAAAAAACGACTTCTGTGTGTCATTCGACACTTGCCAACTTACGTGCCGGGGATTATAACCAAACGAAATATCAAACGGAAGTGGCTTAGAGCCGTCCAAATTAACAAGCTGTGGTAACGATAACCGTTTGGTTAGACGTAGCCTCTCAGGCTAGGTGGAGTGACTTGTAGCTGCTGAATGGATGCGCCCGTGGATCGAATTGAATAATGTTTGATTGAAAAGCCACAATATAATTTTAATTGGATCACTAGAATTTAGCGTTGGCTCAATAAGACCGAGGAATTGGGAATTAGCCGTCTAGTTTACATTGGCGCGAACGTTATGTACTGTTCTGTCGCGCAATTTCAATTGTAGCTGTAGGTATACAATAAAGGAAAAGAAATAAAATGCGCATCAGTTTTCAATTAACCCTTGCAAATTGTGATCAATTGGGAGAATCAATCGGTGTGTTGTGTAAAGTGTTAACAAGTTATCATTAAAAGATACCTAAGTGCAATAAAGAATTATTACTACTTGATTATTTTAAATTATTTTCCATTTCAATGAATTGAGGATACATTTCAATTTATTTTTGCCGCCGCTATTTTTTATGCTGCACTCGCTGAATAGCTGCTTCTTCCCTACCATTATTGATCATTGCATTAGTGCATTAGGTTTGTCTAAAATAGCAATATAAACTAATATATTGTGCATATTTCAGTGTCTATATCTAAGAATATTCTCGATCAGACGGTATAATACAGAACGCCATTTTCTGAATATTACACCATCTTCCAAGAAATGGATTAATTTTTCCTGTTAGTATTTCTAATAATGTATACTTTGTCACCGTTGCTGTATTGACAAACAATAAAACTTTGATGGCACTGAGTGTCTCTTGTGAAAATAACTTTGGCTGGATATATCTATACTAATATTATAAAGTGGTAAAGTGGGTTTGTGAGTTTGTGACGTTGTAAGGGGTAATCTCTGGATCTCCTGAACCGATTTTGAAAATTCTTTCACCACTAGAAAGCTATATTATTCCTGAGTGTCATAGGCTATAACATGTTTTAAAAAAAAATAGAGATCCTTATGAAAATTGCAATAATGTAACCCAAGGTAGGCAAATGTTGCCTATACAATTCATTCTTTGGCATGCGCTGAGAAAACTTTGATGATAGATAAAATATAGTAGGTGGGTAGGTAGGGTAGCCAGTTGACGGGAGCGAAGCCCTGGGGATCAGCTAGTCTAAAATATCTTTGTGTTCATGTATTTTAAATACTCTGTTGAATTAGGGACCACGATCCAATATAATTTGCATTAGTTATCTTACTACATAATATTATAAATGCGAAAGTTTGGATGGATGGATGTTTGTTTGTTATTCAATCACGCCAGAACGGCTGAACGGATCTGGATCAAATTTGGCACAGAGATAGATTATAGTCTGGAATATCACGTAGGCTGGTATAATGTTCCCTTGGGATAAGAAAACACTTTTCACGCGGGCGAAGCCACTGGCAGAAACAAGTCTACCATAAAAAGAAAAGACTGTGCGGATAGATATGGGGTAACGTTTTGCCTAGTGGAGGGACATTCAAGGCTAATTAAAAAAAAATGTAAGTGGTTAAAAACATGTTTGGCGCAAACTCAAAAGCCTAGACTAAAAGTTTATTTTTAATTTTTGCTTTTCAGTTCGTTATTTCAATTTTATTTTCGTTTTTCTGTTTACTTTATTTCAACAGAATGGGTTCATAATTGATAATTCAGTGGGAAAATTATCATCAAATCCTTTTTTCTACTACTCATTATAATATATACTCATTCAAAAAAAAAAAGAATTTTTGTTTTCAGACCACTCTAAAAAACTTTATGCGTGGTTATACAATAGAAAAAAATACATGTCGAATTGAGAACCGACTCCTTTTTTTAACGTCGGTTAAAAGGAATCATTATGTATCATAATAATAAAACTAGCGAATAGTGAAACGGCCAAGAAATAGTATCGATTCGGATGGATTGCTTCTTTCTTCGAAGACATGAGTGGAATTCCCTGCCGGAGTCTTGTCCCGACAGTTACAATCTAGGGGAAGACCTAATAACTACCTACCTACTAATAATAACCTATTCACTCTTGACTTGAAAGATCAAGTCAAGAGTGAATAGGTTATTTCTAGGTAAACGCGTTTCACCGTCGAACACATACTCGCTTATCATCAGGTGAGTGGTAAAGCGCGAGCCTAGAGAATATAAAAAAAAAAAATATCAGATTGGGCGTGCGTCGACTGCTGACGCTAGTAGTGCCCTATTTTTCATCCACGGCCGAATCATCATTCAACTAATTCAGGAAAATGCTTTATACGTTATTTACTACGTTGACGTCAATAATAGGCATAATATACGTAACGGGAAAATCTTGGTTGCGTAAATTATTATGTAATTTCATTTTTAACTCCGCATGTCAACTATAGATGTAATAAATCACTACGATCAAGATTTAGGTATTCTTTCTGGTTCCTCAAAATATCTGAAGCAAATATAAACTGACTTTGTAGTATGTGGTAGGCATATCAAGTTAATGCATTACATATTTGACGAGAGGAAAGAATGCTACTACTAAACTTAAATATAGTAACCACCTACGATTTTATCTGCGTAGTATTTATTTATATACCTACCTACCTTTAGGCCACTCTCGACTTCTCGATTATTTTCATAATGTGTTTGAATGATAGAATCTTGGCTTCCAATACTGGTTATTTATTGCTTTAATGGTTTAGCTGGCTTGAATGGGATTACCAGCTTCTCCTTGTGGCATTCGTTTTATAATTCTGCTGGACATGCTAACCGCCACAACTCGGGCTTCTAAGCCTTCACCCAGTAATCATCCCATCCCATTTGTGGTCTGTCCTGAGACGTCGATCCTCCAACATATATGGTCAGCTTCAATTGTATAACTGCAAACTATGTTAGTAAGAGCAGTCTGTTTTTGAAATATTTTATTCTAGTTCCTATTCTTCAAATAAACTCCTAGCATAACTCTTGATACGGTTATATTTCTGTTTCAGATACCTCTTAGAGAACGGCGCAGATGTTGCGGCCGTGAACTATGATGGAGAGCTCCCTGTTGACATCGCCGAAAGCGATGCCATGGCCGACATGCTGCAGAAGATCATTGATGAGAAAGGTTTGTACTTCAGTCTATTCACACCACTAAAAAGCCTTGTGTTGCCCAAAGCAGCAAAGCAGCAAACCACCAACAACCCTATTACGATTAAAATAAAGATTACTGTGATAAAAAACCAGATGTAAAATAATTGTGAACAGAGCCTTGAACATCGTCGCCGAGTTGCCAGCTTGTCGGTTTATTATCGGTTGCATTTCGGAGAGTGTGCGATGGAATTGCATGGTCTAATTCCGCCTAGCTCGTTTCGTCATCGGACTACAAAACGTACGGCGATGCGCCATCCACATGGTGGACGGACATCCCACCCATACGCACTAAACGCTTTGGAAATACCGTACAACTAAATAGTGGAATTCCCTGCCGGAGTCTGTTTCCCGATAGTTACAAACTCGGGGTTTTTAAGTCAAGAGTGAATAGGTTTATTTTAAGCAAGCGTGTTACACCGTCGACCACATCATCGCTTACCATCAGGTGAGATAGTGGTCAAGCGCGAGGATATAAATAATAATATAAAAAAGGCCGTACGAATTACGCCTGTTTACGCTTTAATGTAAGCGTAAACAGGCGCCATCCACTCTCACCTCTGTAGGAGCTCAATTACAACTCAAATAATGTGGTTAATGTCTATGTAATCTTATTATTCTTCCTTTCTGTACATATTGATATGGAAGCAAGTCAAGACCTGATCTGCCCATATTTACCTAAACTGTAATATCTGATTCGTTTAACAAGCCTGGCGGTTATAAGAAATCTAAGTTCCTTTCGTTCTGTCTTATTTGTATTCTTTTGTTTCCCAGGAGTGGACTGCGAGAAGTATCGCAACGCTGAGGTGGACGCGTTGCTGAGCGATTGCCGCAAATGGGTAGCTAACGGCTATGAAGAGCTCAGGGACGCCAATGGAGGCACTCCCCTCCACGTCGCGGCAGCTAAAGGATACGTCGATGTTAGTATTATGTCAACTGTTACAGCTTACAGACTCGGATTTTAGACAAATTCCAATTAATACGTTCACGGATTTGTAGAAGACATGCTTCATTTTTTTAATGGTCTGTGTTCAATATAAGTTACATTTTGAATAGACTAGATTTAGATTCCATAAAATTGTGCCCCAAGCAAAAGGTGATGATGTGAACGATGTATTAAGGGCACGGTAGGACTCTTATAAAAGTACCTAAATAAGTAAAGTAAAAAAATATGTCGACTGTTTTAGTAAGTCACTCGTCACCATCAATTACCACTGGACCATTACAATCCACAATGTTGTGTTATGCTTTATCTTACCGGCATCATGTCCTTAGGTGGCTAAGATCCTGCTGGAGGATTGTGGCGTGGACCCCGACTGCTTGGACTACGACGGCTGGACCCCGTTGCACGCGGCTGCTCTCTGGGGACAGAAGGAGACCACCGCCCTGCTGCTCAAGTACGGAGCCGACCCGCTCCTCAAGAACTATTCAGTAAGTACCAGTATACTGCCTCCTAGGTATACTAGCAGCAACTAAAGTCGCGGCAATCGACAATAAAGCATCGATCACGCGAGGCGAACATTAGCTGCGAATAAATTGTGTAAAACTTGCCTTTAAGTGCGACACGGTAATTATTTGCTTACGAGATTTCTAAATCCTCGGTATGTGTATTATGCTTTTGATTCACTTCAACGTTTTATGTCCACGAGTGTTGGTCTTTAGAAACCAAAAAGAGACTTCTACGTCGTGTCGCTGGCACAATAATAATTCTTATTTAACCTACGTTTTAAAATCTCAAATAACTCACGAACGCAACAAATACTCCGTAGCCATCCTTCGACAATGGGAGGAATCAGTCTTTTTCAAAGAAACTGAAACCTGAGGAATCTCAAAACAGGTTTATGGAAAAATAGAGTTTGTAATCTAAAAACCGGCCAAGTGCGATTCGGACTCGTGTACGATGGGTCCGTACCATTATCAGAGCCATTTAAGCGGGAGCCCCACTTAAATATTTATTTCATTTTAGTATTTGTTTTTATAGCGGCAACATATACGAAAATATCAACTGTCTAGCTATCTTGGTTCATGTGATACAGCCTGGTGACAGTTATAAAGACAGATGGACAGTGGAGTCTTAGTAATAGGGTCCCGTTTTCACCTTTGGGTACGGTACCTTACAAAATTACAATAAGATGATTGTCATCATAACAACCAATCTCACAATAATAAATCACTATTGTTGTTAATTATTAAGGAATTAAATGGAAGACTTACAAGAACCGGTCGATGTGGCAACACTAGGCGAGGCCTATGTTCAGCAGTGGACGTCTTTCGCATGAAATGGTGATGATGACTGAGGAATTCTATTCACAAAACAAAATTCTCTTCCAGGGCCAAACCTGCCTAGAGCTAGTCGACCCAGGCATGATGTCGTTCCTCCACGACGCGATGAAGGCTGCTCGTCGTAAGACCAACACCAACACTAACAACAACAACGTCATTCGCAAGCGCAGCCCCCCGCAGCTCGAGACAAGCACCGCGAAGACACCGCGGGTTGATATCGAGATCACGCCGCAGCCGACGGAGAAAGTCGTCAACGGTAAGACTGAAGGTGCCTTTCATTTGTTATTATACCTTGAATATAGTGGCTATTAGCAAGTTTTGTTGTGTGAGTCCACGCTTGCTGCAATCTACGTGGTTATTTTTTTTTTAACCAAGTGAACAGCTAAGCCAGACTTATCAGCCCGGATTTTCTTTTGACCGTTTAGGTCGAGCGCTTAACTGAGACCGTTTCTAAAGTTGCAAGAGAGATGTTGACACCCATCAGAGAGCTATAGGCTGACAGCGACGCTAAGTCCCCCTATGTACTTGTATTTTGTATGAAGTTTTAATAAATCAATAAATACCTATTCCGTACCGCGCAGCTACTTCAGAATGGTCTCATCTAAGCGGTCGGTCTATAATTTTGTATGAAGTTTTAATAAATCAATAAATACCTACACCCTATTCCGTACTGCGCAGCTACTTCAGAATGGTCTCAACTAAGCGGTCGGTCTATAATTTTGTATGAAGTTTTAATAAATCAATAAATACCTACACCCTATTCCGTACCGCGCAGCTACTTCAGAATGGTCTCATCTAAGCGGTCGGTCTATAATTTTTTATGAAGTTTTAATAAATCAATAAATACCTACACCCTATTCCGTACCGCGCAGCTACTTTAGAATGGTCTCATCTAAGCGGTCGGTCTATAATTTTGTATGAAGTTTTAATAAATCAATAAATACCTACACCCTATTCCGTACCGCGCAGCTACTTTAGAATGGTCTCATCTAAGCGGTCGGTCTATAATTTTCAATAAATCCATCAGTCGATTGGGAATGAAACTGCCATGGAATAGTCCTGCTGATGCCAAATATCGCAGATTTTTGGCTTACTGCAAATTATGGAACCGGTTAATTTTATTTCATTTATTCACTAACAATTTTACACTGTGTCTGAATGTTTACAAAAATATTAACAAACAAGCTTAAAAAAATATCATGCATCGGTTAGCAGTTATTGTGCCATAGATTTAGATCCCATTCCTATCTGTCGCTGTTGTATGATGTCGATAATGGTAAGGTTGAGTAGGAATTCGAGTGTTGTCAGTAGGACCCAAGGATATATTAATTTAGGTCCTAGGTACTATTTGTGTCTAACCGCAGCTTTCTGTCTCTACGTATTAAACTGTTATAGTATTAAGTGATGTTACGTGCTTTCTGTGACCCAGTTCTCGCTTGTGACGATATTTGTAAGACTCCACCTTCAAGGACCTTATAACACCAGCATAAAGTATTGCATAATAGCATATTTGATGCTTGTAAACCAGTTAGCTTTATTAACTAGCCCGTGTTCCCAAACTGTAGCTGCAGTTGATAATGTGAACGGTAAGCTTGCATGTAGTCCTAGCTTCTCACAATATGTAGCAGGTTCATTTCGCAGAGAATTATGATTAAAATAAGACTAGAAATAGGTGCGGTTTTACGAAAAAAAGGATCTGACGACCCAATCTCGAGTCTGCCATCTATGCCCGGTTTCAATAGACCAAAACATCCAAAGTCAAATGACTCTGCTACGTACTAATTCATAATATTACTTATAACGGTTTGTTGTGCTAACTGCCACTCGCCTGATGAGCTGGCCGAGGTCGCATTTAACTTCATACAGGTTTGGACAACATCAAACAAGATAAAACAATTGAAAAACCTTTATATAATTCAAATGACGAATCCGGCTTTTTATAATGCCAGTATTGAAAATGTTGTTGAAAAGTTTAAATAAAGAATTCGCTGGCATGTCAATGAATGTTGTTCAAACCATTCTCTCATTCATTCATTACCACGACAGACAAGCCGCCGGCGCCGGAGATCATAAAGACGGAGCCGAAGCCCCCGCGCGGCCGCCCGGCGTCCCCCGAGACCACCGAGACAGAGTCTTCGCCAGAAGATGCTCCTTCGTGGCGCCGATCTGCTTCGTTCCGTAACAGGCACTCAGACCCGCCTAGTAAGTTATATTTAGTATAGGGAATATCTAGTGGAGGGCTGATTCCTTCCTATAAGTTCGTTATAGTGGCAACTAGATGGCGGTTGATAGGGCTTGACAAGGCGATATTGATCGCATTAAACATAATCGATCGTGCATATGGACTGTAAATCTATCACACTCTGTCTGTCAGGAAGCTCTTTCGAATCGGCTCATACAATGGATTGATCTGAATGGTCAATATTATGCAACTTATCTTAATTCTTATAAACTTCTTTGTCAGCTGTATACAATAAAGGATTCAAAACTCTTGGCAAGTTTGTATGTCACAAGATGGTGGTGATAGGTAGGTTTAAATACTAGCGAAACTGGGACAGGTCTTAGAGATACAGTCAGGCGTAAGATACAATAGGTGGGACAGATTGCTAGCACGTCATATACCGTAGTCTATCGTATGTACAGGGGTCTTATTATGACCTGTCAAAACTATTTGATACTTTTTCACAGAAGTGGAATCATGTCGGCGTTAATATGTTGTGGTACGGCTCCTAAGGCAGAGGGCCTCTCATTAGTGCGTTGCGTTGCGTCGTCGCAACGGATTAACGCATTGTATGCCACACCTGCGTTTCGACGACGCACGACGTCGCATCAACAATGGATCGAAAAAAAAACACTGTCTGTCATCGCACCGGAGCTCCGATAACGCAGTGCATCAACCACCCCCGCTTTTTCTCTCGTCCGTCGATCCGTTGAATTGTAGTTTGCGACGACGCAACGCATAATGTGGCACGTCACTAAAAATATATGTAAAAAAACGATGTAGCGTTGACGCTGCGACGACGCAACGCATAATGTGGCACGTCACTAAAAATATATGTAAAAAAACGATGTAGCGTTGACGCTGCGACGACGCAACGCATAATGTGGCACGTCACTAAAAATATATGTAAAAAAACGATGTAGCGTTGACGCTGCGACGACGCAACGCATAATGTAGCATGTCACTAAAAATATTTATGTAACTAAACGATGTAGCGTTGACGCTGCGACAACGCAACGCATCGCACTAATGAAGCCTCAAACTAACTTTCAAAAATGTTTTATTTGAACTCCACACTTGTTACATTTCCAGGGGACAACAACAAGCCTACCAACAACGTTGTCAGTGACAGCGACACCATCCTGAGGAGAACACACAGCTTTGAAAACGATAAGAGGTACCGTTTCGATGCAACGCGTCACACCCTCTCTCGTACTTTAACAGTGCACAATGCTTCAATAAGACGTTCTGTAAAAAGAAAACAGTAATAATAGTAGTAGCTTCGCCTTGTGATGCATCTAGAATACTGGTGATATTGCAAATGTCTTAAGCAAACACTTAACATCAGCAGTCTTATTGCGTAAGTGAATTCGGCAACGCAAAGAGCTTGGCCGCCATCAATCGACTAATCACATAGACGGAAATCCACATCGCGTCTTTTATCTCGCATGTGATTAGTCGATTGATGGCGGTCAAACCCTTTGCCTTGTCGAATTCACTTACGCAATTAGACTGCAGGTCTCTTGCTGTAAACTAAAATAGTAAAACCGGGATAAAGCTCCATGTTACACTCACAAAGAGATCTAGAGCAGTACTCACGAAAAAAATCTATAGAACTGACAGTTTTGACATTACTCTCTAAACTACAAAACACCCTGTAAATCTATTCAGATCAAAAATAAAGCTGAAAATTAAAAATCAACATTTTACTAGTAAAGACAGACTTATATATCATGTTAATTACATTTAACAAATTTTTTAACGGCAACTATAATTACATGTAGGATGCCACAAATGGCAGACAGCCAGGTTTTATTTTTATTGAACGTCTACACAAACTGAACCGCTGTGCAATGTTAAAGTATCGCTGTATATACGAAATTAATTGTATGTCGTTAAAATTTGGCATGACAACTAAAATATCGATTAAAATATAAACATTCTTAGAGAATTGTGAGCCCAGAGTACTTGTTATTGTACCTATATCTTTGAACGGTTTTAACTAGATGGGGTGACGACCTGGTAAGGGGCGCGGGGTGCCTTTGGATGCAAGCGGCTCAAAACAGTTTGTTCTGGAAAACTTTGAGGGGGGTCTATGTCCAATACTGGACGTCTTATAGCTGAAATCACCAAAATATCTGTTAGAATCTTAATTAAATGAAAACATGTCGCCAATTCATACAGTTAGTTGCATCGGAGTTGTCAGTAAATAGTCAATAAAAGTAAGGATATCACTGTAACTCATTGCTCACTTATTGAGGTACTATCTGTATATAATGTAGTGCATCTGTGTTAAATGTTTGATAAAATAGTTGTGCACTTTATATTTTTGTTGCTCTACAACCTTCTTTTTTTATAATTTTGCTCACAATTCTTTAGAAATGTTAAAAGTTTTTATAAAGTCATGTTGAAGGCTTTTGTGGTTAGTGCTGGCATACATATTGACGTGTTTCGATGTTGTGTGATGTTCTGGGTTACTTACGGAGCTTCGACAAAGATTCGTGACTTCGCGACAGCCGTAGTCAATACCCAACACATATGTAGTGTCCGACCGAAACCGAATTTCGGCAAGTCTCAGTTTCGGCCGAAACAGAAACTTCCTTACAATAATCATGCATGTTTTGAGGGAAAAATAAAGGAAACGTTATTATAATCAGTCAGTCTCTATTTTTATATTTTATATCACATACCTATGCAGTCTTCGACATTTTCACTTATTGTAAAAATACTCCCTTGGGTGGAATTTAACGCGATGTTCATGACCGATCACAACGCGAGTACTCCCGAATGCAGTTTCGGTTATCGGCAAGTTTGCCGCCGAAACCGAAACTGAACGGAAACTCGACCGAAACCGAACTTTCGGCCGGACACTACATATGTTATATATTTCAAGTATTTTAGTATTCCGGCTATGACGAAATGTGTATGAATATCTATTTGCATGAAGTAGTAAATAAAATGTCTTAGAATATTAATGGTTTCAGATATAAATGGTGCAAACACGTATATTTGTCGAATCTCCATAAGTATTAACCTGGGCTTAAAATCTCTGCAAATTGGAAAGGTACAACGGGATGGTTATTCTGGCTTATCGCGGTATGCTGGAATTCTTATGCTACATAATGAAGTAACAGCTTATATGATGTCCCGTCAAAACCATTTTCCAAGGAAGGTGGTGATGTCTAAATTTTTATGCAGGGCTCGTCTGTTTGTTCTGCTAGCGCTAACCAAAAATATAAAGAAATAAATAAAAATAACGTTTAACAATGTGCTAACGTATGAGTAACTGCTGGAAAACAATATTATACTCATTCTAAACTTGAGAACGAAAATAAACTATTTAGAGCTTACTTGTATATTTGAAAACTTCAATCGAAAGTGTATGTTGAAGTAGTGAGAATTTGGTTACACACCGATTATTTGCAATCGCAAAATCGATAGATTGCAATTTATAAAAAGGTGGATGATATATAATCAATAAACTTATTTAATGTTAATGCAATAGTAATAAGCCTTACTTTTGCATAGCAATTTCGTTATCGGTACGGTATGACGACAAAAATACAGGACACGCGTCTCTTTGACACGAACAAACACGCCTTTTTTTACAGGAGCACATGCGTGGCCTTCTATATAAGGCCGTTTTATAATGTCAATAAATTCTATATTTGTAAAAATTTGATTAAAATAATAAAATGAAAATAATAAAACAAATTTTAAACAAATGGTTAAAAAAGTTAACAATCAAAATTTGGCACTTCTGACATCAACGTTTATTATTTTCTACTTAAAACTACATATACTTAATAACCATTAATTATTATTTTCGAGCATTCAGCGTGATGGTCAGGGTAAATCCATTTATTGCAATTCTTGCACCACATAATGTTTCTATTCAAATTATTGTTTTAATCAAATCATTAGAAACATCCAATTTATTGACATTACAAAATGGCCTTATATACGCGTGTACTCGTGTAAAAAAGGCGCTTGTTGCTTGCAGTGTTGAACTATTGCTATTACTTGATTGGTTTTACCAAGACACTTCACCATACACTTTAGTGACACTATTCACAAATAAAAAACATCCAGCGGCAGTTCCCACTGCCTGTCTTCAACTTTCTGTAACATTTAACATCGCATACGCTACGTACATGTTGCATGCTTGTGTGCATTGTAGCTTCTACCAACGGTACCGAGACGTGACCGCACGTATAAAGGCGTCCTCCTGCCCTTCGATACCGCCGGCGCAGCCAGCAGCGGAGCGGAAAAAAACTCAAGAGCACACTAACAATGCGACAGAGAGTACTAACGACGATGTACAAACAAGGTGCTCGTTTAATTTAAGATGGCGATTGATGCGGTTCGTTTTGAAGTTTTATAAAAAGAGAAATGTCACATTTGTCACAGCAAAAAAAAACAGGGCAGTCAGCTAATAGTCTGCAGTTGTAAGGAATATACCGAGTTCTTGTGCAGTCTTCTTGAGTTGAAGATGAGAAGGATATTTTTATGTTGGCGCTATTGAAATTAAATGCATTTTTTATTATTCTAAGCTATAGTTCTCACCATACTTCTTGACCACACTGAAGTTAGCTTTCCGATGCACAAGGCATGGATCAGTGCTGTTTTTGTATGAAATTAACTGGAAAGAAAAGAAAGAAAAATGTGTTTATTGGTATTAAAATCATAAACAACTTAAAATTAAACAAAATATATCATTAAAACTATTATTGCCTAAAGGACCTCAGCTCAGCATAATGCCAAATGGGAGTACTGGGTATACCACCCAATGCTGATTTTCAGCTGCAGCCCACGAGTGCCATACGCTCGAAAACACCAACACACATTTATAATATACTGATTATTTTTTGTAAAAAAACACCTAAAATAAAATGTCGTGTCTTAATTATAACACAACATAAATAAAAGTTCTATGTGCCCATTAACAAAAGAGAACAAATAAAATAAGTAACAGCGGTAATAAGTAGTAGTACTACTGCGCAGCTATTATCGGAAACTTCAGAGCGGCCAAGAAGCTTCAAGCGGCCGTTGATATATTCGGGCTTGAAAGTGTGGGTGTCGATCTAAATTCAGACATATGAGTCATTCTGGGATGGCAATGCATATCTTGAATACATGTCTCGGTTATGTAACTTTATTTATGCCTTCAAGTATCTTATAAAACGAACCGCAATGATCCGTTACTATTCATGGTAACATGAATATTTAATATTCATCAAAATAACTGTTTCCTATGTCTCGCTATGTACGCTTAATACTGTTGTTCTATATGTTTATATGTCGCTACATATGTATTTGTATATATTTTATGTTTATTTTATACACACACTACACTCACAATACTTATTTACTCACTTTATTCAACTAAATCTCTATAAAATATAAGTTTTGATAAAAACTTTACGATATTGTCTCTACATATTTTCTACTAATTGGAAAGCAATAAAACAGTAATAAGTTATTCAAAAATGCATGTGGAATATAGAATTTGACTGCTAGCTTCAGACACAAACAAAAATATATAGATATAACATCTATGCGGTAGCCGCTCAATGTTGCGTTAATAATCAGTGTACACGTTTTCGTGCTTAGGATAAACCCAACCGAGAGACGGGAGAGGGAGGTGAACACTTGGAGTGGCCCCACTACCACCACACCGAGCGCCAGCCCCACCAACACTACGACCACCACGACAGTCAGAAGGTATGCTAGACTTGTAAGCTGTGCTTCGATATTCAAATATGGGTGGAAACTTTTTGTTGGAGAAATCCAACAAAAAACTTATGCGGCCGGCATACTTACTATGCTTACGGTGCTGATCTATACGATATATTACGGTAAAATCATTACACTACTTTAGGGATTCCCTTCGAGAGCTATTAGCTAGTTTATCCTACTGCCGAACTAGTGTACTATTTTATAAGGTGTTAATAAATTAACTCTAAGAAATTTAAGGAGTCGTGTAAAATAATATTTTAAAAGTAATCACGAAGAAAAAATATAGTAAATGCAAGCGTAAGAAGCAATTATTTCTATAACGCGTAAATGATTGAATTTGCGCACCATTTAGCCGGTCTGGTGGTCAGCGACCTGCGCCACAGAGCGCAGTAGGTACTGGATTCCGTACGAAGTATTCTTGGGTAGGTTATTTCTGTGAAGTATTAAAATCGTTTTTTGTTTCATTGTAATTGTCTTGTGTATCGATACCGAGTATCGTATCCTCACGAAATTCTTAGAGTTAATTTTTTAACACCCTATACTGTCATTTCTGTCTAATCTTATAGGTATTTTTCTAGCATAGCTCTTCATGGACTACGCAGCTACTAGTTAATAGAACTCAATGGGATCGGGCCCTAGTACATAATTATATACAAATACAGTATGAAATTGCCGTTTTATCTCAAAGGAGTCAATTTTTTTGCACTCTAATAATTACGCACACACTCATTAATTACGTATATTAATACTATTACAAATAAAAAGTAACCATTTTATTATAATAAAAATAAGATATTATAATGGAAATACTAGCTGACCCGGCAAACTTTTTTGCCATAAAAACACCAAACATTTATCTACCCTTCCTACCCTACCTACCCTACCCTACCCTACCTACCCTACCCTACCCTACCTACCCAACCCTACCCTACCCTACCCTACCCTACCCTACCCTACCTACCCTACCTACCCTACCTACCCTACCTACCCTACCTACCCTACCTTACCTACCCTACCTACCCTACCCTACCTACCCTACCCTACCCTACCCTACCCTAGCTACCCTATCCTACCTACCCTAGCCTACCTACCCTACCCTACATACCCTACCCTACATACCCTACCCTACATACCCTACCCTACCTACCCTAACTAAAAATAGATGTTGGCCGATTCTCAGACCTACTCAATATGCTCACAAAATTTCATGAGAATCGGTCAAGCCGTTTCGGAGGAGTACGGGAACGAACATTGTGACACGAGAATTTTATATATAAGATTTCATTACTATACGCCACAATTGGTGTGGAGGGCCTATGTCCCAACAAAAATATTGTCTCCTTGTGCAGTAAAATATCGTACTGATGATCGCCGTATTCGGCAGTACGGCTCATAAACACAAAGGAGCGCATAACATCGTATAACACTAAATAATTAACTATATTATTAGTATCATAAGGTCTCAATGTGGCCGACGCAGACATCTGTCTTCGCAAGCGCAGTTGTGCAGACAAATGTCGTAGTGCAGATCCTTACTGAACCTTATTTTCTATTCTCTTTACATTTTGGTTTGATTCACACTTTTATTGTAATTTTTATGTGTTCTTAAGTAAACACATCAACACGGTCTAGGGATATTTTTAAAAAAGCGAATTACTATCAATGTGTTAATTACAAAGACCTTATACTTCTTACTACTAGACTGTGCACTATGGCGCAAAAAACGGTCCGAGCGAGAGGCCTCCCGTTGGTAGTGTGTCTCTTTCTAATGAGGTGACCATGACCAAACAGAACACGGGAAAAACTGATTGTAAAAACGATAGTTTAAGTATCCCGATATATTTATGCTACCTAACTACGCTACCTAAACCTACCTAAATTATAGTAAAAAAAAATTGTGTGTATATTTTTTGGAATCTACATCACTTACCGGTGTCGGGCGTAGAGAATTTCAACATCCCATGTTTTCCCGTGGGTGTAGTAAGAGGCGACTAAGGGACAAACCAGAGAATGGGCAGCAGCGTTCTCTGTGCATTTGTAACAACCATACTGCGATCGCCAACCCGCCTGCAAAGCACTCCCCATGAACAGCACAAATAAAACATAGCCCCTAGTCCCCGGCAGCCTGCCTACCCGCGACTACGGTAGCGGTCGTGGTTAAGGTATGGCAAGGGGTGCAACGAATCCTGGACGAGAGCCGGCTACCCAACAAATACCGACGACTGGACTTGGCAACGTATGTAAAACACGCGCACACTCCGGAACGACGAAAAAATCACCGATCTCGAAGAGGAATTGAGCAGTTTACGATGGAGTATTATAGGGTTATCTGAAGTTCGAAGAGAGGGGAGGACTCGATAATCCTCAAATCCCAAGTATCCTCAAGTCTCGTTCTTCAAGACCCATCGTATAAATAGGAACAAAAAGCTCTCTGATCCTACTCTTAATCTCATGAAGGAGAGGCGTGAGATGATCCTGCACATCCTGCAGTCTTCAGACGATGCTTTGAAATACCAGCAGCTAGCTAAATATACCCCAAAGGATCTCAATGATTTCACATATTGTCCAGTTGCGTATACAGAGAAACAAAACTACACAAATTTTATTCCACTAGGAATCAATTTGCAAATAATTTTAATAGCCGCTGATTTTCACTAGAACAAAACCCGCCAAAAACTCCGCATGGTGGTTACCATCTTACATTTAGTATTACCAGGCCCAAACATTTAAAAGTACTACTCTTACTCAGTTTTAATTAATTATTTTTTAAATACAACGAATTGATTAATCATAGAAACTGTAGAAATATTTAAATACGTTTCAAAGTCTATGAATCGTTCGTTTTGGTATAAAATAGAAAATAAAAAAAATCTACCATTTCTACCAAACCCAATGATTAGTTGAGCTGGCAGAATGTCAGACAAGGACACACTACCAGCGGAAACCCTCTCGCCAGGACCGCTTTTGGTTAGCTCCCGCTTATAAGGAAATAGCTAACCTAGTCGCATGACAATAGATTTAATTTTAGTTAAACATATTTTTTTGGTACACAGTCTAGTAGTAAGAAATACGTATAAGGTCTTTGGTTAATTATTTATATGACATGTATATATTTAAAAGATACGTTATTTAATATTCTACCATTTTTTAATAATGGTTAAGGTACTTCGATTAAAATTTCAGGATTTTATGGAAAAAAATGAAGCATAGACGGAAACCGTATATGAATTAACTTTTAATTTATGGGTAAAAACTGAAAAAAATAGTAAAATCATTTAATTTGTGTTTATAAACTTGAAGTTAGTAGTCTGAGAAAGCGCCCATGATGTTCATAACACATCGGCAACGATTCGGCATGCTCAGAACAAGGTTGTCAATGTCTTGCTGCGGAATATTGTCCCTTGTCCTTCTGAGGTGCGCAAAAAGTTGATCTTCTGTAGCCAGATTTTCAGGAACTTCCTTCAGAGCTCTTCTTTGCAGCATATCCCACGCATGCTCAATGGGATTTATATCTGGCGATTGAGCAGGCCAGTCTTAGGCCCTAACATTGTGTGTATGTAACCAAGCTGCTACCGTTCTCGCCGTGTGTGCCCGGGCATTGTCGTGCATGAGCAGGAAATCTTGCCCCATTTGTGTTCTGTGGGGCAAGATTACGGGCCCCAGCACCTGTTGGACGTATCGTTCTGCCGTCATATTGCCCCGCACCCAAACGAGATCCGTCCGTCCTCCAAGACGAATTCCTGCCCAAACCATAATTGTTCCTCCTTGGTATGGGTGAACTTCCTGAGGGTTCTGAAGACGGCTCCATCGTCCAGGAACTCGCCAAACACGCTTCCTTCGTGAATCTGGATGGAAGCCGAACCTGGATTCATCCGTGAACAGCACATTGGACCATTGCTCACGGCCCCAGTCCACGTGGTTCCGAACCCATTCTAATCGTCGTCCACGATTGCCTCTCCGTAAAGGTGGGACCCGGAGTGGTCTACGAGAGCGTAGATTGCTTTCATGCAGTCGCCTTCTTACAGTTTGGTCACTCACAAGCACTTGGTGTTCCACTCGCAGCCTTTGGACCAATTGAGTCGCCGTTGCATTTCGTTGAGCTCGCGCAGTAATTTGCAAAAATCGGTCTTGTCTGGGGGTAGTGATGCGACTTGGCCCCCGATGCCTCTCCGCTACTTCACCTGTGGCACGATAGCGTGTCCACAATCTTGAAATTACATTTTGGTGGGTCCCTATGGCCTCAGCAACATTACGCTGAACAGACCCAGCTTCCAGCATTCCCACAGCTCGTAACATCTCCGCCCTCGTCAAATGTTGGCGTTGCATGGCTACAATACCTCAATTTTAACTTTATCTTTCGTAAAAATGAAAAAAAAACTGTAAGTAAACGTAATTCGTATTGTTTTCTAAATTTCGCACAAATGAAAATTCCCTCTCCTACACATCAAGACATTTTTATGCCACCGAAACAAAAGAATTTTCAAAAATTTGAATTTGGAATTAGTCTGAGATAAATTACAAACAAATCGGTGTATAAAAGATTCCAATGCGGCCAGTACTTTTCGAGTTATTTAATTGAGTATGAAATATCCCTAGACCGTGTTGATGTGTGTATTTCAAAAGTATTTTCCTAAGTAGATAGTCAACAGTGTGTCTGTGGTAGGTTATTCGTGTTTGTCCTAGAAGCAACTTTAGAAAAAAAAAAAAGGCTAGATCAAATAAAAATTATATCTGAATATTGCGTTTAAAACAGATTTAAGTATCATCTGTTAAAGCATTTTAAAGAAAATTTGATCTGAAGCATCATTGAATTATTTAACTAAAACTTCACATTAATCGTGTAACACAAGACAATACAGAGTCTGGTATTGTATTACAACAGTTCCCCGGAGAGCGTAGAGTCGAACAGTACCAACACTACCAACAGTACCATTTCGACACCCAGCTCGGCCACGCCGACCAAATTGTCGCCCGGGAACATATTCAAGAACTTCTTCAAGTAACCGTGATGTTATGTCCAATGCTTGGGCACGGGAATTGTGACCTTAGTACTTGTAATTAAAGTTGAATTTTCTGTGTACATTAGCCTTGAATGGATGACCTTTTCTATGCTTAAGGTTAAGTGTCAAATAGCTGAATTACTTTGTACCTAATAATTTATTACATGGGTAGTCAAAAAGACTCATCACCTAAGTGATGATAATTTAGAGATTTTTTTTTTATATTTTATCTCTTTTCGTTAGGCAGTCCCCGTGTTCAAGCAACCTCGGTTTAATTGTGTGTTTAGTTATCATTTGCGCTTCGTCTGTTTTGTGCTCGGACGATTTTATTTGCGTTTAATTCATACTATGATTTCAGTGACATCAAGCATGTCAAGATTGATATTTATTTTGTTTTTAGACGTGTTGCATGTCTAACTGTCTTTCACTAAAGAATTTGCAATAATCCATTATATTTTGCTTTGTTTTTGTGAAATCTACTTATACGAAGAGCGAAAAATAACCCAGTTTATCTAACAGGTCGTTTGTACCCCCGGTTCGGGATGAGGAGAGCGAAACTCAGAGGAAAGCTCACGCGAAACGCGTGCGTGAGACGCGACGCTCCACCCAAGGCGTCACCTTGGACGAGATCAAGTCCGCCGAACAACTCGTCAAGAAGAAAGCTGGTAATGGCACCACAGAAAGCCCCTCTCCCGGCAGCATGAAGAAGGAGGAACCAGCGCCTACGGCCGCCGCCACCGCCGTACCGCCCACATCTGATAACGGCTCGGTAAGCAATTCAAAACTAACCCAATAGTAACAAAGACTCGGTAGTAGAGGGTTAAAAGGAGTTATAGGGACTAATTCCTTTTTCAAAAAAATGCTTGTCAAAGTGACTAATCGGTAAAAGGGAAGGCTATTAACTATTGGAGAAAAGTTTAACACGAAATTATGTTTCGATTTCAATGTTGATTTTACGAGAGTTTCAGAACTAAATGTAGACTAGTGTAATTTGATTTGGGTGTTTTGAGGATTGGTAAAATTTACTATGCAACATGTATTAGTTGCGGGAAGGCTATGCCAATGATACTATTTGTTTAGTCGTAAGGAAACAGGTAAAATTTGCAAATTGTTGGTAGTAGACTATGCACATAAAGTTACACTGGTCCTGCAATACTTGTACATACGTTGAGTTTGTATTTTTTGAGTTTTCATCTTGTAATTTTCCACCAACACTCATTGGTCCAATGTTTGCTTTATTATTATTTTCATGGCGTCTCGTGTTAATTTGGCCACCCGATACGTACATAGTCATGATCATGATGCTCGCAGACCATATCATTGTGATCAGATAAATGGCGAAATGAATTGAGAGAAGGGTAATAAAAAATATTATTCCATATTTGATGGGGTTAAAGAAGAGGATGGCTATTTTTCTGGTTTAGCCTACTTTTGCCCACTGCTGATGTGTCTAAATATCTTAGACAAAAAAAAAGCATTGATGATGAAACAGTAGAAATCATTTATGTCCCTAAGAAAAGAAATACTCAAACGGTTGGGCTAAAATAAACATAACAAAACACAACCCAATTCTCTTTTAAATTACATTTAATATTCTCTATGAATTCGGATACTTAATCCTATCTAACCTAGCCTCAGACGATTAGTCTATTATTCGATGCTCCCCCTGACACGAGTTTTGCCAAGGGGTATCGTGTTACTACCCAGTTGTTGGGTTGTGGAAGCTAGATTGGCAGCATCTCCATGTCCAGTTAGACTGGACCGACCCCAGTATAGTTGGGACAAGGCTATGCAGATTGATTGATTCGATGCTCCGTCGAGCCTCGTTACTGACTTGTGGGATGTGTATAGGCGCGTGCGTCAGCTCCGGGCGGCGACGTGGCGGTCTCGTTGGCGTTGGCGTGCGCGTCCGCGACTGCGACGGCGACCATCGCCGCCAACAGCGAGCGCCGGCCCTCGTGGCGGCTGAGGCTCGACCCCACTAACAAGGTGGCTATAGCTCCGCGGTGGCTGAATGAGATTGTCGATAGGCTATAACGCTGTTTTTAACACGACTTTTTACAGTTTATTTAATACGCTTTTTATGTCATTATAAAATAAGTTGTTTTATTTAGACACATTGTTTTATTTTTTTATTAGTGGATAATACATATTTTTCTATTTAGGACACATGAAAATGAATGTATTAAAAATGTTCCGATCGAAAACCGATACATGCGCAGACGCATAGTTTTATATTGTTGATATTTTTGACGAATCTTATAAGAACAAAACAATTACTCGTAAATCGTATTATTTACTTGTAGAGCATAATTTTCTGTCGACAACCTCGTTCGAGTCAGCCGCTGGACGGGACGCGCATGGTGTGAAATAAATTCTTTTTCGCAAATCGGTGTTAAAATTCTGATTTTGGGACTTTAGTCATTATGAGTATATGTTAAAGACTAATCTGCTGTGTATGGCTTTTTGCGGTAAACTAAAAGTGTTACCGAATTGGTAAAGCTTGTAGTTCCGTTTATTTGGAGGGTATAAGCCAGATTTAAATGAAACAGTATTTCAAAAAATATAATTTGTAACCCTCTGACCGCCACGCTCGTACCACAAATTGCCACCTTACACCAATCTACGTCTTTTCAAATGTTTATATAAATTTTTAGTATATTTAATCGTTGTTCAACTTGAACCGTATAGTTTTAGGGACATATTGTATTAAAAGAGAGCAATATCTGATTGTATTCCTACATTACATTTATTTATCCATTTGTTTTGTTCCCACATCACAAACTATATTTTGAATCGCGCCCAAACGTCCGTGGCGGTAAAAAGGTTAATTTGACATTACAGCAAAGCATACGATATCGTTGTCATCATTGCGTGTTCAGTGTCATTCTCTCCCAACATCAGAATTCGCGCATTTTAGCATTTCTGTCAGTTACATCGTACACCTACACCACATTCTTCGTGTGCCATGTGTGAATCTTCCTGCACAAATTACTTCCTATACAGACATTCGACTTACTTTTTGGACGTGTGACTTCGCTTGGTGCATTGTCTGCCGTCCTGTTATTTTAGAAATTTTACGTGTTCATGTGATAATTAATTCTTTTGACACCTTCTTACACGTTACTCCTATGCGGTATGCGCTCCTGGTAATTAAGCGCTGGGAATACTATTAAAAGAAGTCGATTATCTGTGAAAGCCTACTTTTAGTGCCTGTCTTTAGCCACAAGATTACTCCACACATTTTCTTGTCTGTTTGCATGTATGTTCCACTGCACTGGTATGAATTTTTTTAGAACACTTTCTGCTTTAACTTGAAAGTAATATTATATATTATTTTTTCATTTGTAAGTGTATGAAACTATTTTATAGATCCGAAATAATTTAATAATTCGTATAATATTTTTCTTTAGATTATTTATGAGGCTAGATTTTCAATTTGATGATGTATGTAATATTTTAAATCTTTAAAAAAAAATTAGCAAACAGAGTTATTTAGTATTATTCGCGTAATTTATTTGTTTTGCATGCTTTATTAATACCACTAAATTAATTGCAATGTGCTTGTAGAAACACGTATTTGTAGATTTTACTAACAACATACAGAGTATTTTCGTTGTAGATAGATAATAATTCACTTTAATGGGAATAATAATGATATAGTTACATGCAGTTTTTTTTTTGTAGATATTACAATTTTTTTTAAGTAAAGCAGAATTGATTTACTGGTAACTTTATAATTAAGGTACTATAAAAGTATAGTCAAGGAAAGGAATAGACGAAATGTGCCACGATTCCAGCTTATGTGATGATTCAGACGATACACCAATTTGGGCGAGGATTATGTCAAATTCAAGAGTGGTCTGCACACTGAATGTTTGCTTTACGCACGGTGTTCTTACAACGGGATGAGATGCTTGCATGTGTGGATTCTCTACAAGGTGCATTTTGGCAAATATAATGGGTTTGTATAATAAGGCAACCATTATTATCTTGACTCGATAAGTCGATACTGATAAGCTACCTCAAAAGCCACTGTATCATGGATAAGTTGGAGAAGACCACTTTTTAATCTTTTCATAGCTCCATGTTGTCTGAATAAGTGGCACTTTTCTGTCAAACACATAAAATGGACAGATTCCCAGCCTTCCTTGAACGTTTTTGTGAACTAATTGGTTGTAATGTCGTAACAGTTTGAGCTAGAGGACGCCGGGCGCTCCTCGCCACGACCTGGCACTACGGCCGCCGAGGCGACTGTGACGCTCCCCTTCCGCCGTCCTCCCACCGGCTCCAACGCCAACACCACCGCCTCGTTACCTAAAGACGACAATCGGACAGGTAAAGTCTATTCAAATATCAACTTTATGTAAATGTTAACTAAGAAGCTTTCAGAATGACTAGTAATATTTGAACAGACATAAAAAAATTGAAGTTGTAGCTCAAATGAAACTATCCGACAGGTTTGATCTAGACAGCCAATGAATTACGCCTTAAGACCTCTTTGAAACAATCTAGTAGAGGAGACGTGGAAGATCGACCTTCACCCATCAGATAACTGGATGAGACATATTTTTTATCAAATTTGATTTATTAACAAACACGCTTATGATAACTTGCCTATCGAAAAGTTTTCATAGCTATTTTTAATTGAATTAATTATAATCATTTTTTTTTATCTCCTCCACTCTTTTGATAACCGAATGAATTTCATCTCAACTGATAGTTTTTAACACACTGAATATGCCTAGGTGGGCTTGCCTACTTATTTCTGTTCATGGCTACCTGGAAAGCAGATGTGAACATGTAATTAAGTCAATATAGGTAAATTAAAAGTAAAGTTATCATAAAATGTTTGTTAATAAAATAAATTTGAATTAAAATATGTCTCATCCAGTTATCTGATGAGTGAAGGTCGATCTTCCACGTCTCTTAGACTACTCACAACATGTTCTCACATGACCCGATTTACTAAGACTTTTGTATCTGTACCCCAGAACCCGCTGCAGAAGAAGAAAAAGAACGCGAGAGCAGTTCAGAAAGCAAGTCGTCAAGCAACGCGTCCCCGGCGAGCACACAGGCTGCTCTCAACGTGATACAACGCCGTCGCAGGCCCAAGCGACGCTCCACCGGCGTGGGACACGTGGATATGGACGTACGTAATCTTACTGCTAATCAATATACCACTACTTATGGACCAGGACCCCAGAAGGCCCAGACGTTACAGAATTCTTTCTACACAAATTGGGCGTCTGGAATCTTATTCTATTTTACTGGATCAAAAACAACTCCACGGGAAAAACGGAAAATGTCATTTTTGTAAAACAGACCTGTAGACTTTTTGGTGTATTTATTTCATTCAGTAATCAGATTTGGATAAACCCATCGTATAATCCTCGGCACGTAAGTTGGCAAGAGTCGTTAGATGTGCAGAAGTCGTTTTTAGGTATCTTTGGTAGCGAAGCGGGGCCCGGGGAACGTTTAGGACCGTTCCGAGTGCGCGATTGGTTGGTTAGTTAACACAAGGATCGACTTACCGATCGTGTCGCATCCAGGATCCGATCGCTATATATGGTGGTTGGTCAATTCGCGGCATATACGCAAACTTACCCCCACTACGCCATAATCGCGCGAACTTTCCCCCACTACGCCAAAAACTTGTCAACTTACGTGCCGGGCACTATAGTAGTGAGTTGCAATAGTTCAATTTGTGTCTGTTCATCCGCGCTGTCAATTTGGCAGTAGACATGTGCGGGCGCAAAAACCAGGATTGTTATAAGCTTGAAAAAATATTTTTCTATAATTTAACTTTTTTGACATTCATTGTTTTCCCAAGGAGACTTCGAATTACCTAGCGATACTCTACAAAAGTGATAAGTATTGAAATCAGAACACTATAAAGAAAAAGTTTTTGCCAAACTAATATTTAATTAAAGTTACTGCACTTGTAGTTACTAGAAATATGTTATAATGGTTTAGTAAATCTGTTTTTTGTGTTCATATACTGATATTCACTACTTTGAAGTACCTAATTTGATCTGATAAGACTGGCCGTTCATTCAAAGTTTACCGATTTGAATTCCGAATACGGAATATAGATTCGAATTCCCTTGAATTTATAATAATAAAAAAATATTTGGGATTTTTACTGCCAGTACGAACGTACGTCAGTGATTATTTCTGAACTGAAAATACATGAACATGCCCCATGCAGCATCCATTAATAAGAAAAAAATAATTAGGGAATCAATCAGCAAACAATGTATATGCGTCCAGCCTAAATAATAAAGCAGCTTGCCTACTGTATTTTCTCTTTTAACGTCACAAACGGGTAAATAAATGACCAAATGGGTTTTGGGGCTGGTGGCCCAGGACCGAACTAACTTTATCGTGAAATTTATCGCACGGGACAAACTATATATACAATAAATATCGTCGTTGATCGCTCTTTCTATTAGTGTAAAATACATATCGTTGCGTGGTTTAGAATAAGTTAGCGCACAAACAGAAATTACATCTACAGACGCGGACATCGACTTTGTTTCTTATACTATTTAGAGATAAGTAAATGGTAAGTCTAGTTATAAACAACACATCACCCCGGCAACGCGGCATGCGTTTAGAAGAATGGTTCATAAAAGGGGACGTCACTTTGCTTATGTAGTTGTATTGTAATATTAAAAACGCGGCTGTTTGAAAGAAATGTAAAAAAAACGTATCCTCTATATATATCGCGGTCGTCGTAATAAATAGTTTAGATATAGTAAAGTAAATTAATGCTTTGCAATTAACATTAATAAATTAATATTATGATTTAAGCACAAACGCATTTTCCCTCCTCTAACTAACAGATTCCCCCCGGTCCCTTTTGCTCGCGTAATTCTGCTTTTAATTTGCTTATTTACCGCTTAATTAATACTCTTTAGTATACCTTGTATATTTTAGTCGTTTCTATCATTAGATTACTCTGTGATCATGTAAGCATAGCTTTAATTGCATTGAAAAAAGGGCATATGCTTCTTAACTTAAACTGTAACAAGTTCTACTTAGATAATAGATATTCAGTAACGATTTCCCATCTTATTAGTATTTTTTTTTGTTGTTTGCCCTTGGCAGGATGGCTCTTACTACGCGCTAGGGCTGGGCATGGACACATTTATCGATAAATCTTCAGTCCGAAATTCTCACTTTGTTAATTTCTGATTTACTTAGTGTCGATGTCGCGCGTGTACCTAAACAGCCCTAGCTCCTAGCGCCTACGCACCCCTCGCACTTTACCGAGCGCCACGGGGTGATTTTTAATTTAATTATTAATCTTATTTTATTTAATAAGTAATAAGTAAGGGGAAGGAGAGGCCTTTGCCCTGCAGTGGCCCAATACAGGCTGAAAATAAAATAATAATAAGTATAAGTGGTGATCAATATTGTAACATAGATTTTTTCACTATGTCCTCGAGCCTTAGATGTAAAAAGATAATTAAAATATGTTTATTAAACTACATATTTATAACTCGTCGCGAATTTCGGCAATAAGTTATTACATGGATTGTAAACCAATAGATTATTAGGAATAAGTGCTATTGTTATTTGCTTTTATTAGTGTTCGACCGAAGGTTCGGTTTCGCCTAGTTCGGCCAAAAACTGATTTCAATCAGAGTTTCGTTTTCGGCCCAACCAGCGTTCTTGAGCTGACAGATGTTATAGAAAGAAAAACCGGCTAAGTGCCTGTTGATTCTAATAGGAAAAATTAGGGCATTTCAAAGAAAAATCTGATTTGTTAATATATTACATTTGTTGGTAAAATATACGCAATAATAAACATTATCACCAAATTTGAAGTTCATAGGTCAATGGGAAGTTAAAAGATCTACAGGTTTTTTTTTTGGAAAATCCTTACTTGTGTGGCTTCTCATTCCTTTGTTTTCCAATAATATAAAATATATGTATACATAGTATATTGTTAACCCAGGGAGGAGCAAGTGGATCCAGTCTTCAACTCTCACAGTATAAGTCTTATATTGTGAAAGTTGAAGACTGTTGCTCCAACCGTTTGGCTAAATTTATTTAGTATTTTATAAAAGTCGCCATTTTTTGTCACAGCGCACATTTCGGTTTCGGCCGAAACTGGATAGGAGAATATTCGGTTATTTTTTTATTTTGGCTGAACATCGTGTTTCGGTCGGACACTACTTTTCATTATAGAACTCTTTGGTGTTATTTTTTATACAGCAGAATACCTATATCTTTCTGATTTTTTCTTTAACGGGTACCTTAAAAATCTAAAGCGCCGATCGAATGCGGCGGAATGCACGTGCATGCGTCTGGATCCGTCCGCATCCGACCGGCTGCCGAAGGGTGCGCGCGGGTACCGGCACCGTCGGCATCCGGTCGGGGGCGATCGGAAGCCTACGTTACTGCCCGAGCTACTGGCTGCGGACCGCCAACAAGCCGTGGTCCGCCTACAAGCTCTGGACCGCCACATGACTGCGGACCGCCAACGCCGAGCGCTCGCCACCGCCAGGCGCTACGCCTCGGACGCACAACGCAGGGCACGCCATCGCCGACCGCTGGCTATCTCGCCAACCTCGCGTTCCTACGAAGCGCGTCAGGTGTGCCTTCGAGATTATTATTTATCTTATAACCCAAACTGCCAAGAGCTTCGGTATTTGTAAGTGGTTAGCGAAAACTGATTGTGATATCGTCCAGGGCAATGACAGGTGCTAAGTGCAGTAGAAGGTTCTTCACATTTAGGGTCAGAAAATAGGTAGTTGCATGTCAATTAACTAACTTTTTAACCATAATTTAATAACCCTATAGGTGTCGAATGGGCGTTTCTGTATTGACAGGTGACTGTGGTGATGGCGATGAGTATCAAGTATCATGTCTCTTTTATAGATAATTTGCGCATCTGCCAGTGGTCTGGACTTTACAAGCATGTTATGATTTCATTGTAGATATAGAAACAACTTCATCTTAGAATAATGACGACCGTCGAATACTTCATTAAAGCATGTGATAATGATGTTAGATATAAGAATACAACTACGATGTTTTATTTCACCGTAAGAGTGCATTTACCTAGAAAATTGGTAGCTGGCTCGCACGGTAGCGGTGAGCGGCGCAGGTTGTCAACGTTGGTCGGGAGGCAATTTTCATACTTTTCGATCGTACCGATACGAACCACTATCAAAAATGCTCATAAGCGCCGACGAGCTCCGTTCTGATATGTTCGTGTTGGCAATCTGGCATCAGCTACCAGCTTTCTACGTGAACGCATCTTGAATAAAAAGCTCTGACTTTCGTTGAAAGAAAAAGCTGGAATAAAACATTTCGCACCGAATTTATGTTCTACCGGTGAAGAATCAGCGAATCTAAGGGCGGTTACGCACTACACCGTGATCCTTGTCCGTGATATGAGTTCCGAGTTCAAAACGTTCATCTGAATTATGATGGATAGAGTTAGCTTACCTACAAGAATTACTACGGCTACTTTGGAACTGAAATTTCACGGTCACTGATCGGATGTAGTGCGTAACCGCCCTAAATGCTCATTTCCGAGCAGATCGTCTCCGGCGATTACTGGAAATTCGCGAAAGGTAGGCCTGAAGCGCCGTGTAACACGCTTCGCATACAAGTTCGAATCAAACCACTTCAATCGCAAGGTCCGCGGCAATGAAGCAGTACACGGCGTTTAAGACCATCATTCCGCTAATTTCCAATGTAGCAGAGCCGTTCTGCTTGGAAATGCTGCTTAAGTTGTTTGATCCACCAATCAAACCGACAATTTAAACAATTACATACAATTTTGTTTATATCGAATTACGAAGTCGAGCAATAAAATAACTCGCCACAGTTCGTATTTACGATCCATGGCTTTGTAAAATGTCACGCGCATACTGCGGCCTATTTGTTTGGTGACTCACAGAACAAACTGATATTCTGTTAGCTTATTGATAGTTTATGTAGACGACGACCTGTAATACTTGTTATACCTACGACATTGCATTGATGAGGACTTGCCTCATCTTCCACATCTAGCACTAATGTCTACCGTGTTCAACAGCACGTACTATCGACCAGGCATGTCATGTCTCGGCATGTCGACAATCTGTCAGTGTCTGCTTTCCGTGTTCGAAATGATCGCAGTGTTTGATGTTAAATGTTCTGTCCGTCTGGTTAGTAATATGATTGAAACAGATTGGTCCCGGATTAAGGTAAAAAATTAATTGTATTTACGTGTTTGTAAAGGATATTGGTAATTGATGTGTGACGGAAATTTTATCGAAATTTATGTTTAGGGTTGACGCCGCCGCCGGCACATTCGGATGGTAGCCCGAATGTTACAACTCGCATGTTTTGTCAAAGAAGGGTCTCTTAAATCAATTGGTATTAGATTCAAAAATATCGTGTGAGAGTTACACTAAGGGTGAATTTCACCAATGATACTGTCATTAGAAGATATTCTGTAGACATCTTTCCGTGAAAACTTAGTTGAAGTGAGCTCGAAGTGAGCTAGGGATTGACAGCTAACTTCACAAGAATTTTAACGGCGTGAGGTCTACAGAATAGCCCCGCTGAACGCGAATAGCACTTAATAACTGAGTTCAAGAGTTGTCAGTCAATTTCCAAGCTGTGATGACACTGGCTGCTCATGAACTCAGATTAAATGTGAAGATCGCGTTCAGTATGCTTAGATTTTATCGTACTCAATCGCGTTAATGTAAACGTCAAATTGTATTGAAACTTATAAGCGCCGTCTGGTGAAAATAATAAAAAGAAACTTTCCGTATACATACAAATGGGCATAAGCGTACGTACGGTAACGTGATCGAGCGACTATAAAAACTCGCACAACGACCTCAGATTCATTGGCGAAATTCGCCCTAAGAGCTTAGTCTGAGCTCTTAACCAAAACTGTCGTATTTCATTATATGTAACACTCCATAATCTGTTCTCAGGACATTGTCAATGACCGCGGCGGAGGCGGCGAGGGCCACGACGCGGACAACGAAGCGCCACCGGTGAGTTACATTTCATTACATTTAAAACAACATTTCGTGGGGTCACTCCGAATCCGATAGTAGGAGAACGACTCCATTCTGCCAGATATAAATTATTCTATATTTTATTTAGACATTATCTTATCCTAGGATACCAACTCCATTCTGCCGGATATAAATTATTCTATATTTTATTTAGACATTATCTTATTCTAGGCCTAGGAGATCAACTACATTCTGCCGGATATAAACTATTATATATTTTATTTAGACATTGTCTAATCCTAGGAGAACAACTCCATTCTGCCGCATAGAAATTATTATATATTTTATTTAGACATTATCTTATCCTAGGCCTAGGAGATCAACTACATTCTGCCGGATAAAAACTGTTATATATTTTATTTAGACATTGTCTAATCCTAGGAAAACAACTCCATTCTGCCGCATATAAATTATTCTATATTTTATTTAGACATTATCTTATCCTAGGATACCAACTCCATTCTGCCGGATATAAATTATTCTATATTTTATTTAGACATTATCTTATCCTAGGATACCAACTCCATTCTGCCGGATATAAATTATTCTATATTTTATTTAGACATTATCTTATTCTAGGCCTAGGAGATCAACTACATTCTGCCGGATATAAACTATTATATATTTTATTTAGACATTGTCTAATCCTAGGAGAACAACTCCATTCTGCCGCATAGAAATTATTATATATTTTATTTAGACATTATCTTATCCTAGGCCTAGGAGATCAACTACATTCTGCCGGATAAAAACTGTTATATATTTTATTTAGACATTGTCTAATCCTAGGAAAACAACTCCATTCTGCCGCATATAAATTATTCTATATTTTATTTAGACATTATCTTATCCTAGGCCTAGGAGATCAACTACATTCTGCCGGATATAAACTATTATATATTTTTTTTAGACATTGTCTAATCCTAGGAAAACAACTCCATTCTGCCGCATATAAATTATTCTATATTTTATTTAGACATTATCTTATCCTAGGCCTAGGAGATCAACTACATTCTGCCGGATATAAACTATTATATATTTTTTTTAGACATTGTCTAATCCTAGGAGAACAACTCCATTCTGCCGGATAGAAATTATTCTATATTTTATTTAGACATTGTCTAATCCTAGGAGAACAACTCCATTCTGCCGGATAGAAATTATTGTATATTTTATTTAGACATTGTCTAATTCTAGGAGAACAACTTCATTCTGCTGAATAGGAATTATTCTATATTTTATATAGAAATTATTTATTCATTTACCAAGTTCCGAATTCAAATCCGACTTTGTGCGTGATTGCGTAACAAACATGCAAACAAATTGCCTCTCATGATTTTAAAATATTAGCGGAGTTATGGTACTGTACGCTTTTTAATAAACTTTGGTTAAATTTAAACTGCTTAAATGTTTTCATCGAATAGTTTGTAAGCTGCTTATGTTTGACTCGTGTTAGAGTGTAGGAGGGCAGCGCTCGAAATTTTAAGTTATTTATAGTGAAGTGACGATAGCGCCATGGTAGGTGGATATTGATGGGTTTGCTGAATTAAAATTTGTTTCAAAACAAATAAGCTACCTCGTACTATTCGTTTTCGGCAACCATCTGTCCCAACTACTGTATCTTGTCTTGAGAGTAATATTCATTTCAGAATATTCATCAAAGTAAGGCACGTAATCTCAAATCAAAACAGATGGATATTCGCCATACATTAAACCCACGTCAGGAACTAAAATAGTCACATAGATATGAACACGCTCGTCGTTATGCGTCATGTGAAACTTGAAAATAACTTCGTTTGGACACGTACGGCAATTTAATTTAATGAATTCTGTTAGTCACCAGCTATAAATTTTATTATCCTTGGACTAATCTCGGCTTGTTTTGATACAGAATGTTTAGTGAGATGTGGAGGTGCAGTGCCATATTGTTTATTGAAGCTGCAACAATAAGGCATACATTTTCAGTGGGTGACGAACGAATGAGCCATGTAAAAGACCGTCTCTTTACTGACAGAAAAAACCCTGAATGGAAAAGAAACGTGGCCACATCAAGTTCAAGAGTTGCTAACGACTATTCCAAAAGTTCTTTAAACCGGGTCTAGTAGTTTAGTAAAATATCTATTACAAAATATTCGTGTTTTGTTCGTCGGTCGATGACCGCTGACAACCTGTCAACGTGAAAACGTAGACACATTTAACTTTTTAGCACTTTGCCACTTCCGAACAATTTTGTGTTATTCACGTCGACCATTTATCCATCAGTTTTGATGCTGCAAGCATCCGAACACTCTTTACACTCGTTGGCAGATCAAGGCCAATGAATTACATCCATTGCCATCTTTACTTACTACTTTAATCAACCATAAGTACGTGAGACGAGCAATGAATGTGTCTCTTTACAATGGCCGGCGTTTGCTGCCAGCGCCTGAAGGGGGCGTATGAAGTTATGACTTTGTTGTTTGCAATATGTCATACAGTCAGACTGCCCTAAGCTTGTTTTTGTCATAATGTTATAAAAAAAAATTATAATATTGTATTTTAATGTTTTGGAGAGATTTATATCATTCCTGTGTGAAATTGAAAAATGAGCAGTTTAGAAAAACAGAAACAAATTCTCAATATAAATATTTCAAGATAATATTAGAAGATACATGACGAGCCAAAGTCCAAATGCAATTATAGATTCGTAGCAATTTATCTATCCAATCAATCTAACGTCAAAACAATTTTCTGTTAACATGGATGTTGGCGCCAAACGCCCTGTTTCACAATCTCCTAATCCTTACTAATTACTATAGAGTAGGTACACAATTATCGTGTATTATTGTGTATTGGGTCAGTTGACCGCATGACAGCTGATACACCTGTTCATGACATATTTTAGAGAAGAGGACTAAAATGACGCTGTATATGAAATGTGACATTTATTATTTATTTACTATATACTTTATTGTACACCACAAAAACATACAGGACAAACATTTACAAAAACAAGTGTACTATGAGCGGTCTTATCGCACTAGGCAATCTCTTACAGACATCCTTTGAATGGACTGACAAAGAAGAGATGAATTTTTAGGCAGTCAGTGTACCATATTTGGTACACTGACAGCCTAAAAATTTATCTCTATAAATAAATAATATTACTTACACATAATAAAATAAAACACATATATACTACATCATATACTAATACATATCAAATATATGACAGAGAAAGGAGAAGAATACAATGCTCATGGTAATAGATGGCAGTGTTTGAGCACGGCTTATTTCAATAGGTAATACATTCCACAACCGAGCTGCTTGAATCGTAAATGATTTATCAAAGAAGGAAGTGGAATGCATACGAATACTCAATTTTAGATTCGCCGATGATCTTAATGACACATCACAGAGGAACTGAAAGCGTTCTTTGAGATAAAAAGGAGTAAGAGGATTGAAGAGCACATTATAAAGCAAAGAAAGAAAAGACATTACAGAGATGGAGGAATACGACCAACGAGGGTCCTTATTTTAGCGTTTAAAAAAGATTTTTATATATTTTGTCTAATGCCTTCTCCAAGTTCTTCCAAATATTCTACTCCCGCGCTGTCTTGCTCAAAGTTACATTCACAAAATCGCCCAAAATAATTGTGGTTGCGAACATAACGTTATTATGAGTGTCTTTAGGTAACAGATCTTTATAATCCACTAACAACGGGCATAATTTATATTACCATCTGACTCTTGCATATAGTTGGAATAGAGTAGACTTGAAAGTTATTGGAGCCGTGACAGCAAACAATTAAAATACTATTGTTACATATTGAACTATTAAAACATGTCAGTAGTAATGGTCGTAGTCACACCTAATGCGTTTGGTATTTAGGTCGTGATTAAAATGACACTACAACAAATGAGCTGCCTTTTAATGTTATGCATGGTTTTGTTTAATTTATTTTAAAGTAGATATGATCAAAAATAATATTTTGCAACAATTTTAAACGCTTTAAAAAAAGTTTATTCTAGTAAATAAAAAAACGACTACGACTGCACCGCATGATTTTTTTTTTGTTTACGTCTTTTTAGTTCGCTTCTTATCTATATGTTTTAAACTAACTTCTTATTTTCGAATTAGGTACATTTACAAAAATATAAGTGTGATATTTTTTTGAAATCACTTCCGAAAACCCTTTATTTTGATACCTCACACGAATTTGGAAGAAAAAATGGGTCCCCACAATATGGCGCCCAAAAGTCGCCATTATGTTTTTTTTTTAATTTTAATGTAGCCAGAGACACTCGCAATGTTAAAACGAATCGATTAACGTATAGAATAATCTAAATCGGCCTGTGCGTTTGGTCTCTAGAACGCCATATAGGAACAAACATACATACATAGACTGAAAACACATAGCTTCCTTCGGCAGTCGGGTTAAAAAAGGAAGATTAAGATAGAAATTAGATGCACTAATTTATTTTCTTGCTTGTAATTATCACATCATTGTGTCATTAGACCACGAGACTCCTGTGACACTCATTATAGTTTAGTGACACCTGCTGAACGAGTCTTAAAATGCTGCGTTACGTGAAAAGTTGCTGAGAATGTTATACATAGAACAGTCGATCTCTCAATGGGACTTACAATTTCGTAGCGGCTGTGTGCTTTGCGGCGGAAGCTATTTTCTGAAATAAATCATGAGTCAATTGTAAGCTTCTGACTAATAGATTCACTCCAGAAACCTGTATGCTGAATGTAGTTTAACATTTATAACCACGAAACAGAGTAAGCTTATAAATTTACTCTGCATAATGCGGTATTAAAGGATTAGCTCATAGATTTAATATAAATTTCAAGAAAATACTAGCAGTGAAATCTAAATAATTGACAGGAAACTTGACAGTCATTTTCTTAATAAATTGCCTCTGAAATTCTTGAAAATTTCACAAAATACGCGACTCTCGTATTTATTCAAAAATATTCTTCGGGATAGGCGACAACGTCATTTTAGCGGCGTTCACCTCGCTGCTTGACGTCACCGAACAATAGGTGCGGGGTATTTCTGGATGTTATATCGTAACTCGTATTCGTCAAATGCTATGAACTCAGCTGGTCCATATGATTTATATCGATCGTTTAAATTCGAGCTAACCTATTTTTAGGAACTTTTATTTCGTGCAAGCTATTGGATATCTTCGAAATAATGGTTTTCTCTATCTCGCCGAAACGTTTGATATTCTTTGCGGTGTCTTTTACACGTATTTTCGTTGCTATGTGCAGCTTATTTTTGTATTATATGCGTTATTCTACACCATAAAAAAACATTAACAAAGAAACTTAAGTCTAAGACACATACAATGGGCGTCCTTATCGTATGCCGCGATCTCTTCCAGGCAACCTGGTATCGATAGTAGATGCTTGGATATGGAATGGGGCGGTCATTGGTGTAACAATAACAGTGCTAAATTTATATACTACAATAGATACACAGATAAATACATAAGCTATGTAATAGATACATAAATACACACAATCTGCCTAGCCTTTTCCCAATTATATTGAGGTCGGCTTCCAGTCTAACCGGATTCAGCTGTGTACTAGTGTTTTACATGGAGCGACTGCCTATCTGACCTCCACAACCCAGTAACTGGGCAACACAATACCCCTTCTCAGGCTTCTGACTACCCTTAACGACTGTCAAAGATCTTCAAATGACAGCCGGGACCAACGGCTTAACATGCTTTCCGAGGCACGGAGGAAACTCGGTATGTTGAAATGGTCACCCATCCACGGACCGACCTCGTCAAGCGATGCTTAACCTTGAAGATCGACCCGTGCGGCTGTTATTATTTAGCCACGAGCTCCTCATTACTCCTTATCACATCAGTTAATATATAGGCAAATAAAAGAAGTTTAACATAATATGATCGGATAATTCATGGCAGGTGTGGTCTAGTGTTAATTTCGGTAGTTTTGTTTGATCCACAGCAGATAGACCGCCTGAGATACGAAAATAAATAATTATCTTTCAAGAACCACAAACTTCTCAAGTATAAAAGCTTTTCTCTTTAGCAGTTCTTTGATGTGGGAATTATTTTAGATAGAGTACTTCGTAAATTACCGCTGACTCAGATTCTAAAAAGTACTCTCTTAACTACTTATTCAATCCAGTGAACGAATAAAATATCCTAGAATCTAGTTTAGGGAATATCTAGATTCGGAATAATAGTGCAATTGAAACTGATATAGGGCATCGCTTTTCAGTCTATCAGTACAATGAAGTTCAAAGAAACTGCACCAAAACGATACGGAGCCCGTAGGATTTCGTATTGTTTACTGATTAGTGCGGGGTATGTTTTTTTTATGCAGTTGATCGCAGAAGAGTTTATTGTAGAATTGCGGACCTTGTAAACATGTCTTGAATTCATCAGTAAAATACGAAAACCCATTGTTTGAAAGCTACTCTGCACTTTGATGCAGCTTTTTTGAACGTCAGTGCAGTGTATTGGTCTGTTCTCGTACCAAAACAAAGGGTTCGTTTTCCATTGCCAGAACAAAACAATGTCAGTTTAGATAAGTTTGAGTATAATACCCAAACACAAATAAATATTGATTTAATTCCAATTCTGTAGTTTCCGATCATCAATCGTCTGGTTATGAGACTATGTACTTAATAAATAACATCACACGTCGCCCGATTTCCGTGTTTTGACATTACGACGAAATAATTAACAACATAATTTCATTTTTGACTCGTCGATTTCTTTCGTAGAATTTCTCGAGAAAATATCAGTCATTGCAACTGCTAATAATTTTTCGCCGAATTTTCTTTTGAATTTATTTTAATTCTGTAATGCTACGATCTTGACGTATCTCTGCTTGGCTCTTTTTCTACTCAGAAGACATTAAGGCTTACTATTATGAAGATATCAATAAGGAAAAAGTGTTCACAGATCAGGTTAAGAGCTGCAAACCAAGAACAGATACTTTTTTGGCTTTGGGAGAAGACAAAGTGCACTTTTTACCATTCCATAACCCTGTTTCAAACTCGCAATGCACTATCGTTCCATTACACCCGATGATATTCCATTATGGTTTGGCACGATAGTTTGAATTCCACTTCTATTGACTGATTACCACTCTGTCTTGATATGCTTGTCAAATGAAAAGTATTTGATAACTCTATCGTGCTGTTCCATTATGCAGTAGATAGCAACGTGGGTGGCGCATAAAATTAATAGGCATTGCAAATGCAGATACAATTTGATTTACAGGTTTATCTTTTGTTGTGTAGGCATGCCTCTTAATTTTACGTGAGTTAGTACGACACAGTACAGTTATCTGAAATGCTAAAGCCTCCCGCGCACTAGGCAGCCTGGCTGCGGCAGCCAGTCGAACTTATGACGGTGTATGGGAGCCCGCGCACTAAGTACTAAGCAACCACGAACCTGCCGGCTGCGGCAGCCATTAAAACGCGCCTGGTTGCACGGCAGCCCATTGGTTAGGATAGAATAGATGGACCCCTTTTCCGCACTCAGACTCGCATTTTGTCCGTTGTGCGTGCAGGCCTCCTTTCTGTGAGTGAGAATGGGCCGTAATCCACCACGCGGGCCTATTGCATGTTGGTCGATGTCACATGTCTTCGAATTTTTGGTTCTAAGACATGCCAGTTTCCTCACGATGTTTTCCTTCACCGTTTTAAGAGCAGTGGTGATGAAATAATTTACACAAAGTAAAGCGCCTCCCTCGAACCCACGACCTACAACTTGTAAGTCGCGGCCGTTACCACTGGGCCACCACTGCTCTCTGCCCATTGGTTGCGCGCAGCCAGAGCGAGTGTAGGCGAATGTATGTGGCTGTCGTCAGTTGCCGCGTATTTTGTAAAATAATCACCAATTTTTCTTCTGGAGTTATACAAGCTCGCATAGGCTTGATTGAATTTTTTGACATTCTCGTGTAGTTAAAAATCGGTCTGGGTATCCACGAACATCCTTGAAATAGGTATGAAATAAGCCTTTTGAGTGCCGCCTTGGAAGGATGAACCCAATGTATTTTCTTTGCATTGCGATTGTTTATGAGATAGGTAAAAAATTATAAGTTCTTCTACGTTCATATCGCTCGACGAAAGGGTCACAACACAACTGGCCGTCCGTCGATTGGCTCATAGAACTGGCTGCTCAAATATCTCGGCCGACTAGAACGCGGACGGCCTAATAGACCTATCTCACTAAAAGCTATGGTTGAGTATGATACACGTGAAGTTCGAGGGATAAACACAAAAAATAGCTTGTACTGTTTTTATCCTAAACATTTTCACGCCGAGAAACTAAAAGTTGCAGCATTTATAGCTGACAATACGTAACTTTGAAATGCGATTCCAAGGTATGGGAAATGAAGGCGTTGGCAGAATATAAATACACAGATTCAACGCAGACCTAAATATTCGGTTGTAAACAAACTTTTCCACACTGATCTCAATTCTTATTTCATCGTTCTCGATATCCAGTTTTCTTTTTTATGTGTACTGGTATTCTCACCGATTTTTTTTATACCTACATTTCAATCAACGTGAGATAGTGTTGTTTACAGTCTGATCCAACTTCATTGAATATCCAAAAATGAGTCAAGTTTTGGCACTTTTCCGTTCCAATGTAATTGACTAGAAAGCATGTAACTTAATGTTGCATGCATGGCATGCTTTAAACACTGCGGAATATGGTTTTGTAATACGTATTTTTAATTTGTATGCCATATTAATTTGTGGTATTAGTAAAGTTTAATTATAGAATCAGCAGCAAGCGAGCCAGATTTATATAGGGAGACTTGGTAGGAACAGTGGACAGTGACACTCTTCAAAAACAACATTATGAAATAATATAAAGATATAGCATAATCGCGTCTTGAAATCAAACTGTTACTGCGTGATCGTAGATAATTCTCTCATGTATCAAACGGAAATGAAATCATGTCAATGTTATGTTTGAATGTCATTTTGAAACTTCCTGCAATTTTCATTTCTGCTCTTGAAAAAGTCATTGCGTGTTAACATGAAAATTTTGTAAGGTCTTCTATAAGTGTATTAATTATCTATATATATAGCTTTACTAATATAATAAAGAGGGAAGATTTGTATGTTTGTATTTTTGTATGTAATGAATGAACTTAGAAACTGCTGAACCGATTTCAAAAATTCTTTCACCATTGGAAAGCTACACTATCTAGAACTACTCGGGTGAAATTGTGAGGCGTCTGCTAGTAAGCGATATTTGAGAAGTTAGTAAAATTTCGTCACAGTGACCTGTTGGATGTACCGCATTTGCATGTATAGGGACTGCTGTGATGATGAACGTATAAGAAATGTCGGTTCTCTGCCGCTGTGCGCTTCCCCGCAATGATTCACACGCTAATGTTATGAGTGACACGGCGTTATTTACGAGCTCATGTGCAAGGTCGGTGAAATACGACCATTTTAAAAGGGACTCAATTTTGGCAACTCATGTCCAGCGTCACCGACTCTAAACGTGTGTTTGCCGCAAAATGAATTTGCTCTGGTGAAAGGCTAGTGCGTCAAGGTATGTTAATGGTCTGTTTCTCCTTGGATAATATGCCTTGGGGATTTTCCATGTCAGTAGACAAAGTTGTTTCACAAATGCATGAGCTGTCATTTAGCCAATTTCCTCATAGCAAAAGTAATGTTCGTCTTCGAATGTAGCACTCACGAGGTGCTAATATTCCTTCTTGAAAATAACATTTGACGTATGAGTGGTTTACCCGAGATGAACGAAGTTATAGAATCATTGCAGTATTTGGTTTTAAATGTAAATAATAGATATTTCCTATGCGACATATATCGCATAGTAAACACACGTTATAAAAATGTCATAAGAACACGTCAAATAGGAGGTGTTAATTGCAAATCAATACTATTCGAAATATGGAGGTACGACATCAGAATGAGATCAATGGTTTTACGTCTCCGTTCTAATTTGAGAATACCCGATAAAAAACCTTCTTGTTGAAGATAACTCGACAGCTTGTCACTACATCTTAGTCACATGCTGTCTCCGAGTGATAGATTGTGATGCCGATTTCTTAAAAACTAGATCTTTCTTATTGATATCTTCGAGTAATCTACGATAACTGTGCTTGTTTTGGCGTCATTCCACGTTTTTAGTTCAGTGTCGACGGAGACATGGCCCTGTATATCTAGTTAGTAGAGAAAGTGACGAAAGTGTACATTTTTATATTCGTGTGTGGTTTACTAAGTGCGAAATTTATAGCGTAGTGGTGTACTTATTATACCGATACAAAACCCTCGAACTAATCGATAAATCTCGTGAAATATGTCATATTCATTCAATATTTAATCGATTTATTCGGAAGTATGTAGTCTAAAGGCTTAAGCTTGATAGTTTGCATTTGTAATGCAATTCAACTGCAAAGAGCCAGTTTGGTTGCGGTTTTTGTGTATATGAAATAAGAATATACCAACACTGACGTTGTTAGAACTGCGCGCAGGCAGTAAGCGTGCTGTTTCTGTTGACAGGTTGTGAAGCTTTCATGCCTAAAACTTCCTCCGAGCTGGAAAATAATAATTTTATGATACTTTCAAATCAAACTTTGATCTTAATGTTTGATAATGTCGTTTAGTGCCCAATGTGACAACCAATGAGTAGTCACAGTTAAGTGAACCGTATATCGTTCGCGCGTTCGTGATACCGGCCAGTTAATTTGACGGGACCAATTTCAAAGTCATTTGGGTTAGACAAGTCACCCTTGACCATAATTCTTTCTTGCCAAACTTATCTATCACCGAAAGCAAACTGAGAATCAGTATTGCAAGTGCCATTACTGGCCCATCTGATCTAATTCAAGACTCATTGTGTACAATCGCGTCCATTAACATTTTCGTGATTCAGGAAGTTAATTTCAAGTACGAAAAAAGTAATATATCATTGTATGTCTCGTGCTCCACAATAAATATCCAGGTTTTTTGTGGTCAACGTGGTAAGACCTGGCGTAAATCCAACATCGCTATGAACGACACATAAATTGCGTTTGAATGGTCACTACTTAAACACGTTTACTGATTTTGTAAAACATTGCTTATTTATCTACCTCTGACTTTTGTTTTCACGTGTTTACTCATTAATTAAGGTTTAAGAACTAGGTAATTTTAGTTTATTTAGGAGGCAAATAACTTAAAAATCTACGGCTCCGTGATTAGACCTGTCATACAGTATGGATCAGAATGTTGGGCTGTGAAAAAGATGGTTGAAAAGAGATTGCATGTAGCAAAGTTGAGAATGTTGAGATGGATGTGCGGCGCGACGAGATTGGATAAAGTGAAATGAGTATATTAGAGGCAGTTTGAAAGTGGCGGCAGTGACAGAAATGTGGAAGGAAACCGTTTAGGATAAACGGGTAAAACGTAACGTAACAAAAGTATGGTCATGTGATGAGAAGGGATGAAACGCATGTTACTAAACGAGTTATGATTATAAATGTGGATGGAGAGGGAGGGGACGGCCAACGAAAAGATGGATGGACTGTGTGAGGAGTGATATGAAAGAAAAGAAAGTCAGTGGTAACATGGGTTAAGGGCAGGAAGATGATGATAGGACGTAAATAACTTGGTCAATTTGTAATCTGACTGATACATGGTCAATTTGTGGTCTGTAGAGTGTATAGTTTATAGAGCAACATCTCCAATATATTTTTTTATAACGAAATCGAGAACCCTTAGAATAAGACTAATATTATAGTTAAGCCTATATGTATATCCACAGCTCAGCATGACCTATTTTCTTAGCCTGACTTCTGATTTAGAACTAAATATTATGTCTTGAAGTGTGAAGAGAATTTGGTTGAAGTGGCAACAATTAGCATTTCCTGCAATTGCGGCTAACATTCAGCATTAAGGGTAAACAAGTCAAAAATTCTTCCATACAAACGTAGTCTAGAGATTACTCCACTGTTTGACGATGTACTTTCAAAATAAAAAAAGATATCAATTTGTCTCATCATTATCTAGCCCTGTATGGAACCGAAAAAATAAAAAAATAAAGTATTTGAAAGTTATGAGCGTCGAAAGTTCCATATTTCAACACTAATTTTAACGTATCTTTGGGCGCAAATAAATACCATAAGAAGAAGGAAAATTAAAAAACGGCCTCCATACAGGGATAGATTAGTAATTCAACAATCCAAATAATTTTATTTTGATCAGATACATTCAGTAGTTTTTTCATGAAATCTAGACTCCCAAAGGTCTGTTTATAAAATTTCGCGCGCTCGTTTTCGTCCTAAATCATCATCCATTTCGATAAAAGATTGCAGAAGTGCTAATTCGTACGCGAACTAGCTTCTTACTGCTCATCACAGCATCTATATATTTCGCACGTGTTGTGGGATGAGATAGCATGCATTTTAACCTCGCGCACAAAATAGTTCGTGCCGTCGACTAATTTAACCTTAAGGAAGTAAACAATAAACCGAATTGAATTCCTTTTACACTTGAAGGAATTAATGGTTTATGAACTAAACATGAAACCACTCACTGTAGCCTAGAATTTACTAACGTTAACTGTCTTAGATATTGGAACTTGACATGCTAGATATACACGGAATTCTAATCACTGACCATGAATCAAGAAAATCCGACCATAATCCTAGTTTACAACAATGTTATGTCAGTTTCAAACAAGAATGGTAGAAAGATTGAAGGAAGATTACACTGCTTATCTGCTGGTTGATAGCAGTTGAACTGTCTTAGATATTGGAACTTGACATGCTAGATATACACGGAATTCTAATCATTGACCATGAGTCAAGAAAATCCGACCATAATCCATTGAGGTAATAATGTACTACGCCATAATCCTAGTTTACAACAATGTTATGTCAGTTTCAAACAAGAATGGTAGAAAGATTGAAGGAAGATTACACTGCTTATCTGCTGGTTGATAGCAGTTGAAGTGGTGTGTTTTGTTTTTTACCTATCCGCTAATGTGCTTTCGGCCATTGGGACAGTAGTTCAGACAACTTCACTCTCTTTGGAAGACACAATTGATTTTTCATAAAACGCAGGCAACGCACGGTTTTATTAGATCTGTGATACCGAAGGCGAGATATAATTGCGGCAATTTTGATCAAGGAAATTCAGTACAAGAAATCAATATTTTGTAAGCTATAAATCTGGTATTTATCATCGTAGCTACTTGTACGCTGTTCTGGAGGCTTATTATTTTTAGCGTATCCGTCCGTGACGCCGACTCCCCAACACACATGGCCGATGACGTCGCTGACACGTTCACAATGTAACCGCCTCTAACATTATTATACACAGCACACATATGCACAGCATTGCAGCATTTTTTCCCTCATGTTAATTCCACGGGAAATATTAATCATTACAGCAGATGATAGAAAACTTTTCTTGATTGTAACACCGAAAAACAATTTTCATTTTTGATGAGAAGAAACAGGAAGTGAGCCAAAAACAGACGATCGTAAATACAAAAAATAAAAACTGGACACTCGTGATCGTGAAACATACCCTTGACCCGCTACTTTGCATCGGGAAATCCAAGAATTAGGCACAGCGTCATTCATATAACGTTTTCATTAGCCAAGTGCTAAAGCGCTAATTTTACGGTTCAAGAACAATTTATAAGTACTTTGTCAATGTCCATAATGTAGGACAGACATCGTGTCGTATGCGTAGCGTCTATCGCCCACGTGGACGCGGAGTTAACGGCCGAGTTTCCCGAGTCAATTTCGAAATATATTTTGGTGTAAATGACGAAATTTTGAAAAACGATTTCGCCCCGACGGCTTCACCGTGGGAAATAGAATTAGGCCACCGACTCAATGAATTTACCACATGATTGCAGGATTTCTATGAATATGTTCTCATTGTAATCATGAGGATATCTGACCGGTCGGTGATAAACACAAGATTTTGATCGCGTTGTGGTCGATGATTTTACTGTTGAAAGCGAGTGGTTAAAAATTTCACTCAAATGTTTAGATAGTTTCCAACAAGATAGTATTTGGGTCATCGCTTTCGGAATCCGAGACGCGTAAACTTGAAAATAGAATTTATATATAGCATATTTTATACGAAGACAAGAAACTAATGCGTGTTTCATAAATTAGCACTTCGACTGCACGATGCGGTAGCTGTCAGAAACGCCCGAGTATACAGTTTACGGTGCAGTCGCTTGTCTACATTAGCAGGGCTTATTTTTGTTTGGTGTAACATACAATGTTTATAGGAGGTGCGGGCTTATTTTTAGCGCATGCGTTGTGTACCTGTACGATCAGGGCGGAGGCGCGGGTCGGCCGCGGGTGGCCTTCGATCAGCGCACTAATTATGAAGTAAACTGTCGACTGATTGATGAGGCGTCGCCGATAATAATAGAGGGCTGTAATCTCTATTTGCGTAGCGACGTCCTTGCGACGCGGCGGGTGCGGGCCACGCTCACCGGCCGGCACGGCACGGCAGTGCGGCTCTCCCTGTGCGCCGTTATATTTACAGGTGATGGTCTGTGTGTCTCACGTGCCTTGTGGATATCGCCCTCTCGTCTGAACATGTCAGTGCGTCAGCAGCGTCATAAACGCGCGATCGCGATCCTGCCGCTCTGCGCCTGCGACGCGACGTGGGCGCACACAATATTTTCGCATCGCGTAGAATAAAACTCGGGAAACGGTCAGTGTGTTTACGAAGCGCGCGGCGTTCGCCCGCCGAGTGGTTTTACTAGTCGCTCCCAGTGAAATGTGCAAAAATGAGTCGTAAACAAGATAGGTACACTTCCAGGCCGCGGAGCCTAACTTCGCATTACAGCTCGTCTCCCAGCATGCTGGGAACGATGCTCGGTAGTCAATACAGTCCGTACTCTAACAATTATTCCAACTACAGTTCTAGCGCGTACAGGAACTACAATCCTTACAGTGCGGGTCTAGGGCGGCCGTCGTCAAATCTCGGTATATACGGCGGTACGAGTTCAGGGTATGGGGGCGTGTACTTGGGTGGATCTTCTTTGGGATCGTTAAATTTGATGACGCCAGTGTTGAAAAAGTTGGACAAAAGGTTGTTGGCGAGTAAAAAAGACTTTAAGCCGAAGCCTGTGCCGCTAGCGAAAGTTCAGGAGCCCACGGAAGTGGCGGTGGAGGCGCCAGCGGTGTTGGCGGCGCCCGAGGTGCTGGATGTGCCACCCGTGCGGCCGGAGCGCAAGTCGCGCGCCAACAAGGCCGGCAACCTGGACAAGGAGCGCTCCCGCTCACTCAGCTGCTTAGAGACGGCGGGTGCACTCGGCTCCCGTTCTCTCAGCTTAAATTCCCTCGCTTCAGATGGATACTGTGTACGTAATGCCCTGCAGATCATAAAGTTGTGACATTGAAAAACTTCTCTTTGAACAGTCCCTAAAACATTCGGCGAACTGCTTTGTTTATTTATTTACCGATTCGCTGAACTTCGAATCGCCAGTCCATTTTAATTTAAATGTTTGTTAAGCCCTTATACCTATATTTATTATTGATATTCGCCTAGATTTGTGCGTGGATATTCTTGTTCTCCTCTTAGTTTCTCACGGACAAAGTATGTGTCCGTCCTTCCGAGTGTTGACAAACAAACTGTTTGCTGTTGGTTTATTTGTCATTTTAGAGACCATAACAATAACTTTAACAGGGCATAAAAAATTGCAGTTTAAGAGAGTCAAATATTATTTTATCCTTCGGATATCATGTAACGAACTGCTCCATTTGAGGGGTTGATAACCACAAAAGTAAACCATAATAATACATTAGGGCTTACTGCCTGCATAGGATCCATTGTATCCCTGCAGTTTGTTACCTTGCGATCATTTTCGACATGCACGCGAGTGATAGTGCTGGCAGTGGTGTCTCATCTCATACAATGAAACCCTGCCGACGTACTGTACTGATTATACTGATTATTTTTTGTACATCGATCGCGTTCGGTTCCATTTTTGTTCCATGTATATAGATGGTGATCTATCTATCACCATGGTACGGAACCGAACGCGATTTACAAAAAGAATCGGTATAATCAGATGAAAAACGCTAGTTACGTCGGCACGGTTTCTTTGTATGGGATGAGGCATCTGTATGCTAGTATTGTATTATCTGTGGTGCTCGATAGATATATAAAAATAAATTTCAAAAAATCTCTTTTTTCTATTCTATCTAATCTTCGTAAAAAAAAATAAAGTGCAGACACAACACAAAATTGACTAAATCATTATACAAACAATCTAATAAAAAGAGCAGGTTTCTTCTGAAGCTATGCCATAAATGACCTTATTGTTTTCTCAAAGCGTGTTGTGGAAAGTATCTGAATTCATGGGAACGAACGCTATCAACAACAATCGCGCGGTTTTACTGCTTTGGTGTTAGTTCATCGTTTCTATTTATAGAAGATTCGTTTTTAGTAACTATTTGTTACCGATAAAACTGCGCCTGGATTATTTTATTATACATACCTAAGTATTTCGAATTTATTCTACCCGTTTCATGGTGCCGGTTTCGTTACCAAGCAGTTTTAGCAATCATTGACTTTAATCCTTATGACTTCCTTTCATTGATAGTCAAATTTTATAAGGATTCACGAAAGAACATTGTTTTTTTTATTGTATCACGAATAGACATTAAAATCATCTAAAGCTTTTGTTTAAGTACCAATTTTTAGCTTAGCTTTTACAAAGATTTTGTATAGTTTTTTTTAAGGTAAAATTTAATGATTTTTTTTTTACCGTCCACGAAAGATTACTGTTATCATTTTAGAACATATTGCAACGTAGCTCCATTTCCACTCCCTGCTTTTGTTTGGTCTAGTTGCCCCCTCCCCCTACTTTGCGAGGTTGGACTAACACCTTCCTACTTGGGTTGTAAGGTCGTTCTGGGACTACTTAATGGACTGGAATGTTAAACTTTTTATTAATGACAGGCTTTGACTATCTCACCTGCTGGTAAGCGATGATATGAAGAGGGTGAAGCAGGCTTGCCTACAAGTAACATATTCAATCTTGACTTAAAGGCCTACATACGCTTTAGTGCCGTAAAACGGTAACTTTCTAAAGCATACTCCTTAGTAACGGCTAGGTTAAAAGGTTTGAAAAAAAAATATATTTATTATTGATTCATGTACATAATTTGGGACACAAGGTTTTTTCGTGTAACTTATAGTTTTGCTTTAAAAAAATTATTAACAACACGATATTTTTCGCAACATTTGGAAACTCCTCCAAAACGACTTGGATGTTTAAAAATATTTTTACACAGAAAAATTGATGTCTGGAATTTCTTCATACCTAACATGGCATATGTAAATCAAATAATATTTTGCAAAGAAAACTGTTCAAAAGGAGGTTCAATTTATATATTTTGGCATCGAGCGGGCGCACGGCCAGTACTGCGTTACATTGGGGCGTATATATCGCCTTAAAGAAACACAGAAGGCAGGCCTTGATATAATCTACAACTTATTAAAACGTTAACTTGTATCATTCCAGTCTGGCAGCGAACGCACAGAGGAGGGCGAAGAGAAGGACTACAAGGCTCTGTACGAGGCGTCGCAGAACGAAGTGAAGCGCCTGCGCGAGCTGCTCTCAACCTCCGAGCAACAGCTGCGTGAAGCCCGCGCCACCATCACGAGGCTCACTCAAGTGGTACGATATTTACTGGCTACATATGTGTGGTAGTATAGAGGTATGCGCACTCTTCATTGTAAAGGGAGGATCCTCCAACTTGACGAGTGTTGTTTCTGGTCTCAACCACAGTCACCATCGACCATTCAGCCCAGTCTGATATCTGATAGATAGATGATCGAATGAATCCATCCAACTAAAAGTTATTCATTCACACATACATTTGTTTTACGACCAACACGACCAATAAAAATGCAGTATCCAGCTTCATCACATCTCGGCGGGCTTACAGATTTTAATAGAGATATTCACTTAGCTTATTCAGCCTCTTCGGACTCAATAGTCCGTAAGTACTACTAAAATTCATTTTTTTTTATTTATTTCATATTCGATACTTAAATTTTTGAATGCTTAGTCTTGTCCAGTTACCACTAATATGGCCGTTAAGACATTAAGCTATGTATGTAAATACATTGTCACAGAATAGTCGAATTATTTGGAATTATTTTCTTATGTTTAACAAAAGATACTAAGGGTGTGCAAATGCTGGTTACTATTTATTAAAATTATAAAAAATTATGCGTAATTAGCTGTGTGTAGCCTGGTTCGTTTTTTCTCTAGTTCGCCATCAATAGCACTCGCTTTCTTTCGCCACCCCTTTTATACCTAGTCTTACACAAACTTTCTATTTCCTTTTGTGGTTTGGTGTTATAGAACTAGTTAGTCCCCGTATGCGTCATGGTTCCGTAAACAGAGTAGAACTTACGTCTTGGACATTAGAATATCAGATAATGCTCATAAGGTAAACATTATGAGCATTCTCTTTGAATGTATTGTTTTGCCTTAGAATTTCAACAATCATTTCAGCTTGATTCCGTGAAAGTAAAGTCGTATGTCAAATATACAAGATTTAGTAAGGATATATTAACTCATTCACTCATCACAACAACCATACCCCCAACTGTGTAATTCCATACGATGTTTAAAACTACATAAGTATTATGTGCTTTCAAATGCAATGTTTAAAATATAGCGAACACCTATTTGTGTACCTAAGCCTTTGCAAACGTTAAACAGGTTTGTTTTGTATGTGCAGTTTGTTGATAAACCAATTATTTTTAGCGCTTACCGAAACACTTGCTTTGCGTATCTTTTTGTTTGACTTATCATGGAAATCATCTCGACAACATTTTTGAGATTATTTTACATTTTTGCTTTGCGTATTTATTGATTGTTCATGATATGTTTTAAAATCATATTTCTAAAATAATCAATACAAAATACTTCACAGCCCAACTTGAATTTTCTCAGTAAACTCTCCCTTGTTAATCTGTTGTAAAAGTCTCCCTCTCTATTGGCTATCCCTCCCTTCAAACATTGTAACCCAGAAATTGACACATTGATCTATTAATATTTGAAACGTGCGTTTCACCTTCACCGTGACTACGTGTTTTTCTAACGTAATTAGCTCTCGACTATTTCCGATGGTTTGACTAATTCCCGCCTACGGCACAACACTAATTATTTGCATAGACAGCTGAAAGATTGGCGCGTGCTTCCAACCTTACCATTTATATTTATGGGAGCATATGCTATGTTATTTTACAGATTTGCAAAGCGAAAGTTCGTATTGCGTTTTTATTGGCATTGCTTGCGATTTATTATTTGTTTGAGTTATATCTCGAAATCTATGTACTATATCACTGAGTAGGTGTTTGAAGGTAAATTTCTCTTTGATTACAGAACCAAAATTCGTCCTCGGAGACGGAAAAAAGAGAAAAGCGGGCTATGGAGAGAAAACTATCAGAAATGGAGGAAGAATTAAAGGTAACTTTTGAAATATTCTTAAACAAACTCGAGGCGGACACATACACAACACATTATATATATCTGCAAACATAGTTGATTTGAAATATATAGCATAACCGTTAGCTTTTTGTCAAGTTTGAATCTAAACCGAAACGGCGGACGTCAAGACAGCTGCTGCCGCCTGAAAAGAAAATAGATAATAATAAAATTGACATATTGGTGTTCGTTTTATAGCAATTGCAAAAACTAAAAGCCGAGAACGAAAGGCTGAGGGCTGAGAATCGTGCCCTTACGCGGGTCGTGAGCAAATTGACCAACTCTGCCGCCAAATAGGTAAATGTGTATATTAATTGAGCGCTCAGCTCAGTGGCGACACCGTGCGGCTTGCGCCGGAACTAAACCGATCGTCGCTCTCGCTTACACGTTGATATTCACATTCCTCACACAAACACTGTTGATATTTTCGCTAGGCATTCGCACACGTCCTCATTTTACCACATTAAATGGACTTCTAAGTAGCATCGCATGAAAAACCTCAGCGACATAAGCGATTTATTTAAAAACATACGCTTTGGCACGCTTTTTAACTTTGATATCGCGGTAAAATGAGAACGTGTGTGATCTAACTTGCATATTGAGTGATATTTTCGATTTACTCACTTTTAAAAGTTTTTCTTTGACATTTTTCACAATGTTTGGCTTTTTAACTAAACTGATGTATACTGAGTGCAGTATGCTAGTGTTGTTACAAGTTGGTTTTTGTACAAAATAGACACATTACAAAAAAATTCAATGCATTGCAGCAAGATTTTGTAACTGACACTGCAACTACCATTATTTTTAACTAAACTGATGCATACTGAGTGCAGTATGCTGGTGTTGTTACAAGTTGGTTTTTGTACAAAATAGACACATTACAAAACATTTCAATGCATTGCAGCAAGATTTTGTAACTGACACTGCAACTACCTTTGACACATTTTTTTATTACAACAGCCTATGTTGATGAACTCTGTTTATTTATTTAGAAGTTTAAGTAAAGCAACAAGGAGGTTAGTTAATATTGTAATTATAAAAAAGGAAATCAGATTTCGCCACCTCTACAAGTAACAAAAGTATAGTTCTCACCAAAGTTCTTGGCCGCCCTGAAGTTGGCTACAATGGCCGCACATTAGTAAATCACAAACAAAAACAGCACCGACCTGAAGTTGGCTTTCCCATGCGCAAGGCACGGAGCGCATCGGAAAGCCAATTTCAGGGCGGCCAAGAAATTTGGCGAAAAATATACATTAAACCTAAAAGAGGGTTTAACCAATCAGAGCAAATTAGTTTTCTCCCTTTTCTAAGGCAATTTCATGCGTGAGAGTCCAATAGATAGGGCTGTGTAACAGCAGCAATTATAGCTGAACTGAAGCAGTAGTAGGGACAACCAAACAGAAATGCTATTCTGAAAAAATATTACCCTTTTTTCGATGAGATAAGTAAAGTGAACAAGAAGTGAGCTCTCAGTCCGTCTAGTCAACGTGGAATGACAGGTCACTAGTTTTTACGGTCGAGATCTTTACGGAATATACTATACTGTGATTTTTAATTTCGTAGACTAAACTGACAGCTGCCAATGACGTTATTTTTTATTTATTTTTGTTGCAAGCACAGAGCATAGTGTTGAAGGTAAGGCTCAATAAAAGTGATTCATCGAATCGATGTGACATGACTCCTCAATTTAATTTTATTAATTAGTTTAAATAAATGTTTTATGAATATAAACGTAATATATTTAAATATAACAGTATTCATACACATATTACATAAACTTTTATTGTGTTAAATATGATATCAACAATAAAATAAATGCGGTCGATAAAATGAAGTCAATAAATGAGTAGAAACTAAATAAGGGCCGCTAGTTTCTTAACAAATGTATTTATTTGCCGTGAAATAGTTTAATTTTAGATCAACTTTCGATCACTCAGTATACGACACTATTTTTATGTTACGATAAAGTGACAACCCCCCAAATGTCAGTTTAGTCTACGAAATAAAAAAACAGAGTATAGCAGGTCTTCATCCACACACTATCTATCCTACTCATGACACAGGCGTGTGAGCGAGACGCACGATAGCCAGAGCACAGTCGCGCAGCGTCGCGGTATTTGTCGAGCCCCCGCCCCACTATGATTAACAGTGTGTTATGGCGAGCATGCTTTGGTACATGTCTAACTTGCGTGCGGATGTGTGGCGCTTGTATCGCGGCCATGTTGCGTGCATGTGACGTCATCTGAGTACCCGGAGCGTTATTGTAATGGCGGTTACGCACTGCATCCGATCCGTGTCCGTGAAATTTTGGTTCCGAAGTAGTCGTAGTACTTCTTGTAGGGAAAGCTTACGCACTACATCGGAACTATATCCGTCATAATACTGAACATTTTGTACTCGGACACGGACACGGACGTGTAGTGCGTAACCGCCTTAAAGGTGTAACCAAACTGCCTTCAATCGATATTTATCAGATTATGTAGAAGGACTTACAGTCGATGAGCGATGTATGACAAAGATTTTTATGTGAGCGATTTGTAAAATTGTAACCAATTTTTTTTGTGGGACAATTGTTTTGGGACGGGTGTAAAGGTCTATCCACACATATCAGGGCCGTGCCGGGACTGGACGGAAAAAAATATCGTTGTGTACATTTTATATGAACTCTTTCACACACGTCCGTGCACGGGCCAGTGGCGAATCTTCAATGATTGGGCCCGACCCTGTCACGTCTTGGGCTCGGCCCTGATATGTGTGGATAGACCTTAAATGTAATTTTATATGTTCTGTTCTCACCGATTTTTAACGGTCTCTACAATACAAGAGGTCGCCTGACTTAGATGAACTTATTTATATTGTTTGATGAATAAAACCCAAAAGTGCACTCAACAAATAAGAAATTCAGCAGGCAGTCAATCTTCTCTTCTTTTGAAGTCATGCTGTGATATTTATGATTTTTCTTGTAACTGATCGTCTGAAATAATTGCGTACGATATTATAAAAAAAGGGTTGCGTACTGTAAAGTAGACTAAACCACAGAATAAATATACAAACAGGATGGAATCTACCTACAAACGCTCGGAATGGCACACTCACACAAACATGCGCATCGACGAGACACTTAAGCGGCTCGTACTACTGACAGCATTGCAGTAGTGCCTTAATGGTCTTGTCGTACTCACATAAACATACGCACCGACAAGACCATTAAGGCACTACTGCAATGCTGTCAGTAGTACGAGCCGCTTACCGTTTTGAGCGTTTGTAGGTAGTTTTCATACTGTTTGTATATTTTTACTGTGACTGTTTAGTGATTGCCACTGATTGACTAGTGTGTCTTCGATCGAATGCAGTTTGCATCACTTGTACATGTACGTATACTGACCGGCGGTGCATATTGAAGATGTCTTTTAAACCTGTGTCGTTTACGTACGTAACGTTTCGCGTGCGTGTCGTGAGCGTCGCGTGTGCGTGACGTATGTAGTACATACATGCGCCTTCATCCATTGTGTTTTATCAGAACTTTTATTTATTAATAATGTTGGATTAAATTATTATTTCAATCAAAAATTATCATTGTGACTGTTGAAAGAATGTTCGTTACCTACTGTTGATAAATTAAATCGTTTTACCATTTTAATAGGGTTGGATCCAAAGCGCATTTTAAATATAGAAAAATGTTATATGATTTCGACGGAAAGGTTTTTTTTTTATCAAATGAGTGCAATTTTACAAGTTTTCAACTTCTAATTTGTAATTAGTATAGAAACCGAGATATGGAGTAAAACTAGAATTTATTTTTCTTCTGAATTTAATCATATTCAAAGGTCAAAATTTTTGAAAGTCTGAATAAAACACAACGTTCAAAACAGTTGGCTAGCGTGTGTTGCATGACCTGTGATGCAAGGCATATACATTACTTGTACTGTGTTTATATACAAACATCAATGAAACATTCGCAGTAATTCCACATTGTCATGCACTGGGTTCAGGTAAAATATTAGGATCTACCACCAACCAGGGCTTGTACTACAAAGTGTCACACCATTCTAATTCCGCCGTGAAAAAGGAATTGTGGCCTTTGTTCTGTATAGCTCCGTCTCTCTTTCTCTCTCTCTCACAATGGCATTATGATAGTTTTGACATAACAGATTAAGGTGCCAGTAGTCCATAATCCTTTCTTCAAATTTCAATATTCAGAATCCTCGCTGAATATACTAAATATAATTTTATAATACAAATAAGCCCTCAGTTTACCAAAATTATACTAGGCTCTCATGAATAGGTGCACCATATGACATCAAAGGCTTTATAACTATAGGTTTGAACTACCCTAACATACACAGCGTTGCGCACTTGTAAATATGATATACGCTTTTAGAATTTATTGATATGGACTTACGTTGTATGATGCTTGAATGTTACGCCACAGATTTATTTGAATTTGTATATTCATTCTGCCAATGCTGTGAGGTCTAATAGTTACTGATTAAGATTGATCTCCCTTTGGCATTTTAATAATATTTGCCATTTTTATTCGACCGCCTCAGAAGAAAGGTTTTTGACGATATAATGTCCTTTTTTAACCTGGTGTCACAGACAATTTCTAAAATCATATTGCTGATTTGACACTGTGCATGAAAAACTCAAAAGATTTTATATAAATTATGTATTTATTTCACGATGCATTTTATAATAATCATGTGAATTCCGGATTTATTTGAACTGTAAAATATTGAACGGTCTTCGTATACGCGATGCGTAACATACTACCGTTCTTTAAATTGGTAGGTTTCTTCAATATTGGTAGGTTTAAGGTATCTGGATGATTTCATTTCACATATGCATCGTGTGTACTCCATTACATGAACGTTCAATCCGAATTTGTCCCCTTCCTTAGATAAATGTTTGTATTGTTTTTTTTTTTTACCGAAATTGTGACTAAGTAAATGTACAGCTACAGTAACAGCTGCGTTGCTCCCATTGGTTTGCTCCGTTTATGACATTGTATCATAGGATTTGTTGTGAGACTCCCATGTTGTACCACCCGTTGTACCTTGTTCGTTCTGTTTGGCAACCTTGTTTGCGTATTTATTCAGAAACTATGTGGCCACTGGAAATGGTTTATCTGATAATAATCAAAAAGTCTCATAAATTATGAATGAATACGCAGCCTTCTAACACCACACACACAGTATTTATGGCACATAGCATTGACATATAATTAATGACATCCACAGTATCAACAAACGCTCCAGGCTGAGAACCAGCGGCTGAAGGACGAGAACGGGGCTCTCATCCGGGTGATCAGCAAACTGTCCAAGTGAACGAAGTGAGGCCACCTCGCGTCGCGCCACACGCGTCTCCTACAATCATATAGTAACATATTCTAGCATAGCTCGCCAACTATTCATCAGCAACGCGTCCTCTATCGACGTGCTCTTTAGTCTGTTATTTCAAAGGTTTATCCATATATATTACGTGTTATTTATTCAATGTTGATAGGCACTTGAACTAATCGAAATATGTTATCATTTTAGTTTGCGAATATTGTATGTAATGTCGCCCAAACTTTTCTGAAACATATGTGTAAAGACGATCCGCCAAACGTTGCTGCTATCTAAAATGATATTTATGAATTTAAGTTAATTTAAAGTGTCATGATTTATTTACGGAAGTCTTACAGCCAGTAGAAGTTATTAATGAAGTTTTCGCCATGTTTTAATACTTTAAATTGTTAGTCAAACTAAATTTTAGGTCGACCCCAAGTTATGTTTAAGCTTTTACCTAAGTATGTTGGGGTTGGCTCACAGTCCAACTGAAAGCAGCTGAATAACATACTATATGAATTTTCGATCATTATACACAATCAGATAACATTACTGCAGTACAAAATCTGTATATTATGCTTCTAGGTTTTATAGCAGTCGTTTATTTTTTTCACTCCTTTAGTGTGCACTCTACTGTACAATTTAATGTAAATGTGTATTTGTTCCTGACTTTACATGCTATATGTTTCCGAATCTAATGAAGTTCCAGAATACAGCTTCTTGTAATGGACATTGCTGACTTTGATGCTCTAAACAACACGTGAATTCAGCAATATTAAAATTACAGAGATCTGTATACGTATTTCTCTAATAATATTTAAATATTAGATAAATATTATCTAGAGCTTAAAATTTTCCTTTTGCCTTTTAAAGCATGTTGACAAGAAATTGGTTACATTTTGGTAAAAATCGCCAGTTGAATGACCAGTTTTGCTAAAACCTGAAAACTCCATTGCACACCCTTATTATTTTTTACCGAAAGTGAGTGCATATTCTTGTGATACTAAATAATATTAGCATTTAATTTAAAATCTTCGTGCATCTTTTATATAAATAATAACATTTACTTGTTTGAAGGCCATGATTTTGGACGAGATAGTTATATTCGCAAAATTGTTTGCCATTATAAATTTTGGGTTAATTTTAATTAAATTGGCTTTTATTATAAACTATAATAATTTGTCCAAAAGCAATAGACTAATTTGGTTTTCTGAGTCACCTTATGAGTGCCATAAGATTGTTCTTATGATATAACTTATTAGCGATGTGTTTCGGAAAGGCCAGTAAGAATCAAATAAAGAAGAATTAAAAAAATCGGAGAGGCCAGTAAATATCACTCACTTTTTGTAATAAAATGATTATTTAATGTGTCCTACATCACACATACAATTTATTCCGTTTATGTTATTATTTATTATCGTCTAAGTATTTTTTTGTGTCGACAGCTATACGCGATAAACGGTTAATTTTGTGATCGAATATATGAAAACCAACTTGCCTTTGCCGTGACAGTGTCGCCTAAAGTGTACAGGCAGAAAACCTTCAAGAACAGTTATCCAAGGGGCATTTAAACCGCGTGTCCTGGTGAGACATAAAATTACCTTGTGTCTCTGCCAACGTGCACCTATCATCACAATATTAAATATCTATCCTATAAACTGCTTTCTCCTCTCACTTTAGTCGTCAAACATGAATTCTTCCACATTCAGATTGCTGTAGTTACATTGACTAAGTGTTGTATCGAAAGTGTGTTTTTATATTTAAATAAGCACCTGTTCATTTATTTTGAGAAAGTATTATGTACTTATTGAACGTCATTCGTACTTAGTGACGTCGCGGAGTCATCAGTATCAATTTGACGCATGGACTGTGTATCTATGCGTGTAAGGTTTCATTTTAATAGTTCTAATTTGCTTCCATAAGTCATGGCCTACCGTTGAATATATGAGCTGCGAATGATGTTGAACAGACACTCATAAACAATGGTTTATGTATAAATCTGTACAACAGTTGAAATTGTTATTGTTTCTTGTACTTCCAATGTTAACTTTAAATGTATAAACTCACTACCTACTATTAAAATGGGACGCTACAGTAAAGAACCACATTTCTCGAGGTGTATTTTTTGTCGATATCTTTTGACATACCTATTCCTAAATAAGTGTAAAGTAGATTAGTTTTACTATGTTTTTTTTTTTGTAGAGGGCTTGATTCACCCGCCATAAATGTTATATATAGCTATGTATGTCGCATAGATATTGTCTTGATGAAATATCTACTCATTGACAGAAACCTCAAAATTGATAAAAAAAGCAATATCTTCGCGACATATGTATCTCGAATTACTAATATATTAATGTATAGTTTTTTTTCTAGGCAATAGTCTATAGCCGATTGGATTGATTTGTGATATATCGATTTTGTACGACAATCATAGAAACTTTTTTTGTATTAGCGAAATAGACTGTTAATTACATTTAAAATGAATTTATCGGGGCCATAAAGTGATTGTTTATATGTTTTGCATGTATTGAACAAGGCCTAGCTTCTCTACAGACCGAAACGACGTACGTTGTGACGACTAGTGAACTCTCGTCGTTGACGAGACTCAATATTACAAATATCTAGGTCTGATAACATAACTCCAACTCCAGGCCACGGACTCGAACACTGACAATGTGACACGGTGTATGAAATATGTGTTATTATACATCTGTTTAACATTTATGATGCCTATATAATAGTGTCGAGTTCATTGGCCCCAGTAGGGCACTAAAATGCTAGTCTAAATTAGCGGCGAATGTTTCCCGCGTTAGATGCGGTCCAAACGGCCTCGTACCTACGAATCAAACACGTTTGTCTGCATTAAATCTTTGCCATGTTCCCAGCAGTTGTTTGTAATTATATAGCACTGTTAACAGTTATTGATAATATTATTTGAGGCTTTCATATCTATCGAGTCAAAGATTGTGGTCGATGCGCCGTGAATGGCCTACAGAACCCGGCCTCGCCACTCACTTGACAATAAATACGTAACTAGGTTTGAAAGACCTCGTATGTCTATGTAGCTGTTTATTATCTCAGTTTTCTTTTGCCGAGCTGTATAATAAAATTAACGTTAATTATTATTAAAAAGAACGTTTATGTAAGCTTGTTAAAAGTAATGTCGTGAAGATTGATAATGATTAAAAGGGACTTTTATAAGTTTGTTAAATGGTAAAATGATTTTCGTATAAACTATATGCTGTATAAAATTTGTAAACCTACATTTTCTTTTTCTTAGTGATCCTGAAAATTATGTTCATTTAAGTTAATATTTATTTGAAAAGAAAGTTAAAATAAACAGTTCTTCATTATATTTTTGTTTTGTTTTGGTTTTTCTTCTTACAGTTTTCCGTGCTCTGTGCTAATCTCGGCTGGATATTTCCACTATTATTTTTTATAGTTCTCTTGGATAAACAATCTATGAGTTGAGATCATGGATATTTTTTTTTTGTGTAAAATCTCGTATGGTTAATAGAGAGATCGTCCATTAGTGTTTATGGCTCTCTATGTAACCTTGTGGATAAAAACGCGCCGTGTTGGTAAATCGATGTTAGGCACAGACGTCACCTTAATAATCCGAAGAATTTTCGGGTGAAATAGCTTTTGTGACCGAGTTTTGAGGTTTTTTAGGTAAACTACTAAAAACTAATAGTGCAGTCGATACCAGTTTCGAAGTTTGCCATTTTCATAAATTCTCTTTCCTTATAATCGTTCTTTGTGTGATAATAGATTTTTGATTAATAGCTTTCTTATATGGCAGTAAAATTAAAATACAACAACATTATTGTTTCAAAATTTACTGCTTTTACATGACTGACGCGTGCCTTTGGACACAGTTCATTTAACAAGACTCAATATTATCTAAACTCGGGCTTCCAAGCCTCGGAATCCCCAGTCTATAAGAATAAGTACTACGTAATGGTAGGACGGAGAGATAACTGGTCACTATAATGAGATCATTCATTCTTGATTAAATATAAACGTAGGTTTACCGGACTCTGCGACACTGGTTTCGTGTAACTATTGGGAAGAGAAATAAGAAGGAGTACCTATGCAATTTATTTCTATAAACTTCTAAGTAATACTTATCTACCCTATTTATCTGAGCTAGGTACTCGAAGTGAGGTAAACAGTATTTTTTCAAAAATGAGGAAAATGCCAACCTAAAATTCCAACGCTAGGGGGTCCAGAATCATGTACTGATTCCATGGTACTCTTTTATTAAGTCTGTGTCAGACACACCCTGTATACCTATTAACCAATGTATCCGGACCTGTAGTAATATAACTTAAAGGTCGTAAAATACACTTAATTTTAACGAAAAAACACAAGAGATGAAATGAAATTACCACATCCTCAAAGATTGAGAGCAATTTTAGTAATTGATTTACTTAACTATTACGATATCCAAATAGTCTAACAACCTCAACTTTGTAGTTGGACCTAGGTCTCACAGAGGCGTACATTAAATCTAAAAAAATATTCAACTAACACCCAAAAGATAAGATATTTTTATATTGAGCCATAAAAAAAGAAACTTTAAACGTAATTTCACAAGGTTTTATTGCATTTCATAAAATTCTGCTAAATTTTTAGTGATTAACACATTGTTTTTTAGGGTTTTTTTTATTAGTACTTAAATTGTTCTACACACTGACAAAGGAATCACAGCGCAATGCTAATTAGTTTTAATTTTATCATTGCATAAAATAACTGTTAAAAAGTCTAAACTGCAGTTCGCAGCCCGACTGCTAGGAGCTTCACATTTTACTTATAGAACTTCCTGGAGAACGCTTTCACAAAGTTTCAAGCATAATAGGAAAAAAAAAACTTAAATTCATTAATTTAGGTCGAATCTGTTCCAAAACCGAATCAGGGCACCCCGACTTCACGTAGTTGCTGCCAACAATTTTTTGTCTGCCCCTAGTGTGTATAACGTATTTAGTGTCTTGAGGTTAGGTTACAATCATTTGTTTTTTCTCAAGAACGCTATGGTTTTGCGCGTTTTGGTGATTTCAAATTTACATTAAAGAGGGTCTATTCTACCTAAAACAAAAATACCTATATTATATTATTTATTATATACTTTATTGTACACCACAAAAAACATACAGGACAAACATTCACAATAACAAGTGTACAATATAAGTGTATATTATAAGTGCGCTAGTGGTTCCGTTCCTGCGCATTTTTGCCTTATAATTTATGCAGAATTTTAGGAAATTAAAAAAAAATGTTGTGTAAGGCCGAGTTTCTGACCTCTAAATTATTGCATAATTAATGTGACAAATTATCAAGCACGCGTTAATTCTGCGATAATTTAGATGTGAGAAACTCGCCCAATATCCCTTAAGTGGGGTGCTTTTATAGACAAAATTAAGTGTAGGTATTTTACGGCCCTCAAGTTTTATTACTACAAGTCTGGACACATTGTAGGTATAACGCCCCTCGTAGATAGGGGATAGAATGGAATGGCCTTAGAAACAGGTGGCTTACGAAATGGACTTTATGGAACGATAATAAGGAGTTTTTATAAAGTGTTTGGTCTATATTAGGGTCTCACATTAATGACAATACTCGAAACTGCCGTCCTAATGGTTTGATAAGAGAAATTCTAATTGTCAGATTAATGAAAAGAAAACTTCCCCATGCAATTGTTAGGAATGTGACTGATGGGCAGTCACATTCCTAACAATTGCATGGCGTACAGCCCAGCGTACATCTTTATTAATAAGTCGATATTATCGGGCAATGCGAACATAAGTAAGCCTGGTAGTCAACGAACAATATAAATACCTATCTATTTTTATAGGTATATCTAGGTGTTGAAAACTATTCACCTGCCATGTACGTTAGAAATTTTTTTGCTGACTCTTTGCAGCGCCAACCTTTTTGGTTTAACTGTAGGTCAATATAATATAATTTTTGTAGGTATTATCCATGACTGTAGGTATCTTGCCAAGCCTATATAACAAGAATTCCTCAGAAAGTGCGCAGCGCTGCTTTACGGATGCAGAATATAAAGCGCTCCGCAGTGCTTCACCTTATATAAATTGTATAAGATAGAGAGAGATATTAGAGAAGAATACCTAACAAAGGTGAATGAATAGTGTCTATGACATCTTTACGAAATAGACGCCATAGCACGTCGTTTCACTCACGATGAAATGAGTAATATTAGGATTTGGATGTCGATAAATCGCACACTCGTTCGCACTTACGTAAAACCACAGATGATGTTAATACTAGCATGCAAAACCTAAATGAAATGTCCAAATAGAGCTTACTGATTTTGCATTGAGCAACAATACCTACCTAGCTATCTAAAAAAGATAGTGGTAACAGTCATGAATGTTTCGGCAGTACCTAGTAGACAGGACTCATATGCTGATATAGAGTTCAATACGATACGTATTCGTCATCCTTTTGTTCTCAAAACAAGAAAAAAAGAAAACTAATGAGTGAAGCGGCATCTTTACCGGCACAAACGAACTAAATTCAGACGTGACGACACACTAATTGTAGAATTAGTGTGATCAACTGATCATGTCAAAACAATTTGAATGTATACAAGAGCCGGTTTATTCCCATCTGCCACCTTCGAGTTGCCACCCCGGTGGTCGATGGGACTTTATGGGATTTAGTGAAATATGCCAACTTCCTTTATTCCCATCTGCCACCGGTGTGGTGGATGGCACGAACTAGTGGCGTTTGCCAACCTAGGTGGTCGATGGCACTTATTTAGTGTAATCTGCCACCTTCATAAGTTTAGTCGGGTGGTCGATTTCTCATGACTAGAAAAAATATCAAGAAAGTTTTTAAGGTTCATATTTAACTATTTTTCGTTGAAGGATTTTGGTAGAATTTATTTATATACTTATTATATTGTTTTTTTAATCTCAGGGCCCCGGACCTATGAAAGGCGTGCGAGGAACCGAAGGCCAACTGGTAGAGGTCCCGTTAGGCATGTATCAGGAAATGTGACACCAACCGACTATTATCCCTGTATGCACTACGCAAGTGCACCCAAGGAAAATCCCCGGTTGGCGCAGGACTATTGCAAATTATGGAGAAAAAATGTATTAGGCTATGGATTTTGTAGCTTTAGTGGATCGATTGCCCAAAACTATATGAGGACTACCAGCCCCTACTCGACCACTGTTGAACTAAACGGCTATAAAATGGCAGAGGGTGACTTGCACACTCAATTAATGGACCCTCAAAAAGGATCGCTAGCACTTTAGTCTGTAGCGCCAAGGGGGGGGGGGCAACATATCCGGAGGTGCTTGAGGAGTGGAGAGGTATACCACGTTATCAGGACAATTCCGGAAGTAACGCCAAGATCTCTACCAGTATCTTATCGGGTTAACTTCCTTCCTCCGAGCACGTTTGCTCTTGCGAATCTCTACTCAAGCCAGCCAATTAAGGCAAGAGAGAGGTACGAGCTCTGGTCCCCGTCAGTTTTCACTCCAATCGGCCAATAGAGGCAAGCTAGAGATGAGGAACAAGACTTTTACCTGGAAAACAGGTCCGTGGGGTCGCCACTGCCCACCAGCTCGCCACAAAGCTGCCCTGCGGATTGTATCTCTCTTAGTCTGGACCCTCACCCTAGGCATGTGCGGCAAAGCAGAATCTACCGGCACAAACCTAGGGATCATAGGGAGATACTGCGGTAGAACTATATATTATTATTTTTAATAATAATTATTTATTTATTAAATATATTTAATAACACTTCCAAAAAACGAAATTGAAATAGATAGGGCAATGCAAGGTGCGCATTTAATTAGAAATATAGATGATATTAAAGAAAGAAAGAATACATATTCATATTATATATATTCTTATGTTATCAGGGCCAGCACCTTTAGTTGGATACAAGTAACAAAGTAAACCGGTCACAGCATCAACATTCACTTTTATGTGACAAATGTCATGAGAAGCGACCACCATACCGGTGGCAGATGGGAATAAACGAAGGTGGCAGATGGCACTCAATAAGTGCCATTGACCACCGGGATGGCAAACGCCACTAGTTAGTGCCATCCACCACCCCGGTGGCAGATAGGAATAAAGGAAGGTGGCAGATGACACTCAATAAGTGCCATTGACCACCGGGGTGGCAAACGCCACTAGTTAGTGCCATCCATCACCCCGGTGGCAGATGGGAATAAAGGAAGGTGGCAGATTTCACTAAATAAGTCCCATCGACCACCGGGGTGGCAAATCAAAGGTGGCAGATGTGAATAAACCCAATAGCTCGACAACAATTTTCAGGCATTTGCCCAATAGACAAAATACCTACACGTCTGGTCGAAGGCTCTTTTCAATGGAGTTCGCTAGACTATCAACACCTCTATATTATATGTAAGCAATAGACATGTATTTATACCATTCCCAAAAAATACTCGATAAAACCCCTTGTGCAAAGAATACTCGACATACAATCTTCATGTGCTTTTCGCTTAAATCTTAGTTTTTCTTGTTTCATGGCATAAAGTATAGTATGCAACTCTTGAATAAAACGGATTTATATCGAGGGCCGTGAATCACTCGCGTCGCTCAGGATTCATAATCACCATACGGTCGTGATTCAGTCGTTAGAATCCTTCATTTGCTCGTGATTCATCTATGGCCCTCGCTTTAAATCCGTCCTATACTCACTAATTGCATAATTATACTATTACCGAGTACACTTCTAAATATTTTACAGGGAATGATGTTGTTATTTAAAAAAATATTTTCATGTATTTACGTGTATCTACTACCGATCTATCAAATGAATAAAAAAAGTTAATTAAAACTTACCTACTAGCTACTCAAACACGAGAGATTTATTCTATCTGACTGAATTATCAACAACAACAGTATCAAGAGAACTTCTTCACCTTATATCTATGTACCTACCACTATTTTACAACTAAAATTATAACTAAACAAAGTTCGGGTGATATATACGTTAACCTTAGAGTAATTTATATTTGTAATAAGATAAATGTTTAAAATAATTATGGAGATTAGATTTGTATGCATATCACGTTAAATAAATTGTACATTTTCACAACTGTGGGCTCTGACTTGTACTTCAAATCTTCCTGATTATTTTAAAATCTGCCTGATTATTTTTAAATGAATTACCTAATGGGCACTTATTGCTATGTACGTACAGTTGCCAAAAACATGGCCATCTTTTTTTTTTTTAGGCTATTTAATTCAAAAAGGTCCAGTAAACTAAAACGCTGGACCTTTTTTAATTATTCGCAAAAACTATTCATGATTTAATGGGTATCCGTGCCTAAAAGTACCATATTGATTAGTAACAGCACCTGGCCACAGTAAAAATATACAAACGGTATGGAAGCTACTTACAAACGCTCGAAACGGCACACTCACACGAACATACGCACCGACGAGACCCTTACGCAGCGGTCGTAGTGCTGTCAGTACAGTAGATACTGAGCACCGCGACGAGACGAGTGGTCACGTATGTTTTTATGAGTGTGCCGTTTTGAGCGTTTGTAGGTAGTTTCCATACTGTTTGCATATTCTTACTGTGACCTGGCCCGTCTATCTGCTGTTTACATAGTCAATACTCTCGTAACGTACCAAATTATTTACAGATAAATTTGATAAATATTTATTTTTATATTTAGGATACCCATTCATAACTGTGAAGTTTCGCAATGTAAGTAATTAATTGTCTTGAATTAAGCCCCACTGTATATTAATTTCATATAATGAAATCCTGTCTAATTGCGTAAGTGGATTCGGCAAGGCAAAGGGTTCTGATTGACCCCATCAATCGATCAATCACATGCGAGATGAAAGTCGCGATGTGGATTTCCGTCTACATGATTGGTCGATTGATGGGGTCAAACCCTTTGCCTTGCCGAATTAACTTACGCAAATAGACAGCTGATCTTTATCATAACTAGATTATACTTATACTTACCTATTATTTATTTCTGATATTTTAGATACCATTTAACAGTGTTCGAATATACTCAAAGTGTTTTCTCGATTTTTCTATTTATCTGTAATACGCAGTGTAACGGCGGATACGTACTACACGTCCGTGTCCGTGATTTGAGTTCCGAGTTCAAAATGCTCTGTATTATGGACGCATGGAGTTCGGATGTAGTGCGTAAGCTTCCCTACAAGAAGTACTACGGCTACTTCTGAACCGAAATTGCACGGACACGGTTCGGATGTAGTGCGTAACCGCTCTTTGAAATAAATATAATACCTATCTTGAATTAACTGTCCAAATAAAATGTTAAGCCGTGTTAACTATAATATATGTAGAATACTTGAAATAAACTATTTAACAAATGGATTCAATATGTGTATCTATCTATCTCCTACACATCCTCTAATGCTCATATAGTTATCATATAGTTAGCATATCTTTACAAATTAATTACACTATGTTATTACGAATAAAACTCAAAATATTCTTAAATCAAATTGTTATGAAAATGGTCTTATGCAACATATTTTTTTTTTCTTAAAAAAATACGACTAGCCGTTTAGACGTGATTCTTATTTTAAAATCTGATGGTTATCTGCGCCTTCGGAAGCCAGGAAATGCTTTAAAAATGTATTACAAGTGGCCGGACACTCAATTACATACAAAAGTAATAGTATATTATTATTATGATACAAGTGAGCTAAATGCTCATTACAATCGTGGCTGTGGGTTGCAGCCCGAGCCGTAGGCGAGGGCGTAATTCTGCCGAGCGTGTAATGAGCAGAGCTCACGAGTTTCATACGATGGTTTTCAACACATTTGCGAGGAAAAGAAAACATGTATTGCTTATATCGTTTATTTATTAAAACAATTGGTGAACGTACAATTTTCAAATCGATATCGGATTGATTTGGATGGCAATTTCACAGTTTGTGTTACATTGGTGCTTGCCACTTCTTTAGTAGATGCTTTCTTTTTCTTCATAAGTAAATGTCGGTGACAAAAGCAATCATATAACAGTAGGAACCAAATAACTCATGCTACGAGATGTACGAGTACATGGTTGTGGTTCGGGGCAAAACTGTTTTTCGCCTAGTTATGAAAAGAGTCTGCTTTCGGGTTTCTACTTCCTTTGTTGTAATATTTTAAAGCTCTTGTCGTCTACACGCACCAATAACACCCAATTTTAAGGCAACCTGCAACGAAATCAATTAATTAGTTCTAAGAAGTTATGCTAAGGTTACGCAATTATTTAGATACGTTTAGTTAGATTAATAATATTCAACGTCCCTTTGTTGCTAGGTACTGACTATCCGGAGCCTCTTTCAAAAACTTTTCAATTTCGGCTGGTGACAAAACATTAGATTTTCGACCACCATGTTTGAGCATCACCAGGAATAGATGCACCACAGGGAGCTGGGCTTTTATGCTTTCGCGAGTTCAGACAAATCCGCTAAAAACACATTTTCAGAAAATGACTGGATATTATTCTTGCTCTTTCATTGTAGGAAACTATCGTAGGCAGCTAAGCACTTTTCGTCACTTGCATTTTGTGCTTCGTTTAGTACTTCTGGCGGGGTTAACTCTATCAATTGTTCATCTTCTGCACGAAAACTTAACATTTCTAAAATAACCACACAGCGACAAATATACGATAATTACAAAATATGATAAGTATGGGCAATGGCACGCAAGCTTTTTTTTTACGCGCCTAATCAAGAAGAGTGAACATACAGCCTACTTCAAAATTATAATTTTAACTGATAAAATGCAAATAATTTAATATTTTATAACAAATTATTGTGAATTACGAATAATTTCATAATAATAAATGTTGACCGACGACTTGTGATATCCACTAACCAGCATTGGACCCTTGTGGTGGCTTACAGCTCACAGAGAGGAGGTTTGTATCTCAACAGTAAGGAACATTATAGGCTGATGATGTTGTGTTTATCTTAAACCGAACTTAATATTTCTTCTACTACAAGCACATTTACAAGGTAGAGTTTTTGCAAAGTTTTCCAATCGCATACAAAAAGGAATAGTTGCCAACCATTGCGCAAGAAACAGTTTGTCATCGAGTTTATTGCATAGAGTAAGCGAGATAGGACGATGCGACAAACGTAAGCGAATGAAAGAGACATATCTTCAATGCTATCTTCAATTTCAACATTGACAAAAAAATAGCTACTGCGCAGGGTCTTGCAGCCAATTCAGAGACACAAAGATCCGTTGTGAGTGTTGCGCAGCACCCTACGGACGTCCTTTTGATGGAGGAGAAGGAGGGGGCCGCAATTAATACAAAAGTCCACATTCAGAACATTTATTTAACGAATCCGTCTAAATAAAAAAAATATTGTACATATAAAATATAACAAAAATATTACTGTATAAATGATGAACACTTAATATTTAATCACAATATTATTAGTTTGAAATGTTGCTTGTGTGTCGTTTCTTAAAAATAAGTTTTTTATAAGCCATGGCCTTGGCAGTGGCAGGCCTTGAGTGAGTCCAGTAAGTGATGTACTGTATCGAGATCAATAATTATTATCAAGAAATATTTTCAGTATCGAGGCCTTTGTACAGGCCATGGTCTTTATCGAATTATTTTTTGCAGCTGTAGATATTGAGCGATTTTTTATACTTAAAATTAGTCCATGTTTTATTAGTTTTTGTGAATAGTTAAAATAATAACAGAAATGAAAAATATCCTATTATTATTTTATAAAGCGTAATAAATACAATTTATATAGCTTTTCCAATAAAATTCATCGTGCTGTCCACACAGTACCCACATTTTATTTCAAGTAGGTAAGTTAAAGTCAAATAATTTACAGTTCGCAGCAAATAATGTAGATTTATACAGGCATTGGATAGGTATCTATCTACGTATTATTTAATATTAACACTAACTTAAATAATATTTACAAAACAATAAATGAAAACATAAAGCAATACGGAATAGGCATTGATTGTGTTATGTTAGTACCTACTCCACCAGTAAACACCATGGTTATCCCTAAAATAATTATTATGAAAAATTTAAAGTACTTAGGTATCCCAATTAAGAAACTAAATAATTCAAAAGGAACAATAAGAATATAAACTAATATTCCTTAATTTAACGCGTTAACAAAAGCATAATACGAGTAGCAGAATTATTTTGGCATCAAATTCTAATCATTCGAAATACAACAATAAATACATTTAATTTCTTAATACATAAAGTATTCGTAATACTCTTTGTTCGTATTGTAGGGCTTTTGTGTAAATAATTATGAACAAAAAGTACACACGATTAAAGACTGCAATTCTCGTGTACTTCGCTAAAGAATCAATCAAACTTCTTTCAGGAAACCGTTCGAACGATAGACTAGACTTGTTCTGGGTATTATGTAGAAAATCTATATGAAGACTATTATGCTAAGTGAGTCTTTCATAGCGTAGTTCCAATGTTGAAAGTAAATGTCGTATTGTATAGGAGGTACCTACATGAGAACTGCAGTCTTGAATATTCTACACGAATCCAACACATTTACATCTTTGGTACAATACCTAGTAAGGGTTGGTGATCAACTAGCAAATGGGATTAATAACGAACCCTAAAACTATCGTATCGTTTGAACACTCGAGTCAATGGTAACCACTTGAAAGGGAAAATTTACAGGTAACATTTACACTGAGGAACACCAATTTAGCGTCGGATTTGGTTACCTAAAAAGTTTTTCGAGCCACTACGTGTCGGTTGCTGGGGACCGGTCAGCGCACGGCGACTCCGTTGATGGTGACGACGGCGTTGGGGCCCGTGGGCTCGGGTTCATAGGCGTCGGAGTCGGTGCGCCGGCCGTACGCCACGTTGTCGGTGATCCTCTCGCTGTAGGGCGAGTCATACACGTTGTCCGACACGTGGTCGTAGATATGTCTCCCGTTCGTGTCGTGGAGCGTCGCGTAGCTCATCACTGCGGCGTTTTGGTCTTCCTTGCGTTCGGCGCCTTCGATGTTCTCCGTGTTCTTCACTGGAGTAGCTTTTCGGCTACGGAATAAAAATGACATGTTAGTAATAGAATTATTTGGACCACGGTGGTCAATCTTAGCAGATACTAATAACGGGGATATTATAGTTCGCTAGCACAGGTGCACTCTCTGTTCCATCACTCTCATAATCCGATGGGATGGCAATCAGACATGATCGGCAATGATTCAGGAGATCAGGCCTAGGAATTATTGTTAACATATAAAAAAAATATACAAAAATTAACCGACTTCCATAGCAAAACATTAAAAAGTGTAAAAATAACTTTCGTTTTGGAATTCGGTGTCTTTGGTACCTCTTATTTTTATTGTTTTCAACACTTTTTTTGTGTTTTGCTTTAGAAGTCGGTTATTTTTTTGTGAAAATGTTTTTTTTATCTTTATTTTAGTTTTAGTACCCAATCACTAAAAAGTGAACAGTCTTTAGGAAATATGATACCTACAGGATGATAAAATACCCATAATAAATTAATTTACACATCCGTGCTGTTTATCGCTAAGGAGTTCGGTTGTGTGTTCCATATCTTGAAAACTGTTGAACCGATTTATGAAACTTGCACTGTTCCTTACTTTGATACTTAATCAAATAAAAAGAATGATCGCGAAATGCGTGGACTAACATTATTAAACATTTATTAAATTTATCGCAGAGTAACATTATATGCTACTCTGTATAAGCTTTTAAATACTTAATATTGTAACAATATTAAATATCTACCTACCTACCTTCCTACGGGCCGAATTGATTACCTTTTTTGTAAGTCGGTAAAAATCTAGGGAATGACTTGGTGATAAAAGATAAAGTTTCTAAATACTCACAGCCTCAAATAAATAACTCCAAGCAGCATCAGCAGGAACAGCACGACGCCGCATCCGACGCCCACGCTGAGCGGCAACGTGCCGTTCTCAGCAGCCTCGTTGGTGACGATCTCACAGCTGGGCTCTTCGCCGGACCACTTGCCGTCGTCCATGCACTTGCGGAGGAAAGGCCCAACACGCTGGAACTGAGGCAAGCAGTGGTACTCGATGGAACTGCCGAACAGTGTGGAGCTGTTCGAGATGATGATGCGACCGTTCTCGATGGTGCCTGGAGACTTGCAGTCGATTGCTGTAGGAAAAGAGTAACTATATTTAATTATTGTTCACAAAGGATCCCAAGAACCAGAGACCTATTTCAAAATACTTACGTATACAGACAGGCGGTGCCCCGGCCCACATTCCCTTCGGTTTGCAGGTTCTGGTCTGGTTTCCTTGCAGCCCGTACCCTCGCTCGCAGCGGTAGTGAGCTTCTCCTCCGATGCTTAGTGTCGAAGTGGCAACTAACAGGCCTACGCTGCCCTTGATCTGGATTGAAGGGTCTGAGCACGTTATTTCTGTAAGAAGAATAAACAAAATAATTACTTATGTGTAAACACAGTTCTTACACAGTTCAAACAGTAGGAACATCTACATCATAGACCGTTGTTCCAGCTGGTATTATGAAGGTACCATGAACACAGCAAATCCTATCCTGCAGGTACTATTTATAGATGGGCAAGTTTATTATCTCCGAAGGACCTCACAACTAAAGAGATTAACAACAGAATTAATCTGTCTTGGAAAATATACTGGTCCTTAAAATAAATAATGAAGAACCCCGATATACCACTTAAATCTAAGAAAACAATATTTGACTCGTGTATCTTGCCCGTGATGTCATATGGCTGCCAGACATGGAGTTTAACAGAGCGTAATCTACGAAAACTAGAGACCTGTCAACATGGTATGGAAAGGAGCATACTCAATGTTAAACTAAGAAACAAAATAAAACTTAAAACAATTCGGAAACAAACTGGAGTTACGGATGTAACGTATTGCATTAAAAAACTAAAGTGGAGGTGGGCAGGCCACATTATGAGAAACAAAAAGGATAAATGGGCCAAAGAGGTAACCGAGTGGTGCCCAAGATAGTATAGAAGAAAGAAAGGCAGTCAATGTCGTAGGTAGGACGACATAAAAAGAATAGCAGGAATCACATGGAGAAAGTTGACACATGATCGCGTTATGTGGAAGGCTTTAGGGGAGGCCTATGCTGGGAAGCAAGACAGTCTTCACGAAACGGGTGTTAAATAAGAAAATATTGTATTAAAGAAAATATGTAATATATAAGATTGTTAAATAAAGGCTATTATTATAAGTTTATGAGGATGGACGGATGTTTATTACTCTTTTACGAAAACACTATTCGAATTTAGTATAGCATATACATCAGAATAACAATACGTAACTATAAAACTTTTATATATAAAGATAATTACTAATTAAACGCGGGCAGAGCCGCGGGCAGCAACTAGGAAAATGTACATAATTATTGAAGACTTCTTAGGGTGTCGCAGGTACTGCATAAAAATGATGAAACTGGCCAGGCTGACATGTTCTCAACATGTCCTTTAGATCCTTCAGATTTTGTTACCAAACTTCTTTACCTAGGTACTTCATAAATTATTTAAACTTGGAAGCTTACCTTTGCACACTGGCGCCTCGGAGCTCCACGTGCCGTTATCCTGGCACAGTCTCCTGGAAACCCCATCAAGCTGCCAGTGCTCATGGCACTCGTATAGTACAGCCGCGCCGTAGTACGTCGCGTTTGTCGCCAGTGTCACTACGCCATTCTGGATCGGACCTGGGTTACCGCAGTCCACGTCTGAGGAGAGAGAAAGGAGATTAGAAGACACATTCGTTACATGCTTAAAAACGGTTCTAAAGCCAAAGGGTGTCATCGGGACCCGGGTATAGGTAGGTATTTTGGTCGACATCACAGGATGTTTTAACAGTAAAAGGTGGGCAGCAGATTTTTTTTTTGTTTGTAATACCTATATATGTATGTCGTGACAAAAATATTAAGGTAAACCTAATAGTTTTGGAAGGTACGCGATTCCGACACGCCTTTGGCTGATTATGCTGACTCCTACCGATAATCAGTATTAACAAACTACCACGGTTCATAAGATACAGCCTGGTGACAGACAGACACACAGATGGACCGCGGAGTCTTAGCAATAGGGTCCCGTTTTTACCCTTTGGGTACGGAACCCTAAAAAATAACTAAGGACAATTTGAATTAAGAATCTGCCATTCATTATTTAAACCAATCATAAAATATCGCTATTTTGAATTGAGGTCCAATATAGGTAATAATTTATTGAGATGAATGGAGAGGGAGAGGCAGGCCAAAAAAACACTGTGTGAGGAAAAAAAGGGAGTCAATGTTAGCGTGACAGGGGACAGGACGGTATGCAAGAAGAAAACGTGTTGCGCCGACCCCAAGTAACATGGGATAAGGGCAGGAAGATGATCATGATTTATTAATAACAAACTTAAAACTCGACTTACATTGGCACCTCGGTGTGACTCCGCTCCACTGCCCATTGTCCTCACAGGTGGAGATGCTCTCCCCCACAACCTTGTACCCTCGTTCGCAGCGGTACTTCACCAGGGCCCCGATGCGGTAGCTGTTGCCGACGCTGGTGGTGACGGCCGTTCTGATCAGCGTGCGTCCGTGGTTGCGGTCATTGCCAGTCACTGATACGATGCTGTTCTCCGGTACTACCGGGTCGGAGCAGCGGATTTCTGGAAACATAGCCTGGTGTTAGTTTGATGTTATAGTTGATTGGGCACCCTCCAAGGTCGTCGCCAGCTGATGGCAATTGCCTGTACCGCATCTGCCCCCTTGCATACCTTGGCGTATAGAGTTGCGGTTGGGCTTAAATTCAATTAACTTTAAAAAAATACGTTTTTTTTCTCAAAACATTCATAGTTTATGACTATTACGGCAAAAGGTGAAAAGTTCTACGCGTAGTGCGCAGCGAGCACACGTTTCTCGAAATTGCTAACTTGGATTAACACTACCTTAACTGGTCCATACAACATTCTAAAAATCCAGAACTACATAATGCTTTGCAATTTTAATGTCGATTTTTGCTGGAACTTGAAAATCTACACGTTGACAAGTTTTGGACAGTGATTGTCACAGAAATTATATTGTGACTTGAATTTGAACGTTTTCTAAGTACTTTAACCTTATAATCATAATAAGTACCTACCCACGAGAAATTGGTCTGCTGGTGCTGTTGTCCTATTGTTTCTTAAAAAAAAAATATAGGTATGTAGGTACCCACCAAAGTTCTATTCTAGTAAATACGTCTGTAATCTCTTACCTTCACATCTGGGTGAAGAATCGCTCCATTGAAAGTCTTCAGTACAGACCCTCCTGACGGGGCCAACGAGCCTGAAGTTAGTGGTGCACGAGTACTGGATGACACTGCCCAGGTGAGTGGTTCCATTTAGTAGGTCAGATGATCCGTAAGTCAGGGATGGAAGCTTGCCGCAGTCCACATCTGGAAGATTTGAAAGGTTTTATATTAGGTCAATACCTGAATTAGGAAAGTTTTTACGTAGTGGCTGTTGGAAAGTCCCGTACAGTTTTCAGGAAAATTCACGCCAACAGATGTCGCTACTTTGGCTATAGGTCCGCAATTTGGAATTCGTAATTTATGATACGAGTATCAACATGACGTTGACGTTTTTTTTTATTTAACTAGTTGTTGTCCTCGACTTCGTCCGCGTCAACCTAGTATAACTAAAAAGTGTTTTTTTTTTGCATGCAACCCAAATTATATTTCCAGTGAAAGTCCCGTAAAAATCGGTTCAGCCGTTACGAAGAATACCGGGCACAAACAGACTGAGAGACAAACATTTAAAATCCCATTTCCCGGTATCCGATACACACACGTGGGTTCTAGTGACAATGCATTTTTTTAATAAAAGCTTGTTTTAACAAACGATTATTTAATAAGAGTTCTTGTTTGTATAGATGTCGGAAAATCGAAATGCCACTCTGGGTTATCTTACTAACTCCGAGTAAGTAGCAAACACGTCATATTTGTTATTTAACCACGTGTTAGCAACTAACTCTGGGCAGGGCCGGATTTAGAGGTGTGGAGGCCCTGGGGCAACAAGGGAGTGGAGGACCCTAATTATTTTTCAAATAGGTTAAATCTTATTTTTCTTGCAAGTGTTTCAATAATTTATTTATATAATCGTATGGGAGGGGAGACAGGCAAGCGGGCGGCGTGAACCCCGCGCACCGCAACACCCCGCATTGTGTTGAACACAGTAAAACAATACGCTGCTGCAAGTAAAATTAAGATATAATAAATAATGTTACAATCATATAAAATAAAAATTACTAGATAAGTTTGCAAATAGTAATATAGTGGAATCTCTATAACTCGAACCTCGTTAAGTCAAAATCCTCAGTAAGTCGAAAAAAATGCCATTTCCTTCCGCTGAACCATTAGATACGCGGATATCGAATTATTTAAACTTTGTAACTCGAACAAAATGTTATTTCCCTACGAAGTATTGATAATACATATTTATACTCTATATCTCGAATTTCAAAAAGAAGTTTCCAAAAGTCGTAGTTAGTAAAATACAATGACATCTGACGTCTTACTTGGAATTCTCCGAAATAATAGCAATAAAATCCAAAATGAATGTTCGGGTTAGGGGCTTCTAATCTATTGTTTTTGTCTTGTACACGTGCAATTAATGAATATATTCATTAAATTTTCTAAGTTCAATTCAATTTTTAGGTTGGGTTTGACTCTACAAATCGAAAAATATACTTAGAAATCGCGACTTAGTCGCTCGAAATTTCAGCAGTTAAATCATATGTATCTCGAAGTTCTTGTTAAGTCAAAAACTTTTTTCAGACATTCGAGTTAGAGATTCCACTATAGATACCCTATAGTTGTGTAAGTTTTTTTTTAATAAATACAATTAATGTGGGGGCCCCTCTCTTGTGGAGGCCCCGGACAGTTGCCCCGATTGCCCTCCCTTAAATCCGGCCCTGACTCTGGGTAAAGTATTTGTCGCAAGTGGGCCATAGACACAGCTTCCACTACAAGCTATAAATACTCACATTCACATTTGGGTGACTCCCCGGACCACTCTCCATCTGGCTGGCACATGAGGCTGGCCTCTCCGACCAGCTTATGTCCCTTCTCGCAGTGGAAGTCGATGGTGGAGTGAACGTTATAGTCATAGGCTTCCATGTAGCCGCCGGCGGGGACTTCTGGATCGGCGCAGGATATCACTGTAAGGTTAAAAATTCATGATTAAAAAATACTAGATGCTAGCGCCAATATCGTTTGTACTTACAACCTTACGTGTAACGTCTCGCGAGATACTAGGCTTGTATCATCTCCCTAGTCCTATCCCCTCCCTTTCTAAGTTTATCTTAGAAATTGCTGACAGTGGTGGAAGATATTTTTTTTTTCTTTAGGCTCGCGTTTGACCACCATCTCGCCTGATGTTAAGCGATGATGTGGTCTACGGTTAAGCACGCTTGCCTAGAAGAAACCTATACAGTCTTGACTTAAAGACCCCCTAGGAACATACATGAGAAAACGCGGTCCTCAATCTAGTTAATATCGCCATCCCGAATTAAGCAAGCGTGGTGATAAAAGAGAAGCCTTTTCTGAGTGAAAAGAGGTCTTTGTTTTTTTTCTACAGTGGGACAGTGTCAGGCTGGTATTATTATAAACTCTTTTCTAGTTATGTATCTTAGGGCTTGTTCACACAGAACATCCGTAATTCCAGGATCGTTTTAACGGATTCGTTGCTACTGGAGGTGATGTTCACACCACATTTATAGTACCGATCCGATAAAACGGATTAGTGTTTTAATATTGCAGCCGAATTGGGCAAGGGAATTCGGCAAGGCGGAGAGTTTGACGGCTATCAAAAATGGACCAATCACATGCGAGATGAATTATTCGATGTGGATTTCCGTCTATGTGATTGGTCGATTGATGGCCGTCAAATTCTTTGCGTTGCCGTATTCACTTACGCAGTAAGGCTGCTATTGTGTGTGTGAACTTGCTCATACAACTACCTACGCCGTTGCCGAATAAAAACGTATTAAAGCGGACCTGTAAAACGGACAGCTGTATATTTTGTCGGGTCTTTTTTTCGTACTGGATCTGGAAAACTGTCATGAGTGTGAAGTCGCTCATACAACTATATACGTAAGCGCCGAATGAAAACGTATACGATAAAGCGGATCTGTAAAACGGGGCCCTGTGTGAACGAGCACTTACATTCACAAGACGGTGTGTCATGGGACCATTTTCCATCTCTGTTGCAGGTGAGGGTTTCAGCGCCGGCCAGCCAGTAGTCAGACTCGCAGTTGAACCGTGCGATGGAGCCGAAAGTCGTGGTGCCGTTCAGCAGTATGAAGGAACCTTTGTGGACCTGGGCGGGGGTGCCGCAGTCCACGTACTTGCACGATGGTGGGGTACCTGACCAAGAGCCGCCGAGAGTACAGGTTACGCTCTGAAAATAAATAAATTCATATAAAGAACAACACACCTATTTTTAAGATAATTTAGGCCCTGTAGATGGGCACGTCACTAGCAATGTTAGTGGCGTTCAAATGAAAAAAAAATGGTTCGGGTGTATGGCCACTCGGACCACTCCACCATAAGGGTCACATGATCTGCATAATTATCTTAAAAGACAACCACTAACTTCAAAAAAAGGAGGATATCAATTCGAACACTTTGTTTTTCCCTATATTTTTACTCCATGTGGCCTTCTAACGAAGTGTGTCTTTACAAACTACAAAGTGCAAAATATCTTCAAATTCGGCAGTTGGTGTATAACAAAGTAACAAAAGCAGAACACTGACTTAATAAAAGTAATTTTTCTCTTTGCAGCTTTTCTCTCGAACCACTAAGCCAGAAATCACACCGTTATATAATTTTAAGTTGCTGTTCGATTTATTCAAAATACGATGAATGACAAGAGCGGTAGGTACTAATTAAGTTTAAAGTTATAATAATTTATTATTTATTTAAATAATTATTTGATGATTCGTGCTTTGCGCTGCTAGCCAACCTCTCGCTGCGCCATTGAGTCGAACGTAGAAGTAGAACAACGAGATACTCAAACATAAATTTCATCTTCACTTACCGGTGGCCCAAAAAGTATGAAACCATTCTGGCAAGTATAGGTAGCCAAAGATCCAGCCTTGTGACCGTCAACAGCAACAATAGCTCCAGTGACTGGGGGTGGTTCAGGACACCAGTCGAACAAGCATTTAGGAGCCTCCCCGCTCCAGATGCCCTTGTCAGCGCACATTCGTTCTGGCTCTCCAACCAGGGTATAGTTCTCTCGGCAGGAGTATACTGCTTTCGCTCCGTGAGTTGTTCTTCCATCGACAAGTGATACTTCTCCGTCCTGGATTGGTGTGAGGCCACCACAGTTGACATCTGTAAGATTTTTTTGTTTTAACAGAGCTTTTAGTACAAATCCGGACCAATAGTTTATGAATTAATCTTTCTTGTTACAATATTAAGTCAGAATGATAACCAGTATCGCAGGTTAAATGCGTAACACAGAATCTATGGCAATGTTTTTCATTTTGACAATTTAACAACATTTATTGTGTTATTTACGTTGTCGCCCAGACGAATTCTTCAAACATATAAAGCAATTGAGAAATCAAATTCAAATCCATGGGCTTGTGATAGAAAGTCGATCATGCATGGGCCGGGGGCCGGTCTGTTTCCAATTGATGGCAGCCATTCGATATTAATCGACTTAAATGTACAGTCAACGATATTGGCAGTTCTGTGAACATCTAATGTATCTAGTACGCTATATTATGATCGAGTAACGGTGAAGTTACTTGCCTCGATTGCCATCAGCAAATGAAAACAAGGCAATCTGACTGTAATGGCAAAATATGCCGTTTATAATGCGATTGATCCATGTCACAAGCCACTGCTATTTAGTTGTCCCTTTAAATGGATCAATGCATTGGCAATGAAATGCATATTTTATTTTACCTTCATTGCCTTGCATAGATATTCCGAAACAATACACACTCACAGCCAACAACACAGCAAAGTAACATTTACCTAGTCAAATATAACTGAGGGCTAGTTTCTGATTTGAGTAGTAGGAATAAAATTAAAATTTGTCGAAATCTTTCAAAGCATTTTCAGGCTAGAGTTTGACGAATACTCAACTACATTTTTTTTCAGATATCTGGGTAACTACCGGCAGTAACTACTGGAATCTTTTCGCCAAACGAAAAAAGTGCGTACTCCAAAAAAACAGAATCCAACTTACATTTGCAGCTCGGAGCAGATCCAGACCAGAAGCCATCCTTCTTGCACTCTCTGGCCTTGTCTCCCAGCAGCATGTGACCTTCTGGACAGCGGTACCCGATGGACGCTCCAACCTTGTAGTTGTTACCTTCGATGGTCGTGTTCAGCAGCTTGTCTGGACTCCCACAAGAGGGAGGCACTGGAGAAGAGAAATTGGATATGATTGTCTGTATGATAAAATCTATAAAGCTTGGTTAGGTTTTGGCACAGTCGCATAAAACGCCTAATTTACGCTAAGTGATATGGTTACACGCATAAGACGTTCCAAGATACGCAATGAATAACTAAAAAAAAAAATACTAAAAAAGCTTGTCTAAAAGATGCGAAGCAATTGCGGATGGCCTTTAGTAGATCAATACGATTCAGTAAAATAACTCGAGTAATAAAATAGGAAGCAAATATGATCCATTTTACTAATAACCGCAGTTTGATCAAGTCGCGTTGCATTCCAAGTTATTAGTCCACAACCGCATGCAGCGCCCGCTACCGGCAGTAAGACGATGGAGCCTGATTGAACCGAAGCTGCAGTGGCTGTGTTACACTATGGGAATAACCTGGTTTCTTTCCTCTTCAAATAATATATCAAGGCTCTTTGATAAGAGTTCGATGACCGGGTTTTCTTCTTGCTACTTGCTTTAACTTGTATCAACACACACCTTATTGTATTTACGAGTGCTTGCAAATTAGGTACCGTCCACCAGACTGGCCCAACCATACCAGCTATTTACAAATAACGTGCACATTGCATATTCCCAAAAACATTGAATTTAAAACACGATTATGTATGTGCTGTAAACTTTTGCGAATCAAACATAATTCCTAGTATTCACCGGACACGAGCGGGAACTCTCCGTGCTCGCTACTAAAATACAATATTTTACTTTAGGTTTTATCATGCGGCGTGTGCTAACTTTACAACTCGTGTATGATATGTAAATGAATGAGTCCAGCCCACTCTATTTTTAATCCTTTGAAACATTGGTTCAACTCAACCTGCGTCCCTGCAAAATAACGTGTTGAATTTTCCCTCCATGATGAGATTTCATGGCGAAGGTCACACGAGTTTTTTCCGCTCGTGTGGGGACTGGATTTGTAGTTGGATACACATGAATTTAAATTTGTACGATGTATAAAGTAATCCTTTTCATGAGCACGCAACCTTGGACTTGCGGAGAGAACTATATGTCGCGGGAGAATGTGCGTCTCACTGTGGCATTACTTCTCTGAAGGCACCCGGCTCAGAATCAAAACTTGTACATGTACATACATACATGTTCTGATTCTCTGGTTACTGGTCACGGTCAGTATATTACCATACGAAATACTGTAAATAACTACACAAGTCTTTCGAACAGATAGGACACTTGCATCCGTGTTGCAAGTACGCACAGGGTAAGTAGGCAATTTGAATCAGTATTGCAATAGGTAACACATTGTGTATGCAAATTACAACTAATAACAGCTTGCAGCATGAACATTTTAGAGGCATTCGCTTATATGAATATTAATTGTTAGTAGGTATAGTAATTACTTTACTTCCTCGTTGGTTTTGTGATCGCAACCTCAACTGCCAAGCGTGGGCGCACTGAGAATTGGAGTATTTCTTTATTTGGGCATACTTAGGAGTAGTCTAGATTTTAGATGTGTGCTCGCAGTAAGCTGTATCCCTATTACATGGGAAGTGCAAGCCATACCTCCAGTTCCAGTAGCCTATTGACCAAAGAATTTACTTCTCGAAAAACCGACTTTGTGCTTTCCGTTTCGCACTCTAGGTATAAGTATAGGTGCGTATAGGTTACGGCACAAGCTGGAAAAAAAATTGAACTAATAAAATGGCTTCACGGTCATCACTAGCAGGGTCAAAGTCAAAGGGAAAAAAATGAATGAATATCTACGGCTGACACGTGATAAATCCGCTTTATAGAACGTGCCACACCTGCAACGAATTCTGCCCTATTTTTCCTCGCGAAAATGTTAACTCCCAAAGCCAATCATGAAAAATAAATATGAGAAAAATGAAGTCGTTTCATTTGTGGCAGGTTTTAAACTAGGTCAACGCTCAGCGCCAGGGGAAGTCCAAGGAAAACATCCTTTTTAGGGTTCCGTAGTCAACATGGAACTCTTATAGTTTCGCCATCTCCGTCTGTCCGTCCGCAGCTTAGCTCAGAGACTCTTAGTACTAGAAAGGTATAATTTTGCATGGATATAAACATTAATCACGCCGACAATGTGGTAATACAAATAAAAGAAATAAAATCCCGTACACGTAATGTGGTATGCTTTTTTCTTGTCTATCCCTTGGTATGGGGTGTCGTTGGATCATCATCATCATCCACAGCCCGACTTCACCCACTGCTGAGCATAGGCCTCTCTCTTCTTGTACCAATCACCACTTTCCTGTGCCAACCTCATCCAGGTTCTACCCGCAATGGCAACAATGTCATCTGCCCATCTCGCCGCTGGACTTCTTCTTCGTCGTTGGATAGGCCATACAAAAATGCCAGCAAAATGGTTGCTTTTGGGGATGTGAAAAAAATCACGGCATTAGTATATATAACGAAATTAAAAGGAAAACTAGCTCAGCTAAGTAGGCTTTACAAGTTTACGAGAAACAGTCCACCAACTTATAAAATGTACTTGAAAAAGTTGTTTTTTTCTTTTTGTTAGAGTGATGCTTTCATTGATTAACAGTATTTTATCTAATAATGTTGGTGAATGTAGCTGTTTGTACGGAACCCTCGTTGCGCGAGTCTGACTCGCACTTGGCCGGCTTTTTATTATTAGGCTTTGCAGCAATCTTTATTTTATCTTTTAATTCAAGTTATAAATAATTTGTTTCCTGTCCGCGAGGAAATGGCACCGGAAATGCATCCGCGGCAATTGGAACCTCCACTGAGAAATAAAAATAAAATTGTTATTCCCTTATTTCGAGAATTTTAAAGATGGACCCGTGTAGCTTTTGCTCCCGCGTTCCTCCCCCAGGTGTTGCCACATTGATCACCCGTGCGTCTCGCATCCAGCGGATTCCTGCAATCTTCACCATGTCATCGGTCCACCTGGTGGGAGGCCTTCCCACCACACCACATCAACATCTTCCGGTTCGCGGACCACTCCAGAACTTTTCGGCCTCATCGGCCATCTGGTCTGCGAGCAATGTGCCCTGGCCACTGCCACTTAAGTTTGGCGATTCTTCGCACTATGTCGGTAAACTTAATTCTCTTGCGCTTTTAATCACTTAGTTTTATTGTTTAGTTGTTTGTCCTGTGTGAGTCACAAATCTTTATTTTCTTTCGGCAGGATGTAATCCACCCATAAACTAGTTAAATATAAATAAAATTCGCAACGTACCTTCGCGCTGCACATTCGCTTGCAATCATTAGAAAGGGATATGTACCTATGTATGACACTCACGGTACTGGCAGATCCAGTGTAGGTAGTCCAGGTTGCAGCCCACGTCGTTCCACAGCCAGGCTCTTCCACCATCCAGGACCACGCAGTTCTGTTCTCCATTGTAGTTGTTCGGCTGGTCTTTACCCCACGTTGGCTTTTGTACCTGTTCGCCTGTAAAGTTTGGAAGATTAGGTTAGGGTCATCGATAGGGACATAAAATATTGGAATCTTGTTAATCCGTTTAGGAACGATAATTATCGCAAAATTCTAAGCCAAGAATTTATTTTTTGGTTGTTCATGCAAGCAAAACTTTATAATAATGAGTTTTTCACAGATTTATTTTATTCATATGTAGGTAAGATAGTCCACCATATAAGTTAAGGTCTATAGGTGAATATAGACTAGACTTGTAACAGAACAGTGGCATATCTAGCATTGGCCGATTTCGGTTCATCGCGCCGAGTCAAGTCAGTCTTGCGATTGAAACCACGAATGGTTGATATTCTGTTACAAGTAAATGCTCTAGTGAATTCTATAGTCACTGATAATGATGATATTAATTAGTCTGTTCTGATGGCTGATTAATGAATTAAGTATTTGCAGTTATGAACGTGTCATAGTCTAATTTCATGCCAGAATTTGTCAGAATTTCAGGCGAATGCAGAGTTTGATAAATTACTCTAATATTTTTATTCGACAATCGGAGGGACAGACATCAATACAGATGTTAAATATATGTACCAAAATTTCTCTGTTTTTGCTTGTTAGTTAGCTAGAATATCTTATCCGGCTAGTATTATTTTATTTTAAAAGTAGGGGAAGCTGCGAGGAAAATAACGAATATCTGGTGGTAGTTCTAAAAATAGCGAAATGATATGATGTACCTAGAAACACTATTTTTAGAGATAGATGTTGCAAGATAGAAATTAGGGCTAGTATAGGCAAGCTAGTTTAACATTTAGTCTATCAAAAGCTACCGTTGCTTACCATCCACCCATTTCCAGGTTCTGGAAGTTAGCCCAGGTTCTTTCTGGGCGCCGATCCAGACCAGTTGTGTCTTCAATTGAGGTTTCCTCCGCTCCAACTCTTGAATCAAGAAACTCAGTGTTGCGCCCTGGTGACAAAAGAGTAAACTATAAGACATAGCTACTGAAATATGTGACAAAATAATGTCTCGATACGCCGCGATTTGCCGGAAGATCACGTGTGTTATCATCGTTAGGCAGATATATAACTTTAGTACAATCATAATATTTCGTCCTTTTAATATAGGACGAACATTTGCTGAGTAGTGGTTAGTTTGTTGGTCGTGGTTTCGAACCCAGGCGTGTGTAAATTATTTAATCACCACTGCTCTCAAAACGGTGAGGAAAAACATCGTGAGGAAACCGGCATGTCTTAGAAACAAAAATTCGAAGACATGTGACATCCACCAACACGCACTGAATCCGCGTGGTGGATTACTGCCCTTTCTCCCTCACAGATAGGAGGCCTGTATCCCAGCATGCAGTGGCAACATTAAAAAAGGCTGTTGATGTTGAGCATTTACTTCCACTTAGGATTCATCTGGAAAAACCTAAATCACTATGCTCTCGCGGGAATCGAACTTAGGAACCAGATGTAGTGCTTGCGGGCACGGCTATTACTGATACATACATTATCAAAGAAGTACGTAGCGATAGGGAGCGATATATATCATGTTATTGGGTAACAACAATCCCATGAATAGTAACAGACACGTGATTCTGTGAACTTACGTCTCCAAGACCCCTACTGTTGCCTAACAAAAACCCTCGCCAAACCATTGCAAAACACTCCATGAAAAAATTATATATTTTTTTCAAAACAATAGTTCTTTTCAACCCTTTACTTGTAAGATTTTAGTGTACGCAACAACTTTTCCAGGACAAATTCTTTTCAAGTGTAAAAAGTTTCTTGCTCAATTTCCCACAATTTACGTAAATACGACTTGAGAACAATTGCTTGAAACTTTCTATTAAAAAAAGCAGTTATACAAGAGCCCTTGCGTTGGTCAAGCCAATGAAAAGCGAACAACGGTTAATAGTCTAAAATAACTGTGACGAACGGCTTATGACACACGCATCTACTAATATGCCATTCGTGATGGATCTCGAGATAGAATATGACAATACCGTTTTATTCTTCCTTTGTCATGGTGTGAACTGGCCCTTCGAAAGCCAACCTTAATGATCAGTAATTACTCTCTTGCAAAGCTTACATGTTGTATAAGTTATTATTTATAGTTATAACGGCATATAATAATAATACTTCCTTTGAACCATCATGTTTTCCCGGTTGGCCGTAAAAATTTTGACTAATCACGAAAACTTTAGGCAATCTTTAACATGTCTACAAACATCCACTATTCAATGGCCTAATAACTATTTTTGATTTTCCACTGTAGCACACGCGCCGCCGCTTACCTACTTTGTGTCGTGGGGCAGTGAAGTGTCTGTTGGATCGTGCTAGGCTCGAAATGAAAACTGGCTGTTGGCCGTTTCTATAGTCTGTCAGATGTTCGCACTTCGTCAAATTGCAATTTGTATTTGATTGGCAGTTGAAACATAAATGCATGTGTAACGTACGCCATCCAATAACGCCATGATTTAGAGGAAGAGGCAATCTTTGTCATAGATTTTTCTACCAAAGTGTTTTATTTGTATTTGGATTTTGATTTTTCGACACTAAGTAATGATCGTACGCGTACCGCGTACCTAAGTCGCCGTAGCTCGGGAATAGAGAGCATGGGAGGCTTTCAGAGCAGCTCTGGGCTTGGGCAAAATGTAAAGCGTATGTGTGGTGTCCTCAAAAGGTCTCTGAGAAGATTCTCAAGTACCAGCACGTATTCTATAGTTTTCTCTTGTGGTATATATTAAGGTAAGCAATCGATGTTATCTCCATTGATTGACTGCTCACTGTTCTGGAACATCCACCTAATCATGAGCTTATTATCTAAGTTTGAATGGAAATTCTCCCTTTGACCTACATGCCGGCTTTTTTTATCGTGGAGAATTGCTCATGAATACTGCGCCACCACGGGGAGATTGCGCTTCTGGGATGTACCCTCAACGCCGGCGCACCTAAACGCATTGCAGGCCGTGACCAACTCAGGGAGCAAACCAGCACATGGGCGCCAGATGACCCCGTGTTTGGCACTCTTGGTTCCCCTGTGACAGGTCAGGTCAGTACCTGCCGGCTTACTAGTGACACTTAACTATACTAGCTACTAACAAGACAATCGAGTATATGAACTTTACACCCGTGTATGGTTGACCAAAGATTTATGGGTGTCAAGACTATTTTTGCGTACTATACAGCCATCTAAGTTTATCATCCATTGTCATGCAAATCACTTTCTGATAACAGATTTACAATGAAGGCAAACGCATCAATATTGATGACAGTTAAATATACTTTGTCTCGTTCAATATAATATATATGTCAGTGATTTCCCTTAGGACGGACTGGTATGTAGAAGTGAATGCATTGTTGGTACATCATGAGGTAATGTTGCCGATTGAGTTCGGAGTGGCTATGTAATGGGTGTGGACGTGTAGAAAGTGCATTTGATGAGGCCATGTGTAAGCCGTATACGTAACTTGTCATGTTATTTTACTATCCTATTTTCTACTGTTGTTGTTTGGATTTATTGCGTGTTACACACGTAGATACTGGATAGGTAGGTATCTAGTTCTGACTAAGTGTACCTGTCACCTGTCGTGGGCTTCGATGGCCCGAATCTTACTAATATAATAATTGTGAAAGTTTTGATGGATGGATGTATGTTTGTTACTCAATCACGTCAGAACGGCTCAACAGGCCTGGATGAAATTTGGCACAGAGATAGATTATAGTCTAGAATAGCATGTAAGCTACTTTTCGTCTCTGTATAATCTTCCCATGGGATAAGAAAACACTTTTCACGTGGGCGAAGCCGCTGGCAGAAGCTAGGGGTTTATAATTCTGTTTCATATAGTGAATGTGACTAACTTTACAATTTTGTATGTTTAAATATTAGTTAATTAATCATACATCTTAGTCTGAGGCGGATTTGGATGAAATTTGCCACACAGGCATCCCATAACCTGGATTTATAAAATTGATACTATTTTTAACCTGATATATGGTTCTCTAGGAAACACTTGATTGCTAGCACGCGGGCGACGTCACAGATAAAAGATAAGTCTTTCACAAATTAAAGGACTTATTAAAAGCTTAAGTTTATTAAACGTAAGTTTTAACCGAATTTCCAAAAAGAAGGGTTTCAATTAGCATGTTTGTATATATATATAAATAGCTTTTTATATATGTTCGAGCATAACTCCGTCATATATAAACGGATTTACAAAATTCATCAAACTGTATTCCGAAATGATCTTATTTGAAGGAGAATGCCCAAAATCAGTATCGCTTTATAATAAACCAGTATAGCTCCTACCTGAAATCCATGTATGAGATCTCCTCCTTGCGCCTTGCACTGCTTCCTGGCGTCATCAAAGGACATTCCTTTGGCCACGTTGAATTCGTAGCAATTCCTGGAGAACGCAGCCAGCTCGATCTCTGCCGGGGCACCGGATGGAGCGCAGCGGTCGTTCGAGAATTCTATCAAAAAGAACAAAAGTGAGAATGGTAGCAATATATGTATGTATGTCATGAACAAGTGACACTATGAATAATGTCCAGGCATTCGACTTTGCTGCTTAAATAGTAATCATACTTACCTATTCTATATTAAAACCAAGATGTATTTATTTTTATTATTTTAATCTAGACTATTAAAATAATTTAGAAAAAACACATATTTTTAGTAACCGGTCCAATGTCAATAGATAGGCATTATTCAGAAAGCCCGGTCAATTTAATTATTTCAAGAGTTTTAATCATATTGCGTACTCATATTGTGCGTTTTTCAAACTGCCCGAGCATTATGAATAATGCCGTATTAATTACTTGGTCCATAACAATCATGTATAACTTAAAATCACGCCTCTATTCCCTTTAAGGTTAAGCAAGGGTGCACCTACAGTATACCTACATTTATGATAAGGGGTGAGGGATGAGTCCGTTTTCGAATAGACGGCAATCAAAGACAAAGCGCGGGAGAAATGATTAAATGGCGTACCTAAGTAACACAAGTAAATTATAATAATGTACTGTTTACTTAAGGTTCACCAACACAAAAGCGGTCCGCCATTTGGTGAACCCTGGTTAAGTGGCTGCATCTACTAAACCACTCGGCCCATCTCTCTGTCTTGTTCCGTGTTTTGAGCGTTGTTTATTAAAACCTCCGGGCTGCTTCTATCTCACATCTGCTAATCAGTCGCTATCATCACCAGTTTATCAGCATCCCATTTATATAAGTTTTAGAACCTCTGTCAAGCCATGACCCGCGCCACAGAGCGCAGTTTCAGCCAAGGACTTAAATGAGTTTGATAAATCAAACCATGTCACTTTTTGTTTACATACCTTCAGTAGTGAACACCTCCACTTCACACAGAGACAGGGAGCCTTCAACTCCGACCAGTTGCAGGAACACATGCTGACCGACCAGCGGCCGTGCGCACGTGAACGTCTTCGTTATACCCTCGTCTGAAACAAAACAACTCATGTTTAATATTCTAGGAAAACTTAGGGCTTTCATTATTCTAGGAAAACGCATAAAGGCTTGTTTCACCGAGTTGTGGCTAAAACTCAAACAAATAAAAGTAAGGGGGAGATTGTTGAGAAAATTAATAAAAAGTTTAGGTAACTGGGCTACGTAGTAAATAAGGTTTCTTGAAGATACAGAAAGTACAGTTGACTGAAATAAGGTCCCAGTTATTCTCGCGGAAACTGGGTTAACACGAAGGAGGTTATATAAAGAGGCGTCTTCACGCACAGCCAAAAATGATAGCATACTCAAACACCACCAAAGATCTTATACCATTATACGTTTTTCTTACTACTAGACTGTGTACCAAATTTTTTTACATACATACATACATAAACTCACGCCTTTTTCCCATGGGGGTAGGCAGAAACTACAGAATGCCACCTGCTACGATCCTTACATACTTCTTTTGCTTCACCCACATTCATGCATCTAGTCATACACTCACGCCGGTTATGAGTACTGCGCACCTGGCCTTTTTGAAGAACACCACCTATAAGGTCTATCTATGTCTTTCTAGGGCGTCCCCTCCCGGCGTTTCCATTCACGTCTGCCTTGTAAATACATTTCGTTAGTCGCCTTTCATTAATTTTTTGTTTAGCTAAAATGAAATCTATCATCATACACCTAGGTTAGCTATTTCCTTATAAGCGGTAGCTAACCAAAAGCGGTCCTGACGAGAGGGTTTCCGCTGGTAGTGTGTCCTTGTCTGACCTCTTGCTAGCTCAACTAATCATTGGGTTTGGTAGAAATGGTAGAAAATTTAATATTTTTCTTTTTATGTTATACCAAAACGAACAATTCATAGACTTTGACACGTATTTAAATATTTCTAGAAAAGTATATAAATATTTCTAGAAAAGCATATATATATTTCTAGAAAAGTATATAAATATTTTTACAGTTCTTATATTTAATCAATTCGTTGTATTAAAAAAAAAAACATTAATACTGAGTAAGAGTAGTACTTTTAAATGTTTTGGCCTGGTAATATAAATGTAGGATGGTGGTCTGCGGCTTTTTTGGCGGACTTTGTTCGAGTGAAATTCAGCGTCTGTTAATATTATTTGCAAATTGATTCCTAGTGGAATACAATTGGTGTAGTTTTATTTCTCAACTGTCTACGCAACTTGACAAAATGTGAAATCATAGAGATCCTTTGAGGTATATTTAGCTGCCGGTATTTCAAAGCACCGTCAGAAGACTGCAAGGTCATCTAACGCCTCTCCTTCATGAGCTTGAGAGTAGGATCAGAGAGCTTTTTGTTCCAATCTTTATGATGGTCTTGAAGAATGAAACTTGAAGAGTCTTGGGATTTGAGGATTATTGAGTCCTCCCCCTCTCTTCGAACTTCAGATAACCCTTTAATACTCCATCGTAAACTGCTCAATCCCTCTTCGAGTTCGGTGATATTTTCGTTAGTCCGGAGTGTGCGCTCGTACTTACGTTGCCAGGTCCAGTCATCGGTATTTGTTGGGGTAGCCGGATCTCGTCCGGGATTCTTAGCACCCCTTGCCATACCGTAACCTCGACCACTACCTTAGTCGAGGGTACAGGCTGCCGGCCAATAGGGGCTATGTTTTATTTGTGCTATTCATTAGGAGTGCTTTGCAGGCGGATTGGCGATCACAGTATGGTTGTTACAAATGCACAGAGAACGCTGCTGGCCATTCTCTGGTTTTTCCCTTAGTCGCCTCTTACGACACCCACGGGCAAACATGGGATGGTGAAATTATTTACGCCCGGCACCATACGGTTAGTGATGTAGATACCAAAAAATATAAAAACGTTTTTTTTATTAACTATAAATTAGGTAGGTTTAGGTAGCGCAGTTAGGTAGCATCAACATATCGGAATACTTAAACTATCGTTTTTACAATCAATTTGTCCCGTGTTCTGTTTTGTCATGGTCACCTCATTAGAAAGAGACACACTACCAAAGGGAGGCCTCTCGCTCGGACCGATTTTTGCGCCATAGTGCACAGTCTAGTAGTAAGAAGTATAAGGTCTTTGAACACCACAAACTTCCCGGAAGACGAATGTCCAGAAACAAATGAAGAAGTAACACCTATCAGTGGCAGAATAACGCACCTCAGGATTCAGAAAGTCCACGCCACGAACCAGAAAAAGGCGAGTCCAAAGAAGAAGTACCTATATAGTTATTAGGACAAGAATAAATCAGACAAGTAAACACAACACTTCCTCATGCAAGCTGCCAATTGTATTAAAGCGCTGCCCCGCAACATCAATTGACAGAATTGGACTTTCAACAACCTCAGAAAGAAGTTAAACAGCCTGTTTATGTAACTTATTTATAGAGCCATCTCTTCCTACTAGACAATTGTCAGTGATTACTGCGTACGCGCCGGTCGCATGTTGGCGCGCGTTGTTATCTCGAGAGAGGAGAAATGCACGTTATGGGTGCCTATCACACTGTTATGTTTTCATGGCAGGTTTCGAAATTCATTTGAAGTCCTGTTTTCCCTGTTTCGAAGCTCACGGCAGCGTCGAAATAATTAAAAACGCAACAAAGTTGTTGATATTGTTGCGTTTTTCTCAAAAAGTCAATCAACTGGATTGCGCACCAAAATATCACTAGCGGAATCTCACAACTCCAATATAATGTTGGAAATCATCCCATGGGAACATACATCCGGGATATAACTATCCTACATGGTCTACCCGTGTGCCAAGTTTCATCCAACAATACAGTTACATTCAACAATTAAGGTATGAAAACGAAACAATCAAACTCGCAATTAGAATATTATATGGTTAGAATATACAGTACTTAAAAAAATGTGCGTTAAATATCCCAAATGAACAATACATCATATTAAATTTTAATATAACTGCCTCGCAACATAACTGTCGTGGTGTTGGCACTTCGAAATATGGAAAATTCATGTGATCAATCCCGTACATTTTGGCATTTCAACAATCGCCATAGCCGACGTCAAATGACACTTGCTAAAGAGCCTGATGATTGAACGGTCTCATTTATACTCTATATTTTACGCTGGATTTGTTTTTGACAATAGTTGGAGAGATGTAACTCTATTGCTGCCTACTGGTCAACCATATCCATAGCTGTTGACTTCTAAGAATTATTTTTCTTCTAATCTAGTCTTAGGGAAAGGATTTACACAAACATGGTATAAATCTGTACACAATCCCTTCATTACAACCAAAGACGGTCAGTCTTTGGTTGTTTTAGTTTGCTTTTATTTGGATTGTGTACAGATTTAGTGTTTGGTGTTTGATCGTACGATTGCAACTGTCAACACGCATAGTCATACGGACCATACTGTCCAAAAGTTATAGTAATATTGTGCATAAAACCGCGATATTGTGTTTAAAACATTACCAAAGTGAACCTTTTAAAGTATTAACTGTGTACAATTATTGGCAGCTCAAAGCAATCAGTAATTCCTAACTAAAACAGAAATAAAAATTTAAGAGTGACACCTGGGATCAAAACTTTTCTTCATACACCTACATTTCATAAAATCATCAATGTCAGATGTCGAAATGTCATTTGACATTTGGAAAAGTGTTGCCGTAGTGGAAAATAATTAATACGATGAGTTGCGAAGAATTCACAGGGGGAGGCGACCAGGCCCCTGTGATAGTAAATGCGTCTGGCAGCAATAGCAGCAAAATAATTGTACGACTAAATTTTCACCCAAGCCTGTTTATCTCGCGACCTAGGAGCACATCATTGGGAAACATTAATCAAAGACCCGAGCAGCCTCTAGTCAGCACTAGCCAAGGAAGGGAAAGTTCAAACTTACCGGAATACCAAAAGGAACACAGCAATGGTCCCCCCGTTTGGCAACGAGTCCCAACTACCAGAAACACCAAGAAAAGGAAACTCAACAGTCCACCGTCACCCGAGGGTGTAGAGGTCTCTAACCGATATTCCGGATTACCGGTGGAAAAAAGTCCCGATGAAAGCACACAGACCAAGGAAAGAAAAGTCAGTAAACCACCACCTATAATGCTTTATGGGGTCGACGATGTCAACAAACTCACAGAGCTTCTAGAAACAGTAGCTGAGAATACTAAGTTCGCCTATAAAATAATCAATAAAAACCAGCTAAGAATTACAAGCGAAGACATAAATATCTATAGGCAATTAATGACAGTGATCAGAGAACACAACCTGATAGGTCATACCTTTATTCGAAAAGATGGTAGAAACCTCAGACTTGTTATCAAAAACCTACACCACACAACCCCACATCAAGCTATCAAGGAGGCATTCGAAAATACCGGGAACATAGTACTGGGTGAAATCATAAACTCCAGATATGGACCCGAGAAAATACCCACATCCACCTTCTTCATTAATCTGCAATCGGGACCAAATAACAAAGCAGAAAAACAGGTGAAAGTGATTTATCATCAGGCAGTTGTTATAGAGGACCCTAAGAAAAGAACAGCCCCGGTACAGTGTCAAAGGTTTCAGCAGTATGGTCACTCAAAAAACTACTGCATGAGACCTTACCGTTGTCTAAAATGCGCAGAATCGCACAACACCAAGGAATGCCCAAAGACTGATCGCACTTCCCCAGCCACTTGTGCCTTATGCCTAGGTCCGCACCCAGCAAACTACAAGGGATGTGAGGTCTATAAAGAAATCCTGGCCAGAAAGACGCAAAAACCAAACTACACTAAAAGCAGACCCCCACAAAACACTCAGATCACCAACAGAAATGAAGAATCTTACTCACAGGACAAATACAAGGAAGCTACGAACAAACGCAAACAATACGCAGATGCAGTAAAAGCAATACCGCATGAAAGAACTTCAACTCAAACATCATATGAACAAACCACACAACACACCACCAGCAAGCTGGAAGAGATGTTCCTAAAAAAAAGTGAAAAGATTGACATTATCTTACAACAGATGAGCACCCTTTTAGGACTCATAACTACGCTCGTCAATAAAATCACAAAATGATCAATACAATCAAAATAGCCACCTGGAACATAAACGGACTATCGCCCAACAAAAGTGAAGTCGAAACCCTGATAAACCTCCATAGACTCGATGTCCTACTTATATCCGAAACACACTTTACATCCACCAGTCAAATCATAATAAAAAACTACAACATATACTCCACAAATCACCCTGATGGCACTGCGCATGGTGGAACGGCTGTTATAATAAGAGATTCCATCAAACATCACGAATTGCCCCAATTCAGCACGGAGCATATACAGGCAACTTCAATAGCCATCCATGATAATAATGGAGATATCACCGTGTCTTCTGTGTATTGTCCCCCAAAACACAAACTTAAAGAAGAGCAATTTACTATTTATATGAGGAGTCTTGGGCCTCGCTTTGTATCAGGAGGAGACTGGAACTCAAAGCACGTCCACTGGGGCTCGCGACTAAACACGACCAGAGGGAGAGAGCTCAAAAAGTGTATTGATGTTAATCATTTGACTACAATCGCCACATCCGAGCCAACCCACTGGCCTACGGACCCCAACAAACTGCCTGACGTTCTGGATTTCTTTATTATGAAGGGACTCAGCAGCCTCTTCTTTAGCATTGAATCATGTTTGGATGGCTCGTCAAATCACATACCTGTCATTCTAACAATTGGTGCGACTGTTCTAAATCGCCAAAAAAGTCCCAGACTGTACAATAGCAGAACAGACTGGACCGAGTTCCGCAATATTGTTAATACGACACTCAAGCTCAAAATAGTGGGGATATAGACAATGTAGTTATGGATTTCACCAAAATAATTCAGGAGACATGTTGGAAGTGCACACATGAAGCTAATAAATGTAGACCAAGACATAATACAGTGCCGCTGGAAATTCGCCAAATGATCCTTGAAAAGCGAAGATTGCGTCGTGTGTGGCACATTAGCCGCCATCCAGACGATAAACGGGCCTTCAACAAGGCTATAGTGGACCTCAAACAAGCTATCAAAGATGCAGAGAATACTACTTTAGAAGCACACTTGCAATCCCTGTCTGCAACCAGCGCCACTGCTTACTCACTTTGGAAGGTATGCAGAAGAAAAAATCAGCCAAAACACCCAAAACCACCTATTCGACTAGAAGGAAGACTTTGGGCTAGAACAAACCAAGAAAAAGCAAATGCCTTCGCTGAACACCTCGCGAACGTTTTTGTCCCAAACGACCCGGCACCTGGTATAGATGATGGCGATATAGACGATACACTGAAGCATGATTTCCAGCTGGAATTGCCAATTAAACCTGTATCGCCTCAGGAGATTAAGCGAGTAATCCGAGCGTTGGATGAGAAAAAAGCCCCAGGGTTCGATCTCATAGACAGAAAGGTCCTCGTGGAACTGCCTAACAAAGCGATCGTTTTCCTAACAACTATCTTCAATAGTATGCTAAGAGTGGGTTATTTTCCTATGCTGTGGAAAGTATCACAAATCATTATGATTCACAAGCCGGGAAAACCTCCGCATGAAATGACGTCCTATAGGCCCATTAGTTTGCTGCCTGTACTTTCCAAGCTTTTTGAGAAAATTCTGTTACGCCGGCTCCTAAATTCAATGTCAATCATCCCTGATCATCAGTTTGGCTTCAGACCAGAACATGCCACTACAGAACAAATTCACAGAGTGTGCCGCATCATCAGAAATGCTTTGGAGACAAAAAAATACTGTTCCTCAGCCTTCCTCGACTTACAACAGGCCTTCGACAGAGTATGGCATAAGGGACTACTATGCAAGATAAAATCACACTTGCCACACTCCTTTTACAACATTCTGGAATCGTACCTATCCGATAGAATATTCCAGGTAAAGGAAGATAATAGTACCTCTGGTTTCCATAACATACTAGCGGGAGTACCCCAGGGGTCAGTTCTTGGTCCAGTACTGGACACAATCTTCACAGCAGACCTACCGCAAACCCCTGGAGTGACAATTGCCACTTATGCAGATGACACCGCAGTCCTGGCTTGTAGCAGTTGCCCCAACAAAGCGTCGCAAATACTTCAAGATAGTCTGGATGAAATTCAACTCTGGCTTGCCAAGTGGAGGATTCGTGCTAACACCTTGAAATCGGTTCAGGTCGCCTTTACGCTTAGACGCCAGCAATGTCCACCCGTGAAACTTGGTTCTAATCAACTCCCGCAAAGCGACTGCGTCAAGTACCTAGGTATGCACCTGGATCAGCGACTAACATGGAAAAAGCACATTGAATCAAAACGAAAAGAGCTCGACATTAGATACAAAGGCATGTACTGGCTACTGGGTAGAAACTCCAAACTGTCCGTAGACAATAAGGTCTTGATTTATAAGACCATACTAAAACCTATATGGACTTATGGCATTCAACTGTGGGGCACCGCGTGTGACTCAAATATCAGCATAATTCAGAGAACTCAAAACAACATATTAAAACAGATTTCAAGTGCTCCATGGTTTATTAAGAATGCTGAAGTACACGAACACCTGCAGATGAACACAGTCAAGGAAGAAATAAGGTTGTTTTCTCAAAAATACAAATCCAGGCTGGAGAGACACCCTAACCAATTGGCCGCTCAACTCACAATACCAGATTGTGTCAGCAGACTCAAAAGACGCAACATCCTACAACTAGATGATATGTAGACAGTTGTATTACTAATAAGAGAGTTGCTCCTGATGGGGAATAGCTCTTACCCGCTAAATCCTCCTTCAACTCATCTGCTAAGCAAAGAACAAAAAAAAAAAAAAAAATAGTATCAGATTTGGTCAGATTTGGTCAGATTTGGTCAGATTTGGTCAGATTTGGTCAGATTTAGTCAGATTTGGTCGGATATAGTCAGATTTAGCCAGCTTTAGTCAGATTTGGTCAGATTTAAACAGATTTAGTCAGATTTAGTTAGATTTAGTCAGATTTAGTCAGGTTTAGTCAGGTTTAGTCAGGTTTAGTCAGGTTTAGTCAGGTTTAGTCAGATTAAGTCAGATTTCGTCAGATTTAGATAGATTTAGTCATATTTAGTTAGATATAGTCAGATTTATTCTTATTAAGCATTTCTCGAATACTTCAATGAATTAACAAAGAAGATCAGCCAACCTCAATTTGTCTGATCAGCCCTTCTTCCACAAAACGCCATAAACCTACATAAAGGAAAAACTCTCCTTAACGACTTCATTAACACCGTTGCTTCTGCATCTAACAATGGTCGGAATTACACAACTTTTATGTATTTCCGACGTGTTCTTAATTACTCAACATAAGCTGCGGTGTGACAGGCAGCCATAACTAATTCTTTACAAACACTTATTGGCTGTGGGAATCTTCATTGTCGTTAATAGAAACCGTACTATGATTTAGAAAGTATAAGTCACTTTCGCATCTTATTCCAATGGGATTTTATACATTGCTCCTTTGTTATGGATTTGTGACTAAATCATTTAAAGCAAAGAGGTAATGGATTGGGTGTTATCGTGTGATCGAGTCGGAATCTAAAATATAGTAATTATAAATGGTAGTTATTTGAGCTATTCGTGTTGATACTGCGATGATTGAATATCTCTTTAAGTACTTTCACTCGTGTAATCTCCATACTTTTCTGGGAACAATAATCGTTTTTCGTGAAAGCCGATCATGATTTCTAGGAATACCGTGTAAACTTGAATATTCAACAGATATTTAAAACCTACAGTAGCATGATACGCTTAGCTTTTACGTGTAGTTCATAATAACTGAATTTCATGTTAATGAAATGAAAGAAGGAAATTGTAAACCATTGACTTTGAACTTGATATTTTTATGATCAATGAAATAATCAAGTTCCAAGTAACAAAAGGAATCTGATCTATCGAAAACGCTTAAACAATATTGTAAGTGCCCGGTACTAAGTCTATTTGAATATGGATTGCACCACTGTTTTACCGACCTCTATTATAATTACTCGCATTCATAAAACAATAGCACGATGAAAGTTTCAAAGCAATCAGCTCAGCCGTTCTAGCGTGTTACGTATGCCTAGGAATCTGCTGACATTGCGGACAATATACATACATAGACCTTGATGACAGTGCAGTTACCGCGAAGTCAACGCACGTAGCTAGACTTTCGCTGACACAGAAACGTACGGAGCATAAACATAGGAAGTTGCTGACTGTGCAATTACCTTGGAACCGATCCAGCCATGACGTCAAGGAATCGATCAATGCCGAACTAATATTTAAGAGCATCTCTCGTAAGAAAGAAGCATTCCATATTCCTACATCGTGTAGGATGGATTCTCGTAGGCTAGTTAGTTTTAGTTAGTCTATTTAATTATTGTAACCATTCCATGTCCTAACATCGGCTTGGAATGGACATTCGTAGGTTAACTAGTTGTAGTTAGTAGTTGTAACCATTCCATGATCCAACCTCGACTTGGAATAGACACTTCTAGGATAATTAATTATAATTAACTTTAATAATTAAAAGTTTAGAATCATTTCGGGTTTCTTTCCACTCTCCCGGCTGTGGTAAACGTAATTGGCGCAGTCGGTAGGGCATCCGCGGGAGACGTCGGGACACATCACACATCGATAATCACGTCTCGTGTCACCCGGGTGGCTATCAAGCACCGTTCCGGATATCCTGAACATACGGACCTGCTGCAGACCGAGAGAAGAATCTGGAAATCGATTCGCAGAGAGGAACCGGAAATGAAATAGCTGTAAGTACATTTGAATTATTCTCGTGTTGCTCCCTCCTAAATCCTAACCTTCAGGGTTTACCATCCCAGGAACTCGAGTGCGCGGGGACCTGCATCACGTCAGGCCCACCGACGAACTGTAGATATTAGTAGAAATATAGTTTTAGATAAGCTAGAGTTAGGCAACTTGGTTAGTTTAGATATGGATCAGCACAGCCAAATACCATTTCTAAGGCACTTCGCCTTGGCCTGGCTTTTCATAGTAACTCTAACGTGTTTGCGCGGTTTATTAAAATCCTTGATTCATCATCCAAGTGTTGCACGCGAAAGCGAATTTTCTAACTTGTGACCATTAAACAGAATTCTTAATAAGATTTCTGGAACCACTTTGTGTACCAGTAACTCTAATGGGGTACCAGAGAGTTGGTTGGGCAGTCGAACCACCCTAATTAACAACTTTTCAGACCAGCACCATAATTTCAAGGAGCCGGTATCTAATTGACAGCTCCCGTAGGTCCAAATCCTTCGTTTTTAAATTTTCATTTTATTTCTGCTCCCAAGAATAGTTACGACCTATAAAGATTATCATCATCAGCTTCTTTTAATGTTCCCTCTGTGATAGGCAATGGACCGTAATTCATCACACGAGCCCAGCGTGGGTTGGTAAAGATTATCCGTAGTACCTAAAAACACGCATAGGCCCTTATCCTATCCTTCCCAGTCCTAGCAACCAACGAGTTGACATTCACTTACATGGAGGCTGAATGCCCGAAGTCAAACTGGTGCGAGAAGGAAGTTACCCACCAGATCCGCACCAAATCTGATTGCATCCAGAAGTCGATCACCAATCAAGTTCTGCGGGACTCCTGCCATCCCACTACAGTTATCCTGATGAAGAAAACTATGAAGAAACTCGATGACCAACACCACGTCCTGTAATTCCCTCAGCAAACGAAAGTACAAATTATCTGTCACCAACAAGACTACACACCGCTCCAAGGAAGTTATTTCGTTACAACTCCCGATGGATGTCGACTGAAATCTAAAGAGTTCACCATAGCAGATGCCGACGATGAAATCAAAGGCCAACCTCGCAAAATCATGAGGATACCCTTCGATTCTGGACAACGAGCTACGTCAACTACTCACATCAATTTGTACTCCGTGGATCTTAAGGGACTAGTGCAAATGGGCAACGCGCAAAAGAACACCTGTCATACCACAAGAACCAGCAGTCTCCTACCGTGATCCTGAAAAAAAAAAAAACTCGGATCCCGAGAAGACTCCGGCAACTTTTTCACTCAATATGCTAAAATAGTTGCCGTTCTAAGGGTGGAGGTGTTACGTATGCCTAGGAATCTGCTGACATTGCGGACAATATATATACATAGACCTTGATGACAGTGCAGTTACCGCGAAGTCAACGCACGTAGCTAGACTTTCGCTGACACAGAAACGTACGGAGCATAAACATAGGAAGTTGCTGACTGTGCAATTACCTTGGAACCGATCCAGCCATGACGTCAAGGAATCGATCAATGCCGAACTAATATTTAAGAGCATCTCTCGTAAGAAAGAAGCATTCCATATTCCTACATCGTGTAGGATGGATTCTCGTAGGCTAGTTAGTTTTAGTTAGTCTATTTAATTATTGTAACCATTCCATGTCCTAACATCGGCTTGGAATGGACATTCGTAGGTTAACTAGTTGTAGTTAGTAGTTGTAACCATTCCATGATCCAACCTCGACTTGGAATAGACACTTCTAGGATAATTAATTATAATTAACTTTAATAATTAAAAGTTTAGAATCATTTCGGGTTTCTTTCCACTCTCCCGGCTGTGGTAAACGTAATTAGCGTTAAGACATAAAAACAAACAAACATACAAACTTTCCTTAGGTTATGCAACTTTTACCCGCGTTTTGTGGCATTTACAGTACATTAAGTCGTCTAGTTATTTTTGTAATAACAATAGTGCTATGATTTACAAAGATTTTTTTTCTTGATTACATAATAGGCTTTATATTAGAAATGTGTGGTCCTCACAGTCGAAGTTAAAAACAATACGCAGTGAAGTGAAAACAATAGCTTATGTAATGAATAAACAATGTTGTTAATTTTACATAATTATTTTAATGTGTGAGGTAGATATGCGCAGAGAGCGGGTGCGGGAGCTGACGCGATTCTCGACGTGGGAATAAAGATGATGAGTATTATGTATTAGGAAATAGAAACATTCCTAGACGTCTTTCAATTTGAAAAATTTAACCAATCGTATGGAAGAAAATACACGAATCTCGTTATGAAACGTAGAAGTTACTTAGAAAAGAAAACAATCTAAGCAGTACGGAAATAAATTCAGAAAACGGCTTTAAAACAATAATCAATAATGAATATTTCAACGCACGATTTCATTCCATCATTAAAACCAATGATCTTCGACCGAATATAAATGTAGCAAGACTACCAAGTAATTATTTTTTATTGTAATTAGGTACCCACACTGTTATTTACATTTAAATGTATTAAAAAACTGAGTCTTTTGATGAGCAGTCAGGGAATAAATTTGTATAAATCCATGTTTTTGTCGATTGAAAATCAATAAACTAGTCAGAAATCCAGTTACAAATAAATTTTATTAATTGAAAAACTTAACAATATCGGCGGGTTCGAACCCAGGAGTCCACGCTATACTTTGACGCGTAATTTTATTAAACACTTTAAAATCGCAGAAGAACAACGAGACAGACGTTAGTGCCGCCACAGACTGGAATATCGCTTTGAGAATATTTTATTTCTATATTCAGACTTATAATCGATTGCCAGGGTCCATACATAAATTATCAATAGCCACAAATCTTAACGCGATATGTAAACGACACCGTACACTGATGCCACCGCCACCTAATATGATTATTTTGCTGCGTTTACGGTCATACACGCACTTTGGGCAGAATTGAAAAGTGTATATCGAACCAATAGCTCAAAATACCATTCAGAATCACGCTTCCATGCGCCCGCTCTTATTCCTAACATAACCTCTTCCTCGCGTTACACATGCTGGCTAATTAGTCCAAGAACTATTGCGAACGGCCATTATCGCTCAACAAATCACCTGTCCATTCAAGAATGTAGCCACGAGAATGTTATGAAACAAAACGCACCTTTGATTTCCGAAAAACATATAATTCGTTATTACTGACCCTCAATTTTATTATAGACTTTGATACCGTAATGATTACCGCGTTTAATTTGTAAATATGCAGTTTAATTCATATTAAGTAAGATCGTAATTTTTCACCCGCATTTTTCTACAACAGCTTTTAAAATATGAGGATGGTTAATGTTGTCTGCACATCAACATACGTTCCTTCCTCCTGGCCTTGCATTTTAGTTAATATTTCAACTTGCCTTATGTATCGGATTTCCTTTATGGTGGGTAGCTATTTAGAAACAAAATGTTATGTCTTTATTCTGCCTAACCACAAAAGGTGTGACAAAAGGCGAAATTGCATTTGTATTTATTAAAACTTCATGCGATATTAAAGGTACTTAGGTGGACTTAATAAATGTACAGTTAAGGGTCAAAAGTGCAGTCACACTCTACCAAAAAAGCAGTGAACAATTTTTTTAGGCAGAAGAATTTCATCTTTTTAATGTTAGTAGGTATATCTATACTTTAAATTCTATACAACATATTAAATCAGTTGTGGATAACTTAACTTTTCCACAAAAACTAGTAATTTGAGTTTTTGGAGAGTAAGACTGCACTTTTGACCCTTGACTGTACATATGGTCTGTGTTAAGTAGACAGAAAAACACGTGGCACAGATCTTTTGTTCAAAATAAAATCAGTTCAATAATAACTCAAGCTTGTTTTTCACTGCAAAATTAAAGAAAAGTGCGCGTGAAAAGGTTTAACACAACAAAGCAACTTTAAAGCAGTATTGAATACAAAATTATAGCAAATTATGTATACTAGAAGCGAATGGTATAAGGTTCCGTAGACTTTACCCACCAATTTTGGCTCACGAATTAATTTCATTTGGGGTCCGTTTTTTTAAATAATATGATCGCCGCGGTCCGTACGTTTTAAAATTTTTAATAATAAACTTAAATATTATGAAAATATCAATATCATTTTTTTTGCAACACGTTTTAGTTTTTTTGCTATTTTTTTTATATTTATCTTTTTAGATTTGGTACCTTATATTACCGTGAAAATTATTTTTAGTCAGAGGGCTTCTCATACCAATTCCATCAAGCCTAAACACGACTGGGATACATTGTTTTATTACGGAGTTCCGGTGCCTACCTTCCAGCTTCATCACCAGAGCCGTTCAATGGTAAAATTTTCATTAGAATTAACATTTACTAAAATTTTCTTCATCACAGTCATTTATCTATTCGGGATATCTTATACCCCAAACATACTTAACATTATGAAGTTCCAGTGGACATCTTCATCAGTTCCATTTCACCAAATGATACTTTCTGAAGGCAAATGCTTGTCATGTTGATGAAAATATCAAAATAGCTATATGTATGCCTATAAAATTTGAGGAGTTCTTTCCATTTCCAAGGGAACCCCTCATCAGATACTGACAATGGGACCACCGCGAGAGAATAAATTTTCATGATTGACGGAGTAAACAATGAACATAAACAAAAACGCAAGCCTATCGTGAAATAAAAAAACAAAACATAAAGTCGAACATGGAACCTCCTCCTTTTAGGAAAGGCGGTTAAAAAGTGATAAATTGTTCAGTTTTCCCTTTTAAAAAAAACACGTTGCTTGCTGAACGTTTCATTTCTAAGAAAAGGGTGTTCGCGACATCGATCGAAATAATTTATTTACGGCAAATTATCACCTATAGTGTAAGGCGTAGTTGCAATTGCTGTCTATAATGAACGACACTTATATTTTGTTCGATACATAGTTTGATGGACCTCCACTTGACTCAGTCTCCATGGCAACGGAGAAACCTTTGAATAATGAGTATAAATAACAAGCTGTTCCTTTCTTTTCAAATTTGACACTGGCAGAATAGTCGGCATCGGCTCAGTTGCCAAAGGAGAAAAAAAAATTCAAACTGTCAATGTGACGTTTTGAGGTAAAGTTGAGTTGACTTCGAATAACTTCGAATATCTTCAAATATAGGGGTTATTGAGCCTCGGTGTACTAGATTATAACTTATTATGCACCCTGTCTGCTTGGCTATATACTCAATAATTATAGCTACCTACATGTACAGACAGACGGACAGACTTGCTAACAAAACACTGAGTAGCTATAATGAACACCTACGATTTTAATTTCTACAATCGTCCATTGTAGTTGTCGATAGCAGGATAAAGCTCTTCATTATTACAGTATACCTGTGCCTACGTACTTACGTCTAGGTACATATGAATGGCTATGTTACGAGTATCTTCCCTCTCTCTTTTCGCAGACAGGGAAATATGGAAAGGGTGGCGTTCACCCCTCGGATTGCAACGGGTCAATAAAATACGAGTATTTATGCATAATTGCTTATTTTGGGATGGTATAGTTCTCTCCAAACTTTTTGGCCGCCCTGAAGTTGGTTACAAGTATAAATGGCTGCGCTGTAAAAATCTCATACAATAACAGCACCGATTCGTGCCTTGCGCTTCGAAAAGCTTTATTATCGGTTATAGATTATTACAAGCTTTTATTTAGTGTCATCTGCTCCATTGTCCGTGTTGCAAATTATGTAGTCAAAGCTTCTAAGTTAAAAACCCATTTCACAAGTTCGGTTGAACTGAAATTTTGCACACACGTTTGTTTTTCATGACGCTAATTTTATTATATAAGATCTCGGTTTTATACCTGAGTTCTGAGCTGGTATTTACCTGATAATTGAAATTTAATTTGTTGGTCTTTTTGACAATGCTTTTGCTTCGGCTTTCCGCTTATTTATCAGTGCTATTGGTTCGGTATTTTCACGTATTCGACGGCACAGTTTCCTGTTTCTGAAAACTCAGTTATAGATATAGTTTGCTGTAAAATATTTAATGGAATTTCTAGTTTATTTAAGGGAGTTTATTTCGATTTCATTTAAAGTTTTATGTTCAAATCGCCCGGGTTACACAAGGTTAGTGGATAGTTTGGTATTCGTTGGATGATGCAGAAAACACAGAAGTTGCAGAATAGAAATAATTTATTAACACATTTTGGTTGGCTCAAGAAGTGACAAGAATGCAGCGAGATGTATCTGCCGGCTTTGCGGAGAATTTAAAGCCCTCGCCAACTTATTGGCCGCCCTGAAGTTGGTTTACCAGATGCGTGAGGCACGAAACGGTGCTGTTTTTGTATGAGATTTCCTACTGCGCAGCCATTGTAGCCAACTTCAGGGCGGCCAAGAAGTTTGGCGCGAACTATACGTTAGAGCTGAAGTTATAAAAATAGGTGCCAGCCACAGTTACCGGTTAGTGTGTGGCTTGTGCCCTAACATGGTCACGCTGCAACAATAGCTAGTAAATTATGTCCTGGCTTAACATTCTTGCTTGGCATAATTACGTAACAATGTGTATACCCATTACTATCTAGAACCATACCTACCCAGAACCAGTCCTACCCAGAACGAATGTTCTGTGTGATAAGAGACCATTGACTAGCTGGCCAGCTTGCAAGCGCGATACCAAAAACTACATAGTTTCGTACGATATTTCGTTGTCCTTTGAGGGGTGTATGAGCCACGAGGTTGTAATTCTATTGGTATTGGACCTGATCTGCCATTTTCGTTCGAGTCATTTTCTGGATAATATAAACTACGTAAAACTTTGTTTTTGCATACGAGTCGATTATGTCCGGCGTTCCCACAATCAGAACAATCGCGCGGCAGCCACGCTGTCTGAGTAGCGCAACCTAAGCCAATTCGAAAAAAGATGAAAAGGACAAGGTTTGCCGCGGACGAGCAGTGCGCGTGCGGCTACCGAGCATTGTCGACACGCACCTTATATACGATATTTATTTCAACAAAAAAGGCAGCAGCGTATACATTTAGTTATTGCGAATACCTTAATTAAACAGCTAAAAATTACCACCGCGTGTCTTGCCTAGGGGTGTATTGATTGCCAACGGTTTAAACGAAGTCTAGGGTTGTTTCTCTAGCCGAGGAGTATAATCGAGTATATCCTGGTTAAAGAAACAATTGATAGCAACTTTTTGTTCTTAGATCTTAGGAAGGAAAAGCTTCTGTGCATCAGCAATAAAGCGTTTGAGCACAATCATGACATCATTCCGCTGACCCGCTTCTACAGCGCGACACCGGTTCCCAACGACGCGCGCCGCGTAGAGAGCATGTGAACCAACTGACACGATTTCAACTTTCTTATGATTGATGCCTTGCTCAGCGTGCACTTGGCTGATTTAGTGATTGGCTTTGCATAAATTGCTATTAGTTTTGGTAATTATAACAAAGTGAGTAAGAAGAACGCAAAATTAACATATTTGGGCCACCAGTTAACCCGCCCAACACTGGGCTAAAATGCCAAAACTTTGTTTTCGAAGCGATGCTGAGTATATAGTACGCCATGAGTTACTACGCATGTCGATACGACTGTAACGACCCGATTCCAGGCGCGAAAATGACAGCCGTGACAAAAATTTCGGCAACTGCCGTCAGAGCCATCTTGGTTTTTCATTTTGACTCCATAGTTGTAATTAGCAACCACAAAAAAAAAACGTAAATGACAGCCATGACGAAAATATTGTTTTTTTTGTCGACGTTACCTCGTATTTTGATTTTGACCCTATAGTCGTAATAAGAGACCCCAAAAACCATGACAATTACTCCCATAATGACAATTTCAGTCGACGCCATCTAAGTTTTTCATTTTTGCCCCATAGTTGTAATTGGCAACCCAAAAACCACGAAAATTTCAGACATGACAAAAATTTCGGAATTTCCGTCAACGGCACTTTGTTTACTAATGTTGACCCCATAGTTGTAATTAGCAACCCAAAAACCATGAAAATGACTCCTATGACGAAAATTTCAAAAAATGACCGTCGGCGTCATCTTGTTTTTTTTATTTTAACCCCTTAGTTATAATTAGAGACTCCAAAAACCATGAAAATTACTCCCGTGATGACAATTTCTGTCGATGTCATCTCGGATATTGATTATGACCCTATATTAAGATTAGCAGGCAAAATCAAAATCCGAGATGACATAAGACATCCCGAAAACCATGAAAATTACTCCCATGACAAAAATTTGGGAATATTCCGTCAGCGCCATCTTGGTTTTTCATTTTAACCCCATATCTGTAATTAGCAATTTAACCCCAAAAACTCTGAAAATGACAGCCATGACGAAAATATCGCCATAGTTTGTCGACGTCGTCTCGGCTTTTAATGTTGAACCTATACTCGTAATGAGCGAACCCTAAAACCATGAAAATGACTCCCATGACGAAAATTTCGAAAATTTCCGTCGGCGCCATCTTGGTTTTTCAGTTTGACCCCATGGCTGTAAGTTATTCGTGAACATACACAAGCCTTTTAGTATTTTCAAATTCGAGTTTGAACTATCTAAAAATCATTTAAAAGTCAGCTGTCTACGAACCATTGATCAAAAACACCAGAATCGATAGCAAAATCAATTTAAAAAATAAAAATTAAACGATTTTTTTTATTGTATTCTTCTTCATTTTGACAAGAGACAATATTAAAACAACTATATGTCCCTGTAATTTAATATTATTGATAGTGCTTTGCGTGCGTAGATTTATCCCAGGCAGTCCGAACGAGGCTTGGGGTAGACCTACGCTGCCGGAGGCGACGCGCGCTCGTCGCTACCTCGACTTGACGCGCGCCGACGTACGGCACCGCGCATGCGCCGCCAGCCCTTACCGTCCGTACTAAGATACAACGAACCACATAACAATACCCAATCATCATCATTTATTTTTAAGTATAATAATATATACGTACTATAATGTCTGTCCTTTAACGCTAAATGATACCATATTTTTTTATGTGCAGATTATATTGGCTTCTATTTTTTTTATGTTTCTTAGTTTATTGTTTCAATGATTATTTTTAGTTTTTAAATTAGTATTATTGTTAGTAAAATTTACCCAAATATATAACATATTTTTACGTCTTGATTGTAACAATTATTTTATTTAACCACTTTTTATACAATAGTATTATATGTTAAGGAAATAGGGAACAATCCGTCATAATGACGACGTTCGGGGCCGGGTGTCCTCTGGACTCATTTGTCATGCGCGAAAATCGGACCAATAAGGTGGGTAAAGATCCAACCCTTGTTGATTGTCTAACCCACACCCAAACTTCTTGAGAGGCACTTTGATACTCTAAAATCATGATTTTTTTAGGCCTATGTACTGAATCGGGGTGCAATAGGAGCATGCGCACTTAAGATCAGATACACTACATAACTACACATATTAATTAATTGTGATGTGGTTTGTTTTTTTTTATCCCAAAGATGGAACATTGAATTTGTTAATCAAAACTTTGGGACTGACTGAAAAATTAACGAAAAATATTTTTTCTCAGAGGTTTCACCCGCATGATGGTCGAATATTACCCCACGGAAACGTACATCCGAGAAAAAAGTAACGTTTGTCCTAACATAGACTGGTCTACCGGAGCGCTAGACTGTTAACTCCATTCAGCCATCCAGGCGCGATTAATTGTTGAACATTAAAAGCCCAAATATACCGAATTTCCGAGTCTCTTGAAACGCAATCAAACGTATTCATAAATCTGTAAAATTGATAACGATTCATTTGTAATCGCAAACGGACACGTCAAGCGTTCAACGCTCCTGATCAATCCCAGACAGGAACATTTCTCTTAAGGTGTCGAGTTTTAGTAAACCCAGGTTATAACGCATCTAGCAAGAGCGAAACGACAGCGATTTTTGCGCAATAATCGCTCTTTAATACAGAAGTTTTAGAGTTCTTGGCAGGTTTTTTAGAAATCAGTGCAATTGACAAACAGCGAGCGATTAGAAAACTATTGTGTAGTACCTACCATACCCTACACTGTAGGTAATTGAAACTTTTATGACATAAAGCGTTTGATCGCGCGATTATTTCTGAATGCTGTTTCTTACGTAATAAGTCTGTCAGTTAGTTGTATAACCCCGCAAAAGCCTGATCGTGAATGCATGACCATCATATATGTAGATCATATATGTAGGTTAATGATCTGGCTGTTGAAAAGCCTTCAGTGTGATAGTTAATTTTCCTGAATTTTCCATAAAATATCAAAGAGAATATTTATAATTATTACGCTGTCGAAATGCAATTTTCATTTTGATTAGTTTGTTTTTGGCAGTCCGTGTAACGTGAATACTAAGAAGAAAATGGTTTCCGGTTAGTTCCCCTATGCTCTGGTCCCGCTATGTTCGACTCGAAAAATAACTACTAAAAAGTGCCGCTATGCACGAAATCACATTCGCGGGCAGTGATGAAGAAAACTGTTACAGTGTAATATATTGTTAAACCATTTCAAAAGTAAATTATGAAAACCTAGTAAGTAAATATCATTACTTTCGCGAAAAAAAGTTAATAAATGTTCCGTTTCATCATACTAATGCACACTCGTCTCGCCACCACTCAAAACGTCGTTTCCATTCATTCTATAGAAAAACGAAACGTCTTGCCGTTGAGAAACTTAGCCTAAAAATATTTCGAACTTAGATTTCGATAATTTTCGTTTAATTTCAATATTTTTTCAGCTTCCTGCTCAATTTAATTGAATGCAAACAGTTTTCTTTCCAACTGTACCTTCCATTGCTTACGTATCTTAAGAATTGCGTGCATATCGGCACTTTTAGTAGGTATTTTTCAAGTCGAGCATAGCGGGACCAGATCATAGAGGGACTAACCGATGTTTTTAAACTCACTTCAGTAAAGATAAAGTATCGATAAAAATGACCCAATCTCCTTGAATACTTTATAATACTCGCACATCATAAACAGTTCACCATGACCGAGTTGCGAGAACATCACTACAAGTGAACTATAGAACTTGTAAACATTGAACTGCATACTCTATTTATATTGAAATAAGGCCGATGGGGCAACACCGTGGACCCCTTTGCTAACCTCGTTTGTTTTTATATTTAGTTTCAGTTTTGTAATGGTGCAGTAGATAAATAAATGTTTAGTTTGTAAAGTGGGATACCTTTATTGTTTGAGACCAAGAGAGTTACCAATGCAATCTAACTGAATTAGCTGTACTGCGTAACTTTTAAAAGTAAGTTATAGGAATATTTTATCTGTCATTTATTTATTTATCAATTACTACCTTCTGCCAGCAACTTCGCCCGCGTGTATTATACATATAAACCTTCCTCTTGAATCACGTTATCTATTAAAAAAAAAACCGCATCAAAATCCGTTCCGTAGTTTTAAAGATCTAAGCATACATAGGGACAGACAGCGGGAAGCGACTTTGTTTTGTACTATGTAAGGATAAGGATGGACGACTTACAGCTAAAACAAACAGTATAAAAATAATATATGAGACCGACATCCAATTAAAAGTCATCACTTCTAAAAATAGGTTGGTATGAAAGAGTGTGGACAACACAACACAGCTATCAATAAGACAAAACAGTATAAACAACAACAGTATCCAAGCTTAGACTAAATTCACATTTTATATTCAATACAAGAATAAAAACCTGAACGTACAAAATCTTAATTAAAAAAGCATGTTTCTAGTATCGTGTTAGTATGACTGGAGTTCTGTGAAGAAGCGTGTATGATTATTGTCTCAACGTCTTTTTAATAATGTAATAGGCGAATCGTTGTTTTTGCTAAAGTATCATACAAATAAATAAATAGTTTAGTAAAATTTTGAAATGTTTACAAGGAATTTGTTGCTGGGCTGGATTGTTTGTCCAATCTTCCGGAACGTCGAGCCACTTAGTTTCTCTAACAATATTTCTTCATAATTCCTGGTCAGTAAACTACAAAATCTGGGGTAGGTGTCGGGCTAACACGTGTACACTGCATTTATACTCGATAATTTTCTAATAAATAGGACAACTCAGTGAGTTGACCTATTGAAATTGCATTCAGTTTTAAATCTTATTCTAATGGAATTGTATGGAAAACCAACAAGAAAACTATTAGAACAATAGGACCAACACTTCTATTCGACAAGGAAATTCTATTATAGAAATCTGACCCAGGTTCCTTTTTATTATAATAAGGTTTAATAAACTTGTATAATAAACTTGACAATAGGAATTAAAACTATATTATTGTTTTTTTAATTATGCATTTTGCTGAAACCTATTTGCGCCAGGTATTTTTAATATGTCGGTTTATTGTTCCCTGTGAATGCCCTCAGCTTATGATCATCAATCAATACTCATTTTAACTATTATGATTGCCTGATCTTAATTGCTGATACGATTGTAAGTACGGATTATTAACAACCGATTATATAATTATATAAGATTAATCACGGCAACCGTTTAAATGGTAGCTTCTCTACAGATACCACAAGTAGAAAAGACCGGAGATAAATGATCAATGCCAACAAGTTTTAAATGTCATTAAAGATAAGAGTCTAAAGTAAAGAGTCAGTACTTACCAATGGTACCAGGAAACCAGGCGCATAGGGGGTTTCGTTGCAAGTCGGTGCTGCTGTTGCCCACTCTGATTTCTAGATCTTGAAGCGGCTGATGTCCTGGTATATAAACAAAATGTTGATTATAAACATCAAATATAATATAGAGTTTATTTGATAGTTTGGTGATTACTTTAAAATATGTGAACCCAAATAATTCTTTCTTTTATCTACTATGAGCCCAAACAACACACATTACAACCGTGACGATAAAATTCATAAAACATGATTCTTTTACGCTGATTTCCTCGGTATTATTTGTGTGTCATAACGGCAACTTTCACGCAAATTGTCTATTTAATTACCAATAACTGCAACGTTGGGTAAGTTTTACAAAACATTCGGCTCCGTTACTTATACCAGACGGGGCAATGACCGTTGCCAATTATTTATTAAAGTAAAATGTCATTACATCTGTAAGGCCCAATGGGGCCCACATTAATACGTCAACTGAGATTGTTAGTGATATAACCTAGGAGCAGATTTATAGGTCTGCCTAGCCAAAACTTTCTTTTTCACTGAAATAGTACTTATTCATTATATTTTTAAACAGATCGATGGTTGGATAAACATACTTAAATTCTGTCAAATGGTATTCCTATCGGTGTCTCATTGTCTCTTCGTACCATACTTAAATTCTGTCAAATGGTATTCCTATCGGTGTCTCATTGTCTCTTCGTACCATAGTGAATACTTAAGCAAGTCCTACGCAACTTTTGAACTTCGTCTAATTCATTTCACTTTTTGTTTAGTTCTTGGCCTGACAGGTCCTATATTAAGCCAGATACTACCACTACGAGTAATGACAATTTTCGCAGTAGTCTGGGCTGTCACAACCTGCTACCAGCTTGCTGACGGGTCAATTTATTAAGGCTTGACCTTTAGACTACAATTCCCAGTAAATTGAAACGTCACTATATTTGTGTCTATACTGTCCACCTAACTGTCACATGGAAATTAGGTCGTGCCCTTTTATGACTTGACGGTGATATTCAAACTTAGGGCGCGGTCCCATTGCAATTATATATACAAGATCACACAAAAACGCAAATGTATTATCTTACCAGTAGTTTGAAAGTAGAAGAACGTGCTAATAACTCTGAATGGTACTGCGGCCTTAAGGCCGTACCCTGACCAAAACACCGTGGTGAATATTCTTAGTGCCCTAGCGGCACACTGGGGCGCATGAGTTACGCCCAGATTTTAGAATAAAATCTTTATAAAATCGAATTTTGGTCTTTTGACAATATGTTCGTTATTTAATTGTCTATCCATTAGTGTCAGTACAAACATTAATTAATGAACACTATACGAGGAGATACATGCTATCAATCAATATTTCTCATTTTTATGGTTTTGTTCGAAGGAGATTAGTGAAACATATACTTCAGTAAAAAAAACTACCATTTTGGAATCAATAATATGTAGAAATTTAATGTATTTTTATTAGTTGATATTTCTTTTTAAATAACGAGAAGATAGCTCCTAAAATCTGCACGAAAAACGGCTAGCGCGGCATTTTGCTCGGGGTAGCGCCTTAAGGTTATAAGCAATTAATTTAGAAGACTTTTCCTACCTAATTCGTGCGTGTTAGGTCCACTTGCGCCAAAAACTTGACTCAGAGTTACAAAATAATTCAGCGTGTTAGCTCCTAATTCTGTAAGTAAGGTAACCCAGTGTGTTGCAAGGTGGACCTAAGAGAAATAATGTGGGAACTTACCGCAGCATCCTCGCGTGGTGACCCTGACGACTTTGACAGCGTAGTGTCGGAGAAGATCGACCTGCCACCAGGGTGACGCTTCCCGTTGTGTCTCCGTGCACCTCTTGCCGTCGTGTTCCGTGGTCTTCTCGCCGTCGTTGCCGTTAGCGGCGGCACCGCCTCGCACTGTCGTCGACTGGTTTGCTGGCTTTCTGAAGGCCACGTTTGTGCCTAGAATGTGGGATATATTTTTCGAAATTTTAAATTTACACTACATAAGGAAAAAATTGGTACCTAAGTAATGGCGTTCTGTAATTTCTGCAGGGATCAGGGGGGTTTATCATGAGGATAAGTCGTGTATGGATAGTGCTAAATTATCGTCATCTTAACGTGTCCACAGCAACCGCCACAATGTTTTTTTTTTAATAGAAATTGTTCTATATATAGAGCATAACAATTTCTACGAAATGGCATTGTCGCATCATTGTCGTCACCTTGTTTGTTGAGCTTTCTGCTGAATTTTGCTCCTTTTGATAACTGTAGAGTTAGGAAAGCCTTCAAAGGAACTGGCACAGATACTACTCAAGTTACGTGGGTACCGGTAAGACAGAATGTGAAAGGAGGCTTAGCGTAGACGACTAAAGGGTAAATACAGGGAAAGGATATCATTCACAACAGAAGTGTCTTACCACAGAAAGGGGCGTCGGCAGTCCAGTCCCCTCTCAGCGTGCATTCCCTCTGATGAGCCCCGAACAGCTCATATCCGTCATCGCACTCGTATGTGGCGATCGTGCCTGGTACTATGTCCCCTGCAGGTAGGGATACCCTGGCGTTTGGAGGCACAGCGGGGTGCCCACAGCGTCGGTCTCCTGGAAAGAACAGAAGTCATAGTTTAGTTAAATACTCATATTTAAAAAATCTCTATATTTAAGCGTTTACAAGAGATTGAACGAAGAAGGCAACATATCGGCAATAGTGGAAGGCTGTGGTTATGAACACTCATCAATGGGTCAAAATAAGTCGAACAAAAAAATTTAAATATAGGAACAATCAGTTACCCAGGCACGTTTCAATCGGCGTAGTGGAGCAAAGGGCTTCTGAGCAAAGACTGCAGTAGCTGAATAGATTTTCTGTCGGTACATATATTTACATTGCCAAGTTATATTCTGAGAAACTATTCATGATGAGAAAACTCCGTGCGCATAACTTTCCCGGCCCTAGGAAAAGGACTAGACTACAACAGTCCTAATATATGCGACAACAAGGCATCACATCATCGTATTATTATGTACAAGTATCTACCCAATTACATACACTCATAATAATTAAAACAATGATATAACAAACTACTAAGTTTTGTATTCAAGCGAAACGATATTTAAATGAATGAAAAATAAAACAAAAGTGGCAGACCAAACGAGTCATCTTTAGAATATCTGCATTTTGTTAAATCATTTATTGTTATGTTACAGATCACTTCAATTGAATATACGAATAATAATATTCTGTTTTGATGTTATGATATGTGTAGTTTAATAGACATCTAATTTGATTATCCTACTTAAATACTATTCAAAGTAGTAGAGCGTCATTTAAAAAGCACTTAAAGTGTCTGTAAAAAGGACAGAATTTATGCTCCACAAACGTACCAAACAAAAACGAAAGAACAAATGTAGCAGCTAAACTCAGTAAATAAAACAATTAATTCAGTGCAACAAAATAAAAGACTAATCCATCAACTTGAGACTTCTCTAAGGTCACAGACCATACAAGGGTCATACAACGACCTATAGGAAGGCCTTACTATCGCTGTTCAGTTGCCAACACGAGGCCAGACAAATGTAATAGGCATTACATATAAACTTAATTTTTAATAAAACAATAACACATTCAATATTAAATCTTATTCATTCATTCTAGAGTCTAGATTTAAATACGCACAGTTACGGAACTACAGAAATATCTTACAGAACACTCGTTTATGCACTAATGTCATGCAAAAAGAAACGCGGAAGCCACAATCACGTATTCCATAGATTTTTACAATTCAGACTAGTTAAATTATATCGTAACATGCGTGATACATTGCTGGTAATGTTCCAGGTAATTGGAACTGATGGATAGCTAGTGGCGCAATGTAACGCGATCTTATCGTAACGTCTTCACGGATGCGAGTGTTAGGTAATATAATAAGTGAACTGAATGCTATACTGATACGGGAACTTGAGAAAAACAGCGCGATTTAATCAATTGATCCGCTTATGGAGGTTGAGAGAGAGCTAATTGACAGGGGTGTTTTATGGCGTATCATATGGGCCTTCCATGGGGAAAGCGTTATTGAGGTGAAGTAAAAAACCCGCCAAGTACGTGTCGGACTTCGCACATTTAGGGTTCCGTTCCAAACCGCAATTAAACAAGTTGCTTGTAATAGGAAAAACGAGGAAATTGCAAAGAAAAATCTGTGTATCAATATTTAGGTATTTTTTTGTAAAATATACGTATTAATAAACATTATCACAAAATTTGAAGTTTTATAGGTCAATGGAAAGTTCTTAAATTCATTGGAACAAAAATTCGTAACGAAAAGCTGACTTTGGTGGCTTTTCATTCCTTTATTTCCTACTAGAGGACGCCTCGCGGTTTCACCCGCGTAGTTCCCGTTCCCGTGGGAATACAGGGATAAAATGTAGCCTATGTTACCCGGGGATAGAGTAGCTTCCCAACGGTGAAAGAATTTTTGAAATCGGTCCAGTAGTTTTGGAGCCTATTCGGTACAAACAAACAAAAAAAATCTTTCCTCTTTATAATATTGGTATAGATTTTTGTAAACAAAAAATACAGTATTTATCTACTCAATGAGTTCTCACCTCGATGGGGAAAGTCAAAATTTTTTTTTCGCTCCCCCCTTTTTCTGTACGGGAGCACCCCTTAAAAAAAATATCATTTTGTATGGCTTTGGGTCAACAATATGCTTATACTGTGAAAGTTTGAAGACTCCAACCGTTTGACAGACGAGGCTCTAACCGTTTGACAGACGAGACTCCAACCGTTTGACAGACGAGGTAGACGGGAACGTGAGTGACAGCGATAGGGCTCCGTTTGCACCCTTCGGGTACAGAACCCTAAAAAGTAGTCACACCTTTGGTGATGTGATAACGACATAGGTACTATATACCTATTGGTAGGTATGGGCTTTCCAACTGTTGAACGTTTTATAGAAGGAATTCTTGTACATATGCCTCATCCTATCAATCCCTTCTAAAGCCTAATTTTTATAATGCTGCAATTAACAAACAATAGTACATTATGGTACAAGTGTGTAAAGTTTGTGATTACCGCTGAGGCGCCATTGAGACCCGAGCCGGTGATGGTCTTAAGAGAGCCTAGCCTTTTTTAAGAATAAAGCAACTCAACCAATAAATTTAAAAAACTATGACTCACTTGTGAATAATAGCAATGAAAAAGTCACAGTTTGATAACAGGTGTCATTATGTGCCTAATTGCGGTGAAATTAGAGCCACTTTATGAGCAAGTGTGCTCAAAACATTTATAATGCCCAGTACAATGCTCGAAAATTCGTTAAATCGTATTGAATAGTTTAGTGTATTTAATGAAACACCCACGCCTGTTGAAATATTGATAGTATTTACTTTCTTTTAATATTACACATAGAGGTGGCCTGTGTCCCAGTAGTGGGAACATTAATAGGCTGATGATGGTGATGATGAATATTTTCCAATAAGATTAAATCAGTCCAGATCAATGAGGGGGAAATAATTCGATCTATATGATAAAAGTTATGAAACGTTGCGTGCTATATCTTTGGATTGTATATAGTTTTTAGGGTTCCGTACACGAATGGTACAAACGGAGCCATATTGTTGTCACGTGTCCGTCTGTCCGTCGTCTGACACACAGGTTTTACAGCCAAACGGTTGGAGCTTACAGTCTTCAAAATTTCTTCTTTCTGGCCTATATTGGACTTGTTACCTTTGGTAATTGGAAGCGGATGTCCGTTGTTACATTCGTAATCCATGTCCAATGCCTCAACCAGTGGTCGTTAATAATAGATGGTTACAGGGAAACTATCTGGAGCGACGGCTGTTAACCTGGTTTAGTGCTATGCGAATCATGCGCAAGTTGCAAATGCAATACGCTTTGTAGGACGCAGCTGACAATCAGTGAGAGGTAGGTAATAGTCTAATAGGTACCTATACATTTTTACAACCCCTTTTTACAGCCCTTTCAACCGATTTTGAGTTCTATCACTTAAATATAAGGAAGGCATAAAAAGCATAAACCTGTTACCAAAACTAACTGTTTAATACAGCTGCTATTTGTCATATCACCAACGCAATAGAAGTTAAAATCGGTTGAACGGGCTGTTAAATGGGATTATTAAAATGTTTAATGTTATCTCAACACACTTCTAAAAATTTCTCTGGAAAATATGACTGTTCCTCTACAGTTAGTACGATGGGCTAGGATGATTTTATTAACCCTCGACGGAAAAAGAGGGGTGATTAGTTTGACGTGTGTACCTGTGTGTTAGTGTATATGTGCATCTGTCTGTGGCATTTCTCCTAAACGGATGAATCGATTTTGATTTCGTTCGAATTTATCGTGAGTGTTCTTAGCTATGTTTGATGAGAATCGGTTCAGTTCTAAAGTTATGGGCGTTTTACTGTTTGAATCTGGGTGTTTCCGCAAGATATCGTGTTTTAATTACGTGTTCAATAGATTTTCAATCAAAGCGTGTATACTACTGGATAAATTATGTAGCATGAAATAAAAATGTGTCGGGGATATATTTTTTAAATTATACTTATTTTATAATTAAATGTTGCGATTTATACACATCCATCTTGATGTTTTTTATCAGTGTGTCTTTTCACTAAACAAAACCGTCACACGAAAAGTGGACACACAACATTTGGTGCAGTTGTCCGGCGAAAATCCAATTACGAATTTTATGCCGACTAACAAAGTAGTAAACCAAATTGTCAAACACAAAGTAAATGGTTAACAGACTTCTTGACAGTTCAAATACTTTTGAACTGTTAGTTTTTTTGACTCAAATGTCTAAAAATGATGCTACCAACAAAAGAATAGGTACCAAAGTACCTACACGCGCACGCTTTATTTATAGGTCGCCCGTGGCCACTTCACTCTGATGCACAGAACTAATATGATCAGCAATAATTGCATTTGCACCACTTACGGCCCTACGGCCCTCTTACTTGTATGTTGCTCTAATCATAGTCACACGTATTAGTGGGATTCCAGCCTACAATGGACGTCAGAGACTTTGTAGTATGCATTAGCTGGGAGCCTGGGAAATCTAATATACAGCTTTTAAGGTTAACCTGCGCTTGATAGCTTCAAAGATAGATGATTTGATTACGTTTATTTTCAACTAGCTTCTTCTAAAAAGTGTTTTATCATCCCAAGGAAATTTAAAAATCCTATGCCCTTCCCAGGGTCTCAAACTACATCCATGCCAAATTACATCTAAATCGGTTCAGTAGATTCCACCTACAACCTCACAAACTTTACCTCTATATAATATTAAATATAGATATCCTGTTTGAACTATGAAAGCTAGGTAAAGGATTTATCCGCTTTCACGGATAAGATCTACTTTTGAAGTTTACTGAACTAAAATAAGACTTAGTGGATTCTGCTAGGTTATTCAACTTATATACTCACCCTTGCCTACTCTCTCTACCTTTACGCCGCCGCCGACTCGATTAATATGTTCGGTTTTTGAATTGAGAGAATCTGATAAACTCTGCTTCCAGAGTCTGCTTCAGTGCTAAAATTTGATAGGTTTGAATGCCAGTTTGTCAGTGAAGTTTGACAAATACTCAACTTTAAAAACTTCAATCAGAAACCGACTATTACTGACTCACAGTGTCTATTCTCTCGTTATTTAGATGCTAAACTAATCCGACCGTTTCAATGCCGTTACAGATTCCATGCATTGGACGTGGAATTGACTTGAATTGAGTCATCGTGAATACACATAATCTGTATTGGAGCTTCCCCTTAGCAACCAATACAGTCAAAGGCTTCCTGAATATATTGTATTGCATTCGCCCAAGTATTCATCAGGAAATTAACCTGTCTATATAGTTCAATATTCTCGTTGGTTCGTATCCGGGCAAGTACCAATGTGACTTTGCAATTCATATGTACTTTCAATGTTTATCTTGGACATCGCTAACGTAGAAAACATCGTGAAGAAACCTGGACTTATAATAAGATTTATTATAAGATTGTGCTTCATTGGTGTAATAGCTGCAAGGGGTTCCAATGTGAGGATAAACAAGTCACTAATGCTGGATATAATAGACTCTTATTGGTTCATCACGTCGGCTACATGCAATATGTATCAGTTCCGAATTGACGTTGACTACATTGACTGTATTGTTTCATGTATCAAAAATAAGGCTGCAATGCAAGGACAAGGTTAAGGCCTCAGTTAGACGACACAATAGTAGGTATAGTTCTCGCCAAACTTTTTGGCCAATGGCTGCGCAGTAGAAAATCTCATACAAAAACAGCACCGTTTCGTGCCTCACGCATCCGGTAAACCAACTTCAGGGCGGCCATTAAGTTTGGCGAGGGCTATAGTCGTGCGGACGCCGCGCTTCACACGTATTGGCGGATATGGAATCTGTTTACTATAAACAACATTTAAGGGCCTACATACGCTTTAGTGCCGTAAAACGGTAACTTTCTAAAGCATACTCCTCAGTAACAGCTAGGTTAAAAGGTTTGAAAAAAATATATATTTAACACAAGGTTTTTTCGTGTAACTAATAGTTTTGCTTTAAAAAAATTATTAACAACACGATATTTTTTCGCAACTTTTGGAAACTCCTCCAAAACGACTTGGATGTTTAAAAATATTTTTCTGTATAAAATTATTTTAAACATCCAAGTGTAGTAAAGTAAGTAAGAATATGTTATAAGAATAAAACTCAAAATTTTCTTAGATCAAATTATTAAGAAAATGGTCTAATGTAACATATATTTTTCCAAAAAATTATAACTAGCCGTTTAGACGTGATTCTCATTTTAAAATCAGCTACTCAAGGGTATCTGCGCCTGGATGCCACGCGGTATTGCGGACATGAATGCCATCTCGCCCCGTCGTGAAGATCCGCGCGGGAATTTGTTTCTTGTGTGTTGTTTCTTTACTCTTGTCATTTATAACTTAATTGTCAAGTAAACAGAGCGTATTTTGCCGCGCGGCTGACGCGTTAGCTTGGTGCGAACGAAATGGTCTCATATAAACTCGCCCTTAGTCCGTTTAACATGCACTTGTTTCTTCAACATAGCGAAAGTCGAAGTTTATGTTCTATGAATAATAATGGAAGCGTTATGCAACCTTTTACTCTTTGTAGTAATGTCACCGCTTCAACACAAATAGTTGTGTTGTCTTGTGCGGCTAGACATGAAATGTGGCTTGAAAAATAATATGACTTGAAAGGCGGGGTCAATGACATCTGACAAGCATGATACAATGGCGAAATGATTTCTTTATTTTGTGATGGTAATGGGTGTATTATATGCCTACTGTTATGTTAGCATGGTATTCTTATTTTCAATAACAGGGTAGTTGACACGCCATGATAAAGTACAGTTTTATTTTTTATTTGTCTATTGTCTGTGGCTTCGGAATGATCCCAAGGCTACGTACTCCCAAGAACTATATGGCCGTCCAGGACCAAGTAATCCGTCTGCCCAGTTTGATCCAAACTCGTCCAGTCGTTGCGACGATTTGGTAACAAAATAACTAGACTTCCAGATGTATTTATATAATAATTTTGATAGGAAGACAAAAATAGGCTCTTAGTAGCGAATATAAAGCTAAAGTCTAAAGAACAGAGACAAAAAAAGCGTAGACTCCCGTACGACAATTTTTTTTCAGCATTTTTATATAAGTAATGTCCCGAAATCCGTACATCAGCCCGAAAAAAAAATTGACGTATGGCGTCTCCACTTTGTCTCTATTCTTTTTCGAACTTTAGGTATTTTAGTTGACCTTATCACACCTTGTCACTGGTTATGAGCTAAGATATAGGTCAATCTACAATTGTTCAAGCCTGACAACATGATTAGGTACTATGATGACTTATTAGTTATTACCAATTCAATATTGATTATGATTGACCCAAGAATTTTTTCCTAACACTTCAATGCATTTCCATGATTGATGGCTATAATTACACAATTATCGCTTCACAATTGTAGATTAAGCTGAAGATGGATCCAAGATGGCGGCTCTTGCGTGCGCGCAGCAACAATCATTTAGAAACGCGGGTAACAGCGGCTTTACACGACGCTTCTAGGAAACATACGAGTACTTACAAATGTTCTAACGGCCAACAGGCAATTTAAAACGTAAATTATAATGGGCTTTATGTAATTGTAAAAGCAGTTTTAACTAAATTGGATGGGTAGGAAGAGCAGTTGTCGTGCGAAATTAGTTCGCAAGTACGTGTAATTGTGAAAGTATGTGCGCTGTTTTGAACAAGTTGAACTGTTTTGAAAAAGTTGAACTGTTTTGAAAAAGTTGAACTGTTTTGAACAAGTTGAACTGTTTTGAACAAGTTGACCTATTTTGAATATGTTGAACTGTTTTGAAAAAGTTGAACTGTTTTGAACAAGTTGAACTGTTTTGAACAAGTTGAACTGTTTTGAACAAGTTGAACTATTTTGAATATGTTGAACGGTTTTGAAAAGGTTGAACTGTTTTGAACTGAACGACTGCCGTGCCTGTGGCTGATACGAAGAAGAAGCTGTTTTAAAGGAACAATTACAGACTGGGATATAATTAAAAACTGATTAGTAACACAGGAAATAGGTCAGTATTAAATACTTAGGAATGTATTAATAGAATTGCGTTGACGCCAGCTTGCAAATCTAATATTGTTTGCAGTGACCATTTAACAATAGCTGCTGAATGAATTAAATTCTACAACAAGAATTTAATTAATTTGTGCAGCAGCTATTGTTGAAGTATGCGTCTCACCGATTAAACGATTAGCCGTAGACTCGAGTTCTAGCTAGGGTTACCATTTTCAAAATTGAAAACGCCTGTCAAAAAGCCGGACTTTAAAAAAAAACCGGACATTTAAGTACAAAAAAATATGTATAAAAACGAAAAACCGACTAAAAAAATCACGTTCTGAAAAGTATGAAACAATAAAAATATTCTTAGAGGATAACCGTACGTATGAAAAAAAATATACTTTGGCATCCATTGCGAAAAATCCGTCAAAAAAAAGTCAAGTCTGTACAGGAGGCCAAAAGTCCGGACATGTCCGGACAAATCTAGACGGATGGTAACCCTATTTCCGGCTGAAAATGCAGACACACTATGATGCACTATGATGAAATTGGGCTCATCAAATAAACTGACCTATGTGAAGAAATAGTAGCGAAAAGCTTCAGGAAAACTGCTTCAACAAAAAGCAACTATTCCGCAAGATATTATCTTTCACAAAATAACAATGGCAGTTGAATAAAGATAAAAGAATTAAAACATCAATATTATAAAATTACTTGATGATCTACATTGTAATAGTAACTGTGAATTTGATTACCACAGTTAAAACGCGATCCATTATGACCGGAAGTTTTAACAGTTAGCAACAGATTCAGTTAAAAAAATAAACTAGAGGCGAGCCGAACTGACCCGTCAGTTGAGGTAATAGATTCAATTGCATGCATAAGATGAGTACAAGCCTCTTTACCTCTCACTTATTAGCCAACTTTAGGATTTTAGCCGACCTGAGTTTCGTAAGATGTACATCAAGGTACCTGATGCATGTACCATTTACGCAATATTGCATCTTTGGAATCAATAAAATGAATCGGCTAAAGTTCAAAAGGGCGAATCATAAAATCAATAAATTGGATGAATGTTTGTTGTAACTAAATAATTTTTGAGCTCCAAGCTTTTTTTCGTATTCTTCTCAACAAACCCTTACATTTGATACCGATATCATGGCAGTGCACAAAAAACTAGTCCGCCATCTTGGGCCGTCCGCCATATTAGATTTAGAATGACATCACTTAGCTAACCATGCATTGTCATCCAAACTAAACGTGTATGCAAAATTTCATCATAATCGGTGGAGGATAACTGCTTCGAAATTCAGTTGCAGGATATGACCGGAACACACTGACATACATACATACATTGCAAGTTAAATAAAAGCTTATAAAATAGTAATCAATCAAAGTCTAATATTTTTGGGAATGTTTCCGTGACAATATAAGTAGTCTGATTTGACAGCTATAAAAAGCCATACTTTTTTATATTATAAATGCGAAAGTAACTCTGTCTGTTACCTTTTCACGCTTAAACCGCTACACCGATTTAAATGCAATTTGGTATGTAGTTAGTTTGAGACCCTAGGAAGGTCATAGGATAGTTTTTATCATGGAAATCATACGTAAGAGGATAAACTAATAATTTCTCAATTAAGGTGGACCACACACCTACAATATCATATAAAATACAGGGTTTTTTTTTTTTTTTGCCTTCTTTAATGGACATGCATACTACACTACCACGGGGAGATAGTGCATTTATGTGGGACTCTAACCCACTAAAACTCCAAGGTGTCCTCCTGTGCAGCTTACGGTGGGACCACGAGCACGCGATAGCACTCACCGCGAACCCGCCGCGGCTGTCCGTCACCGGACCCGTAATTAATTAGGAATATGAATTTGATTTTTCGAAAACGTTCAGTTCGTTCATCGCGTAGTTCTTAGATTATCACGATTATAATGCAAGCGTAAAACACACACATTTTGAACCTTTTCACACTTAAATTGATATGTTTTCGTTTTGCGTAGTATCGCATCTATGATGAAATTTTCATTGGAAGAAAACTCAATAATTCTTTAATGTCACTTGTTACAAAGATAACCCATTTCATTCATCACAGGACTAGTCTTCGCAACAAAATATTTCTTATCAACATTGTAGAATACGTTTCCCGGGTACTGAGCATTGCACTGAGCAGAAAATATCTCGACACAATATCTGTTGCTTTTGTCCCGAGTACGATTCCTTGAATCCGGAAATCGGGAAAGCAAGGATCCGGGACAAATTGTCATCTACAAAGGTGACCCGACGTTTGTGAGCTGTGACCCGGGTATGCAGATGGAAGATGGTACTCACACATCGACAAATTGATATCTAATACATAACCAGAGCCACATAAATCCGAAGGAGTTGTTACTAACCCTTCGTTTATTCGAGCGATTGCATTAATAACCATTCATACACTGAAATCAGCTATGTAATTAAGATCACAAAATTCAGAGCAATTATTTATTCGCTCAACCGTTCATTTATTAAAGAATAAACAAAACCCAAATGCATCTATTAATCAAACTAAAATTTATCATTTTGGCGTATAACATTATTATTATGGCCAATTAACTTAGCAATTAATATTAAAAGTACGACCGGATCCGTACTTATGCGTCCTCGGTACGAAGGTCTATATATCGTAGGTATGTGGGTCACCTTTCTTTTAACATACAAAGCTGTGCTCCTATACACTTGGAAGCCTAGGTGGTGACGTCATAGGGATGTCAGGCGAGGTGATACCGGCGGCGGAGGGCGGGTCGCGTAGCGGTGAGCTTCCCAAACAAAGCGCTGCGTTGACGTCCCAGACAACATGCACCCAACAATGCCTGTTGCGTTTGTGTTAGATAACCGAGCCTTGATACGAATTGTGTAACGTTACGCGAAGAAAATAATAAAAGCGTCCAAATTTGGATGCGCATGCAAACGTGCGTTATGTAAGTACGCGGTTACATATTGATACCGTTTCCTTGTTTTTATCAATAGCTGGTACTCAACGCGGTGAGACAGGTTCAAGCAATTTATTACATTATGATTTCAACATGGCACTTCCATTTTGCATGCAGTAACGAACAGTGTTTGTTTGAATCTAGTCCCCACACTTCAGTTCAGTTTCCAGGAACTATATAATTATCTATCGGAGTATTGTCAATATTAGCACAATATTTGCTATTGCATATTTGCCCCGATTCCCGGTGTTGTTGCGAATCAGAACTATTGTTATGCAGAATTATTATTGTCGCGTCGGTTCAGTATTGTAAAATACCGGGTTAAATCCCGGTAAAACTGGCCAGAATTAATTCAATGTTATAATATATAATTTATGCGCAAAGGTGGAATTATATAATACCTTAGGCATTCCCTACCAGTCAACCAAGGGTGGTGTTGGAAGTCAAAACGTATTAAAAAGATATCACAATAACAATATTCGTACCAAACATTTTATACAAGACGTGTTTCGTACTCACCTTTTGTTTTTTTATTTTATTTTTTCAACATTCGTTTTTCGTTTCGCGACGTGCACTCTACTGGTACAAAAAAATATAGTCCACTAGTACGAGACTACCGATGACATTTATAAGTTGTATCCAATTTTCAAGCGTAGTGTAATGCAGTAAAAACTGTTGAGCGGTCCAAGTGACCAAATGTCAGCGGAAATAGTACATTGTGTATTAAGGGCGGTAGGTAAGGAATTACGATCGAGGCTCTAGTAGAAGCCCGAAGTCGAAGACTGAGGGCTTTCTGAGTCGAGGTTCGTAATTCCCGTACCGCCCGTGATACATACAATGTTTTTCATCACATTTGCGAGTAATAATTTTGAATTATAGCTTTAATACAGAAGTCAGCACAGCTGTTATTACGAAATACGTGAACTTTTTTGGCGAATTTTTGCCAACACCACAGATTGTTGTGTTTTGTTCAGAAACTTTAATGGCAAATACTTACGTAGGTATACAGCCATGACGACTCCGTCATGGCTGTATACCTACGTAAGTATTTGCCATAGTAAAAAGAATTAAATAATTTCGACGTTTTCATTCTATAACTATTAAAATCGATTATTAAGAACATTAGTTGAGTATTTAAGAAACATGTAGCGAGATTGCAAAGAAATTCCTGTTTCGATAACATTTTAAGACAATTTTTCAATTGCGTGTAAACTCCTTGCTTGAACTTGCATGACCTGTGTGCTGTGCCATAAATTAAAAAAATATTACTTACCGCCCTAGGGTTTCATGACAAAAAGAAAGCCCGAGGGTTTTATATGGGGCTTTGCGGCCAAGTTAACCTGTATGTTTAAATACTTTTTACGTGGAAGTGTGATGAAAATTATTCATGAGAAAGTGTTTTTAAGTTCACTCTGGAGCATTTTGGTCAGCTGTTGTAGCGATTTATTAGGGGATTTGTTCAGCCGTTTTAGCTTTAGAGTTTAGTGGATTTGCCGCTGTAGTTGATATATAGATAGAAATTTTCCGTCTGGCTATCGGAAAAGTTCTATCACATTTATACAGCACCCGTAGCCTAGTTGACAATCTACAATCGATAACGCTAGTAGAAAACGATTCAATGTATGGGAATGCCACATCGAAACATTAAGTCACGTGGTCAGACCATACGAATAGAAGGCGTTAACGATTGTAGAAAAAGATTTGAAACGAAACGTTTGACACTTGAATACGGGGGCAGTGCAGCGAGTACTCAGACGGGTCCGCTGAATCGCTTTTATTTACGCCACCGCTTCACTCGCTCGCTGCCATCTCACAACTTGCAACCTCCGTAACCGTGTCGGTCGCCTCAGTCACGTACTAGCCGTGACGGATTGGACGGCTCAAATGGGGTTGGCACGAGTCTAGGGTATCATTATTGTTGCTATCGTATTGTTTGATTGTCGATTGCTAAACTATGTGATCTCTTTGTATTTCAGTTTTAGTTCCTCAATTTATCTCGTGGTCAAATAATAACAGTCGTACGGGTTGATCTTCACGGTTAAACAATGCTTGCCAAGGTCGGTCCGTGATTGGTGACCATTTTAACCTACCCAGGTTCCTCAGTGCCATGTAACCTTACAGCAGTCTTGCTAAGATGTATAATGTTATAGATAGTTCAACTCATCTTTGCGCGCGGCGTTATGTGTGCGTGCGTTTGTAATACACACGTATTGCTCTTGTGTTGCTCCGACGGGGATTGCCGAGCCTCGGCCACACAAATTAATGCCCACACAAGCGCACGCACACATAGCCCCGCGCGCAAATGTGAGTTGAACTATCTATACGCACTTTATTGTGGGCTTTGGAGGTCAGATAGGTTAAGCTCTATGTAAAACACTGGTACTTAGCTTCATCCGGTTAGACTACAAGCCGACTCCTGGCATACCTAGTTGGGAAAAGGTTAGGCAGATCTATTGTGTAGTAGAGGTTTACCTGTGCTCGCTCCTGAGATTGTCGGTCAAGGTATGATTGAGTTTGTTCCTGTCCAGAACTATTCTCGGATCGATTGAAACCTGTTCTATTTACGGACCAAAATTAGTCTTATCAATGAACCGTGATTACTACGACAAACGCCATAACCTATCGGAGATTACATTAAAACGCTGTTGCGGGGGGACATCCCCCCGTAGCATCGTGTTATCATGAGCAGCTAATGAATCGATAGCGTCACTAATTGTACTGATACGGAACGGTGAGTTCCGAATCTACAAATACCATTGTCAATCGATTTCAGGATGCAGCAAACCGCACTTGTTGATAATTATATCTCGGCCTGATCCTGGCAGGTTGGCAGTTAAGCATAATAATACGCCGAATGACTGAAATATCAGCCAATCGGCGTATTATTAACGTAATAACGTTATCGCACTTAATTTATCAGATCTGATTTTCATAATGAGACTTGACTTGAGTGCCCAACCTATTAAATTTAAAGTAGAATTTTAGAATAATATATTATATATTTGCCTGCCTTTATGCCAACTATGTTGGGGTCGGCTTCCAGCCTAACCGGATTCAGCTGAGTACCAGTGTTTTACATGGAGCGACTGCCTATCTGACCTCCACAACCCAGTAACTTGGTAACACAGTACTCCTTGGCTAGATTGGTGTCAGAATCCAGGCTTCTGACTACCCGTAACGACTGTCAAAGATCTTCAAATGACAGCCGGAATGTAATGATGGTACGAGTCGCGTGACTTTCTGCAGTTTCTGCATATTCTCAAGGAAAACGACGCGATTTAGTTTGTACGTTTATGTGCTTCATTTATAAGGAGCTGGCCGTGTGCTAGATATTGTCCAGCTTCTAAGAGTGTGTTTTGATTAAGTGGAATAATCATCTGCCTGTGATTAACTTTTAGTTAAGTGGGCAGGAAATCTGTGCCTAGTTTTAATTTAATAGCTAAAGTCAGTTGGACACTGGCAGTGGCACTATTCGTCGTTGACATTTAAACTTAATGTCAAAGAAGTCCGGTTTCGAAACGATTTAATAATTATACCACGGATAGTTTAATGAATAAATAAGCTAACCCTTCAATTATCTACTCAATTATCAAATGGTGTTTAAATAAATTGGTTTTCAAACGCAAAAGCAGTGTTATTCCTGTGACCTATTTGAAGCAATTAGTGCTCTCAATTGTTTACCGCTAAAACGGGTTTTATGTTTCAATGTGATTAATTTAAGGATTTAATTTAGCCTCATGTTCGTTAAACGATAATTGAAAAGGGATGTTTACTAGCTAGCATGCGAAAGACTCGAATATCCTGCAAACCGTCGAATATCCTGTATTTTTATCAATGAGTGGGTAGGAAATATGATGCATATTTGGTGAACGGTTAGGTCTAATAATAGAATGTTTGTAAAAAGCCAAACTAATTCATAGGCTTATTTTATGTGAACTATTTCAAAGCTAGCACACAGGTACATTTTATGAGTCTATTATAATAAACAAACGCCGTGTGTATCGCTATCGCATTCATTCTATTTTCATAATACGAATGAAAAAAGCATTTAGGTAAAGCTATATCGGAACATTCTGCATCGACAAAATTTAAGAATATAATATATTTTTTTCTTTCTAGGCTCGCGTTTGACCACTATCTCGCCTGATGTTAAGTGAAGATATGGTCGAAGGTGGAGCACGCTTGCCTAGAAGTAACCTATTCACTCTTGACTTGAAGACGCCTAGGTTATATGATTTGCAATCAAAGCATACCGTTACTTATTTAGAACTAGAGCTATTGTATGCTTACATCGGCACTGTAACCACGTATCTGCGTAGTTTGAGACAAACGGTACGCCGGCGCCGCCGACACTACACGATGCCGATGGTGCGACGAAGAGGGATATCATCGGGGCACTTCGTCAGTCGGCACATCGACAGCGTGGTTGAATAGCATTAGGAAACAGTGTAAGCACCCTACCGATCTGCTCCTACTTTCGGTACCTAGGATCGCTTTGGATGGTGAAGTAGACCGAGAGGTAGGGACGTGACGCGCCGGATCCACTCCGGATGGATGATATGGCAACAGGTCACTGGAACAACATGCGACCCATGGATGCCCCTCAAATTAAAAGGGAAACGCCCTTAGCCGCCCCAGGGGACACCCTGCGCGGACTTGCGGACGGTTAGTAATGGGTAGCTCGCTTTCCGATAAGTACCAGGTCTGAATCAACCGTGCGTTTCAAGTGAGCCTCAAAGAGATGTCAGCAAAAACTAACGGGGTCCACTAGGGCCGATGCCTGTCTGGGTCCCGGATAAATTTGATAGAGAGATACCGCGGCTCTAGCCTCACCCAGAGCGGGTGAAGTCTTTGGATGATTGCCCATGCCCGAAAAAAGAAATGTGGTTTTTAATATAATGATACAAATTAGCTCGCCGAATTCGAAATTGGAAAAGCCAAGATAATTCTGAATATAATAATTCATATAGCATGATTTGTCATTGACGCCAGAGCGATGTGGTGTTTCCAACCACAATGTCACGGTCTAATTAATTGTAATTATGACCTGCACTGCTGTATTCAGAAACGAAAATTATAGGAACGTGGACGATATTAAAATTAAGTTTACTTTTTATTTGAACCTGTTCATAGTTTTGTGGCATATAAACATTCGAACGAACTCATCTCGTGTAACTGGAAGACATAGATGAACGTCACTAATAGAATCGTGAGGGTGGTAGGTAGGGAAGTGGCCATTTTGCAAGATTTTGTTGCCACCATTGCCAGTGTCATAAAAGCTTCCAAGTTTTATTTATTTCGTTTCGATGGAGCTGAGATTTTGCACAAACGTTTGTTTCTTGTGACAAAGCAATATAAAAAAAAGCTTATTTAAAAAATATTTATTTTATATAAAAACTTGTTTTAAGATCTTCTTCGTCTTCATAAGGTGAGCTTTTGTGGGATGGCTACTGAATTTGTCACATCAAATAATCAGTCACACTCTCAACCGCTAACTTATGATTTCAAAACAGTTGATTTATTGACTGCTTTGCTCAGCTACGGCCGGTAAAGTTGAAGTAAGTACAGTACTTACTTCAACTTTACCGGCTGTAGTTTCGAACTCGAGCAGAGTTTACGGAATACATTGCCTCCGCAGTACAACTTGAGAAAGACATATTTAGTCTAAGTCCCATTGAGAGCTATTGACTAATGGTTTTGTAGTTGAAGGTACAAAGTTACGTTGGAAAGTTAAAGTTAAGTTGGAAGTAGAATAAAATTATTTTAGTGAATAGCTCTCGACAAGTTCGTTTCGTTCGTTCGAGGCTCTAGACAAGTGGCTTTCGATGTCAGTGAAGGCCACGGCCAAAATGTAAAGGATTGATCACGTGATTTTTCGATATCGTTTGTCAATCCCATACAATTTTGGCTTTTTGACAATAGGGATGACGACAGGGTACGAAAAGCAAATTCTATTTAGTCCGTCAGATAGATTTCCAAAAAAATATTGGACACGTATTTATTGCTTATTCAAATCAATTAAAAATCACCAAGATAAAGCGCATCAAAGTTCAGGAGTGGGGGCTTGTGACGTCACTTCTATGTAAAAAGTGTACCAAGGCAAGGCATGACGTGATGAGTTATTTTAATGCACTGTATCGTCATATTTTTTTGTTAACGTGACAAAAGAAAAAATACGTGTCCAATATTTTTTGGAAATCTATCTGACGGACTAAAAATATTTTTTTGTCATCATCCCCATCTCTATTGCCACCCTTTTGGTGATAGAATGTAAGTTGTCTATAAAGAGCGTCAGGAACGTGTTAATTATTTACATTTATCTGACAATTAAAATGTAGGGTAATATAGAATTATAGAATTGATTCCCACGTGCACTAAAATTCAAATGAAAAAAAATATTAATCTAATGACCTATGCAACGAAATCTAAGCTGCGACGCGTTTTCATAGAAAAAGTTCTAAACTAGTTTCTAGTGTTTTGTATCTAAATTAGTATTTATAGTTTGTGTCTAAATTTGCTCTACTGATACTTCACTACGCGCCTGTTTTGGCTACCTTCAAGCTTGCATCTTGACCGAGTTCGACAAAATCGATACAGGCAGGTTAACACTTAAACGGTTGATTTTTATTCACGAAGCGACACAAGGGCCGCCGACCGACATAGCGGATAACGGTGTGATTGTTCTAGCCGCAAATACCTATATGTGGAGACGTGTGCGTCCTACTTTACAAAGTGGTCTCGTTATTAAGTGATAGCGGGTTCTGAAACTTTGAAAATCGATTTACATTAATTGAACCTTCATACGGCCCAAGATTTTTTTCTAAATCTGTTTTTAACTGACTTTCCAATAAGAATGAGGTTCTACGTTTGACTTGGTGTATTTGTTTTTGTTTAAATATCTTTGTTGAAAGAGTATGTTCTCGAATTGGTCCCATTTAAATCTGGTGAAGATCTAATAAAGAACTTCGGAGATATTCAAAAGATATCTTCAAAAAAAGACGGTAATTCTCTCGGGATTGGTGCATATTATCTCATTATTGGTTACTTACACCATTTCATAACATAACATCACGCCAGTAACCTTTAAAGGGGTACACATATGTTGAAAGTTCATCCTGGTATCCTCTCATTCTACCGGTTATATTCAAGTTTCGGTAAATAAGAAATCTGTAAAAAAGTGCGTACTAAAGAAATTGCCCACTGTGTTCCCAAAACTAAAAAGTGATAGATAGAAACTTTTTTACAACAAAAAATACAACTGACTTCCAAAGTGAAAAATTACTTCAATTTCAAAAGTCAGTTGCAAAAAACAACTTCGAAAATTTAAGTGATTTTTCACTTTGGAAGTTGGTTGTATTTTTTACTGTAAAATCTTTTTATATTTAAATAGAAACTTGTAAAGTTGAAATAGTGTTTTCACACGGTCTTGGCATGAAGTAATCAGTGTACAATCTGTACATTAAAGCGATGCTTTTTCTCATTAGCTTTTCAAATCTATAAACGTGCGGATTTCTCTGATTTACTATTGTAAGTAGTAATGGCTTTGCCTTTCTATTTGGCACCTGTATAGGTAAGCATCTAAGTAGCTTGTTGCTTTTGTGAGCATTGGCTATCCAGTACTAGAAGGTATACTATTTTTAAAATGCCAAAACGTTTGGTTATGCAGACGTGAAAGATAGCCTTATTTTGTGGACCCTAAATACCCATTACATCTACCAATAAACCATTTTACTCGTACATAACTCATAAATATTTAACAGGACATCACAATTACTATATTGAATATCGGGCAATGTCTAGAACCAAGCGCGCTGAATTACCTAAGTAAAAAGTCATAATTTGATATTTGGCTCTCGCCTATTTCCTCCTACAGTATTGGAGCAATTAAAAATAAATTCCATAAACTGAAAAATAAGATATATTATATATATTGTGCCCCTACACCATATGTTTTCCTTTTTGATGATACATCATCTTTAGAACCCCCGAAAAATGCTCCGAATTGCGCTGTCAATAGAGGCGTAGTGTACATATTTGACAACTATAAATGAAAAAAGAAAAACATAGAAGCACAACATATATCTTTTTTATTAAACTTATGGAAAATCTTTTATTTTTGTCCAATTTTGTCGGAGGAAATAGGCGAGAGCCAAACCTCGAATCTTTTAGTTTTTACTAAAGAAATTCAGTCGGGGCTCTCTGACCGCATGTCCTCTTATTACATTATACAGCAACACCATTACATTTTACAATACACTCGCTACCGCCCAAAACATGGACCACAAACTACGGTCAAGTAGGTGTGTAGAGTAGTCAGCTAGCGCAGCGCAGACGCATGCTGGGCGGTGGGCCAGTTACTTAGAGTATAGTGGCCAGTAAGCCACGCACGACACTCTTGTGTAAGTGTCACACCGTACGAGTTACGACGCGACGCGACGCGACGTCCAGGAACTCGAGAGTTCTAGGAAACTGACCCACTAGCCTGGCTCCTCCGAGCGAGTAATCAAATCACTGTGAAGTCCCTAATCGTTTCCTTTTGTCTTAAAGAGCACTGGGAATATTGTAAAGGGAATTGTTTATGAATAGAGATGAGGTTACTGCTTTTTTATAAAAAAATATCGATCTATCATCATTTATTGTGAAACCTGGGTAAAAACATTTTAATTCTATTTAGTCTGTCAGTGAGATAATCAAATAATATTAGACAATTATTTTTTGCTTTATCAAATCATAAAAAAATTACAACGATTAAGTGCATCACAGTTCAGAAGTGAGGGTTGATGATGATGACGTCACTTTTAAGTAAAAACGAAAACGCGAAATTTCAACGCGCTGTATCGTCGTAATTTTTAGTTTACGCGACAAAAACTAAAACTTCATATAGAATAATTTTTATTCATCATCCCTTTTCTGGGTTTAAAAGAAAATAAATTTTGAATGTCTACTTTGATCTAAACAAATGTGTAGTGGTGGTGTTATATCATGGTTCTAAAAAGAGACAAATATAAACTTTCTAATTGTTCCTTTTTTATCGTCATTTTGTTGTCCACAACCCAATTAGTTGGGGATGTAGATATTCTAAAATAAGACCGGTAGTCAATATTTCAGTGCGAATGAGTGCCGGTGAAAACTGTCATTGATAAGCACATGACATGACTTGAGCTGTGTCAGTCGGCACTGCACACTATATGATCTGTTGAGCAGGTTGAGCTACCTGTGATTACTTTTATAAATTAGAGAAATTATTTAAGAAATATTTAACTTTGTCTAGTTAGGATTAACAAAGGTGGTTGGTGTCTTTCTCCAAAACTCCCAATCCTGTAATTGACTTGCGATATTACTGCTGCGAAAGCTTTTATAAATGTAATGTCTCTACCATTGCAATTTAGCGGGCGAGCCCTGCAAGCAGAAATAGTTCTTACGGTGGTCAGATGTAGCTTTGGCCGATTGTACGTTCGTTCGTACTCAAGAGACGGAGTGAGACGATGTGGTACAAATTGCTCTGCGCCCTCCAGAACAAAAGGGAGGTAGTGACCTGATACTGACCTGCAGCCTCATTGCTTAATGAAATCGAAAAGGCAAAGGGCGAAGATTATGAACAATCGGCAATGGAGGGCCAATATAGAAATGTACCTCAAGCAAGCCCAATTGAAACACACAAACTTGGTGCAGGAAAGTGGGGAGAGCCGACCTCAAATATTGGGACCAAGGAAGGATGAAGATTCTTACCATTACATAATATGTTAACGGATTGTCACTTTATATCTAGCAGGTAGGACAACGACCTATTTATCAGTAGTTAACTAGAACTAGGTGACGTCTTGCATAGAATATTAATCTGATGCGATCTGACAGCATTTATATGTATATTTGGAGATCACTCTATCGTTAGCGTCCTTTGTTTGGTATTTCTTGCTATTTCTTCTAGGGTAGTTCCATTCTCGTCTCAAGTGTTGTATGTCAAATGTCAATGTAAATATAACTCCGTTATAACTCCGCAAAAAAATTACGGAGGCGGATGTGGAGGCGAAGTCCCGTTACAACCCTAGTCAACTCCTTACGTCTAGGGTATAGTAGCACTGATCTGTGCGCGTGTTCTATTGACGCCATGCAAGGTTATAATTATAGTAAGCGAAAGTCCGCAGACATGATGGGAATTGATTATATCAAATTACGATAAAAACAAAGAAAAGAGCTACACTACCAGCAGCTATTGACTCTGTCTTCAGCAGTTTTTTTAAATTTGCCAATAGTTATTGACCATTTTCGAACGCAAAAGCAAAATATTATGTCAAGGCGTTACTATAACTATGCTACCGAAGAAAAGTGGGCCACTTCAGCAAGTATCGATTTCTTCGCAATTTTCAATGCATGTTGTACAGTAGAAATATACCACCAATAACGTACACAAAGCCCCATTTTATTCTAAACTAATATAATATGTATACAGGTCAGTAAGACAAAGGAATTGTGTATGAAATCTATTTCTAACTCTAATAGGCGAACTGTTTCTATGAATTTTCTAACTACCCTGCCGAGGTTTAGTTGTAGTTTGAAACTAGCTCGTACTACTATTTCTTCATACTACCGTACGTAATAATTATAAAGATTTAGACGCTGGAAAGCAATTTGGTCATAACACGAAAAATACAAAAAAAAAATATCGCGGGGTTAACAAATTGGGCATTGACTCTCGTTATAAAAATAAGCCATTCCGAAAATGTCCATGTATTGTTTTCTGTGCGAATTTTCAAACTACTTCAAAATGCTGTAAATAAACTTTATTTGAATATAGAAGATAGATAGGAATACCTTACAAAATACGTTAGTATAAGTCGAGAAAGAGTCAGAGCTTTAAACCATCGTAGGGGTAAATGGTGCCAAGCATTGATATATTAAAAATCACGTTCCAAGTTCTATATCTATACCAATATTATAAAGAGGAAAGATTTTTTTGTTTTTGTTTGTTTGTACCGAATAGGCTTCAAAACTACTGGACCGATTTCAAAAATTCTTTTTCCGTTGGGAAGCTACTCTATCCCCGGGTGACATAGGCTACTTTTTATCCCTGTATTCCCACGGGAACGGGAACTACGCGGGTGAAACCGCGAGGCGTCCTCTAGTTTTTTATAACACTCAAGATAATTTTTTCGTATCGCTGTAATTAAGTAGATCTTACGAGTATATAGGTGTGTGTTTTAAGACCGTTTTATTAGTAAAATCTCAAATTTTTATTGCGATAACTCGTTACAAAAGTACATGTTTTTTTTATGTTTCGAAGCAGTTTTATTCGCTGGTATAAAATTCCATTTCTAAAATACAACAATAATCGCTTCCCAGTGTGTCGAGCTACCTGGCCACAAGTCGAGAAGCCCTGACCTGGGATAGGCAAACTCTAGAAACTAGGTCCGGTCAATAGATGGCGCTGATTGACCTGTATTCAGGGAAATGATATCGCTAGTTTGAAACTTTAAAGAGACATTAAATTTTAAACTTCGTGAATATAAATTATGTACATTTTGGACAACCGCAAGTTCCATTGTTCATAAATTAGCAAAATTATTCCAAATTAACATCTTTTAACACATGAAAGATTAATGAACGCTCTCGAGTTACCTTTTGGGTATGTCGTTGCTCGTATGGTATGCAATGATGACACGCATATTCATCTTGATTCATCGCCGGGTCGAACACCTTCTAGTAACAGTTACAATTAACAATGGTATAATGGGTCCATCTAATTAACTTGCAAAATATCCCACCTTCGCATTTTGAGCAAAAAACTATGGTATGGAAGAGTGTTAGCATGCCACGCTCATGTTCACACCTCCTCACCTCATGACTGTAACGGTGATTAGCGCTGTCAATGGAGATAATCATGACTAAGTAACAATATTTTTTTTAATAATCTTCCCTTTCAATTTTTTTATAGAAGTAATCTAAACTTATAAATATTAGTCCAGTAGAAACAATGTTTGATGTAGTACTGTATTTTTTGTAACTTGTATAGAGTTGTAAAAAAACTTTTTTTTCTGGTTTAGGTTTTTTTTCAAGAGTACGAAAATAAAAATACGGTAAAGCGGTTATCGTATTTGAGTTGATATTACGTTTTTTTTTTTAGTTTAATAAGAAAATACCATTTGTTTTTTGTTAATTATTACATAAATGTCTCGAAATAATTGGCAACACCCACTGAAGTTTACCATTTACGGACGGGGATTTTCCTAGTTAGAAAGAAAAGATTATTCTGATTGTAACAAATGAAGTATTTTCTAAGTTCATAATAATTTAAACCCAAGAACAGCAAAAAATGTGTAAACCATATACATGCACACTGATATCCTTAGAATTTTTAAATGGAGTGTAATTTTTTTTTTGGATATACTTTGCACCCGAGGGGGGTGCAAAGTATATCCAAAAAAAAAATTACACTCTCCAACAACTCCAACTAGGCATTTCTTCCTGTATCGTGGGTGCGGTTTCAAACATATAAATTCACATACACAACACCCAGAGCTGGAACAATTATCTGTAGGTCATACAAATATTTATTCCGTGCGGGAATCGAACCCGCGACACGTGGCGCGGCAGTCAATCGTTCAACCACCGCGCCAACCGTGCACCCAAATGCGGACAGCACATGCGCCGTGACTTTACGCGACCTTATGCTAAAAGGAAGTCTTAAAGAGAATTATAGAGTAACTTGATGTTACTGTACGTCACATCAAGTTACTCTATAATTCTCTGTTACTGTAAAATTCTCTTTAACTAAACATTTAGTACAGGCACAAAGTAAAAGGAAGTTTAGTTGGTACGTTTATTCGAGTTTGAGTATAATTTTTATTTAAGTTAACAAAATCTTATCCCTAAGTTGCCTTTCAAAAAACCCTGACAAGTGAAGGGTTTTTATGGCAAATTTTGTCTCAGATAGATAGTACAAGGTGATACTAACGTGCTACCTCCATTAAACACATACATGTGATTAAGATAATAAGCTCTTAGTTAAGTCAAGGATGAATACAAGATGGCGCCCCATTGTAATATTTTCCCACAACATAATATTATGTTGTTATAATTAACAGGATAACGTTTTATTGTTATTTATTCTCGCTTAGTGAAATATAATTGTTACTTATACATACAGAAATGGTGATAAATAGTTTCTCAGTTGCTATGGTCAGTTAGCCTTCGAGTTGCGAAATTGTATGATAAATTTAAGTACTATTTTTGCAAAAATAACAATCATTAGTTATTTTTATCAGAAGCGAATCTTTTCGCCTAATAAGCAGCGCTGGTCTCAGTAAAAAGTTTACTATAAGAAGCTAACATACCTAACGACTTTCAAGTCAAAATCCATTTAACTTTTCAAAAATATTTTTCATTAAGATAAATGTTATGAATGACGTAAGTAGTACTTAATTACTTACGTTACAAAGTTATTAAGTCACGTGAAAATGGCTTGCCGGATTACGTTCGAATTTAATGCATTACGGATTTATTATTGCATATCTTTCATTTAAGCTACTACAGGCTTTTACAGTGGCTGTTCCCTTTTTAAGGAGTTAAAAATAGGTCAGATGCAGAGTTCAAATGAAAAATATCAAACGTGATGACGTAATTCCTTCCTGTATGTTAGCAAAAATGTAGATTCGTTTTTTAAACGTGCTTTCACACAACCCAATTTCACAGCCTTTTTTTTAAATCATTGTTTTCACCGATTTCTCATGAAAGCCGTTAGCTAATACAAATCGCACGTAATATGACTTTACCGTGAGTGACCGTGTTTTACAAAATATTGACTTGTACTGAGCATGTTCCAAGCACTGCACTGCTGAGTTATAAGACCTCCTTTAGTGAAATGCTTCCTTGGTAGATGCAGATTTCATTTCAAAAAGGATTTAGCCATAAAATATTAAAATTAATTATATTACAGAATAATTATTTTCTTAAAATTACTTTATAGCTTGACATCGATTGAAATACGATTAACATATTCACTGATTGCAACATTTATCGTCATTGCCAAGTCTTGTTCCACTCACTGCTGAGTACGAAAAACCTCCTTTTGAGCCATGCTACCCTGGTAGCTGCAGTGTTACAATTACATATTACAACACTTGACTATAAATCTCAAAATAACTAGTGGATCGTGTGGGTAGTATAATATAGCTTTCAACATAAACTTATTTTATTGGAACTTCTAACACAAATAAAAATTTAATATTTAGTATCAATACAAATTATATCTAGACAGGCAAGTCCAATCACTATCTTACAAGTATCTCTGAAGATACAACATATGGGTTGCTGCGGTAACAAAAACAAAAGTGGACATGTCTGGCTTGTTTACAAAAATGTTCGGGTGCAAACAAGTGTCTTCAAGGAGATAAGGAAACATGGAAAAAAAATAGACCAACGCATGCTCTTACGGCTGTTTTTATTTTAAAAATATTGTTAGAAAAAAAATATTTGAGATAATGTAAGAAGGCAGATAAAATCAAATAAATATTTTCTGTTCCATTTTTTTAAATGACCTGCTCGGCAAGATGATGAGTATCAGTACAAAGTATGTAAGCGGCAGCGGTATCAGTTTTCAGACAAACAATAAAAGTAGATTTAAATACAGTAATTGCAATCAATCTGCTTCCCATAATAACACTTCTTTTTCAATCTGTTCTATTACAATGTGAAAAGAAAATTTGTAACATAACCGTCAATTTCTGGCCATTGTTTCTTTTTAAAACAATGCTGGTATTGTTGAGATTTCGGTCGTCGGTCATAAATTAATCCGTCAATAGTGCTCTATTTTAAACTATAGAAACAATTTGTCTTTGACACGGATGACGTCATCATAGGCCGTTTACAAACCCCATTTCCCGACTCCTGCGCAAGTAGGGCTACCATGCGTAGGAATTTGTAGGACAGTGTAATTTTATTAAATTAAAATGTGATAAGTATCGGTTTGCAACATTTCTTTTATATCGGTTTTAATATAGAATATTTCATAGTATGAATACTAATGTGGACCTAGTTGTGTAATTTCTATTCATGCAGTTAGTTACCATGTTCTAAAACTCTTCGAACGTAATATTATTAATTATCTTATCAAAGGAGCCTTGTACCAATTTGTTCATGGATTTTAAATCTAACTTCTTACAACGAAGAAAGTACGAAGTACCTACGTAGAGCTAAAGATGACAACTCCTTAGGTGAAAATCTCCAAAGATAATTTCTAAGAAATCTTTTAGTACTAATGATAACTGCTCAATTCTTCTTTGAACCTCTTGAATGCTTGGGAAAATGGTGTGAGACTGTGAGCTTATGTATTTGTAAAATAAAAGTCGCAAAAGGGCGCATCCATAAGGATAACACCAGGCACGTCAATATAAGTATAACATCTTTGTCCGAACTGACCTAATTTATACTAGCTATACAATCAAAGTTTTATTCATAATAATATGAAGTCTGCATTAGTATATTCAAACTTTTTAATAATTTTTTTACAATACTGTTCTGAACATGGTAAAATTCGATAATACTGAGTACCACTTCCTTCCCTCGTAGAAAACTCGCCGCTGTTCCTGCCCGCTCATAGATGGCGTTAGTAGTTCGAACGTGTGCTGTAATAAAACTTTTCGCGAGTCGACTGGTGTGAAGTTCGCTCTTACGTGATAATGTGTGAACTTTTAGGGACTGTTTCGTAATTTATGAAATGGGGTTTACGTTCAAGTTTTTGTTTATAACAATTGATAGTTATTATATACCTAGGATATTATAGAAAGGCATATTATTCCTCCAATAACTTAATTATTGTATTATGAACTTGAACTTGTTTCGTAATTTATGAAATGGGGTTTACGTTCAAGTTTTTGTTTATAACAATTGATAGTTATTATAATACCTAGGATATTATAGAAAGGCATATTATTCCTCCAATAACTTAATTATTGTATTATGAACTTGAATGTAATTATAAAACTATAGCTTAGCTAGAAAACCAGTTAAAATTTGTCATTAAAGTAAACTCTAACACTCTTTAACTCATTTCTGAAATTGGCTCATTTAATATTTATTATCTACACATTTATTTAAAGTTATCACTAACCTTCCTTAATAAAGTTTCTAAAGCATTCATTAGTTCTAAATAAAATAACACACGTAAGTAATAATAAAATATTACGAATAAAGAACAAAATAAATATATTTTTGTTAAAAAAATCAAGACAGTCCGAGACAAAGCTATCGCATGCGGCGCCCATGCTCGACCGCACGTTGCTTGTTCACCAGATGTCGTCAAAGATCCCTCGCCGACTGATTTACAGCCTCTCGGGTCGCGGGCGCAGGTTTTTGTACCCATCGGCTATGGGTTTACGACCAAATTGACCCTCACTGAACAAATACTGGGGTTGTGTGGTCCATTTTATTTGGTGATGACTGAGTAGTCTTGATCCTGACGGGATGACTCAGCCGGAAGCTTTGTTTTGAATGAAATCAGTTGGCAGTGATTTAGGTTGGGTTTTATTGATCTTTATTTACCATAATCCGAATTTGTATCCAACCACTGCTCTTCAAACGGTGAAGGAAAACATTGTGAGGAAACCGGCATGTCCTAGAACTAAAAATTCGAAGATATGTGACATCCATCAAATCCGCACTGGGCCCGCGTGGTGAATTAAGGTCCACTACCTCTATCACAGAGAGGATGCCTGTTTCCCAGCAGTGCGAATATAATAAGGCTGATGATGGTGATGATTAATTTACATTGTATATTTGTATTTGTACACCAAAAACTTAATATTTTTTATCCATATCTTACTTTTATTCCGTACCAAATCTATTGCGACGAAGTTTTGGTACTGAAACTAAGCTGAAACTTGACATTGCAGCCAATTTACCTACGTCCGAACCGGCCATTGTGTGCCACTGTGAGCCACTGTGACCCATTTCCTGTTCTCCTGTGAGCTAAACTAGGTTATTGTGAAATAGATTACTTTGGGTATTCAAAATTTAGATACACGTGTTCGTGGTCTTCCTTGTTTGCAACTTAATCCGAGCCTTGTAACTGTGTTAAATAAAGTTGGAACGTTAGACTGCCGGTCAGTTGTAACACTTTGACCTTTAGTTGTCCAAGCGAAACATGGAGTTTTAATTGAATCAAAGTTCAGCTTTCACTGGTTTTATTGCTAGCGGCTTACCGAACTAAGAACTTGCCTAAAAATTAAATAAGAAATCACGTTAATCGGATAAGTTATCATCGAGTTGTAACCATAATTGGCAGACAGATTATGGATAATTGCCGAGTCTTACTTACGTAGGACTGCATTTTTGCTTAAGAAACTGTTTTAATTGAATTGATAAGTGGAAACAATTAAGTTAGGTACCTATTAACATAGACTACAGCTTGGCTTATAAGTTCGTCGTATTTAAACTTATATTTATTTATTACTAGCGGACGCCTCGTGGTTTCACCCGCGTAGTTCCCGTTGCCGTGGGGATAAAGGAATAAAATGTAGTCTATGTTACCCGGGGCAAAGATAATATAATACTAGGTAGCTTCCCACCAGTGAAAGAATTTTTGAAATCGGTCCAGTAGTTTTCAGTTTATTCGCTACATACAAAAATCCAAATCTTTCCTCTTTATGATATTAGTATAGATTGAAGAAAATATTTCGTATGTAATGCTGTTGGTGTACCTTACACTAACAGCATTACATACGAAATAGTTTACAGTAAACAATGAAAAAATTATGTTGCTGGTATGTATACCTATAACAGCTGTATGCAGCTTACACCAGAAATATGGTCAGAAACACAGAATTATTTAGAAATATTGATATTTATCTAAATTTAAATAAAACATAGTACCTAAAAATAAAAACAGGCGGAATAAAAAAAAAATAGGATGTAAATAATCGTAACTATCCTAAGTTGAAGGATTTGCATTTCCCGTAAGTACCTCCGAGACTGTTCTTCTAAACTTATTGAGTGAAACACCGTGTAAGTCAGTGTCTGGTGTTGTACAAAAACTATTGTAGCTTCTACACGTGCGGAGAAGTGGAGCGTTGACGCCTAGGTTGGTTTTGCGGAATGGAATATGGTGATGGGATGTGTGGATAGTTTAATCTTAAGTTATTGTTACCCTCTAATTTCATTGCTGCCAAAAAACATGACATATGTTGGTAGTTACGGCTCCCGTAAATGCAACGATGCTTTTTAACCCCGACGGAAAAAGAGGTGTGTTATAAGTTTATAGTAAGTGTATAGCTGTGTGTTTGTGTATCTGTCTGTGGCATCATATCTACTAAACGGATGAACCGATTTTGATTTAGTTTTTTTAGCTTGCGTGTTATTAGCTATGTTTGTTAAAAGTCGGTACAGCCGTTTTAAAGTTTTGGGCGTTTTACTGTTTAAATCGGGCAGTTTTCGCAAGATATCGTGTCATAATTATGAGTCCAAGAGATTTTCGATCGAACCGTGTCTACTATTAGATAAATTATATAGTATGAAATAAAAATGTGTTGGTGGTTTATAAATTTTACTTGGCATAAAGTTTGTTCTAAAACTGCTCTACTGGCAGACAGAATCCTAAACAAAAAATAAAATCGTTGTCGCATTCTCTTGTTTATCCAGACTGCGAATCCTTTTATATCATGACGGCACAAAACAAAGTTGGAAAAAATACGTTTTATATGACACAATAATATTCAAACCCTAATTGCTAACGCCGCCACCGCGCGGACACTGCAAGTCTTCGTCCATTTTATTATTCAGGCGATCAATACATGAAAAGGCATGCAACGGTATCTACTTACTACTTATATTTAAGTAGTAGGCTGTTGCAGGCATTTCAAATAAATCCATCAAAGATCACTTGCAGAGCAGTGTATTACTATCCTGGAGACAAAGGACACAATGCCACGTAGGGTCATTCCATCAGCAATATCGGTTGTTAAAAAGTAAAAAATGTACGGAATAGGGGTGTTTCCTGTCGGTAAAATATAATTCTATTAAGTCCGTCAGTGAGATTATCAAATAATATTGGACACGTATTTTTTGCTTTACCAAATCAATAAAAAATTACAAAGTTAAAGAGCATCAAAGTTCAGAAGTGGGCGCTTGTGATGTCACTAAGGCAGTATAAAGTGCAACTAGCGGTGTTTCACGATATTTCAATGCATTAAATCGTGTGATGTGTCAAAAGAAAATACGTGTTCAATATTTTTTATTAATTAAGACGAACAAAAAGCAAATTTTCAGTAAACTAGCCCTGCTAACGAAATGTCACAGGTCAATACCAAACATTTTGGATTTCTTGACCATCTTTACCAGCCTGCGTTAGATTGTTTCAAGAATTTCTAGAGTTACAGGTGCCAAGCCAATAAACAAATTTTTTGAAACGACCGGTATCTGAAACGCTTGGCTATTTTTAACCGACTTCCCAAAAAGATGATCATAATTATGATGTTTTTTTTTATTTTGAAAATTATTTTTGTGTTTGAAAGAGTACTTCCCCGAGTTCTTCATCAGATCTTCACCAAATCTTCATTTAATTTCACGAAGGCACTTAACTTAAAAGTGAAGTGAAGTCTACAGAAAAATACAACCAACACTACAAAGTGAAAAATAACTTAAATTTATCTCAAAAAACGAAAATAGGATCTCCGCATTCCAAAATCGAAGTTACTTTTCACTGTGTTTTTATTTGGAAGTCGGTTATATTTTTTTGTATCTACTTCTCGGCAATCTGAAAAATGTGTTTACCATCGCAATATATAATTCGCCTGTATATTTATTTGTACTAGAATTCATATTTTCGTGGCAAAAATATCACCGAAATACCACACAATTTGTCAATGCAAATTGTGTGCCCGACTGTTTTGTCATTTCCTAGAAATATAGGGTTTCATCCACATATATTCGGTGGGCACGTGCATTCTGATTTAATATTGATTTAAGCGATATTTTCGGGGTCGAACTGTGGATAAAAATTGAATTCGAAAGGTCGAGATGGCCTGCTGGTTTCCTATTTCCCCACTGGCACTAACTTTTGAACAAAACACCGAGCGAAATAAGCATACCTCCACGTGCAATGAAATAATTGATTTGCACGTGGAGGCTCGATTAACTGAAGATAACTTTAAAGTTTTCTCCAGTTAGTTTATTCTTCAGTAACAAGTAGAAAATAAGTGCATCAGTAATATCAGTTCTTCGTAGAACATTATGCCTGAATACATCGTATAACAACCTTAAGTTATAGATCCGCTATCTGATAATGATTTTAGTTTTTCAATAACATCGCGTATCGTAATTATCAAAAAATCCTCTGTTGATCTGTCCAAGCAGCATTTTTCTAATTAATAGATTTCGGATTAAAATAAAAACCGGCCAAGTGCGAGTCGGACTCACGCACCGAATGTTCCGTACAAACCTCAGCTGAAAGTTATTATAGACCTGAGTATTTGATTTGAATTTCAATTTAATACCTCTACGCGTTCATGAGGAAAGGGTTAGTAAGTTTATAATTATTAAAAATATTATTATTATATGATGTAACTAAAATTTACGGTTTACGTACCAAATTCTAAGTTCACGGGAAGTACCCTGTAGGTTTTAATTTCCCTGCGAGTGTCGAAAATTTGCGGCATAAACGGCTGTATCTTTTGATTGCGTTGGCTTAGAAGTTTGATTTTTTCACAGCTTTAAGGATCAGTAGACCTGAGTATTTGATATAAATTTCTCCGTCCGTCCGTCAGGGTCTTAACAGACTGACAGACGGACGGACGGACAACAAAGTGATCTTTTAATGGTTCCGTTTTTTCCCTCGGGGTACGGAACCCTAAAAACACACCAGATTGCTATGTTTACTAACCTATTTTTGAAAATATTTAGTTATTCATTTAAACTAACAATGTGCCTATACTGAAGAGAGCAATTTGAAAAAAAAATTGATGCTGGAAAATCTCATAGTTAAATTTTACTTGATAAACAGCATCGATTTTATTATTACCGGGTTTTTTGTTTTTCGTCTATAAACCAAAATGTATGATTTTGTCAAACAGCGGCACTACATACTTGATTACTGCTGAACGGAGGTGTAGCCTCCGCCTCGTATGTGCGACACATTTCATTCTACAAATTGGTATTAGAATTTCTTTTTATGCCAATTTGCACGTCAGATTCTTGTGGGTAAATAACACATTGATAACACCTTTTAGGCTTGTAGAAGATAAATTGGCTATTTGTTAGTAATAATTATGAATAATTTATGTTCAACAGTGACCTTATTTCGTTGACGTATTTATAATAAATGAATAATAAAATAAAATAGATTTTAAAAACATTGTGTATTTATTGATTTTGAAACTTGAGAATATTTTCGGGCAGGAAAAGTTACAGTTTGAAATGGTTTTACTTCGATATAAATGTTTATTTTAGTTAGGAGGTAGTTGGTTTATCGGTTTTTAGGGTTCCGTACCCGTATTCTTGTCACTCACGTGTCCATCCGTCTGTCCGTCATCTGTCACACAGGTTTTACAGCCAAACGGTTAAAGTTACAGTCTTCAAATTTTCACAGTATAAACATGTTGATCCAAAGCTAAACAAATTGTCAAAAAATATTTTTATTGTTTTTAGGTGGGGCTCCCATGCAGTTAAAGGGAGGGGCGTGAAAAGTTTTTGACATACCCCATCGAGTGTGTTATCGTTATTCAGAACTTGTTGAATAGATAAATACTGTATTTAAAGTTTTACAAAATAATGGAAAACAAAAGATATTTTTACAAATTTTTGTTCTGAAGAATTTTTGACTTCCCATTGACATGTGAACTTCTTTTTCCTATTACAACCAATTTAACTTTGCGGTTTAGTACGGAACCCTAAATGTGCGAAGTCCGACACAAACTTGGCCGGATTTTTAACTGAATTGTAGAGAAGTGTCGCGAAAATTCTCAGACGACAACTTCACACCTTTGTGCCTTAAGCAGTAAGGTTTGTAGGTGACCACGAAGCTTTCGTAGATATACTTAGGTACGTAATGGACAAAGTTGTTATGTTTGGATGCTTTTCCTTCATATATCATACAAAATGGGCCTTATCTAGCACAGATTGCCAATTAAAAAACAAAAATATCTTAAAAACTCAAGCATAAGTATTTACTATCCCTTTACTTCGCAATTCGAAAGAAGCCGGCCTTCGGGGTTATTATTTTCCCAAAAATACGCGTTACCCAACTCGACAACTGTTTACAATTGTTAGTACAAAGCTTTATTGCTTATTTGTTACGTAGATTGAGTCGACCGGTGTCGAAATAGATTTTCGACAGACTGGAACATAATAGCCGTGTCTTACGGACAATGGTGGTATGCGATTTGTAATGAATGTTAAAGAGTGACAGTACATTTGGGTTTGTAGAATTGTAGACTGTATGTTCAGAGCACGTATTTAGTGCGTAGCTGTAACAAGTGTCAACACCGATGTAAATATCATTCAAATGATTGAATTAAAATGTTTGAGGTCATGATTTTTGTGGCAGTTGATATAACCGTCACAGATATAGATATATGCACCTAATTCCAGGGGCGTAGCTACTGCCGTATCTACCGTATCAATTATAGCCCCCCCCCCCCCCGGGCCACGGGGGCCCCCGACGTGCTTATGCAAAAATTAATATAAACATCCCAATTTTTTTTTCGGCTGTCTTTACTGTCGCTATTGTCCGTAGAGCCAGACACTTTAGAAAAACTAAAGTCATCATCAGCTATAAATGATTTAATAAATCAGTTTGTCGAAAAAAAGGCAAGGAGAGTGTTTTAATTTGAATTGTTTGTAAACATTTTGGAAAAGTGATAGATAGATAATTATGATGAATAATTAATATTTATTTTAATTTTATGCAAACTTTACCCTTCATAAGGGCTCCCAAACAAATTTTATACGGGGCCCCGCCAAGGCACGCTACGCCACTGCCTAGTTCTTTCATTGTACACAAACATTGTTACTCAACTCTTTTATTTATACTATTTTTAATTAAACATAGTCTGATATATCGTATTGCAACCTTTGTAAACAACAGGACTAAAGGCAAACACTAGATGTTTCCGGATGATGTATTTTTAGGAACAAAGAAAAACAGTAAACCCTGGTTGAAGTGCATTTACAGACAATAATAAAATTGATCATCGGAGGAGCTCGTGGCTAAGTAATAACAGCCGCACGGGTCGATCTTCAAGGTTAAGCAACGCTTGACGAGGTCGGTCCGTGGATGGGTGACCATTTCAACATACCGAGTTTCCTCCGTGCCTTGGAAAGCACATTAAGCCGTTGGACCCGGATGTCATTTGAAGGTCTTTGAAAGTCGTTAAGGGTAGTCAGAAATTTGAGATCTGACACCAGTCTAGCCAAGGAGTACTGTGTTACCAAGTTACTGGGTTGTGGAGGTCAGATAGGCAGTCGCTCCATGTAAAACACTGGTACTCAGCTGAATCCGGTAAGACTGGAAGCCGACCCCAATATATTTGGGCAAAGGCTAGGCAGATAGATAATATACTTGATCGTCGTAACGTATAATTATAACAGAAATTTGCCATGGATTCCTTCATAAAATACTGACAGGGGGAAATTAAAATAGACATAAAAACAAACAGGACCAGACCAGGAGGCCAGTACCATTTTCCGCCAGCCCGTACGTTGTAAGGTTCCTTCTGCAGGAAACCTTTACAGTACCTACAAGATGATAGGGTTAAAGGCGTGTTTAGGCTAGATACCGATCGAACCGTAAAGTTTTGTTGGCAATAGCTACGTGTGTGCACGCCCTAAAGCGAAAGTACTGCAATGACCAAATCCACAGCAACAACACACAAATTACTATAATAACTATTCAAGAAAGAGCACGAATCGTTTATTTAAAAGTTCCGTTAACTTCAATAAATTGATTTAATTATTTTGTATGTGTACATAACCTAACAAGACATTAGAACTGTTTGCCCAAATGGAGCAGCAGAAGTATGGTCTTACACCCACATTTTGTAAGATATCACACTAATATTATATAGGCGAAAGTTTGTGAGTGTGTTTGTATATTTGTTACTCTTTCACGCAAAAATTGCAGAACGGCTCTGGGTGAAATTTGGTAAAGAAATAGATTATTCTCTCGAATAGTACAGAGGATACCTTTTATCCCGGCAATATGTTCCCTTGGCATAATTTTCGACATTCACGCGGGCGAAGCCGCTGGCAGAAAATAGTATTGCAACAAATGCCACGTAATAGATTATTACCATTGACCAAGCTAACTTTAGCCTCCAGGGTACCAATGAAAATTTTCAAATGGAAGATCTTATAAAATTTTGTTTGACCAGGGAATCAAACCTATGTCCCGATTACCCCACGCATTTGTGGCCACTAAACCAGCACTGCATGGCGAGCAATTTTAAGTTCCACTTTAAAAAGTAAATTCTGTGATCACAGTTGTGAGTTTCTGAAAAACTATAAAACCTTTTGGTACACAGAGGGCTTTGTGCGACAAAATTTCTTTAAAACTTAAACATGCTAAGTACCAAGTAAAATGAAAGGATCTAATACTTATCTATTTGCCCGAGAATCTGACCATTTGACACGATTTACCAGAATTGAGTGCCATTATATTCTTGGTAAAATTATTCTTTAAAGGTTTAAGTACTAAAGTCTGATACCGAAAAAAGTTTTATAAAACTTGTGGGTGAGTCCACGTCTATCGTTTAGCGAAGCTTAGGATACCTCTGAAACCTCTAAAATAATGGTTTTCATAAAAATTCTTCGTATTCATCGGTATTTTGGCCAACAAATTCACAACCGCTTCCTATGGAAACCTAAGCCTTACTAATCATGGAATGACTAAGCTCCATATTCCATTTCAATTTAAAGGACCTGCACTCCGCTCAGTCTCTATGGCGACGGAAAAAAACCTTATCCATAAACGTGATCCAAACTAGCAAATACTGGTTCGATAACAGATTCGAACTGGAGTCGAATTGGTGCACATACCTTGGAATAAGCCTAAGTAGATACTAGAACTATAGTCGTGACCTTATAAGAAGTCGGATTTGACAGCTATAAAAATACTTAATCATTATTAAACTTGTTGCTTACGAATAATACTCGTTGTTATAGTGTATGTGTTACATAGTAATTAATTAGGTTTGTGAATTTGATTTTTTATTTCTTAAGTACAATGTTATAGCGGCATGTAAAATGAGGAACGTCATCGGACTTCTTAGATGTAGCTGATTACATTGAACTAACTTAAGAGCACTGCCTAACCTTTTGGGGAAAACAGGCGTGTAGTTATGTGTTTATTAAGCCAGATAATTATCCATCATCAACGCATAATATCAAGAAACACCGATGAACGATAAATTCTTCCATATCACCGCGCGGTTCGATACAAAAACAATAAAAAAGTGAGTGGTTTTGTTCGAAACAGTTCACAAAGATTGAGCAAGTTCCTCTCAACGATACTTTCATAAACTTAAAAATAAGACCAAGGTTAATTAGCTCAGTACGAAAACTTGGGGCATGTACTAGTTTAGTGTTTAATCATGAACGAGTGTTATGCAAAGCTTTATAAAAAAAAATTGCTGACGCAGGTGTTATACTGCATATAAAATTATTTATTTCACACACATCACATCATCAACCTTTTAATGTTCCCATTGTTGAGACACAGACCTCCACTCTCACTATAAATACTACTTATAAATATATGGTACTGATGAAAATGGTAACATCGAACTGATCTGATGATGAAGCCGGAAGGCACTACTCAGAGAAGACTAAAAATTTTTGTAGCGTGTATTATATTTCCAGTCCTACTAATATTACAAAAAAGGGAGGGTCTGTGTTTTTGTGAGTTCATGTTTGTTACTCTAATTCACTATATTGACAGAACCAATTAGTACTCGTACGAAATTTCAGCACACAGATTGAATAATACCGAAATTAAATATAGAACACTTATTAGGTTCATAAAAAAGCTGGCCTAGAGTGCGAGTGAAACCACGGACCAGAGCCAATAGTAAAAATATACTTTACAGCAAAGATTTTCTTCTTGAATTAATCAGATAATAATAACGGAGGAGTAGGAAAAAAACATATTTCCACTTGCCTCCATATCAAGCAGGAGACAGAACAAACAAGGCCATAGGCACAAAGACTCGTTTCAGGATTCTTGATTGTACATATTCGTAGTCAGATTTAGAACATTGACATAAAGGCGAGGCGAGCTTGAAGAAAAATAATTTACTTTTGAAGTTATCATGTCCTGTAAGAAATTGGGTAACACTGTGACGAAAGTCACGGGTATGACGAGACCCTTGAATAATTTCTCTGCGCAGCACTCTAGACCGGGAAAGACTAAGGATCTCAGCATCGTATATCCACCTTCACTAATAGCTCATCAAAACAAATCAGCTTCATCAATGCATAAAAATCCGGTTCATATGCCGCAAGATTACGATATGCAACTATTCTTAATTCAGCAGAGATAAATTTCAATCATCTGTATCTAATTCAGTCACTGCATGTCATTATGCTGGCCGATTGTTTATACAATCTGCAATAGTAGCAACTATTGCCTCTTCGTCGGCATTGAATATCTTTTGAACTATTGTTTAACTGGCCATGTGTTAGACGGACCGTCACAAAAAAAGGAATTCGTCGTGACTAAACGCTTATGTCATGCAGCATGCTTATCTGGTAAAATTACCATCTGGATATTAGACGCGCGTGATCTTCGGAGAAATGGAAAAAGATATTTTTTTTTGGTGATTTCTAGAGTCTTGTGGAAGTTAGTATTGTTACTTTGTATTGTGAGAATAAAATTTGCTTATTCGTCTGGAAGAAAGATAATTACGCAATAACATTGCTACGGTCCAATCAAATATAACGATTTCATGAAAACAAACAATGATTTGCTGCAACTGAATATCCTTAGGTTTCCTATAGAAATATTATAGAAAACAAAGCAAAGATTTCATAAGGTATCAGGCTTTGAGAATGTTGAACAGAATAATAGAATCTCACTTTGATTGTATTGTATTCTTTTTCTTACTTTATTTTATTTTACCCTTGCTGGTACTTGCATTACATAAATGTCCGCACACGTGTACTTTTTAATGGTATATTTATAATAAAGACACTGTTGAAAAGCTGTTTTCTGAGACATAAAGATTTTCTCACTGCATTCCAGTATTTTGCACGATATTTCTCATTCAAAAACACAATACTGATTTCAGATAAATATCGATATCCCGGTATTTTCGGTACCGAATTCAGGTAAATATCGACTATTTATGTCACTTTTCTGGTTAGATAGAGTTAGAGGTTCAGAGGTTATTAATTATTATTTTGTAGACAACTGCCAACTTTTAGTCAAAATAGTATTCAACGAAAACATACATTAAAGCATTCACTTATCTATGTAAGTCTATACTCTCAGTCAGTTATCGCATCAATTATTTACTGTGGGTACAAAATAATAAAATATTTTTCGAAAAGTGTTTAATAAAATGTTTATTTCACTCCCATGACTTATTTGTATTATAGAACTTTTAAATGAAAAATTCGTGTATAATATAAAGTTCATAATTATGCGGTACTAGCTCTTTTAGGTACTGGTTTTGTTATATCTATGGATATGGATGTTATGGATGAGTGAGATAATGAGTTCGCAAAAACAACAACGTAACAAAACTCTTGTCACTCAGTTTTAAGCACAATATGCTTACATAAGTAACCCGATGAAAAGAAAATCCTCTCTAGTAAAAGGAATACTTCTTAAACAGTTGTAGGCCAAATCAAGATATTTTCTTTAGCTCCGCCAGTTTAGAACAGAGCTATATCTATTTTGACTCAAGAATTAATGTCTGTCGCTCACTCATGATAAATACTTCAGTTTTCATTTAGATTTTAACCGTCTTTTCTACATCTTTGTCCAGCAGCACTGTGGGCAATCGTCATTCTTGCCCAGGTCAGTCGGAACAGAAACATTATATCTCTATCTATTTTTTCTGTATCCAAATCGTAACTGATCTTTATAATATCCACTATCTGTTTGGTCATCTCATTGCAATCTGGCCTTAAAAAGTCGTGGTATTCATTCGCCTAGTCAAAATATGTTTTCGAATTAATGCTGATAAGTTCACGAGCAACTGACGTATGTTGCATAGCTCCAATTTTGTTACATAAACATCAAAGTCTTATCGACTAGTCGCTATGGCATTTGTCGGCTCAACTATCGACCGCCGAGCGAATCGGGACATCGGAATTATTCGTCGTAAACATCTCACGTGTGGTTTCATGAATGAAATGCGCGCCGATTTAATTTTTTAAAACTTATGAAACAACTAGCATGGTTTTATTTATTAATTTAAACATACATTTATTAATAAAACTAATTGGAATTTAACTTATTCTAAATACTGAAAATTAAAACCGGTATTTTAAGCCCGTCATTTGGTCCGGTATCCCGGTTTGCGACCCCATTCGGTTTAGCTGTGAGATAGCCCTACCTACTAGAGAAAACCGTATTTCGTGATTAGAGGATAATATTTCACGTGCTGGTCCTTATCGGCCGGCAAATGATACCTAAATACATAGTCACTATGCAGAAAGGAAACTTCGCGATACCGACACGTGCTAGGGATGAACTTGAAAACCCGTGGCGATATTTTGGGTGGGATTTAAAAGTGAAAAATTTCATTTGTCAATGGGAGGGTTTTTAGAAAGGTCAAGTTCACGTTCTGTCATTTCAATTTAGCGTTTCTAGCCCAAAAATATATGGGTGTGCAGTTTTTGTCCAAGCTTATTTCCATCAAAGTCACGGTGGGTTTATTTAAGTACAAACCCGTGTATTGATTTCGACTTTGGTTTTTCGAATCAGAGGCAATTTTAGATTTTCTGCATAGTTTTAATCCTTGAATATAAATTAAATTAATTTTATGGAAAATATGAAGTACCCAAATGATTTTAGTTCAATTGAAGTCACTGGAAAGACCGATTTAACTTTCCAGCTTGATGGAACTTTTAAGGTGTTATCAGGTGAACTAGTCAAGTGATTCCAAGTTTAGTGAAGAGAAGCTCGCAACGGGCTACTCACATTTGCCTGCATTTCTGTTAATGAGTATAACCATTGTCACTCGAATTGTATGGATATCGATATTTCGCCTCTAATGAACATCGAGATTATGTATTGCAAATTCACATCCGATGTAGGTCGTAAGGGAAATGTGGTGATTACAGGAACTCGGTCAATTTGCTCTTGGGGCTCCCTAAGTTCTTTTTTTTTGTTACGAGACTATAAATAAAACAAAATTGTGGATGGTGAAGTAGATTATTGTTGCAATGTTCTTTATTTTTGTTACGAAGTTATTTTTTCAATGATAGTTTTGATGGGACGCAGGAGTGTCATTCTGAATTTCGAAGTTAATTATTTCGACACAGTCTCAATTTCGAAGAACAATAGTTCGACTTCTCATTGCTTCGACAGAACATATATTCGACTAGCATTAGTTCGACTGATTATACTTCGACAACACAAAGTTCCTTAATTTTTTTTAATGAGAGTATATATGTTGTGTATTTATGTTTTATAAACCTTGTATTGTTTTTTTTTAAAGCTTTGTTTCTATGTAGGTAACGATTATTATTAGCTCAATTGATGTATTCCTTGTTTGATTATATGATTTAAAGCCTACTTTACATAGTAAGTGATATAGGCAGTCATTGCGGGTAGCACCCGGGTAAGGGTGGCACAGGAGCGTGGGAGTATATGAAAAGAGAGGCCTTTGCCAAGCACTGGGTGAAGTCAGGCTGCACCCTCACCCTCATCCGGGTGAAGATTACACAATAAAAGTTCGACTACTTCAACGTTAAGCAAGCCTTAATATACAAGGAACTATTCAACGGTGCTTGAAATGCTAGTCGAGACAAGTCGACAATGTAAAGTAGTCTACCAACTTGTTTTAGAAACTAGGGACGCTATAAGGATTCAGTCCTACCTACAAAGAACAGAAAATCAAAGTAACAATGTGTAAGAAACCTAACAATTTTCTTCCTACAATAAGTTATTTTATAAGGAAACATTTATCAGTACAAGTTATTTTTATGGCTTCGTCAGTAAGCTCCTTGCCATTGTGCAATATAAACTTTTGACACGCGCACACTTCTTATTGCAAAGCTTTGAGGTATATACGTGCTTCTGATACAATGGTATTCACCCACCTCGCACACCATTGTGCAAACTTGAGTTTCTTACATTTGTGTATTTTCTTCATTTCCTTCAAGGTACTTACATATATGTTTGTTAAAGTACCATCTACAAGGACGCGGTTTGTTTATGGTCTCGTTTAATAAACATGATTTTGAGTGAAAAGAAAGGATTTTCGCGAGTCGAGTGCAACGTACTCATCCACCTATGTCCTACGTACATCTTTAAGTTAGTTCCCCATGCTTCAGTAGACAGCTAAAATGTGGGCGACCGTGTCGTTAGCAAAATAAATTCATTTTAAAGTGTAACGTATCAGAAATTGTTTCCACTTGCAAGAACTGTAATAATTGGCGTTAATGATCGTACGTGGAAAAATTGTTTGAAAATTGTAAAAATTGAAAATGAAATTGATGAAAGTTTCCGGTAATTTTATACACGTGCTACGTAATTGGCCATGGCTTCAGGGCCAAGGATAAAAAATTAAAAGCTGGACACGAGCTAATGCGAAGCCGGCGTGCAACGAGGGATGAGATTTTGCTGACAGAGGCTTTGTGAGCAGGTTCATTTTTTGCAGAAAAAAACATGTTTAGGGATTTTTGGGGTGAAACTTATGTGCCGGCGTCACCTACATACTTATTTGATGTTTAATTAGTGGTGGCCTGTTTATTACTAGCGGGCAGTTATGCCAAAGTTTTAAGTTTTGGCTTCTGTCGGCAGTCCCCATGACTGCCTATTTTTACCCAACTGCCGAAGGAGGGTAATGTCACACATCATCGCTTAACATCAGGCGAGATGGTGGTCAAACGCTAGCATAAAGTAAAAAAAAAAAAAAAAAAAAATTTTTATCAGTGTATGTATGTACGTTTGTTCCTATGTGTCCCGGTGTTCTTGAGATCGTCGTCTTTACCTTTTTTATTTGACAAATCAAAAGTAACTCTATGGTTTATTTGAAAAATACTATTTGATTTGATTAACCCTGCGAGTGTCACTGACTACATTAAAATTGGAAAATAGAAGAATGGCGGATTTTGAGTGCCATATTGTGGGGACCCCATTTTTTTTTCTTCTGGTCCCATTGTGTTGAGTATCAAAATAAAGGGTTTTAAGAGGTGATTTCATAAATATAGAACGGTTATATGTTTAAATGTACCTAATTCGAAAAAAAAGTGTTAACTAAAGAGTTATAAATAAAAAAAGTAATTATAAAAATCATATTACCCGTATGCTTAAGAAGCGAATTAAAAAGACGTAAACAAGAAGAAAATCATGCTGTGCAGTCGGAGTATACATCTGGTTTTGGTCAGCCAGCTCACGAATATATATTATATAAAATTACTTCGGGGCTCTCCTATATGTATTTCTTGGACAAGCAACCAGTTGTTGTTGTATAGGCAGCGATGGATTTATCATTTACCTGAAACAATAAAAAAATAAAAGTATTACAAAAAAATCAAACAGAAATTTCTCATACATAGTTTGTATGCAGCATCTTAGAGCTCTCAGAGGTATGTGCGTAGGCAAACTAATGCGTGTTCATTGGCACACACACACACGCAGGTGCAGTAGAGATTGTATGTGACGTACGCTATGACATACTAGTTTTGTTATCCGGTTTCAAGAAAAACTATTTTATAATAAACTTAGAAATGGTCCTGAGAATGTTATTGAAACGATGATCTAGTAAAAGTTTACAAATGATAGCGAACCTCGAGGTTCTTTAGGCGGCATCCTCGCCAGGTCGGTGCGACATATTCTTTACCAAGCGCATACACGTACAGCATATCTGTAAAGATTCGGTACAGAAGCAAACACGCCTCGATCTGGTGAGGAAGGCGCCTTAGATAGGATTTCCGGATTGGGTATTGCCGATAGAGGCGTATTGTATTGATTACATGCAGCATACATTTTTGAGACAACTTTTTGAATTTCTGGGGGCTTTTTCTTCAGGTTAAACTTTAACAAACCTTGACTGTAGTAGTCAAGGTTTACTGGTAACTAGAGACAGGTCATGGGTTGGATATTCGGAACGATTAATTCGTTGTTATTGGGTGATGCGCACTCGAGTTTGTTGGTTTACATACCAACTAAAATATTTTTTATACTTAGTAATATTTTCTCCCACAGTAAACATTCTTGAGAAAACTTTTCACAGTCATCTGCGAGATTTTCCTTTAGGTTACAACGATATTATTATTATATTTTTTTTTTTTCAACTTTTCCCCACACTAGGAATTTCTTCCTGTATCGTGGGTGCGTTTACAAACATATAAACTCACTTACATAAACACTCAGAGCCGGAACAAATATTTGTAGGTCATACAAATATTTGTTCCGTGCGGGAATCGAACCCGCGCCACGCAGCGCAGCAGTCAATCGCTCAACCACTGCGCCAACCATGCGCCCGAAATAACTACGTCAAGTCATATGTTGGCAACATCTTCTACCTGTGTACTACGCACACGCCAAGCCATTTATCACACGTGTCAATTTCAAACAATCCTTCTGCAGCAGGGAAGTCTGCTATTAACATTGACCGGCTTCCGTTGACGCATTCCTAGCATACTGAGATGTAAGATATAACTTTTGTTCTATTGTTATCAGGTTGTAAAGGCTCTAATGGGCAGGTTTTTTAAGTAGTGTCACGGATTTGGGTATTAAGTTATAGTTTCTACTTCTGTGTTTATACTTCTGAGTTAAGAATCGGATGTTGAGAATTTGTTAAACTCTATTTTATCCTGAAAAAGTGACAATATTTAGAATTATAAGTGAAGTTTGACACGTTCTTCACTCCAAATTCTCAATTCAGAAACTAATATTCGTAGAGTCTACGGATACCCTGATTGCTTCCCCTTAGGTCCCATAGACACATTGCGGTATACAGTGATCATAGTGCATATATACAAAAAGACATTGACAAAAAGTCCATTAAACATTCAGACAATCGTTACCGCTGACGTTGATATAATGTCGTAAAATAGTGAATGAGTGCTGGGTCAACGGTAACAAAAGGTGAAAGTTTAGTTTAGCTATGATGCCACAGACAGATACACAAACACACAAGAAAACACATCGAACTTTTAACACCCCCCTTTTTCCGTCGAGGGTTACAAATGCAACCACTTTCTCAGGTTCACGCGATCTGGCAGGCTGAACGCGTCGGAGCGAAGTGAGCGGGCGTTGTTTGTAACCTGCAGCAGACTAAGCTGCCTGGAGCCTGTTGTATCTCGAAATAGACCTTTTGCTCTGGTTTCAGATTTAGGTCAGAAGTCTTGTAGGGTTAAGACACATGATATACCATTGGCGATTAATTGCTGCGACTGCACTCTAGACTAGTCGTAAAATCGGGTACTTATGAGTATCAGTTTTGTTTTGTTTGTGTGTTTTGTTTTAGCATGCATCCACAGTAGCCGTGAATTAAATTTCCTAAGCTATATCTCATCGCTAATCTACTCGTAGTATTTTTTTTTAATTATATGAATATGTCCCACAACTGGGCAAAAGTCTCCCCCATAGCCGTTTCCGGCCAATCACCCGTAAACTCATTATTAGAATTGATGAAATGATCGTTTTTGAAAACATGGCTAGGTTGTGTGCTTTCGACCTAACATGTCTTGTGACAGTTCATCTGTTGAACATTCCTCGCCTGCCAGAAAAATGCTTAGCCTGGAAAGCCGGTGGCTCAATTATGTCTGACGGGGTTTTAAAGAGCTTAGTTCCATCTGTCGATTCAAACGCATTGAAACTGAAAAGTTTAATATGCTGACCAAATTAATTTTGGCCTCTCCAACAGTGACTTTTGAAGTCAGCTTTGGGAGGCCTGACTGCTACTGATAGTTCCTGAAGTGACGTCATCACAAACGGACAGACTTCACCAGTATCTCAGATTGTCTATGATAATGTCGTGTACCATTGTACCAGTCACGGCTAGCCGACTCGCTGATAAAACAAGTTTTCGCAACGTTTTTTTTTATGTTATACCGCCTTGCGTAGTTCGTATATCTTGAAACTATTGTTACCATAACAACGTTGTTTAATTAGTACAAGCAGAAGCGACTTGTTGCTTGGCTTTAAACTCTTGACTTGAAGTCATATTTAAGCTTGGCGTACACGGGCAGAGTTAACGGTAAAGTATCACGGTAGAGTACTAACTGTACCAATGGAGACAGTATTGGGAGAGTAGAGTACTAAAACTTGAGTGACTAGCCCCGCGGACAAGCTACTCAACCATTTGCCTTCCCCCACCACGGTGCCCACTCTACTGTACCGCACACTCAATCAAAAAATCAAAATCAATTTATTTTTATTTTACATGGGCCTACATGGGCACTTATAAAACGTCGACAAAAGGTGCACGGTTCGGGTTGGTCGTTTCCTATGGAGAAGAACCGGCAAGAAACTCCATACTTTATCGCCTACACTAGTTACTATACTAATTAAATATAAATGTGCTATGGGCCAAAGCTATATCTGATCACTTTCAAAACAAATTCCAGGTACTAGAGAAAAAGTCACCCTATGCTGCGATGCTATTGGTAGACGAATATAAGTCTGCGTTAATTTAGGTGGCGAGCCCTGCAAGCAGAAATAGTCCTTACGGTGGTCAGATATGGCTTTGGCCTATTGTACGTGTAGACAGCTCTACTGAAACTGGTAGAGTACTTGGAATTGGAAGAGTATTACGCTAATAGGAATGTTTCCTGGGCGGAAAAATGATAATTCTATTTAGTCCGTCAGTGAGATTATCAAATAATATTGGATACGTATTTTTTGCAAAACCAAATCAATAAAAAAATACAAAGTTAAAGCGCATCAGGAGTGGAGGCTTGTGACGTCACTAAGGCACTATAAAGTGTACTAGCGGCGTGACGTTTCACGATATTTCAACCTTATATCGTTGTCACTTGAAAAATATTGTCCAATATTTTTTGTTAATCTACCTGACGGACAAAAAACTAATTTTCAGTAAACTATCCTATTGAATGTAGCATAAACTCTTCCCGTGTAAACCAGGCTCTTTGGATTCACCCACTCGGCTAGTTTATCTTACCTTACCTTTGAGTAAAGTTCCTATTTACGGAGTTAGGTGTCTACGCTCCGAGTTTGCGTAGTACGATCAGTTACTAGTGTTACGCGAGGCATGATTATCTTTCATAATAATAGTAGTTACACAGATTGCCGTGGATGCGCTAGAGCCCCGTTGAATAAACACATTTCTAGGAAGACGTCCTCGTTAGTTTGCTGCATATTGATGGAATATGTATTTACTTATATAGTTTGCCCTATTTATTTAAACTGGATTATTAAAAGAGCTTCAGATACTTGATCCTCAAATATTTAAATTATAAAAACGGTGTTATTTGGTAACGGTATGACATCGTTTTGCTTGACAATATTTTTGGAAACGATAAAGTGTGATACTAAGTTGATTTTGAGTGCTTCGGCTTCGAATTAAAATGGAATCATCTAGCAACACATTAACTCCGGAAAACATTCTAAATGAAGCCGACAGTGTTATAGAAAATCTTTCAATTTCAATAATTAAACTTCTATTTTAACTGTTTGATATGAGTTTCTTTTATCTACTATTCCTATAGGTAATAGTTGAAAGAAAAGCAGATTATGCACCTCGCCTTAATTAATTTATATTGTGCTCGATACAATAATCTACTATTATGTTTAAGTTTACTATTTTTAAGATATTGATAGTTTACTTGCGTTCGTAATGGTTCAGTTCCACACCACCGAATATAATATTACTGGCTTCTGCCAGCGGCTTCGCCCGTGTGTATGTCGAAAATTTTCTCAATTTGCCCGGGATACTACTAAGACTATAATCTATCTCTGTGCCAAATTTCATCCAGATCTGTCCAGCCGTTTGAGCGTGAAAAAGTAACAAACACACACACACTTACAAAGTTACGCTTTTATAATATTAGTGTGAAACGCCTACGAAGGTGTATTCTTTAATAAATTTTTAAGAGGTCAGCAAAAATCATTGATTCATCAAACGGAACCGAAATTAGGTCTGGGTTGGATTCAATTAGTCAAGCCATCACGCGGCTCCATAAACATAAATGGTTGTGCCAACAAAAGTTTAATTGTAGCAATTGGTTGGAACTTTACTTCTAATTTGAGGTTCTTAGACCTTCGCGGACTTAGCATGAGAATATAGGAATGAGGTCGCTAATCCTGGATGGTACAAGTGAGGAGCAGTTAGCGGATTGTGACTATGTGGTTATTTTTCTTATATTAGTCGTGTTTGCGGTATAAATATATCCATTCCTTTCTTTTTATTTCTGTCTTTATCAATGTGGGTGCCAGCAGTACCAGCTTTACAATAGTGGCGGCTGAAAAAAACATGTAAGACAGAGAAATACTATGTACTAGCTTCAGCTAGAAGCTTCGCACGTGTGAAAGGCGAAAATTATCCCGAGGGAATATAAATATGCATCAAAGATTTAAATACTATCCCACTATTCAAAACACGTTTAAAAGAACATTATATATCCTCTCAAGTATGATCTGTCCAAGTGTATGTAAGAATCTTTATATTTTTAAAATATGTATTTATGTCAATATATACCCACAATAACAGTGTAGGTGCCCATGTTTTATATCTTAGTTTAAGTCGTTCACTTTTGTTCTCTTCCTGTTCCCACCCACTATTGTCTACATTTATTTTTCATTTTTCCTTTTCGCGGGTTCGCTGGTAGAAATTTCTTAAGAAATAAGCAGTTCCTTTGTACTGTAATATCTTGATGTGTCGACTTTATGTATTTTGTATACATGCATTATAAAATAAACAAAACAATAATTCCCGGGATTAAGTATACTATATTAGGATTAAGTATATATATATTTACTATGCCTCACTATAATCTATCTCTGTACCAAATTTAATCCAGATCCGTTCAACCGTGAAGAAGTAACACACGTTAGTGTGATGCCACAATTCGTCAATTATTGTCAAGATTTTCTTTGAGAATTCTGCTCTATTGAACAGTTGTCGGTCTATCAAATTATCACCTGCAAATTATCAGATTTCGCCTTTTAGGGGTTGGTGAACCAATAACAAAATTGAATAAGTTCATGTATGTGATATACAGGGTGACAATTCTTAATATTTACTTCGAAACCCACTGTGACAAAATAAACTCTGCAAGTAAATTATAACTCTGCAGGGGTTGACCTTTTGAGACCTCCCGTAGAAGATTTTTGCAGCTGATGACCCCATCTAACCCCTAGTTGCGTTTGATCCACGTCTTTTTGGCCAACCTGTATACCTATACTCCATTTGAAATAACATTAGACATGTTTCCAAATCTTGTTACAGCCCGTTCAACCGATTTTGAGTTCTATCCCGTAACAATAAGGATGACATAAAAAGCATAAACCTGTTACCAAAACCAACTGTTTACTACAGCTACTATTTGTCGTATCACCAACGCAATAGAAGTCAAAATCGGTTGAACGGGCTGTAAAATGGGCTAATTTAAACGTCGAATGTTATCGCAAATGGAGTTTACAAGTAGGCAAAAGTTTTACTACACGCACTTACATAGTACACTTATTTAATTGTACTATGTAAGTGCGTGTAGCGCCAAAACTTACGGCTTTGACCTATTTCCGCCTGCGATATCATAGAGCTAATACAAAACGACTAGATTTCAAAAATCACAAAAATAAAGTTTCTGAGATAATCAGTAATATGACGTCATAGTAAAAATATTCAGTCGTAGACAAACCTATAACTTGTTGTCAGTCACCATCTTGTAGTAACGGCATCTTTATTTGGTTTTGACGGCAATCGACACCGTTCTTACCGGTTTTTATTTACTCATTCCTATTTTAAAAATATTCGTTGCAAAATTAACAACAGCTTTTATTCCGTGACTTAAACCAAACAACCAAATTGTTCGCAATAGCACACCCAAAACAACTTGACCTATGCGACTTGCGAAAATGTAGGAGTTCAAAGACCAGCCGTTATGGTTGCTTGCTATCTGCGAAATTAATCAGCATGTCTGCTATTCTGTGGTACATGCGTTACTTCCATTATTGAGTCATGTAGTGGGACCATAGTTCAAATTCCTTTGTTTCAGTTCACATAAAAAAACGCTACATACAAGAACAAAAGTAAAATAAAAAAATAAAATCCCCGTCCGCTATTTTATTTCATGCTACATAATTTATCTAGTACATAATAGGTACGCTTCGATCGGCAATCTATTGAACACGTAATTATGACACGATATCTTTCGAAAACACCCCGATTCAAACAGTAAAACGCCCATAACTTTTGAACGGCTCAACCGATCTTATTCAAACCTAGCTAAGAACACTCTCTACAAAATCACTTTTCAAACAAAAAAAAAAACTAAATCAAAATCAGTTCATCCATTTAGGCTCTATGATGCCACAGACAGATACACAGCAACACACGTCAAACTTATAACACCCCTCTTTTTCCGTCGAGGATTAAAAAGATGGATCTTAAACTTTTAATATAAGATTAAATGCAGGTAACATAGAAGATGCCAGAAGCATAAGGTGCCGTAATAAAGAGAAGATTTTATAAAAGCTAAAGAATGTTGTAGTAAGAAAAGAAAGCACAAAGAGACGTCTTGGGGCAGTGTCAGAATATTTAAAACGGGTAATAGGTCAAATAAATAAATAGTCGCCTAGGCATCTAAGTTATTACTTACATGAATAATAGGTACGAAACGTAACTCATCATCATCATCAGCCTATCAATGTTCCCACTGCTGGGACACAGGCCACCTCTCTGTGAGAGGGGATGGGCCGTAATCCACCACGCGGGCCCAGTGCGGGTTGGTGGATGTCACATGTTTTCGATTTTTTGTTCCTAGGACATGCGGGTTCCTCACGATGTTTTCCTTCACCGTTTTCAGAACAGTGGTGATGAAATAATTAACACAAAGAAAAGACACTGCTCCAAACGAAAGGTAAATAAAATGATGAAACTAAGAAAAATATACATCACGTTATTTCTCCTCAAGAAAGTATAGTCGAAAAATTGAGAAAACGACGTTTTCTAAAAATGAAACCTAGCTTGATCGATGTATCGCCCGCGAAACCCCTGCATACAAAATTTCATGAAAATCGTTGGAGCCGTTTCCAAGATTCAGATTATATATATATATATACAAGAATTGCTCGTTTAAAGGTATTAGATAGATTATGGATAGTCTAAAGACAAAAAAGACCTAACAAATCGTAATGTCTTAGGAAATTAGTATTTCCTAACGGGGTTAATAAAGAAGAGCAGAATATGTCTATCACTTTACGTAAAAAGGCTGACAAAAAGATATGACGGGATTATTTGTACATTGTTAGTACATTTTACACACACCACAGCTGTATTCCCAGGATAGACAAAATTTTGCAGCTTATCCACGTTTCGCCAATCTAAGTCCTGAGAGACAGCTGGGAAAAAGCTTCCCTATCATCCTCCTCCGCCATCTCTATCCAGAACTTGTAATTTAAATTGTAGTGCATCATGCAACACGTAAAGTTTTCTTCAAATGCCCATATTGGTTTAGCTGACAGCGTGATGAACATAAACGAATGGGCCGAATGCATATCAAAATGTCTTAAAAGCCCTTATGCCGATTTTTTATGTGTTGTTTAAAGATTTAAAAACATTTGCCAGAAAAACTCCAGTGTTTGATTCAAATTTAGAACAAGTGTTTTGTAGTGGCAATTAAAATCTATGGCGGACCCAATGATGTTAGAATGGGGATGGTCTCTCCACTTTTTTTTTTTAATTAGCAGGCTGCCTCGAATTTTTGATGCAGAGGTGATTAAGCTTAGGAGGTTTTAATCATCCGGGTGGGCAGTACGTACCTAACATTCGAATATACATTTAAAATGTCAAGTGGCTCTGAGTAGTCTAGATTTGAGACAGAATGGCGAAAAGAGGTAACAACATGTCGCGCTGGTACCGTGAGGTACTTAATGTTATGTTTTCTAGCCTTGTTAACGACTTTTCGGCATGGGCAAAAAGCTCAAGATTAATCATAATTATCATTGATATTAACCCAGGCCCTTAGGTTTGACCAATGCCGCAATTACGAATGTCGTAACGAACTAAGTATCACTGATTACAGCGGCTGCGACTACGGTAGTACCAATTTCTTGTTAATATATTTAACCTTGACTATTCTCCCACGGCCTAACATTGTTGAATGGACATTCTGTTCTGTCGGCAGTTAACTAAAAACAGAAGGACGTTTAGCACTCACTTTAGAATTATTGTGGTATTTTAAACATAAATTTCGTCGATAAATTGTAGGCGAGGCGTAAGGTACCTTCATACAGGCGCGGCGCAATTTCATTTGCGTCGATAGGGGATATCGCGACAGAATTTTCTAAAATAATTCAAGTGCATTTCGGTCGAATTGTATCGTATTGCGTCCACGTGAACGTACTTGTAATTTAAATCACTTTACAGTGATAAATAAATTGAATCGCGTCGAGAATTCAGGATAAGTCACTAGGGGACTGAGTGATTTTTTTTTCAGAAATATTTTATGTCATTTTCTTGAATGCAGAATTCGATATAATTATGAAATTTTCAAACTCTGTCATATACCCTACACTTTTTCCATATTTTTGCCCTTTTAATTACAAATGGAGACTTAAATTTTAATTTCGCCAGTTTTTTTCTACCTACTTTTTATTAATTTCTCCAGCTGCTGATTTTTTGTGTACAAAAAACCTCACAAGCGAAAAAAGTATTCCTGAAGACTTAAGCTCATAAAAGTATGTGTTCCCAATTCAAATTTAGAGAACTTAAGTAAGAACGAATTATTTCACATATCGTCTATGTTAGAATCAGGCTTCGATTTCAAAACAAACTTAATTAATTATTAGTTGTAAACTAGTTTTAAACTTAGCCCGCGAAGCGTACGAAGGAAAATATTGCAATTCATTTTAGATCTCCCGAGCACGGTTTCAAAAATATTTTTTTAATAATATCTCATAATTGCACAGATGCAACCAGCATCATCACGATGAAAAAAAAATTGCGTATCACAGTTTGGAATTAGTGCTTCTCTGTATGAAAACTGAAAGGACAGGAGATTAATTCAGTTTCAGTGCAGGACAGGTGGTGTGTTATTTTTTTTTATTTGTTGCTTTACGCAGATTTTCACCAATAGGATCAGGACCTTCCATGAAGAGGTCTGTAAAGCTCAAACAAATCGTTTCTGACACATTCCTTGTAATGCGATTCCAATGACAGAACGTGTCCTAGAACTTCTAAATGATCCAGCCCTGTCGAATCTGCAAGGTCTTAACAGTTGATCTTTAACTCAGTTTTTTTTTTTTAAACCTTACCCCACTCTAGGAATTTCTGCCTGTATCGTGGGTGCGTTTACAAATATATAAACTCACTTACATAAACACCCAGAGCCGGAACAACTATCTGTAGGTCATACAAATATTTGTTCCGTGCGGGAATCGAACCCGCGGCACGCAGCAACCGTGTGCCAAACTACTGCCGTTGAAATGATGGTTTCAATAACTTTTATTTTTAACAAGAACTGAAGAAAACCAACGAATGTTGTTACCTATACATCTTCAATCTAAATTATCCTTCCATGAATTAAAATTGATAAGAAGAAGGACAAGACGCATCAAGCGTCGTTTTGTAGGCCTCTACAGCGACGCCACCATCCACCCTCGCGAATAAAATAACATACAAACGTGCTTCAACTTCAATGCAGGGTTTCCTTCGATGACTTAAAATTGATATAAAATAATAATAAAAAAGGCCAATACACGGCACAAGTAGATATCGTTTTCTAGGCCTCTCGGTGGCGCTAATATCCATTCTTGCACGTAGCATTTACGTATGCCTACACAGCCTCATGTTTTGAACTCAACACAATCAGTGTACTCAAAATACTCATGGTTCAACACAACACCCTCGCCTACCTAAAAATGACAGAACATTATTTATAACTTTACATAACTATTATTTTCAAGTTCAAGTTGAAGCAAACTTTTTTTGCCAAACGAAATCAAACCTTAATTCTATGGCTTTAAGACCTGTCGCATCCATGGTCTTAGACACCGGAATTTTCGTGTTGGCGGCAGATGCGTTTTGTATAATTAATCTTTTAATTGTTATGCCGTTAAGAAAAACATGTGTTTGTTAGATGTTATGTCCGGGTCCGTAAAATGTGGAACGTGTTGTTAATAAGGAATGACCTGGTTTCAGCTTTTTCCGAGATTTATTTATCACTTAGCAGCTTTCGTCTTGCGAGGCTGAAATTGAGTTTCTGCGAATAGTAATTACTGGTGCCTGCTGAGCCTTGCCCAGTAATAATAGGAAAATATGGAACTAATTACGGACTGGCTTTTGCATGGAACAGGATTCTAGGACAACGGACCATTGCGTGGAATGTAATTAATTTCCATCTAGAGTGTGCGTAGGTGCCTTTTGCAAGTCGATGGAATTAATCAGGGGAAGTTATACCTAGAATTGCTAGTCGATGGAATCAATCAGGGGAAGTTATACCTAGAATTCTGGAGTACATCATTCAATATTTTATTTTCCACCATTAATTTACTATGTCCTGCCCCCGTAACATGACGTGTCAAAACTATCATGGTTTGACTGTGAAAAAGGGACAGATTTATACAAGTCATATACATCTGTCTTTTACGCACACTCAAAATAACCTTGAGCCTATGGTCACCAGTGGAATGGAATCAGAGCGCATTTAATACGAAACACGACTATAATTCGGTTATTTATAACCTGTTTTGATTTAAAACAGAAAACAGGTTCTGCCTTTAGAATGTGTTGATAAAAATGGCAATCACAATTTTATGATTATTGGGACAACGTTTTATTTCGCACAACAACGTTTGGAAACTGTTAAGCCATAGTGAAAACTTCTTGGTACAGCCTTTTATGTATTTTCTCACCTGCTAAAGTTAAAAGTTATCCATATTATTTGAACAATTTTTATGTAATATTAATGTTCGTGAACTCGTGACAGGCCGCCATTAGAGTTGCGCCGGCGCCGATCTATCTTTCGCAATTCGACTGCGATGTCGCAATCTCTACAGACTTAATAAAATTAATCGCACTTTTTGTCGCACTTTTTTTCTATAAGTGAAACTAATGTAAATGTTAAGGTTGCCGTTTAAAAGAAACTGGTTCTTTAGCTTCTTAGGAACCTGTCTGATTGTTTTGCCGGTGATTTAAAAACTTGTTAAATAATTTTATGTTATTTTTGACAGAAACCAGCGACTTATAATGAACACGCACAACTTCTAAAAACCTACATTTATGTAAATAGCAAATTAATATTTATGAGGTGACATTTTGCCTGAAACTTCCAAATCCACAAATAGAAATCATGATTAAATTAAAAGCATCCTACTTAATTTATTCAAAAATCAAAGCTCAAAGTACTTTATGTTTTAAAATTGGGACATAAGTTTTACTGGGAGAAACATGTCAAAACCACTTGTTCTAAAACTAACAGATAAATAGAGGACTGGAAGGAGTACCTACTACAGAAATAACAACAGAAATAAGCGCAGCAAGCACTGAACTGTAAGAGAACATGAATTGAAAGTATCCAACAAGGCAGAATAATTGCAGAGAAATTATTCCTCGACTCGTACTTCTCAGAGACAGTAAATCAGGTCATCAGGAGTTATTTATATGAGTTAAGGGTGTATTCCGCAGTCCACACCTTTTTTTGCTGTAATCGAGGGAATCCTTCAAAAGGCGCCGAAATTTTGGGGAAAAGACCAGAAAGAGAGAGTGAGATTTTTACCTCATTAAAATCGCCCCGATGATCACCATCAGCACATGGGACCCCGTGACCTCATAAAATACCATAGTACCCCCTCGTCAGCGCCTGTTAGGGCACATTCCTAAGTAACAAATGTAAGAATCTATACCTATCGCTCTACTTACCTACTTCAACTAAACTCTACCACTGAAATACCTCAAAAAAATCAAAAACTCTAAACATTTATTGGTGTTCAAGAAAAGATATAAAAAACCCGACTAATTCGCAACGGGCAACTGTAATTGATGCTACATAGCGGTTCATTCTCAATATTAACACCTGCCGAATGGAAAAAAAAGGTGATTAGAAAACGTTCTTCGAAATTGTTATGGTGGCCTCGGAGTCTCGAGCTCGCGGTGCAATTGAGGTTACTATGTAACCGATAGTTTTACTACATTGGCTGACCGTAACGTGTAATTGAAGATAGTTTTGACAGTTGTAGTAGGTTATAGAATTCTTAGTGTAGGAGTACGAAAGAAAAAGTGTTAAGAAGAAATGCGGTCGCAAACGGCCGACAGAATATCCTAAGTAGAAGTCATAATTCAAGGTTAGGTTCTCGCGTATTTCCTCCTCCAATATAGAACATATTTAAAAAATATTCCATAAATTGAAAAAGAGAGATATATACTGTGCCTCTTTTTTTTCCTTTTTGATGATACACTATCTTTAAAAGCACTAGAACTCTCCATAAAAGCTCAAAATTGTACTGCCAACAGAGGCATAGAGCAAAATTTGACAACTATAAATGAAAAAAGAAAAACATAGAAGCACAACTTATATCATTTTTAATCAATTTGTGGAATATCATTTAAATTTGTCCAATACTTGTGCAGGAAATAGGCGGGAAACTAATCTTCAGACCCTAGACTTTTTACTAAGGAAATTCAGTCGGAACTCTCTACTCGCATTTCCTGTTTAAATGTCACAGAAACGGACATAAATTAAATTATTAGCTGGAAGCTCGGACTGCGTTTGGTGACGAACGACCATCAAACCTATGTGTGCTACCAAATAACTAGTATTATTTTGTTTCGGTTGTTCTTCTTCTTCTTCTTTTCGTGTGAGGTGTGGCCACCTCTGGTGTCAGAGTTACTTAAGCCGCCTCTGGGAATCCCCACAGGCCTCTGACTTGGCTATTTCAGACTTACATTATAACTATATAAGTCCAGGTTTCCTCACGATGTTTTCCTTCACCGTTGCCTGTGATGTCCAAGATTAACTTCAAGGTTTCGGTTGTTAAAATGCGCCGATGTTATTTTTAAATTGTTTATAGATTCGCATTTGACTATTATTTCACCTAATTGTTAGCGATATTGTGGTCATCGATCGAGCATGCTTGCCTAGACAAAACATATTCGTTCTAACAGACAGGCACATGAACCATTTCAGATTTAGCTCCAGTGTTGCAAGCATTGAAACAGCCCCAAGCGTAGGTGACCACGTAATAATAGAGACAAAAGAACACGTTGCAGGATTTCAACAAAATCTGGGTAACAAATACGTCGTGATATTGAAATATGAACAAAGATATTCGATGCGTTATTGAAACAGTCTATCCATTGCAACTTGTCTCACTGTACACGGAAATAATTTTCATGGTCACTAAAATACTGAATATGGCTAAAATACCACGCGTGGGGGAGATAAGCTTTGTATTCACTCTCGGAATCTGGTCCACTGTGAATACTAGGCTTCTCCTTCAAAGGTTTCAAAACAAAAGAGATGCTACCTACGTGAATGTTTAGCAGGTGTCTTATGGAATTTCCAAAATAATAGGTAGTTTTGTAGATATATTTTCTCATCTCGGGTAGAACCTGGATATGGGTGGCACGGGACCATCCGCCACATATGGGCTCACTAAAAGAACAGACTATGGGCGAAGTCGGGCTGTAGGTTACAGGATGATAAAAATGAAACCGTGATTACTAATTTTGGAGATGTTGAGATTTTAAGGTCACAGCGCATTAGAGCCACCCGGCACCACCTCGTCGCACGGCGTCCACTTGTTGTCGACAGGTGGTCCACGGGTGGACGCCGCTTTATCACCAATAAACGTCGCGCGGTTAACCAATGCGGCGAGCTGTCACCGAGTGGTCCACCCGCCGTCCTCGCGTCGAGGGCTTACGACCTAGACGATCCGGTGACGCTACGGAGTTGTTGTTGTGAGCGCATACCCAAACAAGACCATATAAAGAATACTAGCCGCAGGAGGCGAGGCGGTGCGGAATGGGTGCCGGGTAGCTCTAATGAGCTGCAAAAGCAATTTCTAACAAAATTATCTCACGTTCATACTAAGATCTCGTTCATTTCGCAAGTGGGCGCAAGCCTTTGCCCTATAACGATTTGTTTGGAAACGGACCTTTAACTAAATATGAACAATGGACAGCCAACTGCTCTTTATATGGGCCTTAAAACCTTGGACGATATGCTTTATCTAATGTTGAGCAGTGAGCAGTATTCAAATCATTTTTGTGTAGGCGATTAGCGAAGTTGTCGATGGATATTAATAAACAATAGAAAGGCAAAGTAACGATGTTTGGCAGCAACACTGACAAGTAAATAAAACTTCAGGTGCATACAAATCAACATGGCCGCGAGTTTGTATGTGAATAAACCGCACAGAAGCACTTACAGATGCATGAATGCAGACGAAGGAAAATGAAAACATATGACCGTAGTACGTGGCATTCTGCAGTTGTAACTAACAAAACTTCACCCCGCATGGTGTACAGTTGCCCCCATGGGGCTTAACTATACATAATAATCGAGCCTCATTTGTCTATTCTGTACGTTAATACAGAAACATAGACACACCTATGTTTTCATTAAACTCAAAGGATTGTGGATCGCAAGCTAAATAATATAAACTGATACAGCGTTAAAGCTATCTGGAAGCTCCTAGCTACACAATATATCCACATTCTATATTTCCTAGTATTTGTGGAATGTCATTGGTATTTCTCTCTGTACTGGAATATCGCACAGTTCATTTTTAAGTTCGTACTCCATTCATCCAATATAGGTCACCCGTATTTCTTGAACGGGAAGGAACGGGCATTGGAGCTTGCATTCCTTGGTATCAAACGATACACGGTCACTTAGTAAATAGGTTATGCTTTTCACTTCGATGCGTATATCACGATAGCTTTTGATGATAAAATTTCAATCAAATTCAATGTGTTTTCACTGATAAAGGCAATTTTATGTGTCTATACAAAAAAATACTTTTTACAAAAATGCTGCCAACTTCCCAAAGAAACCAACCACTACAAAGTTAGAAATAACTTTAGTTTGTAAATCGGTGTCTTTGTCATCATGTTTTTGTCTAACCAAAAACCAGTAGTTTCTTTTCGAAGTTCGTTAATTATACCAAGTTTTGAAACCAAAAATGTGCCGACCAGCTTCCTAAAAACAAACAAAAATATTCTAGAGTAAGATAAACTATCTAAAGTAATAAAGTTATAATAAAACGAGCTCTGATTCGAGTAAGGGTCACAGCAGTGTCCGCTACAAACTCGACAAAGCAGTTGACCTCGGCGCACGGCCGCAGCTCGTTGTCATATCAAATATCTATAAATATCACATTATGTTGCTTTGATACTTGAGGTAATGAAGCTTCTGATTGAGGTGAAAACAATATTTTTTCATTTTATCCTAATCAAGAAAAAGTAGCGAAGATAAGCAAGATGGCCGAAGGAGTTGAGCAGCCCAAGTCCAAAATCGCTATATTCAAATTTGTGGATGGAGAGATTCAAACCTCTGGAGGAGGGACTCACGGAACTGGAAAGTATGAATGAAAAGGGGAGAGGCTATAAACATTATGCCAGCCTGCAATGATGATAATGATGAACAACATTAAATAACATCACGCCTGAATTGCCCGTAGGGTTGGCTGGTACCTAAAACACAGCCAATAATAAAAGTTGACTAAAGATTTGAATTGCTTAATTCATTTGACCTGCTTTGATTTTCAAATAAACAGATAGCTCTCTGTCTTTTGAAGATATAGCTGAAGAAACCATCATCAGTGAATATTATAATTAAAAGGTGCAGACATATAATGAAGATGACGTAAAGGCAGCCGTTGAAGATCTTATAAAATTTGCATTTAAAATTAGCGCTAAGAAGCGATGCTCTTATGCTGATATCTCTTCTCTTGACTAAAATAAAGTGCCGTTAACTAGATATAAAATATTATTAGCAGGGATTTAACATTTAAAGTCTGGATTGCCTGAATATTCACATTATCGAACTTGTTTCCTTCATCATTTCAACCGAAGAAGTCCACTGCTGGACATAGGCCTCTCCCAAACGTCGCCTCTTTGGCATGACTGTGTTACAACTTTAATCAATTCAAATTTCAAAATCAGACAGCGAAGTTGCATTCATCGCAATCTATCACGGATCCTCATACGTCAAGTCCTCACAGTAATTTTCTAGAACAGGTCTTTCATCATCTCATCTTCATCTTTCCTTTGGATTAGCCCTTTTTCTATGGAAGAAACCACTAAAGACTGAAATGGCTCCGTCAAGTTTATTGTATCCAATGACCTTTTTGTTTGATGAGTTCAGTGTAAACTATCTAAATGTCAACCAGCTAATTCCTTAATGTATCTTCTATTAATACCAACATTTATACGAATGCATTCCTTAAAGGCAAAGCTGGCGTCTGTTTTAGCTCATTTTATGTATATAAACCTCAATGCAGTGTGGTTGCAAACCGGTTCGGTAGAGTGACGTCAGCGTGTGGGCCGAAAACGGTCAGCGTGTTCCAACAATGACACAGTGTCGATCTGTCACTTACATTTTCTGTCAGCAACCGGCACAGTGTTAATTAGAATAGTGACTCTTATCATTTAAGTGGCAGTATCTTAATAATATTTATTGAATTTTACCTAGTTTGGTCGATCTGTTTCTGTTCGTATTCCTAAGAAGTGTTTTACAGTAAAAACGTTCGTTTTGTAAGTGGGACATGTTCGAGAGTTTTTATTTAGACATGTCCGTGAGATTCGGAATAGTGCGTGGGTTTATCATTGTTCATATTTTGAAACTTGTTGATATTGTTTAAGGAGACGTGTGTAACGGTGTTTTGGCTTCTGTTAGGTTTTAGGCAACATTTGACATAAGCTGCTTATTTATTTATTTATATATGCTTTATTGTAGGTACACCAAGTATAATCATAGAAAAGTAAACTTAAAACTAAAATACAAACAAAGGGCGGCCTTATCTCATACCGCGATCTGTTTCTCCTTTTTCTCAGTTCAGACATATAAAATAATATATATAGTAGCAGTTACGACAAATTTTTAAACTCTAAGCTACCATGGATATGTAGGGCCTAACTTGGTTAGGCAAAGTTACATCGCTGCAGTTTGCTATTAGTTGACCTAGGTCTTACGACACTTACGTCATCACTTAAGATTTTTCTTGAGTAAGTTCGGACCAACCCGCGCATACTTTCCTAGGCGACTAATTGCAACAATACTAAATGCATCATAAAAAATATCGGCTTCGCTAAATATTAAAGTCTGAATCTTATCGGGCTCCATCGGGCAAAAAATTAATAAAATTGAAAAGAAATTTGCTTCAATTTCATTAATTGATGCTTTTACGATTAAACAATAATCCTATAAATAAAAAAGCTTATTTCATATTCTTCTCAGCAACCCCTTTAATTTGATAGCAATATCATGGCAGTGCACAAAAAACAACTAGCCCGCCATCTTGGCCCGTCCGCCATATTGGATTTAGAATGACCTCACTTGACTAACCATGCATTGTAATTCAAACTAAACGTGTATGCAAAAATTCATCTTAATCGTTGGAGGATAACTGCTTTAAAATTCAGTTGCAAGATTTGACCCGAACAGACTTACTTACATACATACATACATATTTTGCAAGTTAAATAAAAGCTTGTAAAATAACAAAACTCTTTTTGTCGACCTGAATTGGATTAAACCATAACGTGTGTCAGGCATATTGACGTCACATCAAACTGAATTTGAAACTGGTAATGCATTGAAATTCTGTAGCGGCCAGAATTGCTGTGGACAAAATTAGTCCTGGAATGGGATATTGGCAATGGAAATTAGGCTTTTCATCTATGTATGACGTAGTGATGTTTGCGGGTTCCATTAGTGCTGTGGTTTGACGGAATGCATATCTCTGCAGAGAATACTAATACACAAAGAGCCGACCTAATATTACACGTGTTTCTGATAATCAACGTCGGAGCTAGAATTTGCAGGACAGCTTCATATAAGTACGTGAGATATATTGTTATATAAGTAAAGACTACCTGCTTCACGAATTTGGTGTGACGACCGGTTAATGAACTCCTGCGCAGTCAAATCGTGCACATTTTTTCCTTTTCATCATTTTAGTTTTGGACTAAAAATGCATGCAAGAATGAAGTGATTGCATCGTTGGAGATAATTTCAATTGCAAACAACAGCTTATTGATTTAGTACTTTGATATTAATAAGGCATAATGTAAGCTCGTTCGTGTAGAAGTCAAATACTAATTTATTAGATCAGAACAAAGTTAGATGGATAAGTAGGTCAATATTTCTATTTATCCAGATTTAATTTAAGTACACCAAGCACGGAGCTTAATATTGACCTCTAGAATGTATGTTACGGATGAAGAAACTAAACTTAAGTATATACTACAATTTTATCTACCTTAACCCTCCCATGCTTGTGGTCGTGGGGTCAAATCCGGGCAAGTACCTTAGAGACTTTTTCATTTCATATGTACTTTCTAAGTTTATCTTGGACATCGCTAACACCGGTGAAGGGAAACATCGTGAGGAATCCTGGACTTATCACACTAATAATAAAGGCGAATTTTTGTAAGTGTGTGTGTTTGTATGTTTGTTACTTCTTCACGCTAAAACGGCTCGACGGATCTGGATGAAATTTTGTACAGAGGTAGATTATAGTCAGGAATAGCACATAAGATACTTTTAATCCTGGTAATATGTTCCCTCGGGCAAATTTTCGACTAGTATGAAATTGGCAAGCCGTATTGAGCAAGCGTGGTGATAAATGCTCGAGCCTTCTCTGTATGAGAGGTGGATTTTTGCCCAAAAGTGGGACTGTAACAGGCTGTTACTAAACATAGATTATAATGTCATAGAGATATTAAGAATTCGAATTGCCACCATTTCATAATTTCAATTCGGGCTTCCCCGATTATTTCTATTCTCAAACGGAGCTCTTAGTCATAATCGCATCACGCGACTATCTATTCTATAATAGAACATGTTCCTCGCATCGGGACCCAATTTCGCGTATCATGAACTGATAGAGCGGTTAATCTGTAAGTTGGCGAGAACTGGTAGCAGGCAACGTTATGTAGGTGTACCGGCGGTAAACTCGGAACTTTCTCTCGGTCAGCTGATTGCAAGCGCTAAGACTGGGGAGTACCTGTCAAGGCTGAACAAATATCGACCTTATGATGATTGAATTATTGTTGAATATAAATGAACTTCGTTTTGCCCGAGCGGACAGAGGTGGCGTTGAGACGAAAGCGGTAGAGTTAGCGGAAATAAGGTACTCGGCAGAGTTAATATCTTGTATACTAAAATTTCTAATGAGTTAACCGCTGTACCGGTCGTCGTGACCACGGTAATGATATCAGCGGGGTCAGGGAAGGGTCGTCTTTGCTTTTACATTGAACAGACAACATCAATGATCACAGCTTCGATTTAGCTCAATCGGAGAGACTAGCTACTGCCGAACCGGGCGATCCTGTCGACTAGAGCCTCCAGCAAGGCAATTGCTCCGAAAAATTGTCAGAAGAAATTATAGCCCAACTCCTTGTGCAAGCATCACGCATCACTACTATTGAACACATACTTACGGAACTAATACATATTGATCCATACTCGTGAGACTAAAAGAAGTATCAAAATACCTGCAGAAGTTTTGTAAAATATTCAGTGCATCGCGGACGTTGGAGCAATACATAATTAATGCAACGAATCAATATGCTATATTTTTATCATTGCCGTGCCATTCTTGAGACCAATGTGTCTCTAATCTTGTTCGAATCGTATTTATTGATTGTACTTGTGAACATCAACATAAAAAGCGTGTTAAAAGTTAAAAAAGACATCTAAACTAATATTATACGGAGGTCAAATTATATGTATGTATGTTTATTTGTAATGAGGTTTGTTGATCTTTGATAATACAGATCCAATTAAAAAAAATCTTACTCTGATGGAAAGCTGATAGTATTGCTGAGTATTATAAGGATAAAACATCATTGGATTTTATTTGATATTAATTTTAATGATTCGTTCACTACCTCCCATTTTATAATATTTATAGTTTATAATAATAGTATCTTCCTTTTTTATTTATTAATCTCAAAATCCAAAGCTCTTAAAAATACCTTAACACACTGTTATTAACATTCTTTTAATGCGAACTTCAGCTGAAATAGTCTAGGATGCACAATTCTCTATAAAGGGTGAGCGTTTAAGCTTGACCAGAAATAAGTACTGTACGTTTTAACTGTTTCCTGTTAAGTAGAAAATCCCTACTTTATTATTATAATTAGAAACTCCACAAGCAAGAATAGTATATACTTTAATATACACAAAAAAAAATAATTGGCATATATATTTTACAGGAACTTAATACTATGGGTACAAAGGCGGTCTTATCGCTGACAGCGATATCTACCAGACAACCTTTGGAAGGAATAAAGAACTTAAGATAAAACAGGAGGTAGCCTAGGTTGTACTGCTACATTAAAAAAATATTAATACATAAAAAATATATAGCTATATAACATACTATACACAATCTTACAATTAATAAAAACACATACATAATGTTACATGTTACAAAATTAAGTAAGCCTTTTTATAAAACAATACGCTGCTTAGGAATAGATAAGCATATTCTAAATTTGAATTAATTATCTGCTAATTAGCTAAAAAGCTTCGATATTTGTATAAATAAGAAGCGTAACTTGTACCTGTAATCTGGGGTACAAATAGAGATTCTGAGACGCCAAGTTCTCGTAGATTGCCGTAATCAATAAGCTCTCTATCGCCGTACTATCCATCGAACTATCAACCGGGCAGTCTGTCAACAATACTTAGCAGTGCATTTAAGTTGCACAACTCGCTTACTTAGATGAACTCAAGGAAACTCATCAGCTACCGTCTTCGAGGGGGTAAACATAAGCTCTTAGTTAGAGCACAGATAATATAATACTAGGTTACAGTAAGGTTATTTTGTGTGTGCGCAAGGGACCTTTAATATATATATGACTTGTATGTATCTGTCCCTTTTTTCCAGTCGCAGCAAGATTCTCGTAATTTTGCCACGTCATGGTTCTGGAACGGATTTCAAATACTAGATTCGTTTTTGTTCTATTAATTCATGACACGAATGAATGCATAATTGTTTATTAAATACATAATTCTTTGTTTAATTAATTAATAATATTTCATTAAATAGAGTCGGATGACTGCGATGATTGCAATAACTTATTACAGTCGCATCTCCCTCGTATTTTATGTATGTTTATTTCAGCGTTTATTTTAAAGGCAACGAACTCTCGATCTCTTTCACTACACTGACCTATTTTCAATAGAAACCGCAGATTTACAAGCAATCTCTTTACATAATTATTATCCAATTTGTCGACTACAGTCACTTTAAATGTCAATAAAATGTAACGAGTTACTTATAATAATATTTTGTAATGTTACGACAGTAAAAAATATATTGATCTGTTACTTTTATGTAACTTTATTAGAATCTTGATATACACTAGATTTTTCTACTGCAATATCTTGCCAATTATATCTTGGACTGTACATCATCAATATAAATCATCAATACATATAATAAATTTGTAGAAAAGTCATTTTAGTACATCGAAAATATTTCCAAAAAAAATAGCCAGTGCGTTAGGATAACCAACAGAACCCATTGCCAGCATTTTTGTCTGTTGGTCTGTTTATTTTTTTGTTTAGTTGTGCACGGAAACCAATGTAGATAACTTTTGTACATAAAAATTGTGCGTAAATTGAATTATTACTTAGTTTTTGTTTCAGCTCAATCGGTTCACTGTATCAAGAGTTTAAAAAAAAAGTTAATTAAAAAAATCAAAAAACCCGATTGCTTAAAAAGCGAACTAAAAAGACGTAAACAAGAAGAAAATCATGCTGTGCAGTCAGAGGATACATATTCGTGAGCTGGCTGACCAAAACCAGATGTATCCTCCGACTGCACAGCATGATTTTCTTCTTGTTTACGTCTTTTTAGTTCGCTTTATAAGCAGTCTGGTTTTTTGATATTTTTAATAATTTAGAACTTTTTAGTTATTTTTTTTTTTAGAATTAGGGAAATTTAAACATATAAGTGTTATATATTTTGGAAATCACCTCCTTAAACCCTTTATTTTGATACCCCACACGATGGGTTCAAAAGAAAAAAAAAATTTTCACCCACGAAATGGCGCCATTTCTTTCTTTTCCAATTTTTATGTAGCCAGTGACACTCGCAGGGTTAAGACGAATCGATTGCCGTAAGAATCATCAAAATCGGCCAACGCGTTTGGTCTCTAGAACGCTACATAGGCACAAACATACATACATACATAGACTGATAGGTTTTTTTTTCCTCAGTGCATTACCCTCCTTCGGCAGTCGGGTAAGAAGTATAATATCACAACACACGCAATTCAGACACTCGGACAGTTGAACTCCATATTCGATAGATGGCGTTGTGCATTTGACGTCATTTTCTGAATGGCGGTGTTAAGATTCGCCGCGGAAGAATGACCCTAGAAATGAAAAAGACTAAATAGAATTTTCATTTCTCTACCCAGGAAACATACCTATTGCACTTTAAATAAAATTAAAAATACACGTGCACGTCCGAATGTGTCACTGCTTCTTGACCTCTGGTCTAACATAATAGGTAGAGAAAGCCGGTCAAAGCAGCCTCGTATAATTTACACATAAAAAATACCGCAAATATTGTAATAGCCGTCGCGTTGAAGGTCGAACTCTTCGTGAGGTTAAGCGTCTGTCGGCTAGGTCAGAGTTTGGATGGGTGAGATGAAAAGAATAAGAAAAAATATGGTTATAATTAATACGTACATATACGCCTTTTCATCAAAACTCTTCTACATTATCCTACGATCCTTATAAGTACACCTTTTGCTCGTTTTACGTTTATACATTTGACGCCTTAGTGCGAATTTTTACTCACGCTCAACCGCGTTAACGTAAACGTCAATTTGTATTGAAATTCGATAAACACCGTCTGAGGACGGTAAGGAGGAGCCTCTTTTTTGTATTCGCTTTAACATAAGAGATCGTTTACGTTATCACGAGTGAGTACGTTAAAAAATGGAATTGGAATAAGCACACAGGTTCTGTCTTCTGGTCTGGTAATTTTTTTTCGTGCTACATATTTAGCCTCCTATCACAAACAATGGACTGAATGAGAGTGCGAAAAATGGAAACCTTATATTGCAACTTGGCTCCAAACAGACACAAGTCTGGAGTCCAAAACTCAGTGACATTTTGCCCAAACTTGGGTCGAACTTAGGAGCCTTACTTCAGTATTCGCACTTGTGAACATAAAGTCAATTAGACAGTAGAATTGCCCCCTATTTTAATAAATGGGACTTAAAAATTTACTGAATGAATAAATTAAAAAATGTCTGAATGTGTGAAAACGCCTACAATAATAAATAGTGATTGTAAATTTTGTTGCCAAGAAATTATAGATTTTTATTATTGTTTGTTATTATGCATCAAGTTTCCTTTCTGTGAAATACAGGTGCTATGTAATGTTTTTACTAGTTTGTCAACCAACTTCATAAAGGAGGAGGTTCGACTGTATTTGTTTGTGTGTTTGTGCCGCAATCGATTACGTCGCCAATTATGAACCGATTTTCATGATTCGTTTTTTATTTGAAATCTGGTGCTTCGCATGTGGGGACCACTTTTATTTACATTTGATCATGATCTGACGAGTAGTATTTTCATGGCTACAAATGGGACCAAAACGAAAAAAAAATGGCTGCCAAAATAACACTACAAAGCAAAAAATTGAATACCTTTCTTTTCGGCAGTCGGTGCCAAAAAAGAAAAATAATAGGTCTATACCAAAGACACCGACTTCTGAAAAGAAAGTTATTTTTCGCTTTGTTGTGTTTTGTTTTGGGAGTCGGTTTAATTCTTTCGTTAAAAAGTTTTTCAATGTCCTACTTACCTCTTTAGTCTAACGAGTATCGTCGCCTTTGTTATAGGAAATCGAATGTTGTTTGTAGACTAAAATAGATAGACCAACTAGAACGATCGTAGTCGCTACCTACATTTAACCGGAAAAGGAATACGCTACCTCTTTATGTTTTATTGTATAACACTGTGAAGAAAAGGAAATATAAAATTAATTAGCAAATATCGAAGCTCTGTTTTTTTTGCTAGTATGTTTATTCCGTAACAAGCAATCCTACTTCTGGTAACTGAACAAGTGGTGGTGCTTCCTGTCATTGCGATCATTTGTTTTGGATAATGCCTTGGGATACCTTGGATGGGATGCCTTCTAATTATTAAGATATGTTTGAGATTCCGTAAGTCTACTCTGTGCCCCAAGTCCTGAACCGCTGCATACACACAAGCAGAATGTTTTATGTGCGTTTCATTGCACACTGACACGAATAGCGATTTTAAACACCAAAAAACCGGTCAAGAGCGAGTCGGACTCGCGCACCGTGGGTTCCGTACAAATCTCAGCTTAAAGGTATTATAGACTTGATTATTTGATATGAATTACAATTTAATACCTCTACGCTTTCATGAGGAAAGGGGTAGTAAGTTTAAAATTATTAAAAATATTTTAATTATATGATGTAACTAAAAATTTACGGTTTTCGCAATTATTCCTTTATCTGTGCTACAAGACGTTGCTACGTACCAAATTTCAAGATTCTGAGCTCACGGGAAGTGCCCTGTAGGATTTGATACCCTTGCGAGTGTCGAAAATTTGCGGATATTTGCGGCATAAACGGCTGTATCTTTTGATTGCGTTGGCTTAGAAGATTGATTTTTTCACAGCTTCAAGGGACATTAGACCTAAGTATTTGATATAAATTTAATTGCTTGATACCTCTACGCGTTCCTGAGAAAAAGGGTCTTGACAGACAGACAGACGGACGGACAACAAAGTGATCCTATAAGGGTTCCGATTTTTCCTTTCGAGATACGGAACCCTAAAAAAGTTATTAAATATTTTTTATGCAATGTAAATAGTTTCATGTAGGTATACAATACGTAGATGTCGACAGTATGATTGATGTTTTCTCACCCTCTTTCTAAGTTGTTGCATTTGCGTCCTTCAAATATATACACATGTCATGGACCAAGATATTAATCCGTGCACTATGTATAATCCCCGGGCTTTATGAATCAAGTGAAGAAAACTATATTTATCACATTGTCTGGTCATTATGAAAATTGGTACGTAATGGTTGGAAATTTCGATAATTATGGTCAATGAAATATTAATCGCACTTACCTATTTTAATTCTTTTTTTATTGTTTTTGTTAGTCTTTTTTTTTTGTTGTTGTAGGCTCACGCTTGACCACTATCTCACCTGATGGTAAGCGATGATGTTGTCGATGGTGAAGCACGCATGCCTAGAAGTAACCTATTCACTACACTCTTGACTTAAAGACCCCTAGATTGTAGCTCACGGGAAATTCCACTCCTTAGATGTACGCATAATAAAAGTATTAACAATAAGTTTTTCTTATGTTGGAAAGCAACTGATTCTGAAGTAATAGTTGTGCTCTACGCTTAAGTACTACAGAATAAAGAGAAAAAATAAGAATCATTATTATGTGAAGTGTGACCGATGTAAAACAGAATAGAAAACATTTATTCAAAACAGACACAGCACTACAATCGACAATGTACTTAATGCGGATAAACAACTATATAGTAGATAATATATAATAGGTAGCATTGGCCAAATTTATCCGTCAAATTGGCCTGGAAACGGATGATTTAAAGCTGATCCCTGCATCGACATTTCCTACGTGAAATCGAAGCACACACGCTGGCGTAGCATTTCCAATTATAATAATAACGTTATGATCATGCAGTGTCATTAAACGCCACGATAAATAATGCAAGGCCTTCTGCGTCGGCCCGATATAGCGTCAAAATTTAATAGGTTATTTTGGGATAGTTTGCTAGTAATATTTCCCAAAATAAGGTGGCATTTTATATCAAGTTAATTTTTTTGACTTTAGAAGTGCCGCTTGCAACTACCAAAATATAAAACTACCGTGTAAACGCGGAACGGATTGTATAAAAACTTGCCAAGTGCGAGTCGGAATCGCGCACGAAGGGTTCCCTGCCATTATCGCAAAAAACGGCAAAAAAGTCACGTTTGATGTATGGGAACCCCCTCTTAAATATGTTTTTATTCTGTTGTTATAGCGGCAACATAAATACATCATCTGTGAAAATTTCAACTGTCTAGCTATCACGGTTCATAAAGTAAAGCCTGGTGACCGGCAGACAGACGGATCGTGGAGTCTTAGTAATAAGGTCCCGTTTTTACCCTTTGGGTACGGAACCCTGAAAATGGTCATCGCTTTGTATGCGCACTAAAGTGACAAAGACGGCACGGGCGATTGCGGCTATGACCTACAAGCCCTACAGGTGAGCTCCGGGTCTAGCTGTTTAAGTATAAACACTTATGTTTATAAACTAAGTACTTGCTTACAAACAACACACCCACAATTCCAGCAGTAGAAATTACATTTGTAAATGATAACCAGACTCTTGACATAAAGAAGAAATCCTTAGCGTTATTCAAATTTAAAAAACAGGCCAAGTGCGAGTCGGACTCGCGCACGAAGGGTTCCGTGCCATTATCGCAAAAAACGGCAAAAAAGTCACGTTTGTTGTATGGGAGCCCCACTTAAAGATGTATTTTATTCTGTTTTTATTATTTGTTGTTATAGCGGCAACAGAAATACATCATCTGTGAAAATTTAAACTATCTAGATATCACGTTTCATGAGATACAGCCTGGTGATAGACAGACAGACAGATAGACAGACAGACAAACAGTCAGATGGACCGTGGAGTCTTAGTAATAGGGTCCCGTTTTTACCCTTCGGGTACGGAACCCTGAAAAGCAAATACGTTTTGCAATGAAAGTTTCCGAGCTTATTAAGTTACAGTTGGATTCCGTGAAGTGCTACTAATTAGCAAGTCACGTGTAATATTTCTCTCTAGCCAGCGATTCTGTGATGATTGGTTTATTGAGAATTGCAGTCTGAAAAGTTTGTTGAGTTCTTCCGCAAAACAGAAGCAATAAAAGGAAGGACCGCTAATTAAGTCTGTTCTGTTAAACAAATAACTTGAACTTGAAAAGTTCTCTTGTTCTAGAATATTGAATGAAGAAGCCCTTTGATAAAATCCTTTGCAATTTTCTTCAGTTATATTAGTTTATTTTATGATAGATTGAAGCATGCTTTTCTTGAAGCCCTTGAATGTAATCTTTTTACCCGACTGCCGAAGGAGGGTAATGTGTTTATCAGTCTATGTATGTATGTATGTTTTTTCCTATGTTTCATTCTAGAGACCAAACGCGTTGGCCGATTTTGATGATTCTTACGTCAATCGATTCGTCTTAACCCCGCGAGTGTCACTGGCTACATAAAAATTGGAAAAGAAAAATGGCAGATTTTGGACGCCATTTTGAGGGGGAAAAAAAAATTCTTCTAAAAAAAATCAATAAACCCGACTGCTAAAAAGCAAACTAAAAAGACGTAAACAAGAAGAAAATCATGCTGTGCAGTCGGAGGATACATCTGGTTTTGGTCAGCCAGCTCGCAAATATGTATCCTCCGACTGCACAGCATGATTTTCTTCCTGTTTACGTTTTTTTAGTTCGCTTTTTAGCAGTCGGGTTTTTGATTTTTTGAATTAACTTTTTTTTTACAATTAGTAAAAAAAAACTGCAGAAAGAAAAATATAGAAGTACTTAGTTGTTCACAAAAATGAGAGACCACAAACGCTTGTTTGAAAAGAGAAAAAAACAACTACAATAGAGTATCAGTCTATTATTGAAACACAAACAACTATTGATCACAAAGTGTAACCTGGTCCTAGCAATTAGCGCGGGATCAAGTATACCGCTTCCGGAGACATGCGTGTCGTGACAATGTGACACGTGCTTTCTCAGCAACGTTTTACATGGATTAAAGTTCTTCTCTTAAAGTCTATTAATTAGGTTATACTTACTTTTTTTGCTTTAACCTATGTCCTGTCCAAAGCGATCGATCGAGTGGAAACGCGATCGTCGGGTTCATATGCATATTTGTGCCGAAAACTGAAAGGCAGTCTAGAGCCGTGGGTCGCGGATAAATTTGAAAGAGAGTTACCGCGTCCCTGGCACAAGCAACTGAAGGAACAAGGGTGGGTTTTCAGTCAGTAAAAGTCTGACACGCCCTTCCGCTTCATCCAGAGCGGGAGAAGTCATCACGAAAAAATTCTAGGGCCGTAGGCGCAATGATACGTTCGGGTTCGCCGAGGAAAGTGACCAATCGCTAAACTTAGGATACGATTTTAGTGTATACTTATTTTAGGATGTCCACTGCTGGACATAGGTTTCCCCTATGCGTCATCACATAGATCGGTCCTGTGCAGTCTATACTTAAACATAAAACATAACATCGCGTTTGTATTCCCCGAAGGAACAGGCAGAGGTGACCCAAAATGAAATTGACATATATGACACCAAATTTAGCTAGTCATGTTTAAGTTACATGTAATAACTACCAACCCGGCCCAAATTTTGCCAGTCATGTTTAAGTTACATGTAATAACTACCAACCGGGCCCAAAATTTGCCAGTCATGTTTAAGTTACATGTAATTACCACCAACTGGGCCCAAATTTTTCCAGTCATGTTTAAGTTACATGTAATAACTACCAAACGAGCCCAAATTTTGCCAGTCATGTTTAAGTTACATGTAATTATCACCAACCAGGCCCAAATTTCGCCATTCATGTTTAAGTTACATGTAATTACCATCAACCGGGCCCAAATTTTGCCAGTCATGTTTAAGTTACATTTAATTACCACCAACCAGGACCGAAATTCGCCATTCATGTTTAAGTTACATGTAATTACCATCAACCGGGCCCAAATCCTGTTTACGGTTTGCTATTAAGAAATTCTACATGAAAAAATCTAACAACACTTCGCCCGACTCGAGAAGCATATCCAGGACGTCATGCTCAGCATTCGCGCTTTCAAGCACTATAATATCGAGTAAATCTTATTGCAAATAAATCAGTATTTATGAAACTTGTATTAAAAAAAAGTCGTGTGGCACTCGGGGACTGCCGCGGTAAAGCTATTGCATAGCATTTATTCTAGATCCAGTCCTGGAAAATGCGTCAAAAAAATTAAAAACCTTAAAAACAGTCAAGAGTGAATAGGTTTCTTCTAGGCAAGCGTGCTTCACCGTAGACCACATCATCGCTTAACATCAGGCGAGATGGTGGTCAAACGCTAGCCTATAGTTTATAAAAAAAAAAAAATACTCGAATACGTAGCGAGCCAAACCCGCATTTATTTACGATTAATAAAACTCTAAAAAACAAAACAAAAATACCCTTATTCACATTGAAATAAGGTCGCTTTTCTTTGACAAGCAATAGCATAAGGTCCACATTGATCACCATTGTCACAGAAACAGCTCAGAGAGACCGATAAAAGGCAAAAAAATTACGACCAACAAAAATTTTAAAACCCTCATATCTCATATATACAAAAAATTTGCCCCTCTGCCCCCTGCTACTTCATCCAGGAGAACAAGATAGGATTTCCCCCCCCCTTAACCGTTTACCTCCCCCCGCAAAAAAATTTTTCATTCTAAATAAAATATAAATACCAACACGGAAATCGAAAACACGTGCAACAAACCTCCCCCCCCCGCCCCCCTGCCCCTCACCACTCAGATTCCACAGAATTCAAAAACCTTATTAAAAGTCAAAGTATCACCGCCGTGCCCGTCGGAGGGGGAGCGTGAGGTTTTTTCGTTACGGAATTTCTGGATTCGGTCCCCGCGCTCAAGGCCCGCGATAGAAGCTATGCAATAGCTTAATAAAATTACAGATAAGAGAAAACTATAAAAAAACTAAAACTAACTACTAACGGGAGCCTATCGTTAAATAAAATAAAATAAATGCGTAAACCAACGTGTAATCAAATCAAATAAAACACAATCCCATGCAGTAGGAGGCATCCATTGAAATGTGTTTATGTACATAAAATTATCGATTTGGATTTAATTTTTTACATTAGTCTTCTGTCGTAGTTAATCTATTAATGAAAGCAGCCTAAAGGCGGGCAAAGACAGGTGCGTCGCGACAATGAGGCGAACTGTTTTAACAGAATATTTTTTAAAACGGCTCTACAGATAGAATAATTTGTTGTTTCGCGCCTCCCTGCCTTAAAACTCACAAGAGTAACTTTTGTTGTTCAAAACTATTCCAATTAAATTGACTTAAGCTGTATCAAAACCCCCCCATACCAGTTCCATTCAACGCGGAAGGAAAAAGCAAAGAAATAATCCTTCGATCACGACTCAACAATCGCGTATGTTCCCGGTCTAAACGAGTCTTTAGATCGAAAGCTCGAGTTATTCGGTCAGATCGGTCACGAGCTGGCACCGTGACTGTGTGTCCTGGCCTTAAGACCGGTATATCACTCAACGAACGCACCAGTATGCGCGGACACACACATAGACACACTATGTAAGTACACACAGACACATAGCTCTGAGGATAAGTGAAAGCAATCTGAGTCGCACGCGATTCCGAGCACTAAGAGTCGATCGAACTTTTTGTCGCACCATTGTGTTTCGTTCGAAAACGAAATTAATCTGATTATGTATTGTTGTTTTTACTTTTATTATGTGACTTACTCGATTTCAAGATATAAATCATATTTTCTCTCTATCTCTAGAAGAAAATTTGTTTTTATTAAGCACTTGCAGCTGTTCCCCGCGGCTTCGGTCCCATCATCTGGTCACCTACCAACCAACCTACCTCTCTACCCTACCTACTTACCTAGGCTACCTACCAACCTACCTCTCTACCCTACCTACTTACCTAGGCTACCTACCAACCTACCTCTCTACACTACCTTCCTACCTTTCTACCCTGCCTACCTACCAACACTACCCTACCCTACATACCTACCTACCCTACCCTACCTCCCCTACTCTACCCACCTTTTTTTGTATTTTTATTTGTATTGTGGGAAAACAAAAACCCACCCGTGTTCCTTCAGTTGCACCCACCTACCCACGTACCGTACCTACTCTCACCTACCTACCCTACCCTACCGTACACTACGTACATATTTTTTTTCATACTTAAAGTAGCCTATGTCCTTTCTCAGGATGCCATCTCTTTGCCAAATTTCATTGAATTCCGTTCAGTGGTTTAGGCGTGAAAAGGTAATAGATATACAGAGATACTTTCAAATTTATAATATTAGTATGCATTTATTTTTGAGTACCGGGCTGTCATATTTTAGAAGAACTGCTGGAAAGCTTCCAAGCGGGCTCGAGGTAAGTTCGTTATGGCGTCGTAAAGAAAAATCCATATATCCGCATACAATGCGAAGACAATGTTGTTCGCAAGATTGTATTATAAGAACACAACTGTGCCCGGCTATCTAGGACTTATTTTTATTGGTATAGCCAAGTAAAAGTCAAGATAATTCAATCTTATATCTAGTTAAGTCACGTTGTGTTTGCAAACTATTTTTCCAGCAGAGGGTAAAGATCGATTTTTACACGAAGAAGATTTATGTTTGGATTTCATATATTTATAAAGTAAGAGTGGACAAGGCCATAATATATTTATCATGAACATACCTAAAGTACAAACATTTTCTTAATGTCCCTCGGCTAACTTCGTGTTTCGTCAGTCGTCGGATTTTATCAGTTGCCTTTCACGTTTATAATAGTAGTAGGATAATGATGTTCGTACTTCGTAGTGTAGCTAAACTGGTGATTTGGCGATCGTGGGCACTTTATACCCTCTTCCTACAAAGTGAATTCTGTATTTTACATTTTGACTCCGCCGCTTACGTACTTTGTGATTTTGAAAAGCCTCACTGCACATCGATCGCGTGCAGATCGAAGTATATAGAGTTGTTAATTTACTTTTTTAACATAAAGTAAATTATTTTAAAAATGGCAGGCAAGTTCTTAGACTGCTATTTGTACAACTCTATATATTTCACAAGGAAATCAAAACAAAACAACAATAAAGTACTTAGTTCTGAATTCAAATTATTTTACACGATAAATCTAATAATTGATGGAAATGCAAATTACCATTCGTTTTTATTCGAAAATGCGATGATTACCGAGGGATATTAAGAAAATAGTTGTACTGTAGGTAAATCAATATCAAGCCGAAGCCGCAGCCGACGCGACGCGACCGAGACGGGACGACGCGAGCGATGTACTTTTCAAAATTATTCAAAACTAGCTGACCCTCGGGGCTTCGCTCCCGTCAACTGCCTACCTACCCTGCCTACCTTGCCTATCCTGCCTACCATGCCTACCCTGCCTACCCTGCCCGCCCTGCCCCTACCCTGCCTTCCCTGCCTACCCTGGCTACCCTGCCAACCCTGCCTACCCTGCCTAACCTGCCTACCCTGCCTACCCTTCCTACCCTGTCTATCCTGCCTACCCCTGGCTACCCTGCTTACCCTGCCCCTACCCTGGCTACCCTGCCTACCCTGACTTTCCTGCCTACCCTGCCTATCCTGCCTACCCTGCCTACTCTGCTTACCATGCCTACACTGCCTACCCTGCCTACCCAGCCTACCCTGCCTGCCCTACCTATCCTGCCTACCCTGCATTTCCTGCCTACCCTGCCTTTCCTGCCTATCTTGCCTACCCTGTCTACTCTGCTTACCCGCCTACCCAGCCTACCCTGCCTACCCTACCTATCCTGCCTACCCTGCCTTTCCTGCCTACCCTGCCTATCCTGCCTACACTGCCTACCCAGCCTACCCTGCCTTTCCTGCCCACCCTGCCTTTCCTGCCTTTCCTGCCTACCCTGCCTATCTTGCCTACCCTGCCTACCCTGCCTTTCCTGCCTACCCTGCCTACCCTGCCTACCCTGCCCCTACCCTGGCTACCCTGCCTACCCTGTCTACCCTGCCTACCCTGCCTACCCTGCCTACCCTGCCTACCCTGCCTACCCTGCCTACCCTGCCTACCCTGCCTACCCTTCCTACCCTGTCTATCCTGCCTACCCAGCCTACCCTGCCTACCCTACCTACACTGCCCCTACCCTGGCTACCCTGCCTACCCTGACTTTCCTGCCTACCCTGCCCTCCCTGCCTTTCCTGCCTACCCTGCCTATCTTGCCTACCCTGCCTTTCCTGCCCACCTTGCCTTTCCTGCCTACCCTGCCTATCTTGCCTACACTGCCTACCCTGCCTAACCTGCCTATCCTGCCTACCCTGCCTACTCTGCTTACCCTGCCTACTCTGCTTACCATGCCTACCCTGCCTACCCTGCCTAACCTGCCTATCCTACCTACCCTACCTACTAATTTGTATCTATCATCAGTAGTTTCCTCAGCGCACGCCAAATAATGTATTTTACAGACAACATTTTGCTACCTTGGGTTACATTATTGCAATTTTCATAAGGATCTCTATTTGTTTTGAAAATATTTTATAGCCTATGACACTCAGGAATAATGTAGCTTTCTACCGAATTTTCAAAATCGGTTCAGTAGATCCAGAGATTACCCCTTACAACGTCACAAACTCACAAACACACAAACTCACAAACTTTACCTCTTTATAATATTAGTATAGATGTAAAATACAGAAACCACTTTGTAGGAAGAGGGTACAAAGTGCCCACGATCGCCAGATCAATAGTTTAGGTACTCTACAAACAACATTATTTTACAACATAAACGTCAAATATTGGGAGGATGGATGGATGTTTGTAACTCCTTCACGCAAAAACTACTGAACGGAGTTTGATGAAATTTTATAGAAATACAGGTTATACATCAGAATAACACAAAGGCTTCATTCATAAAAATATTGGGAGAAGTACTGATACCACGCAGACGGAACCGCGTGTGGAAGCTAGTTTATTCTAAGTCACGTTCAACAAGGTTATTCAAGAGTAAAAGTGACTAACAGTGACCGGTTATTCACAACCCACGAGTACAGTTGTAACCCATTTTTTTTATGTTTACCTTTATACTTTACGACGTCTTTAAGCGGCAGCTACTTAGTGCGTGCGCACATTCCGTGACTTGACATCTTGGCCTTAAATGCTAGAATAACAAACATTCTCTTAGCGTTTTCCAACCTTAAGTACTTCATTGCTGCTTGTAGGTTGCAGCCTAAAATATTAAGTATCTAAACTAGAAAAACATCAAAATGATTTAAGTACGCGGAATACATTATAAGCATTTTAAATTGATTGGGAATAGTACAAGAGTTCTTTAATTATTCCTCACATCTTCTTTCTTTATCTTCAAGCAAAATAACAGAAAACATATACATAATTTCTGGTTAAACTCATAATATTTCGATCAGAAATAATTAGAAATAAAAATAAGTATCTATTTTAAGATCACAGTTTTCTTAATACAATAAATCAAAGACTCGTGTAAACAGGCAACGAAGAGAAAATGTACTCCAAAGGAAATAATTCGTAGAACTGAAGTGAAGCATGTTTTCCGCTGTCAGCGCTTCTTATAAATCTAGGTTATTGGTAAATATGCAAATACTATGAAGGAATCCGATATTAGCTTTACGACGACACAGTACAGGAAAGACGAGAAAGATATCTTTCTTCTCTTCAAGAAAAGATTTGTCATCATTCAATAAGTCCGATATTCGACTATTTGGTTCGAGAAGTCCTAGGTCGTTCACATCATCAGACATCAGATACAAACTATTCGTATTATTTACTAGAAGTGTCGGAAACCATAGAGATATAGAAATCTATAAAAAAAGAAAAACATAAGAAAATAAAGAAAGAAAAAAGAAAATGAAGAAAGCTAAAGATGAAATGAGAATAGTGTTTGCTTCTGCAAACACTAACACTTTTCTTTAGGAAAACTTCATAGATCATAATTTGACTTGCTAAGTAAAATTATTTCATGGCATTATTAAACTTTATAAGAAGCGAGAGAATTGTTTCTAGTAGTTTTCCTGTTACTAACAACATTTTAACTAAATACTCAACAGACAAAACTTTTTGTCATAGTTTTGAATGCACTGGAATTTCTCTTCCGACACAAAGTTAGTAGTTAAGTGAAAAAATCTTTATAAACTTTGGTGCTAAGTTCTCAAACAAACTTAGGTACTATGCTACTGTCGCTAGAATTAGAATCCGATTTTCAAAGGTCACAAAAGGGAACCTACTAGTTTTCTGTCTTTTGTTTGTTTAATTTTCGTTACTAGGACTGCATAGCTTATTGATGCCAACTATCCATAGACCAGGTGTTTGTACTGCAGCTTTAATCTTAGTCCCAACATGTTATAAATAGTCACACCGAACTTAAAAACTGGTCACAAGTTTATAGAAAATCGTTTTATGTTCGTTTAATTTTCGTTCCTAGTACTGCATAGCTCGTTGAGGTCAACAATATCGATAAATCAGAAACACGTGTGGAATAAAAGTTGTCAAAGCTCGCACACTGCCAGCCGAAGGTCAAGTTTCAACTTCAGTATTGCGAGTGGAATTTCTGAGAGCTGGATGAAACTCGGACCCGTGCTGACGCTAATAGAGTTAGCCTCGCTCAAAAGCTGCGACAACTGTAGTATTCGCTGACAAAAATAAAGTCACACACGAAAAGTTGTACTATTCATTTATTAGTCACTCAGTCACTCAGAAATAATGTAGCTTTCTACTGGTGAAAGAATTTTCGGTTCATTAGATCCAGATATTACCCCCTACAACCTCACAATCTCCTCCAACACTGAGATGGAAGTCTGACAACCTGAAATGGAACTGGGCGGATATCAGTTACAGAATTAATCCAGACAGATGGACCAGGATCGTTAGAAAGACGGTGCTTGAACACGGCCGTCGTAAATAAGGCAGGCCCATGATAAGCTGGCGTGAGGACTTATACTCTTCTCTGATGGATTCGCTAGAAACAGCAAAACACGATGAACATTTAAAATGTGGGATGATCTTTGCCCAGCAGTGGGACAATGAAGTTTAAAAAAACAGCTAATAGGTAGTTTCATTTTCATAATCTGCAATGGTTCGAAAGTATTAGTACACACGCAGCGTACACGCAGCGTCTACGCTACGTACGCTAAAGAATCGCCCAGTACCTACAGAGTCTGACTATTTCCACGCGAAAATTCAGAATGTCAGTACCTCTACTGAAATCGAATAAAGCTTTTATTTCGACGAAATGCCTAATGAAAAACCGACCAAAAAATAGTTGGTGACGGATGTTGATTGATCTACGTTCAATTTTGGTGCAATGGCGTCAGTACCGAGCTTACACGTGTTCTTGATTAGAGGTTCGCAGCAACATAAAAGACTATCTTGTATGCATAGTATGGTTCTCCCTCCGTACGCAGAATCCAATTTACTGGCACTGGGGCACTATAGCATAGTGGTCTATAAATAACTATAAAAGACATTACCGTAACACGAGATATATGCTTGACGATCACGTCTGGTGTAGTTTCCCAGTATGTTAGTGGTATTTAGAGGGATCCATCAAACCTAATTAATTATGTGCAGCTATCTCCAACCATTAACAGCTAAACCTGACATTTACAGTTTTTTTTTGTTTTTCTCGCAGTTCAATCAAAGTGATCCCGGACTTGCCTGTGGAGACTAAGCTAGAGCCTCCAGCCAGGCATAAAAACTTAACCTAAGCGACCACGCTAAGGGCTATCCCCTATGGGATACGAACCTCGGCTCAGGGCGTCGCTGAAGGACAACAGGATCATGATTACATTGGTGGTCTATCTTTATACTACCGCGCGAACATTCGAGAAACCTACTCGGACTTAAGTGTAGTATAACGTGAATTCGAACCCAGGCAGGCGCTTTACTTTGTGTAAATTTTTTCATCACCACTGCTCTTAAAATGGTGAAGGAAAATATCGTGAGGAAACCGGCATGTCTTAGAACCAAAAATTCGAAGACATGTGACATTCACCAACCCGCACTGGTCAGAGGATGTCTGTATCCCAGCAGTGGGAACATATAAGGCTGTTGATGATGAAGACTGGAGCGCGCGGGCTTATTCTTGAAAATTCGTTGCTTCGGCTGATCGTTGACGATTAATCTTTGGCAAAAAACATTGCCATATAATTTATTGTATTATTTGATTGTTCTTTGTGACCTACTTGAAGTTTAAGATTGTGTGCCTGTATCCGGTCGTCGAAAGGAAGCTACGAAGGAGTTTAAAAATGGATCTTATTTAATTTTTTTATATCGTCATCTACGCCATTCATACCTCTGTGTCCGTTTCTGTGTGAAAATTGGTCAATACAAGGCCCGGGTCTAGTGTTCCTTTTCTTCTCCCACCAACCGAATATTAACGATATGACACGATACGATCTGACATCGTTGTGATTTAGATCGACGTAGATATGTATGAACGTCTATACGTATTATGTACCTAATTAGTAATTACCAAAGTAAACTGGAGATTGGATAAAGTAATTTACTAAGAACTGGTTTCAAACCTAATAATAAACCCTTGACATTCTTTTTGTACTATTGCGTTTTTCACTATGCAATTTCAACTAATTTTGTCGCACATTTTCGAAATCACAGATTTTCGGGCAATAAAACTTTCCAGTGAAAAGCGTTGAGGTTGGTTTGGAGTGTTAGTTGGAATTCCAACACTAAAGTTATAAAACATTATTTCATTTTCTGCATACAATACTAGGAAATCATGAAAATACACCATTTAATTCGCCCACGCTCGAATTTCAGGCACGTGTAGGATGGAGCTACTAGAGTGTTGGTGATATTAATGAGCAAGGGAAATAATAAATACAAAGTGGAAAATAAAACCTGCAATTATAAAAGGCTTTTCGTTTTCCAATACAAAACTTTTAGCCTTGTAGTTCTCTACCGAGCTTCTGTTTGATCGGAAATATACCTACCTACAACAATATGTGTGCTCAGATATAATTGAAACACCGGGTGCTCCCAAGCCTCTAAAAGCTTTTGTTGCATAGATAGTAATCTTATGTGCTGACCTGACGGTGCGATTCGATTATCACACTCATAAGCGATTTTTACTAAGTAAAATAGCAAGTAGGTATGTTCACATGGCAGAGGCGATTTTATTTTTTATTTTTGTTGCTTCGCTTCATCAGGACAGGGCCTAAGGCTCTAGACAAACTGACACTATCAGTGATAGCAATTGTCAACAAGTCCAAAATGTATTGGAATATCTCCTGTATGGTGTTGGAATATTAAACTCATAAAGGCAAACAACCAGATCCGGCACAATTATCAGTAAACCACACAATGAATGGAACCCGCGACACGCAGCGCAGCAGTCGACCGCACAACCACTACGTTAACGTGTCGTCGAATTGATACAAGTATATGTGCCCCCGACTTGTCACGTATGTCACTTTGTATATTATCCCTGAATTTCTTAGCTATTTTTGATGTCGATGTTACTATATGCATCGGAACTTTAAAGATTCAACGAAGAGAAAACACACTAGATTAGAATACAATGTTATTGACTTGGGGTTTTCAAAAAAAAGGGAGATGATCTAGGAAAGCATGCAATTCCTTTTTACCCGACTGCCGAAGGAGGGTAATGTGTTTATCAGTCTATGTTTGTTCCTTTGTGATGTTCTAGAGAGCAAACGCGTTGGCCGATTCTGATGATTCTTATCGAATCGTCTTAACCAGTGTCACTGGAAACATTAAAAAAGAAAATAGAAAAATGGCGGCTTTTGGGGGCCCAATTTTTTCTTCAAAAATGTTAATTTTTAAAGTTATAAATAAAAATCCGGTTTTTGTCAGCCAGCTCGCGAATATGTATCCTCCGACTGCACAGCATGATTTTCTTGTTTAAGTCTTTTCAGTTTGCTTCTTAAGCTGTCGGGTTTTTTGATTCTTTGAATGAACTTTTTTTATTTATTATTAAATTTGCTATGCGAAATGGGTTTCTAGTAGCACTGTGGTGTTTTATAAGAAGCTTCTTCATAAAATAGAACCGTGGCTTTTTAGCAGAGAAAATAGGTCTGGTACAGAATACTGCTCGTCAGTGGTATCACTTTGAGCTTGAATTGGTTTATAATCAAGTTAGGAATTGCTTATTGATTTCCCGACATGCCGACTTTTCCTGACATTTATTTATTGTGTACGTATACCACCGTGTTGGACACGAAATGCGGAAATGATGAAGATGAGATTCTCCCTTTATCCTTTGAGGTTCTATGTTCGATTTGGAGTATGTTTTTTTTTTATGTATGTTCACCGATATCTCCGTCAATTGTGGACCGATTTTGAAATTTCTTATTTTTTTTATTTGAAAGAGTATGTTCCGAAATTGGTCCCATTTTAATTTGGTGAAGATCTGATGAAGAACTTCGAAAATATACAGCAGAACTCTTCAATAAATAACGGCAAATTACTCGGGATTGCTGCAATCGCATTCGCATGTCTGATTATTGTTTATACCATTTCATAGCACAACATCACGCCAGTACGCTCTTAAGGGGTACGCAGATCTCTCAATTCACTTGTTATGTTCAAGTTTCATGATGCTCGGGTAATATATTCTGGCATTATAGTTACCTTACTTAAAAACTTGCCTATTAGGTAGGTAAAACTAAAAAGTGAAAATAAAAAAACTTTTATGCCAAAAAAATACCACCGACCTCCAAATAAAAAACTACAAAGTGAAAAATAATTTAATTTTTGGAAGTCGGTGGCCATAACGCAAAAAAAATGGTACATACGAAAGACACCGACTCCCAAAAATAAAATTATTTTCACTTTGTAGTTTTTTATTTGGAAGTCGGTGGTATTTTTTTGGCAAGAAAGATTTTTTTATGTTTCGATACCATTCGGATAATCGCCAGTTACTGGCGTATTAAAGGTACTATGATGGTATGCCCTTATGGTAACCATAACTGCTACTCGAATAAGGACTTACAGGAAACAATGCAACTTGCCAGTTTTATTCCTACTCCATTTTACACTAGGCGACACCTGAACGAATATTGCGTTGTTGGATTTTTAAATCACAGCACATAGCCGAGCGTCGATAATTCAACAGCGCGCTTTCATACAGGCATTCATTTTGATGTCGATAAAAAAATGAAAATAAACAATATTTAACACATGTTTTCGTAAAAAAATATTCTAGTCAAAGTACGGCTGTCAAATTGTTAATGCTAGATAGAGACGGGCACTTCATGATTTTAGTAGTAAGATGTTCTCTGTTGTACATAGGTTGCCCCCAAGCGACGTCTCATCCGCGGATCCTGGGCTTCTTGCTTCCAGCGGGATTCCACGACCTTCACTAGTTCATCGGTCCACTTTTGCGAGACAGGAACATAGCTAAGAAGTACATGTCTTAGTACCTTACGTTTATTTAAGTGAGTAATGGTTACGCACACTACACGTCCGTGTCCGTGATTTGAGCTCCGAGTTCAAAATGTTCTAAATTATGATTCATATAGTTTGGATGTAGTGCGTAAACGTCCTTATAGTATGAAGGTCGTTAGTACTTATATTCTGTGATACTGATAAATTAAAAGTAAAAAATATTTCTACACATTTAATTATTGCAACGTGGTAGTTAGAATTATTGTAACAGTAAACGACTAGAAAGTCAATAAAATCTTTAAATCAGTTAACTCGTCGTACGCACGGAGCGTTTTATTCATATGTTTATGACGTTTGTATGTATCTGTTATGGACCAAGACATTATTACCTCATTATTCATAATGAATGCTCAGACAATTTTAATAATGCCCAATATGAGTAGGCAATTTGCTAAAAAATATTTATATAATTAAATAGACTTTCTAAATAATCACTTATTCTTTCTGAATAATGCCCATTACTTATTGGGCAGGATAATAACAAGATATGCTTCAGTAAATTATTTTAATGTTGACATTGATTTGAATATACATATAATCAATGCGGTTGGTAAGTACAATTACTATTTAAGCAAAGAAAGTTGACCCTCCTATTTCTGTCTGTTGGCTCGAAATTAACCTAACATGAAGGAAATGACGGGTGCTGCAGTGAGCGAGCAAAGCGAGCGATCTCATCCCCTTCGAAACTAATCTATCCGTGTCGGGGTGCCCTGAGCTCCCGAGCTCGCTTCGCTCACTCTCGAACTAATTCTTTGAACAATAGCGGCACCGCCTTCAACTATTAATGCTGACCAAATAATATAATTTTGCTCCGAAAATAACTTCTTGCAAGTTTTTTCTTGCTGACCGAATATTTAAAATTAAAACCATACTATTGTTCCATGACTTCGAATGATCGAATTGCCCAACAGTTGCGTAGCAATATTCATAATGACTAGACAATCTGATAAATAATGAAGATTAGATCAGTACTAAATACATTGCCCGATTTGACTTGATTCATAATGCCCGGGCATTATACATAGTGCCCTAGTTCACTTGGTCCATGACATATTTATCTACGGCTGGAAATGCCTTTAGCAGTTAGGTTTCCCTAACTGCTATCGACTGAATAGTGTTATATTTTATATACTTAGGACTGATTTTTCAATTGTCCGATAACTTTTATCGGATAAATAAAAATTATGGTTTGACCGCTTTTGTAAGTATAGAAAATATACCAACAGCCATTATATAATCTTCAGACCAAATTTATCTGACGATTGACAAATTGCCACTTACTTTCTTATTATAAAGAAGTAAAGTTCATAAATTCAATGTAGAAGGTAAACTTCGAAACTACTCTACAGGTTTCTTCATTTTTTCAGTTTTCGGTAGCTACACTATTCAAATTTCAAATTCAAATTATTTATTTGTAAAAACATAGGTAAAATATAATAAGATCTTATTCTAGTGTCAGGATCGCTATGTTTAACCTAATAGGCATACAAATTTTGGAAACATAATTGTTATTTTAAAATATATATTTTATGCATTGTATTATTTAAATTATTATTAACATTAAATTAGATACCAATAATCATTAAATCGAATTCAGCATAAATCAATCGGACACTTGACTCACACAACGACATACCCAACTATTATTTAGTTGAGTCCTGAAAATGCATGGTTCCATTGCATCGAGTGGGTTCTGGGTACGTCTTTTATGAGGATATAGGGGGCTTGCCATTTGCATAGTCTGTTCCGGGATATGATACCTCTTCTAATCCCCAAATTTCCACGGACTTTAGAAAGTTTTCCCTTTGTATGATGCGAAAAAGACAGGATAGCGTACTGTTAAAAATAAATGCATTAAATTCTTGAAATAAACAACATCGAACATCAGAAATTGCCAAGAAATATAAATATTTAAGTAATTCGTAATGAAAATAGACTTCTGTCGCATTAGTTTCAGAAAGTACTATATGTTTTGTAGTGCACTTCCACATGCTTATAAAGGCTTAAGAAATCGATTGAGTCATTTGACTTGTCAATTATAACCAAGCCTTATAGAAAATTCATAAGATGTTTTTTGCTGCACGTAGAATCGATTTCACCATGCATCACATCAAGTTCCCGCTTTGAAAAGTTCAAGCCAACTATCCATCGGATGCATTAGATCATCATCGATTCGGTATTTGACATTTTTGAAAATGCCAAGTGTGATAGATCTTTTTCTATTGTTTGTTATAGCGTTGCTTCCGGGTTGGGAGGTTATATTCGTAACTATTATATTCTAATCTCCATTCATTTTGTATGTTTTCGGTTTTGATATTTATTGTCGCCGCATCGGGTTTAGGTTCGTGAATTGGCCTTTTGTTTTTAGCTGGATTATGTAAAAAAACAAAGCGAAAAAACTTTCTTTGCCGAAGTCAGTGTCTTTGGTAGTTACCTATTGTTTTACGTTTTTCGACACTGATTTCGGAAAATAAACTTATTTTTCGCTTTGCAGTGTTTTGTTTTGGAAGTCGGTTTGATTGTTGTGTGTCATTGTCAATTGTGTCAATTTCCCACTGAAATTAGAACAAACCTTAAATGTAATGTTTTAATAAAAGTGTGTGCAGTTTTTATTGCACTGTGCTTGCACCAAACATTTAGGTGACTTTGTTACGAAAACGGGCGATAGGGAGTTACAAAGTAATATATATAAAAAAAACTTTTTGCAAAAAAATACTACCGACTTCCAAATACAAAAGTGCAAAGTGAAAAATAACTTAATTTTTTGAAGTCGGTGTCTTTCGTAGGTACCATTTTTTTGCGTTATGGACACCGACTTAAAAAAATTAAGTTATTTTTCACTTTGTACTTTTGTATTTGGAAGTCGATAGTATTTTTTTGCAAAAAGTTTTTTTATTTTTCACTTTTTAGTTGTACGTACCTAATAGGCAAGTTAGTAAGGGAACTATTTCGCCAGAATAGATTTCATGAAACTTGAACATAACCGGTGAAATGAGAGGTCTGCTTACCCCTTAGAGCGAACTGGCGTGACGTTATGTTATGAAATGTTATAAACAACAAACAGACATGCGATTGCAGCAATCCCGAGAGATTTGGTATTATTTATTGAAGAGTTCTGTTGTATATCTCCGAAGTTCTTCATCATATCTTCACCGAATTAAAATGGGACCAATTTCGGAACATACTTTTTCAAACAAAAAGAATTTTCAATATCGGTCCACAATTGACGGAGTAATCGGTGAAAATAAACAAAAAAAAAAAAAAAAACAAACTTGAAGTCGAACATAGAACCTCCTCCTTTTTGGGAAGTCGGTTAAAAATTAAAGGGGTTATCGACGCAAAACTTAACAGTAAAAAAATTGAGAACAGGCTGATTAGCACTACAATGAAAACTACAATTGAGTGGTCAGTCTATTCACCCCGAAACTAAAAATAAGTGTGAACCATAAAATTATTTGTTTATACTGTGTGGCGATAAATCCTGAACATCAATCATTGTTTCATGAGTTGACCGCTTCTTATGCCTATGATTCACATTTTTTTCTGATCATTTCTATTTTTGCAACAACGATATATTTTTAGAGCAGATAGCAAAGTTAACAACATTTTATTGAGTACGGTTTTGATAGTTTAAAAGATGAAATAAAAACTGATCTACAAAGATCCATTACTACAGACCTACTCTGCCTTCATCAGTGACATTTGTAGATATCTAGTGTTGTAATATTTTGTATTATAAATGGGCCCGCATTTGACCACTATCTCTATCACTATCTGATGGTGAGCGATGATGTTATCGAAAATGAGATACGCTTGCCTAGAAGTAACCTATTCACTCTTGATTTAAAGACTCCCAAGTTAGAGCCATCAAGAATTATATATAATAAGACTCCGTCAGGGAATTCCACTCCTTAGCTGTAACTATTCCTAAAACGATGTTCAAGAGCTAGAAGCTTTGACATGGCCAGAGTATCATTGCAGTTGAGCCTCTTGGACCGCTTTTTGATCGACCCAAGTGCATTTTATTTGTTTTAGATACCCTACACTCTACCCGTTTTATAGATTACTTCCAGGAAGTTTCCACAAATACTTCACAAAAACGTATACAAGAATGTATTTCGTTTGTTTTGCGTTAAATGTACGTATCTCTTAATTTTGACTAACAATTTTAGCACTACTAATACAATTGTTAAAGATTTTTAGTTCCAATTTATTCAGTCTGTTCTGCGAAAGTATTTCTTTTTTATTCTTAATTTTTTTCGTCTGTTGCAACGACAAAATCAGGTTCAAATACCAACGAAGCAGACACGCAGTAGTAAGATAAAAGAGACTATTTCTGTTACTACGAAATCTATTTTATCTTTTAAAATCCCTGTTTGAAACAAAACTGAAATACGAGTTGCAGTGAAGTGAAATACCGGAACGTTAATTTCAAAGGACAGCAGCGCAGGCAAACGTCTTCCTTCATCTCATCTCGTTGTAAAAGAAACAATATATTTTTGTGGAATGAAAATGGTTTTTTGACTAATTCAGCCATGTTAAAAAATGCGACGTTGCCACAGTACTGCCAGGAACATAAAGGCGTTAAAGAGCTTCCATCTTATCTCTTTTTTTCACGCGGTATATTTATATCTGTGCACATACATTTAACCTTATTGCTGAATCCGGAACCGGAACCGGATTTAATGCAAAATATCACGAAAATGGTTTTCATAAAAATATTAAAGAACATGGTGACAACGTTTTTTTTTTAATTACTTCCATCTAATAAAAAATGTTTGATAGTAATATATTTAATACTTCGTCGTCCTATCCACAGAAAAAATTACTCCCGCCCTTTTCGAGCAAGGTATCGTCGTTCAAAATGAAAACAAGCTACAATATATCCCTGCGTCCACCCGCTCCGACAGACGGGAGCACACTGACCTGTTCACCCCTTGCAGACTGTAGTCCCTGCCCCGACCCAGGTTGTTGCTCGTCGAGACGGAGACGGGTAGTTGTGAAAATGTAAACAGCGGTATGTCGGGGGTCTAGTGAACCCGTGACCCACTTTTGAGGCTTTTAACGTTTTGCTATTTCGGGATTTGGTGCTGTGTTGCTAACCGCGCGGGAAGGGTAACCTTGAAAGCACTTTTCATGCAGTTGTATGGGCGGTTTTTATTATGATGTGTGTGCTATTCAAAACGCCTTTCCGATATTTAGAGAGATCTAGTACACGGTTCTAGATTGTTTCCAGGAATGGGACGAATACTATTCAAGATGTCTATCTTCTGATTCTAAGTTTCCTCAAACAGTTTCGAAGAAAACTCCTCAATCATTTTCCAGTTAGTAACATATTGCAATAACTATCTAATGCATTTTGTTATTAGTAATTACTGGGTAATTAATTAGCTCGCAATATACTCTCCAGTAGCACAGAATATCTGCAGTAGTGTTCATATTACCTAATTAATTTTTTAATTAAAATGTGGTTATGAGGAAACAGAGGGTCTACTACTGTTGTACGAGTTATTAGGTACCTACTTACACACTTTCGGTGCAAATACACACCATCACACCACACACCCACTTGACATTTACAAACCTAAACTGTTTTTCGCATTATCGCTTTTAATACGCTTCTTTGTAAATTTTCTCTGTTATCTTTTTTTTCTGTTTATTTCTGTTTTATCATCACGTCCCACGCGGCTTCGCTCCCGTCAACTGGCTGCCTACCTACCCTACCCTACCTACCTACCCTACCCTACCTACCCTACATACATGAATTTTGCGTAAGTTTAACCGCGTACGCAGCGCACGCAACGGAAGCTCCTAGAAAGGAATATTTTTGCCCGTTTTTGTAACATATTTCATTTATGCTTCGCTCCTATTAATCGTAGTGTGATGTTATATAGCCTATAACCTTCCTCAATAAATGGGCTATCCAAAACAAACATAAATTTTCAATTCCAACCAGTAGTTATTGAGATTAGCGCTTTCAAACTAACAAACAAACTCATCAGCTTTATAATATTAGTATAGATTATCACGTAGCACTTTCAGGGCTCGTAAAATCACAAACTCTGTGTAATGTTTGGGTCACCAAGACATAGGTTGTGCCTAGTTTGGGATCCATTGATAACACCTCAAGGTCATTGTTAGTTGTTAGGTTTAATATCTTTCTACGTTGATGTAATCAGTCATAACTGTGTATCTATACTAATATTATAAAGAGGTAAAGTTTGTGAGTTTGTGAGTTTGTGACGTTGTAAGGGGTAATCTCTGGATCTACTGAACCGATTTTGAAAATTCTTGCACCGGTAGAAAGCTACATTATTCCTGAGTGTCATAGGCTATAAAATATTTTCAAAAAAAATAGAGATCCTTATGAAAATTGCAATAATGTAACCCAAGGTAGCAAAATGTTGTCAGTAAAATACATTATTTGGCGTGCGCTGAGAAAACTATTGATGATAGATACAAATTAGTAGGTAGGGTAGGTAGGATAGGCAGGTTAGGCAGAGTAGGCAGAGTAGGCAGGGTAGGCAGAGTAGGCAGGATAGGCAGGATAGGCAGGGTAGGCAGGCAAGGCAGGAAAGGCAGGGTAGGCCGGGTAAGCAGAGTAGGCAGGGTAGGCAGGGTGGGCAAGATAGGCAGGGTAGGCAGGAAAGGCAGGAAAGGCAGGGTAGGCAGGGTAGGCAAGATAGGTAGGGTAGGCAGGGTAGGCAGGATAGGCAGGGTAGGCAGGAAAGGCAGGGTAGGCCGGGTAAGCAGAGTAGGCAGGGCAGGCAGGGTAGGCAAGATAGGCAGGGTAGGCAGGAAAGGCAGGAAAGGCAGGGTAGGCAGGGTAGGCAGGATAGGCAGTGTAGGCAGGATAGGCAGGGTAGGCAGGGTAGGCAGGAAAGGCAGGGTAGGCAGGATAGGTAGGGTAGGCTGGGTAAGCAGGGTAAGCAGAGTAGGCAGGGTAGGCAGGGTAGGCAAGATAGGCAGGGTAGGCAGGGTAGGCAGGAAAGGCAGGTTAGGCAGCGTAGGCAGGGTAGGCAGGATAGGCAGGGTAGGCAAGATAGGCAGGGTAGGCAGGAAAGGCAGGGTAGGCAGGAAAGGCAGGGTAGGCAGGGTAGGCAGGGTAGGCAGGGTAGGCAGGATAGGCAGGGTAGGCAGGATAGGCAGGGTAGGCAGGATAGGCAGGGTAGGCAGGAAAGGCAGGCTAGGCAGGGTAGGCCGGGTAAGCAGAGTAGGCAGGGTAGGCAGGGTGGGCAAGACAGGCAGGATAGGCAGGAAAGGCAGGAAAGGCAGGGTAGGCAGGGTAGGCAGGGTAGGCAAGATAGGTAGGGTAGGCAGGAAAGGCTGGGTAGGCAGGGTAGGCAGGATAGGCAGGGTAGGCAGGAAAGGCAGGGTAGGCCGGGTAAGCAGAGTAGGCAGGGCAGGCAGGGTAGGCAAGATAGGCAGGGTAGGCAGGAAAGGCTGGAAAGGCAGGGTAGGCAGGGTAGGCAGGGTAGGCAGGATAGGCAGTGTAGGCAGGATAGGCAGGGTAGGCAGGGTAGGCAGGAAAGGCAGGGTAGGCTGGGTAAGCAGGGTAAGCAGAGTAGGCAGGGTAGGCAGGGTAGGCAAGATAGGCAGGGTAGGCAGGGTAGGCAGGAAAGGCAGGTTAGGCAGGGTAGGCAGGGTAGGCAGGATAGGCAGGGTAGGCAAGATAGGCAGGGTAGGCAGGAAAGGCAGGGTAGGCAGGAAAGGCAGGGTAGGCAGGGTAGGCAGGGTAGGCAGGATAGGCAGGGTAGGCAGGATAGGCAGGGTAGGCAGGATAGGCAGGGTAGGCAGGGTAAGCAGAGTAGGCAGGGTAGGCAAGATAGGCAGGGTAGGCAGGGTAGGCAGGGTAGGCAGGATAGGCAGGGTAGGCAGGAAACGCAGGGTAGGCAGGATAGGTAGGGTAGGCAGGGTAGGCTGGGTAGGCAGGGTAGGCAGGGTAGGCATGGTAAGCAGAGTAGGCAGGGTAGGCAGGTTAGGCAGGGTGGGCAGGGTAGGCAGGGTAGGCAGGAAAGTCAGGTTAGGCAGGGTAGCCAGGGTAGGGGCAGGGTAGGCAAGATAGGCAGGGTAGGCAGGAAAGGCAGGGTAGGCAGGGTAGCCAGGGGTAGGCAGGATAGACAGGGTAGGAAGGATAGGCAGGGTAGGCAGGTTAGGCAGGGTAGGTAGGGTAGGCAGGGCAGGCAGGGTTGGCAGGGTAGCCAGGGTAGGCAGGGTAGGGGCAGGGCAGGCATGGTAGGCAGGGTAGGCATGGTAGGCAGGATAGGCAAGGTAGGCAGGGTAGCCAGGGTAGGTAGGCAATTGACGGGAGCGAAGCCCCGAGGGTCAGCTAGTATTTAATAAATGGAAAATAATAATTCGAATTAGTAGTTTTATTGAATGATGTCTTTGACGGCCCATCGTTGACGGCTTTTGTTTGTTTTTATTTAATATACGGTTACGAAAATAACCATACTTTTTTTCAGACATTCCTGCTAACAAGTGCGTTGGTGTAAATTGCAGTATGTCAGCGTTAGTTCTTAAATTATCACTTTAATATTGATGCTGGCGTTTAATATCTTCTCTACGGCCGCAAAAGCGTTCCGCCTGACCCGATAAGCTTTTCGGTTTTACTATGCTTTTAATTGGGTTATTCTGCTGGTAAATCACGCGAACTTTGATTATATACTTGTCTAGATAGAACAATGCAAACAAACGACGCGCTAAAACTGTCTCCAATTGCGTGATATGTGTGAGTACCGCTCCTGTACTTATTGTCGTCAAACTGTCAATGTATGCGTGTTTAGGGATGCCTGCTCCAAACTATTAACCTACCTTTTCTGAATTATTTAATATGATGAAAGTTAAACAAAACAGGTTAAATTAAACAATAATTTTGTAGATTAGTGTATCATTTATTTTAATAACAACAAAAAATACAATGAAAAAATATACAGTAGGTAATTTATAGATTCAAACCCATCTCTTTGTGTTTGTTCTCGGAATATTTTTCTCTTTAATTTTATTGCCTGGGCTACGTTAAGGAAAGTTGTCATTTACTGATCACATATATAATGTAATTTTTTTAATAATAATCTTCTTCTGATTGAAAGATTATGTAATGCTATTTGTATTTTGTCTCCCATAGTTTCGTTAAATCTCCCTAGTAATAAACTAACAACACTGGCTAAATCAGACTAACCTACAAAGTAACGAATTAAAAATCGTGCGTTCTTATAATAATAGTGGTTAAATAACAAAACGTACCTGTGAAAAGTGCTCTTGGTATTATTATACGGTTTTCCCACATAATTGCTATACAGTCTGATGGCACAGACCCGGCATAATTAATTATTTTTCGTGAACACGTTACCCTTAGGTGTTTCAAATAACACTGACGTAAGTAAGAAGCGAGTCTACCAATTTTAGTAGACTTTATTTGGGCCGTTCAGGTAGGGTCAATGTTGCATCTAGACAAGTATAATATAATCAAAGCACGCGAAATAACGATATCCAAACTGAAAGCTACACATAAGACCGGTGCATTCATGTGTGTAAATTTTCAACTATCACATTTTATTTACCGACTTGTAAATTGCCAACCTCGTTCGCGAAACAACTGGAATATACGTCACCTACCGGCCTTGAGCGCTCAGGCGTAATGAAAGTTTGGAAAGGGGATTTCGAGGACAACAGGTGGTCAAAAACATTGGCGAACATGTCGACTATGTCAGTAAACTAATAAGAAGCTTATAATAAGTAGATTACAAGCGTAGGCACATGGTTTTAGAACTTCATAAGATTGAAGAGACGAATTTAATAACTGGTATGATGTAAAAATGATATAGTACTTTGTGATACAAGGGTGGAAAGTAGGTTATACCTACCCACCCGTGTATCACACGACGTTTTTCAATACAGTTGTGGGAAATATTAAAAACAACTCAAAGAATTAGATTTGTTTATTCACAAAAGAAATTAAATTTTCAGAAAATGGCGCGTTTTTGCAACTGGTCATATTTTTTTTACAACGAAAACAGCCTATACAGCCTATTCGATTTTTGACAAATGTTGATGTGAAAATAATTAAATTAAAACTGGTAATTAAATATATTAAACAACCATTTCCATATCCTTTTCGGCTGAATACAGGCTTAAATGTGGGGTGAGGCAGGGGGGGCTGTCCTCGCCCGCGTTGTTTAATCTGTACATGAATGCTCTGATCGATGAGCTTAACAGTACTGGAATCGGCTGTCATATTGATGGTATATGCATTAATAATATAAGTTATGCGGACGATATGGTGCTGCTGAGCCCATCGATCAGGGCATTAAGGTGTGTGAATCGTACGCTGCGACCCATGGGCTCAAATATAATGCAGCAAAGAGCGAATTGATGGTATTTAAAGCAGCCAGTAAGCGCTACAGCACAATTCCACCAGTTATGCTTGGCGGCAGACCTCTAAAAAGGGTTGCAAATTTTAAATATCTGGGTCACTGGGTCTCAGAAGACTTGAAAGATAACGTTGATGTAGAACGGGAGCGCAGGTCGCTGGCTGTTCGATGTGGGATGTTGGCCCGCAGATTTGCACGTTGTACCGCTCAGGTTAAGGTGACGCTTTTCAAAGCCTACTGCCAATCCTTTTACACGTGCGGCCTGTGGGTGAACTTTACGCAGAGGGCATATGGTGGCCTGCGCACACAATATAACAACTCGTTCCGGGTGTTGATGGGGCTGCCGCGTTTTTGTAGTGCGTCCGGCATGTTTGCCGACGCGGACGTTGATAGTTTTGCGGCCATCATGCGCAAGAGATGCGCATCTCTACTACGCCGTGTTCGCGCCAGCCCCAACACCATTCTTAGAACGTTGGCTGATCGGTGGGACTCTCCGATCTTGGGGCGATGGATACGACTGCACGCAGTCAAATAGACATTCCCCAGGATCGGCGTGCCTCGCACAGCGTGTAATAAATGTAAAAAAAAAAAAAATGTTACTAACACTATTTTATAAGTTTAAATTTTTACTAACAAATATGGAAGTGATTCTGAAATAAATGTCTTTTAATTTAATTTAATTTTAATTTAAAAGACTTTTGAGAATTCAATGCTAAAACGTATGGAATCATTAATTTTTCCTCGTATAAAATCCATCCCATTTAATTCTATGTCTGAAAACTCCTTGCTACTAAACTTTTTTAAATTGACTTATACATTTTAAACTCAACTGCAAAAGTAATGATCGAGCTCGTAAACAAAAGTCACGACCGCGTAACAGAAGGATGCCTATGCAAAAGATTTAATTTTCGAATCATAATTATAGCCCCTGAAAGTACGCCATGTTTAACAACTGTATTGAAAAAAAATTGTAAAATCATGTTGGTTAAAACTTCCAACATTATAAAAGTAAAATCTACAACACCTCCAAAACTAGATATAAACAAATATCGAGCCTCTAAAGTTAATTGCTTGAAACAGTTAACATTTATTGCAAATATCCCGTTAGAGATGACAACTTTTATTTTAGACCCAAAATTCGATTCAAATTAAGCTGCAGAAGTGATTAAACGACCACACTTTTGTGGGGTCCATAGATTTTTAGATTCTAGAGAGGACCATGGTGCAGAAACATCTGTATTTCGGAGAAAAGAAGTCTTCAATAACAGCTGCAATTGCTCTAATAGTTTCTAGTCACATTTAAGTTGCAGGAATGGGACCAAAAACCAATACAACTTGAAAGCCGTTTTGCAATCAACTTTTTGTGCGAACTACCAGCATGACAGACCCGTGAGATAGTTTTTTCGTCTCAAATCGAGGACAGCTAACACGATTTACGACATTGCTTGAAAAATAAATATTCTTATCTTGTTTTACAAATATTCAATTGAAAATGTAAGATATTCTTTTTAACACTAAATTATTATGTTTTTGTTAAATAATTATTTATTTGAATGCCAATGCAATCAAGAAATGTAAATAAACACGTTGCCATGCCATGTTGAATGGCATTGCTAATTCTCTGGCCGAAGAAAAGGCCAGCCTTCTTGTCACGTGAAGAGTCGATGAGCTTTGCTAATGTCTCGAAAAATCAAAAGTTCAAAAGTTACAAAATTCTTTGAGAATCGCTATGAGCCGTCTTTGCAGTGCAATATGGATGAACTTTTCTATACAGATACTTTTCTAGAGTTTATCTTGGCTTGATGTTGAGGATAAATAAATTTGTATCTTTTATTCTAAAATGGTACGATTTCAAGGCGTCGAAACTTGAAACAATCAAAATAAGTTTTTACTTGTGTAGTCAGTGACCAAAATTTTAAGGGAATTCTATAAAAGTATGTCATATATTCCATAGTTGAAAAATTTAACGATGTTTCTGCACTCCTATCCATCCATTCAAATTTCTACTATGCCAAATCTTACAGCCCATATGTAAGCAGTATATTAAAAGAGAGATACAAAGTTTTCTCTCCTCGCGTTTCTGAATATTGCCTCACAAAAACAGACACTGCTAGCAAGATCTATTTCCGTACAAGGTTAACAAAACAATATTGCAAGTAGTCTCCTGTTTCTAAGTTGACCCAATCAACTTAAATCTTGGATGTTGGACTGAAGGAGTATCGGTAGCTAAATAAACTATATGATCTATAATAATGGAGAGAGTAAGTTTTTTATAGGAAGAGATATTGAACTTTACTATTCCATTTTAAACTTCAGTATGTCGTTGAAAGTGTAATACCATTGAGTTAGAAATACTTTTAACAAGATCTTCTGTAGTAGCCAGATTGTAGAGAGTCTTAATACTTATATGAAATTTGTAGTTTTTTTTACTGTGGACTTTGTTTGATTTTGTCGAATTCACAATATAACTAACATTAAAGATTATATTTAACGTTAGCTATCTCCTAAAGAAACTATGAAGTTACTTGTAGCGAATTAGCAAAAACTCGTACTAGGGCCTCAGTAATGAAATACACGATCCATTTCTTCCTCATTTGTTTAGAAGTCATAATTACTAACTATTTATTCCAGTCGATTATTAAAAGAATAAATGCCCCTTTTCAAAATCTACTCGTCGAATCGACTTCTTTGGACAATAGAGACAAAAAATATGCAAAAGTTGAAAGCATTTTCAATACTACTTTGAGCATGGTCACATTGAACACAGACTTAGCATATGGTTTCAATTAGGACAGGACCGTAAAAACGTTTCTACTGGAAGTAAACAATAGACAATCCCTGACCATAATTTATTGCTGGTTGCTATATAAAAAGTAAAAGCGGATATTTATGGCGCAAAAAGGCCGCACTATGCAGAACCACAGACATGACACGGTTGACGGAGTCTTAACGTAATTCGCGACATAATTAACATACTTAATAGTTGGTGGACAATGGCAGAAGCAGATACTTACATATATATAATTATATCTATAGAGCTTACGTCATTCCGTTTCGAAATCACACCTTCTTTGTCGGTAAACTATATTTAATTGTTAATTGTTTCCCTTTTTATGGTTTTTTTTTAAATTAATTGTGTTATGTAAAGCTTTGCTTTGTTCTTTTTTTAAAGTTTAGTGGTTGCCAGTTGCAGGAAGTCACATGAGTTTTGCACCGCTTACATGCGGAACCTTTTCTCATTATGGAGCCCGACATGTGTTTTTCGGGGACCACTTTTTTTAAACAATGCCGCTTTTGGCATTGGGTGGAAAACTTGAGAAAGACAATACCTAGTTACGTTTTTGCTACATTGAGTACAAATTGCACTTAATTAAGCAATGACTTATACATGCAAATGTTTAAGAAATAATAAAAGTAAAACTTAATATAAACTTAACATATTATAAGGTTTTCGCGCATGCGCCGCTTAAGAATGTTTTGAGCAGACTGAGTCATAAGTTGACTTAAATATCTGACCACTGAACAAGCTTCTATAAGGATATAGGCAGCTATATTGAAATATCTCGTCATATCGTAAATCAAAGGCTAAATGGAAACGCGCAGATTTTGCTAAGTTTCGTAAAGTTCTCTGTTACATATCATAGCAATTTAAACGGAGGCTAAACCTATCTAATATCAGTATCTCACTGCCACCGCGGTTTTTCGCTTTAATAAAGGAACGGATTGTGCATTGTTCAACTCACCTTGGGCCAGAGCCGGCGAAAGAGCGCTCCAAATAACGAGACAAAAACACAGAAACATTTTGCAATCGTCTTTAGGATAGACGAGCATCACTTGTTCATGACGTCACACACACATGCACAGATGAAAATTCCAATATTCTAAATTCAAATGTTGGCGCGAAAGTTTAGCACTTGGATCGCGACGTTCGGGGCGCGCGGGGAATACGACACACTCGAGTATTCGCGGCGGACTGAAACGGCGCCTGCGCAGCCGGCTGCCCCCACCACGAGACGCCTTTCACCGTTACAATTCGTAACTCGAAAGACTGCGTTGAGCAAGGCTATATGACGATTGACATTCAACAAAAACGGCCCATTTGCTACACGGAAATAATGTGTTTACTTCTAGTGTAACAGTTCCATACACGGCTCGGTTGTTAAATCCTAATACAGATTTCTATTAGGAGATTAATTGAAATTGTTGACGAAAAAAATTCACCAAGTTCTGCACAAAACACTAACGGTCTGTTCTAACAATTCTGCTTAGTTCTTGCTTAATTTACGGTCCTGGTTATTCAGAAACTTAAAAAAACCTAAGACTGCTCGTAGTTTTTGGGTGTGTTGCCTAAAACACACGCTAACTGACTGAATAATTATTAGCACGTATGTCTGTTCCTGTAACCTACCAAATGCTACGAGGGGTGAGGGAATACCCTGAGTCATAACTTAACTTGAACCACAAACAAGCACGGTGCGTGTTTTTAACGAATTTATAATTCAATAGATAGGTATGCACCGATAAATAAAATAAACTTGATTCTTTGAATTTATAATTTCATAGTCCATACCATTAGTTTATGTATCAACAATAAGGTATCCTTTTTCATTCATTAAGCTGTTAACTAATTAGTTTTCCTCATTATTCTTGTTTTCTCAATGTTCTTTTAGTATATAAGCATATACACGTACATAAGAAACATTACTATTGCCGAACTCCTACGCGTCAAACCTATTGTAGGTATTTTAGTTCTAATATTATTAGTACCTGGACAACCGAGCTCTTCTCGGGTGAAAATAGAGAAAACGACGTTTTCTAAAAATAAACCAAGCTAGATCAACTAATTGCCCCCGAAACCCCATGCATACAACATTTTATGAAAATCCTGGAAGCCGTTTTATATATAGCCAGATTATATATATACACATATACAAGGATTGCTCGTTTAAAGGTATTAGATATCATCATCATATCAGCTGAAAGACGTCCACTGCTGGACATAGGACTCCACCAAGCATCGCCACATTGATCGGTCCCGTGCATATCGCATCCAGTGGAATGTCTCCCACCACGTGGAGCGATGACCTGGTATTATTATATAATAATTATAAAATTCCAATAAAGTATTGTTATAATCAGTGAGCTGTTTACTGCGTAACAAATATGGTGCAGTCGGTAGGTTTTGCTCAGGGCAGTCAGAAAGGGATAACGTACCTGTCAGATCGTGTGAAGACAGCAGCTGCGGTACCCGAAGGTTTTAGAAGAATCCCTGCGCAACCTGATGGAGTGATGGCTCTCTGCATTTACGTATTGTTATTGTGGTAAGTTGAGACACTTACCACAACTGATACGCTATTTTTTTCCATTTCCTTACTATAACGAATTACTCCTATTTCGTCTCAATCCCATATTTCTATTTCCTAAATCTTACCAACAATCTTATAAATCCTAAACACTAAAATATATTATCGTCATGTCTAATTCAGAGTCCAAAGTGGCTGGATCCGAAATCGATCTAGATACCTTGCTAAATTCATTCCAGATTTTGACACAACACAGCCTGTTGAAGTATACCGATTCATTCGTTCATATCACAACGATCTATTTTAATAAAACCTTGGATCTTCCGACGTCCATTCCAACAATTCTCTTTATGGACAGATTTAAATACATTCTAAATACAGAAGTTTTCACAGACGTTAGGACATCTTAACCTAGAATTGCAGTCAATGTTTCAAAAACCAAACGAATCCATAACATACTATTACCTAAGAGATGACCTTTGCAGAAGCAAAATATTGAAAAACTTGCAGTCGAAGTAAGCGACATAACGCTAGAAGGTCGCTAAGCTAACACCGAAGAGACGGCATTAAACGTTTTTGTCAACGGGCTCAGTTCAGACGTATGTAAAAAAAAATGCTGGACGCTGGCAACCTTGCAATACAAGTAGAGCAAAATACGTAATATTAATTCTGTTAGACAACGACTCTACAAAACCGCTGTAAATCATTGTCCAACCACGTAGACTTGCGGCTCCACCTCTCACAAACCAGCCCCAACATGTAAAACCCAATATTTCTCAAAGTTATACTAATAATTTCTGCAATTATTGTAAAAAATCCAGCCACGAAATTTCGGAATGTAGAAAGAGAACTTATAACAATAATCGCTACAAAAATACAAATAATAGTTATCGATCGAAGCAGACATCTCTTTACCCCGTTCGCAATTAAAGTACAACAAATCAACCGAAAGGTATCAATAATTTAATCTCACAAGCGGTCGGCATTTTGCTCAATTCCCTCGACACACACGATGAAACTTACGAATCATCATCTAAACATAGGACCTAATGATGACTCCAATGACGAGTCCACCCAATCATATTCAACTACGTAAAAATCTAAAAGGCACGTTAAATCCAGTCCATCGCGGAAAAACAGCCTCACTACGTAAATCAAATACTAAATGCGACGCCAGCTCAAAAACACACACAGTCTAACGGACAATGCTGTGATATTGGCACGCAGACAGATATTCAAATTCTTACCAAATCCTTACAAATTACTAAATATACTATACCATTACAAAATCATAATTCTAATTCTACTAATTTAATGCAAAATCAAAATTCTAATTCTACAAAATCCCTACAAATTCATGAATCTACTATATCGACACAAAATCATAGTAATTTTACAATCAATACAATCTCCTCACTAGACTATTATATTATTACAAAATCATAACTTTAAATCTACCAATTCGTCACCAACTCCCAACTCTAAAAGTCCCATATCTTCCAAACAAATTAATTCAAGAGCTAACTCTAAACCTAAAACTATGAAGGTTAAATCCATTCAATTCAATCCGAATCCTATAACATTCCTCGTTAAATATACCGCCTGTAAATATTTTACACTGCAAATTCCACGTCGATGCAGCTATTTGCGTAATAAAAAGGGAAAAAATCGGCAATAATGATATTAATTCTTCTAACAAAGTATCAATCATAGGCGTTTCTAATTCCAATTCAACAATTGAAACCTACGGAACGTCTGAAGTAATTCTAGATCAATTCTTTAAATATAAATTCCACTTAGCTAACCTCAATATCACCTCATTCAGTATTTTAGGCAATGACTTTATGTCATGATTCAATGCAAACATTTATGCGCAGTCCAAGACTTTGTGAATCCGCAATTGAACTTACAAACTATTCTTTTTTAACGACATTAACGACTTCGACTATAGTAAAGAGTTTGTTGGTCAAAGATCGAAAACTATGATATCTCGTTTTACTAACGACATTGTAAACGGTTCCGCTATTATCGATAAACAAATTATTTTTGAAGATGTCACCATCCCTAATGTAAATATTAAAAATAATAAGTGCCTTGTAGCATGTGTGAATTCCAGTAATAAAGATAAAAATATTTCAAAATATACCTTTAAACTCAACTGAATACCATAACTCATTCGATAAAATAAGTACACTTATTCGACAAGATCATTTAAATAAAGAAGAGTGCGAATCCCCCGGTTATAAAATATGTCGGTAAATTTATGAATTTACCGACATATTTTATATAGAATTTGTCAAACTCACATTTACTAACCACACAAAACATTCGATTTCAACGACATCGGATACACCAATTAACACAAAAACTTATATTCATGCAAGCAAGAAGTAAAGACGCAAATCGATAAAATGTTTAGCCAACATATTATACGACATAGTACTTCTCCATGGAGTAGTCCAATTTGGGTAGTACCTAAGAAATTAGATGAATACGGAAAACAAAAATAGAGAGTTGTCGTAGATTACCGTACACACAATAAGAGATAGCTTCGATTTTTAAGACTTCCCTCGATGAACAAAACATAAATGAAAATATTAGACGTCTAAATAATTTCATGAATAAAACTGACAACATAATTTTTGATATTAAAGTCAGCGAGGACATTTCCTCCATCTCCTTACAAATTTTAGAATGAGCCATTAAGCTCGAAAAAAATTGAGTATGTGTACCTGGGCTCCATGATCAGCGATCACGGGGGCTGCAGTAGGGAAATTCGGTGACGTACGCAGATGGCCAAAGCTGCTATGAGAAAGATGTCCAGGAAATGGCAAGATAGGAACATCTCTAATAACACCAAGAAGAGACTCGTTAGAACCCTGGTCCATGATATTCTCAATTATCCTTTGCGGCTCCGAATCTTTGGAAATTCGCTCGGTGGATTGAAGAAAGATTGAGGATTTCGAGATGTGGTGCTGGAAGAGAATGTTGTGCATATCATGTATATAATGCACAGCAAAACGCACAAATAAGTCCATCCTCGACCAGTTGATCATCCATCAAAACCAGACTCTTCACGATCTGCTAACAAAGACTCCTCAATTATTTTGGTCACATCGCCCGGAGATAGCCAGATAACCTGGAAAAACTGGTTGATGTAGGATAAGTGGATGGGAAAAGGCCACGCGGACGCTCACCCATTCGATGGTCAGACCAGATCAGACTGAGACCATGCTGAGAAAAGCCGAAGACAGAGTGACTTGGAAGCAGCTCGTCAATGACTCCGTGAAAGCTGTCCAAGACGGGCACGACCTTCAGTAATGAAGACAACGAATAAGAAGAAGAAATGTACTCGAATCCGATACGATATTATCTCCATATCCGTATCCGTATCCAGATCCGAAATATGTAGTAATTTCAATTAACACAAACATTTCTGCGGTTTGCGATCCCTCTAATGCCAATAGTTACTCTAGCTGGTACTTAATGGTAGATGGGGCTTTAAAGGGTCGTTGCCAAACTTAGTTTAATTAATTAGCACGAATAAATCTCTATTTTTGTAAACACTAGTGTAATAGGTAATCTAAGCCGATGTAGCTAAAGTATCTACCATTATTTGATTTTGCTACGCGGTAACAGCCGAACAGTTAGATGGATCACGTTAATATAGGCTTGCCAAGGCTTATTCGTGGATAAGTGATTATTACTTTTCATCTTTTTCCATTCCTCGTAAAGCACGTTAAGCCCGCAGCAATTTGTCGACCTGTACAGTTGTTATTGTTATTCAGAAGCATAAAAGTCTAACAACAAGGGTCAGGATATCGTGTTACCCAGTAGCTGAGCTATGCAGGTCAGATAGGCAGATACCATTCATCATCATCATCTCAGCCGACAGAAGTTCACTGCTGAATAAAGGCCTCCCCAAGCGTCGCAACATTGAACGGTCCCGTGCGTGTCGCATCCAGCGGATCCCCGCTACCTTCACCAGGTCATTGGTCCACCTAGTGAGAGGACTTCCAACACATCGTCTCTGTTTCGCAGTTCATTCAGCTTCATGTGGTAATACTGATAGCCAACCCTATCATAGTTGCAAAAAGAATAAGCTGATAAAGATGATGAGAAGAGCATCGTACTTTTATACAGATATTTCTCGTATTATTTCCCGTGTGTGTTGTCTTCCCGTGCCTTTTTTTATTTTTTATTTGTGATGGGTTTGCTCTTGACCCTAGTCTAGGTCAGAGGTGACAGAGACAGAGTCGACGATGGAGTGAGCTTACCCAGTAGAAGCCAGTTCACTCTAACTTTGAAGAGATTCTGGTTGACTGCGTTCGGAAACACAGACGCAGGTATTGAGTTCCATTAATTCGCTGTGCGTATTATAATAAAATTATGAAGGATGTTTGGAAGCGCTTGGTGCGAATTGGTTGGAATAGCAACAAGGTAAGGATGGTAACTTGCAATGCGTCTAGATGTCCGATGGTAGAAGGGGGCTGGTGGGATGAGGTCATAGAGTTCTTGAGCACGCTCACCGAAGTACAGTCTGTAGAAGACTGACAAGCAGGCAACCTTGGGGCGATGAGCTTGTGAATCCGCCAGTTCAACGTCGCCAATGAGCATTTTGGCTCTGCGTTCCACCGAGTCAAGCGCGGCAAGCTGATACTTAGCTGAGCCATCCCAAGTGGCTGCAATACTCCATGGAGGATCGGACTTGCGCTTTGTATAGGGTTAAAAGCTGTCCAGGCGTAAAGTATCTCTTCACTCTATTTAGGATGCCCAGTTTTTTGTCCGCAATTTGGGCTCTGTACTCAATGGAGGGGCCGAAGTTGAGACTGGATGAGTGCCTGGAAAAGGTACTCAGGGGATGATCGTCGGAGTATCTTCTGTATGGTTGGGTTAACTTCTGTAATATGATAGGTACGTGGTACATACATAAAATAATAAATACTAATGAGCAGATTGTGTGTCTCGTTGGTTTTGGTGGTACTGGTCTTGGAGACTATGCCTGCAATTTTGAAAATATCAAGGTACATGTAATCAATTTGTTTCGTTTAATATAGCAATAAGTTGTATGTTTATAAATACATTATCATTGTGTAATTACTGAGTCACTAACATTGAATTTGTAATAATCAATGGTTACGAGGAACTTTGACTCCTGAGATACAAGTATCTTTTTACTTAGTTCAGGAGCCAGCTGTTCAACCTGATTCTGAACACCTTTTGTACAATTGTTTAGTGTATAATTAACCTTGTGTTACTGTTTTGTACAATAAATTTATTTTTGTTTGTTTGTTTATGTCAACTACATGCCTAGGAGCTCGAGCCGATCAGTCACAGGATGCATTTGAAATTAAAGTCTCACTGTGTGTTCATATCCGACCTATATGAATCGTATTTATCTACATTATATTTACTCCATGTATGTGATACTTACACTAGCTCCCATTTCTGATGATTAGGAGTAATTTCCAGGAAGTCTCTGGAGGCACGCTGGCATGACAGCTGTTTCGAGGCGTGCGGCGATTTTTACGATGATTTCAATTAACGAATATCAACTTTCTCTGAGCTAGAACCAATTAGATTTTAGAATGACTAGTACTGAACTTTGTCTGTCAGGTTTTATAGTTGTTTTTCCAAATTATTCACTAATTTAACGCAGTATAGGTATTGATCAGTATAAGATAACTTGATACCTCCATGCGTTCCAGAGAAAAAGGTCTTGACACACGGACATACAGACAGACGAACGAAGTGATCCTATAAGGGTTCCTTTTTTTACTTTTGAGGACCTGAACTCTAAAAACAATATTTTACACCAAGAACGATGTTAAAATTTAATAGAATAAAATTACATAGACATACATTTCAAAAATTTGATTCATTCTACAATAATACATAGAGACACATTTTAAACATTTGATCGATTCTACAATAATACGTAGAGACACATGTTAAACATTTGATCGATTCTACAATAATACATAGAGACACATTTTAAAATGTTGTAGTTTTCTACAAAAACTGTACTTATAAGATATTTTTTTTTTCGATCAAATGTGTAAAATGTGATTCTACAATAATACATAGAGACACATTTTAAACATTTGATCTATTCTACAATAATACATAGAGACACATTTTAAACATTTGATCTATTCTACAATAATACATAGAGACACATTTTAAAATGTTGTAGTTTTCTACTATAACTGTATTTATAAGACATTTTTTTTTTACATTTTTGTTTTGCTCAAAGTACACATTTAGTTTTTTTTTATTATTTTTATGTTTTTTTGTTTGATTAATATTAAAGACTACTAGTAGTCCGTTAACTATTATAACTATTTCGGAGTAGATTTACCTCAAAAGTACAACGGGTCGGGCTCACAAGGGATTGCCGCTTAAATCCTAAAGATGCGCTTTCACAGGCAACTAATTGCGCAATCATTAAATGCCCAAAGGCTTGCATAATTTCAATTGCCCGTGTAAGCGCACCTTAGCCTAGCCTATAACACCTAACATATATTAATACCTGTAACAATTAACATCGAGATATTTTAAAAATGTCCTAGTATATAATGATATAGTGAAATAATAATATGTATAAAGTCTAATTTTCGTACGACCTATATTACATTAGAGGCGTCAAAATTGGTAAAGTGTATTAATGTTATGAGCAATTAGTTTTATTAATGTTACGCAATAAACGTTTCTTATGGCACAGGAAAAAAAATAAAGTTAGTTAGAAAAGAAATATTTGAAACAAAAAGAGATATAAGTGGCCATGTTTGTTTTCGGTTCCGCAATTTTGCCAGAATCTATGTAATATAAGTACTAGTGCGAAAATTTTAGGGATAGGCTTAGGTTTTCTTATTACAAAAATACATATTGGCAATATCAACGCCATTCTATCCTTAATCAATCTTCACAATTGGAGGTTCCAAACAAGTAACAGAGAAAATTACTTCAGAAACACCTTGTGAAGTACATAAGGTGTAAGATTTCTAAACTAGTCCCAATTTTGATATGTTTTGAGAACGTGTGACCACGTCATTAAAAAGAGTTGCTCCTTGCTACCTTGTTTGAAACCAACAACTGCACTGGAAGGCAGTCTTACCGCTCATATCTCCTCGATACATACTGTCCGGACAAATGGAACTACATCGTTCAAAAATAAAGGTGATCAATAGCGTATTCTCTGTCTACATTTGTTGTACGGAACGCGCGTATCAAAAACATTGTTGGGATGGGCCCAAGACCGCACGGAGGACATTGCAGTGTGGCACATAAGCCACCAGACTTGGTAGAAAAAAGAATAAGTATCCAATGCTGCTCAGGGGGGTGACCACAAGCTCTTAGAGTAAGGTTATTTTGAGATCGCGTAAGTGACAGATGTATACAAGTCATATACATTTTGAGTGTGTCCCTTACACACACTCAAAATAACCTTACTCTAAGAGCTTGTGGTAACCCCCCTGGACTGTTAGAACAATGGCCGCCATTACCTAGACAGTATTATCACAATTACCTACTTTATACTATAAATGCCAATATGTATATAGTTTTAATAGGTCACAATAGAACAGCTTTCTTTAATGAAAACTTATTTTTATTACAGGATAAGGGTAGATTTAGGCTTAGGTTTGGTTAGGATTAGTTAAGAGCCTAGCTTTGTACAAATATTGTTACAGAACTGTTTTAATCGAATAATTTATAGTGCAAAAGGTTTGTGAAAATCAGATTTTAATGTTTTAACTTTGAAATTTTAATTGTTAAGTTTAATATTCCAAAACAGTCTTCATTTTAAATTCGAACGTAGTTTTGTATACATTATGTTTTTTTTTTATTCTAATAAACAAAGTTAGTAAATAGAAAAAGATATTTATTTGATGGAGACGAGCTTGTATTACTTGTCTTCTAGACTATGCATTTTCATCGGCATAGTCTAGGCAACAGTCTAGTAGCTCTATATAGCATTTTCTATAATGTATAAAGCTAGGCTAAAGGACGGAAATACAATAGGAAATAAATAAGGTTACACTATTTTACTAAAGATTTTAGTTGGTATGTGTAATAATGATAAATATAATCGCATATAACTAACTACCAACTCTACAAAAAGCCCGGTAGGATTACGATACATAATTTGGCCTATACAGTGGCCTTTTTAAATAAATGCACACAACCGCACATTTATAATAACTTAAACCCCAAAATAATTAACGTAGAATATGAAAGAAACCACACAGAATTATTTGAATTACTTAAGTCTTATAAATCCCTCCCCAAGTTTTTAAAATATAAAATGATATCGCAGCCTACAGCCAAGTTTCCTTAAACTCCCAAAAGTTATAAGGATTAGTATAGATCGCCATTTGCCGTAGCCTTTTTAATTCTTTCATATGCAATTTCAGTTCTTTTTCATTGTGGTTGGGACCGATCTGCGTGTTATTACAATGCTGGCTATAATTACTTTTATTATAACCGTTGGTGACCCCACATTTAGGTTTAAGTACTCATAGATCAATAGTTTCTTGCATCGAAGTCGTGGCGCGCTGAGGGTTGCCGAGACGGCTGCAGTGGCGGCTGCACATGTGCTGCATAGCATGCGAGCTAATTGCGCCACGGGGAGCATCACCCCTTTCCTCATCACGCCTCCTACGAATTGGTGCTTGGTAGCGCGTGTTTTTTTTCTTACAGCAACAATATCTAAAAATCTGTTGGTATGCGTCACCAAACACGATGCTGGTCATTCCGTAAAAAATACTGGTTACTAACGAGCGGCCGATACCTAGCCATGCTAATCCATAGAATATTGAGTCGCGGGTATAAGGGAACAAGACGAGGGTGTACATGTATGGAGCCCATGATAAAATATAGATGTTGTACGCCATCAGGTGCAATGTGATCATCGTCACATCAAGATCATAAAGGATGGTTGGTTTATATCTGGGCCTAGAAACGTTGTACTCCTGAATGTAGTGAGTGGACGTAACTAATGCCCACATTATCCAAAAGTAGGTACAAAAGTGCACCACGGTAAATGTCGTGGTACGGAAATAAAAGTTGCCGAAGTGGCGCCGTTCACAGTAGTCGTAGTCTAAACCCCAGTAGACTCCAAAGTAACCCAAAGCGGCGCTGATTACAAACGTCAAAATGGCGACGGACGCTATTATACTGTATTTGCGATTCCTGTTACCTGTGACTAGTTTACTATTAAGGGCCACTCTGGTGAAGACTTCCCCCGCCACCATCTGTGAACACACGAACACTCATGATTTAATTTAAAAATAAAAGTATACAACGTACTTATTAAAGTAAGCAGTTTTCGCAACATTATGAATGTTAAAGTTATTTAACGGAGGGTTTACAACAAGAACCAATAACATTCGACAGCGAAGCGAGCAGTGAAAATTATAGCACCACACCACAAATAAGTTATGTTTTCTGATGAAATGAAGAGGGCTGTTAGTACAGTTTGGCCGCCTCTCATTTATGCCGCTGGGGGCAAATACTATCTCTGTGTCATAATTCATCCATTTCCGATCTGGCGGGATTGAGTAACAAATATCCATCCATTCAAACTTTCGCATTTATAATATTAGTAGGACAAGACAACACGGCAATACACTTCAAAATAAAGCAATCGTTTAGCAAGCAACAGTCATGAAAATGTTTCAGTTCGCATTTGTGCAGTGCAAAAGTGTCAGTTCATCATACATTTTCAGTTACGAGTCATGTACAGAAATTAAGGCCATCAACGAATGCTAAATGTTAATCATCCTTAATGGCAGAGAAATAAAGGCAATTTCAAGTTACTTACGGCATAAAATATTGAGTAACAATATGTTGAAGTCGTCACCAAAAATTGTGCGAAATGGCAGGGCGGAACAATGTCCTCATGTCCAGACATAAAAACGACGGTTGCGATCGGTATGGCGCCACCGGTGATAAGAAAATCCGCCAAGCCCACGAAGGCGTGGTAGACGTGTCCTGGTGGACAAGTAAAAATATTTTTATTAATTCAGATAATAAACAGTATAAAACTTTAATCTCGAGTGGCCGTTTCGTCTGCCGAACAGTACGCGACGGAAATTCCGCATTTTTTGAAATAATAATGGGTACACAAATTACATAACGAAATTACGACTTGATGAGACCCCGGCTTCCAATTTAAGAATTTGAGGTTCAGTTTTGTTTTTTTATTGTAGATAGGCATGCGCTTGCCTCAATCTCACCTGATGGTAAGTGATGATGTGGTCGAAGGTGTAGCACGCTTGCCTAGAAGTATTTTTTTTAAACTCTAAGTTAGCCTGAAACCAATATTTTTTTATGGAATTCCAGTAGGATTTGACTTTTTATTAACTCCATATACTCAATTCTTAAACCGGTCCACTGTTTCAGGTAATTTCGAAAGCTTAACCAAATTTCCGTTTCGTATTTTCGGGCAATTAACTTCACTGGTTAAATCGACAGTAAAACACCAACAAGAAGGAGACCAATTCTAAATCTTGGAGATGACATTGGAGAAGAGTAAATAACTTAAGGCAGTGGCACTGGCAATTAAATTCGCAAAAAGATGTCTGTCACGGTAGCAAAGCAGATACAATTTAAAATTTCGCAAGCAGCAGTAGAGTTTCGGCGGGTTATTAGTAGTATTTCTTTCTTTATTTATAGTGGTGGCCCAGTGGGTAAGACCCCGCCTCTCATGCTTGAGGCCGTGAGTTCAAATCCGGGCAAGTACCAATGTGACTTTTTCAAATTAATGATGTATTTTCTAAGTTTATCTTGGACATCGCTGACAACGATGAAGGAAATCATCATGCGGCAAGTGGCAACCTACAGTGAATTGAAAAATGAATTCGGCAAGGAAAAGGGTTAACCTCATTAAGGAGTATGACAAATACTCTTTCATGGGGTCAAACCCTTTGCCTTGCCGAATTCACTTACGCAATAAGGCTGCTGGACTTATATAGTGAATATAAGTCTCAATTCGCCAACCAGCATTGTGGTGATCAATGCTAACATCTCTGTATGAGAAGAGGCCTTTGTCCTGCAGTGGGACGGATACAGACTGGTATTATTATATATTTCTGAGATTTTCGGGACCGTAAGATCCCGGACCTTTAAAGGCGTCCCAGGGCCGAAACCAATTCGCGGAGGCCTTGTTATACATATAGCATGAAATGTGACACCTGTATTATTATTATTTATTAAAACATACAGGTGTCAAATAAACGTATAACGTATTTAATTCTTTTAACTTACTGAGACGTTGAAGATCGGGATGCTGAAAGAATGAAGAGATGAAATATCCGTTGACGGTTGATCCGAAGCAGGAAGAGAACACCATTATAATCAGACGTACGAGTGTGTCCCACTCAGCGCTCAGTGTGAGCGGTGAGTAGACCCTCGTCCCGTTGATTCGTAATGGGAACACTTCCCTGGGAATATCAGCACCCATTTTGACAGGACCTGGAGAAGAAAAAACCTCATCACAAAAATATAAGTACATATTGAATTTACCTAATTCGGCAAATATAGGCGTTTTGTTATAATTGTTTATTTATATTAATGTAATCCTAAATCTGATCGATTAAACTAGAGCTTGTCCTACTTTACTCTGATAGAATATACTGTTTTTTTTTCATATGCATGTATGTGACGGCCAATGCCGTCATGTGGCCCATCTATAGACTTCTACATAACTATACTTTTAGACGTGTCGTGTAATCGAAATATTAGGAATTTAATTAAAATATATATATTCAAGATTAGTGGATCGCCCCGTTTATAATTATACCCTAAGCACCAGCTTCTTACTTGTACTAGCTACTGAATCAGATTACATAAGTTTAATAAAAATATAACTTAAACTATTTCGCGTAATATATCCGTTTTCTAGAGGAATGTCTCGTACATTCGTTTGTCCCTGTAAAAGACTTCAACGCGCGTTTAGGTTCTAACCTTAGAATTTAGCTTCAAATATTATATATATTTATTATTATTAGCAAAACAACGTTAAATGTATGTATAAAGTTTTTTAGTTTATAAGTGTTATTATATGTGTAGTCGTGGCTTGCTGTACGCGTTGGTGCAAACTGTAAGTACAGCAAGTAATTGTTATAAAAAAAAATACTTTTACTTAGTAAGACATCTGTTTTACTAAGACAAGCCAGTTTTTTAAGTCTAAATATAATTGCTTATAAGATACACAGGACAACAAAACTAATAATTGAAACATTTGACCTCATTTTCCTATGCAATTTAGTTCACTATTATTAATGGCCTTTGTCAGTCTGTATTCCAATCTTTGAATTGAAATGCCAGCTAACCAGAATAGATTCCAATAGCAATTCATTAAGACGCTGTGATTGCCTCGCTTCCCGACCTGTGTGACCCAGTTGTCACACACAAACCGGCTGCCAGGGAAATAGGTAATATAATTGAGATCACGAATGTTCCTTTGACAACCCAATACCTACAAGAAACTGTTCATACATTGAATACATGACCGCAGCAAAGTTTATTGAAACACATAATATCTCTAGTACGTCTTTCAATAGGGCGATATTATTTAGGTCATCCCGGGTGAACGAGCATTTTGCTCTATCAGGGACATTTACCTGATGTAATATTAATGGTTGTTTTCCCGCGGCATAAAGATTTGTAGTACTGTCGAAGCATTGAGTTATCAACTCGAAAACGTGAGAACCAATAGTAATTCCCTAGAAGTAAATGACCGCGCGGCCCATCGGCCCGCCCCGCTCGCGCTGCTATTGATTTGTCGGTATACTACCGCTGGTTACAATTGGTTTGTCGTCGGTTTCGGGTTTCGTTTTTCACAACTGTTATCCTGCCATTTCTTGATCCTTATGTTTATTTATTTTATAAACCGATTGTATTACCAAGACGAAATCATTTCGCTGCGGGAATAAAATCATTATAATTTTAGCGTGTATTTGTAATACAGTAATTACGGTCTTCCAAAGGAGGTACACTTCAATGGCATTATATTCTATTAGATACCACACTACCAGTGAATAAGAAACGAGTGACGGTGCTGGTAATTTCGTTTGAAAGCCCACATAGTGGAAAATAGAGTGGTTCAAAGAATACAATTTATTTGTCAATATATTGCCTCTTTTTTGAGAGCTACACGAGAGTGTAGAAAAGTTGTTTCAGGTAAGTACGGTGACGGCAGCACTAAGAACGTGTTATAAAATGAGAATACATAGTTTATTTTATTATTTTCAGGCAAAGGAAGTAGTTCTTAAAAGTACTTATGAATATAAAAAATACGAGTACTGTAGAACCCATTCGCAAGTACAAAATTGATTTTGGGAAGATCCTGTTGTAATTTTTTGGTATGCGCAAGCGCATCTCTACATATAATAGTAGTCCCCCGCCGCGTCTGTTTGCGCTAATCTCAAAAATAATGAACGCATTTTCATGCGGTTATCATCAACAGAGTGAGAGATGAGGAAGGTTTTTGTATATAATTTGTCACGGGCCAAGCCGGGGCGGCTCGCTAGTATCTTATAAATAACAAACTACGTATACAACTATTGAATTTTATTTCTGAAAATTTGTTCCAAAAAATGGAGCATTTACGTTTGCCTTTGTCAAAAACAACGACGTAGATACATTGAACAAAAAATAATATCTTTATTAATATTTGTAACAAAAATTGTATCATATGTTCTATGTTCGGCAAAACCAAGACGGGCCAAGACCTACCCCAACCTTCCTTCCCTTGAATGTAAGAAACGTAACCACTTGTTGAATTCAATACATTGAACCTACGCGCTCCATCTGTAGGAATTTTGCAGAACCACAACCAACTGTGAGACTCATTCATAACTCCGTTACGCAAAGTTTCAGAACGTTACGTGATACTGAGCAAGGTAGAGGAATTACTTAATCAAATACATTCCTACAGTATTAAAGAAAATAAAAATAAATAATAAACCCTTACCTAATTCGTTTGTCTAACAAAATAATGCCGTCAAAGCTGTTAGTGTCACATTGCGCCATTGATAAAATTCTTTCATGAATGGAAATAGTAACAGCGCCACGCGGCGGTATTCGGTACTAAACAGGTCATTGACATTAGATTTTCATTTGTTTTGACGGCGGGATGCGTGTGAAATGTTTTTCGTGTGCGGGTGGATTAAAGATAGACTATTCGTATACTCTCTCACTGGAAGTTTTGGAAGAGGTTTTTTTTATCAATATTGGTAAAGATTGTGATGAGGTCAAATCACAGTTCCTTTGTTGAAACCACACAATCATACGTCAAAGCTTTCAGGAGACCTGGGTGACCTAATTAGAAACGCAATTAGCTTTTTATAAAACTGCTCATGACACTGACTGAGAAAGCAGCCCTACAAGAGGAATTAATTAAGTGCGTTTCTTGTGTAAAAGGCTTTTTATGCTTGCCTTTATACAACTTTGACCCACGGCATAGAATATTTTATGTTGTGGCTATCTTTACATAGATAAATATAGTGCAATTTATTGTTTTTTTTCTAATTGTGAGTCCTAATAGAAATATTTTTTACAATTATTTATTTATAGAATTACGAATTTACTTTTACCAAATTTACTGACGCATTCATGAGGTGTGAACCCTTTACCTGTACCACGTTGGTTCAGCTTTTTGCACTGGATTCTGCAGCAACTGTGTTAGTATTTCTTTTATAAAAAAAAAATAATGTCTTGATCAGATTACTGACCATTGAAAGATATAATAAAATAATCTATTTAAAATACTGAAAACGATACTGAAAATTATGTCATATTGCCAGCATCATATAAAACGAAATATACTGCTGAAAAAACTTTTATGACAAAAAAAAATACTACCAAATAAAAAGTTTTTTTTTCACTTTTTAGTTGTACCTAATAGGAATGCTCTTTAGTAAGGTACCTATAATCTTTGAACAGATTACCCAAATATCATGAAACTTGAACATAACCGATGATGTGAGAGATCTGCGTACCCCGATTGAGAATATTGGCGTGATGTTATGTTGTGGAATGGTATAAACAATAAACAGACATGCGATTGCAGCAATCCCGAGAGATTTACCGTTATTTATTGAAGAGTTCTTTTGTATATCTCCGAAGTTCTTCATCAGATCTTCACAAAATTAAATTGGGACCAATTTTGGGAACATTTCAAACAAAATAAAAAGGTTTTTTCAAAATCGATTCACCATTTTATTGACGGAGATATCGGTGAACAAACAAATTAAAACCTGAAATCGAACATAGAACCTTCCTTTTGGTGAGTCGGTTAAAAATCGCTGATAAGAATAGTATAAAATAGGTTGTACAGATACTAGATTTAAATTAATTACTCAGTCCAAAACAAATCTTAGCCTATTTTTGCGTAGAAAAATTACAAAGTTAGTAAAAAGAACGGTGGTACGAATAATATAGGTCTCCAGTCATTTTGTACATAGTAACGCCATCTAGTAGACGAAGCTGGTACGACATGTAACAGAGCGAACACAAAACGTAGGAACGAGACTTCGGTGTGAAGCGATTTGATTCATTATTCCCAAATATCACTTATTTTTTGGTAATTTTATTAATTTGTTAAAAACGCCTTTCATTAATTTGTTAGTTGATAACTAAAGTAGTTAGTAAATTACTAGCATTTTGCTGTTATTTTATTATTTTCTCCTAGCTGTGGGATGGCTGGATTATAAAATATGAAATGGTTGTTTGAAATTGAAATTGATAAAATTGGATTTTGACTTAGTACAATTTGAGTTAGATTTATTATATCTACTCTTATTTTTTATAACTACCGTCAAAATTATATAAAATCAAACAACATGTTTGTAGTTATTATTTAGTAAAGTAGATACAAGTGGCGCCGTTTTCTCTTAAGAAATTTACGAATGTAAGTTGAATTAAAACGTGGGTTGTACTTACTTTTGCCTAAGCGCCTTTGTCTCTCCGCTCTAATAGCCTCGGTGATGAAGAACAGCACAAAGGCTGCTATAAGAAGCTGTGGACAGATAACAAAAATTAATATCTTTGGATTTCATTAACCGTAGGCATTATGAGGTAGGCACCTTATATTCTGTAATGCTCAGGAAGGTAATCCGCCACCTCAAAAGCAACATAAAACTTTCAAAATTCGAATAAGTTGTAAAAATCAGGAATAACTATCACGATATGGTCGCACACTGGGCACGTCCAGGCAAAATTAACGTGTTCCGCGAAGAAAAAATACCGCTCGCTAGATTAATTAACTGTCCTATTGTTATAAGCATAAGGTTTTAATTCCTTTGCTTTTTCCCGATAATGGCGTTTTATGTTTGTTCTCAATTTACTTTCCAGTTTTATGGGAGTTTGACGTTTTTTAGTACGGCCAGATGGACGACGTTTGTCGGATACTATTGGCCCGAATAACAGTGTAAATAAATTTCAGCGTAATTAAGTTTGTGATGAAGATAATTAATTATACCTTTGATATGACGAGTACTACAATAAAAGTGAGCTGTTTGAATGTTTTAATATTTTTTCACATTTTTTTATGACTATCTTTTACGACGAATAAGCTCAGAGAATTATTGTTAATTGCTTGATGATCAGTCTTATTATTTTTTTTGGGTTTGCCGAATATTAGCAAATTGATTACACTTTTCGGTACAATTAGCAAAAAGAACAGTTATCCATCAAAGGAAACAAATGCGTGGTAAACCCAAAGGTCTTATTCAATTGCATTATCTGTACTTATTTCACAGTAATGATTTTCAAATATCCCTCGGATGACAAATTTAATGAATAGATAACATTAAAATAAATATTATTTATTTCTGCATGAAAATGTACAATTTGAACAGGCCAAGGGGCAAAGGGTTTGACTCATGAAAGAGTATGACAAGTTCTCAATTAGGTATTGCCATAAAATATTTGACTCTTTCGAAAAGAGTATCTTCACCAATGAAAGCGAATTGACCAATGAAAGTGAATTTGTCATACTCTTTCAGGGGGTCAAACCCTTTGCCTTGCCGAATTCACTTACGCAATTAGGATGCAGGACCTCATGCAAAGCAGTAAGGCTTGCGACCATGTCATGTAAACTTATGTATGTCTCCTCCTTTTTTGGGAATTTTATTTCGATCAGTCAAGTTTAGCCTTTGTTCGAAACCAACAACTACAGTCCTCACGCGAATGACATTGCATAGCAGTTGTCAATCCGCCCGTTATGTGTGATTGAAATTTGGTGATTGGATCGCTCGGAGAATTGGGCCAATTGAAACATTTACAAAGTATGGCCACTCCATTTTCGAATGCATTTCAGCCCCGAACTTTCGGAGAATGGTTATTCCTTTTGCCATGGGATATCCAGTCGGTGTATCTAATTAATAACGGAAATTGAACTTTGTGGTGGACCTCGAATATTTTAGACAGTTTTAATTTTAGATATGTTTCCGTAACACGTTCGGTAGTTTGAAAGGTGGAAATGGGGATCAAGAGGGAGTGGTGTCAGAGGTAGGGGTTTAAATGAAGTTAGGACAGAAATAACTGCCGTAGGCTTTGGCAGTTTGACGGTTCGAAAATCTTACTATTATTATATATGTGAAAGTTTGGATGGATGGATATGTGTGTGGATGTATGTTTGTTACTCAATTACGCCGCAAACAACAAATAAACCACTCTAGACTTACCAACCTATACCTGTGTCTGCCTCTTTATGATGATAAGTTGTCAAAAGATTTTTTTCGAAACAACATCCCCCCCCCCCCCTCCCCAACTCTACCCCTTTCTGTAACACCGGCGTGATGATACTTTCCTTACAGAAAAAAAACTAGGTATTTCTCAATACTCCCAGACTTTACTTCCTTTTTTCGTACATACATATAACATTGCCTACTCCTACTAAGCAGGCGCGGTGCGAAATTAACAATTTTTCCTATTCTTCTACCTAGACTTTAGCCTAGCCCTCAACCTATGGCGACACATTTTTTATTTCCGATCTTATTAATTCACGTTTGCCGACCCGTTTGTAAAACGCGAGCGAAAAACTACCCTCAATTATTTCAGATATTGCCCGTAAGTACCTGAACTTTTACATACACCTTCAGAAAATGCAGGCGTCATGCAGTAAAACTACCAAGAAACTTCTAAGCTTCATAATTTGTCTTCCAGTAAAAAGTTGGCAAAACTCGTTCGGAAGAACAAAGAACTACGATTTATTATTTAAAGGTCAACGGTCATTTAACAGAAACCTTAAAAAACGACCTTCAGTTGCAGTTTCTAAAGAATTTGTGGCCCTGTAGTCATATTTCTCTGAAGCCAACAAAATGGTGGTCTTTTAGCAACCTTTAGTTGCGGAAGACGCATCCAAGCAACAAAGGAGCTTTTACAGAAAGCCGTCGGCAGTAGGGATTGCAATCCCGCAGGTCATTCAATCCCGCGGGAATGATGTGCGGGATCACGCGGGATCCCACATCTTTGAAATTATGTTATAAAATCAAATTGAAACTACAGATTTTTGTGTGAAAATCAACTTTTTATTAAACATTTCTTACATTAAGCAACATAAATTATTTCTTTTCTATTAAATTAGATAATTTCTATAAAGTAATTAGTAAACTTTTTTCATAGATTCATCTTTAAATGTTTGGCATAGTTTAATAGTTTTGTTTAATTTTACCCTTACTTCTAAAAACAATTTTACATTTTTTATTCAGTATTATTCATATAATGACTAATAATTAAATCACAACTTTCTCTTATGCTATTACTATGACCTATGGAGATAACTTTTGATAATACGCTTTTAAGAATCAAATGGCATTTATTGTACCATCTCCAAACCTGCATCTGAGTGAACTGCAAATATACCCTGATGCTGAAAACGCTCTCTCGGCTTCTACGCCTTCTATGCCTTCTACCTCGCCTTCACCTATCTTCGCCTTCTACGCATTTTTCTAGGTTGAACCTGTTACGAAGAGTAGAATGAAACCTTGTTTAATAATACCTCTTTATATTTTTATAAACCTTTACTTTGTCATCTCAATACTTAGCAACCGTTGTTACTTGTCAATTATATTTTTCTAGATCAGTGGGTCAAAGCAATGGATAATGAGGTGAAGTCTTTAAAGGAAAACAAAACCTGGATACTGGTTGATCTTCCAAGAGACAGAAAGCCTATATCATGTAAATGGATATATAAAATTAAAACCAATGCAGATGGCTCACTAGAAAATCAGAATCGCTGTAACATTCTGGAATGTTACAGCGATTCTGATCACGGTGGAGATCAAACTACTGGACGATCAACATCAGGTATATTATGCTTATACTCTGGAGGAGCTATATCTTGGACAAGTCGGCGACAAACATGTGTAGCAATATCAAGTACCGAAGCTGAATTGGTTGCTGCTAGTGAAGCTGCCCGAGAGATTGTCTGGATCAAAAGACTCTTTGGTCAAATATCTAACTTGAAGGACATACCCAAATTGAAAGTCGATAATGATGCAGCCATAAAGATCTCACATAACCCAGAGCTACACAGAAGAACTAAGCATATTGGAATAAGACATTTTTATGTTAGAGAACTTATAGCTGATGACGAAATATGTGTGGAATATGTTCCTACTGAATTCCAACTAGCGGATCTGCTGACCAAAGCGTTGCATAAGCCACGAATTGTATCAATTACAATGCAGATTGGTTTGATAGCGTAAGGGTTAAAAAAAAGGGAGGATGTTACGAAGAGTAGAATGAAACCTTGTTTAATAATACCTCTTTATATTTTTATAAACCTTTACTTTGTCATCTCAATACTTAGCAACCGTTGTTACTTGTCAATTATATTTTTCCTGTCACTACAATCTACGTTCCTTATTTTATTAGTTAAATACTAGTTTTAACAGAACCGTCAGGGTATATTCATAGGCGAGTGTCAGGTCCTCTGATACCATCGGACTCAAAGAACTTCATTTCTTTATTCAAAATTTTCTCAGTCCTTTTGCTTGTTGAACTTTTCTCTTCGTCGTCTTTCGTCGTCGTTCTTCGTCTTCGTCACGCTCGTGCTACTCGCAATTTACGCGAAAGTTTTAGCACCATTTTTTTAATTTGCGGGATCCGCGGGTCCGCGCTTTGAAGGTGCAGGCGCCAGCAAATCAATAAAAGCAGCGGGATCACGCGGGAATGCGTGATCCCATTTTTGCGGGATTGCAATCCCTAGTCGGCACCAGATTTTACCTGAGTCCCCTCGCTAATTAAACTATTTCAAATTTTTAGGGCCTAACTTATATAAGATCTCGCTGTTGTTGTCCCCGATCCTCAAATCATCAAAAAATCATAGCCTATCATAAAAAAATCCGATCCATCCGCCTTAGAAGTCCGATCCATTTGAAATCTAGTTGAGTTAACCCGCAGCCTAATTGCGTAAGTGAATTTGGCATACTAAACGATTTAGAACCTTCAAAGAGTTAGTATCATTTCTTTCAACTTTTTCGGTATTGCGAAACTAATTTGGAAAAAGTACGATCTTCCTCCTTTGAGTTTAAGCGGAAGAATCGAGAGAAAACTTCACTATTGGTATTGTGTAATGCAAATATCATAAATTTGCCAATATGGCGCCGACCGAGATTTTTGAAACTCGTCATGGGTGTCATTTTCATGGTTTTTGGGGTCGCTAAATGCTACTATGGGGGCAAAATGGAAATATAAAATGGCGCCGACCGAAATTTTTTAAACTTTCGTCATGGGTATCATTTTCATGGTTTTTGGGGTCGCTAAATGCTACTATGGAGTCAAAATTAAAATACAAGATGGTGCCGACCGACATTTCTTAAACTTTCGTCATGGGTGTCATTTTCATGGTTTTTGGGGTCCCTAAATGCTACTATGGGGTCAAAATTAAAATACAAGATAGCGCCGACCGAAATTATCGAAACTTTCGTCATGGGTGCCATTTTCATGGTTTTTTAGTGTTCTAAATGCTAATATAGGGTCCAAAATAAAAATAAAAGATGGCGCCGACCGAAAATTCTTAAACTTTCGTCATGTGTAATTTTCATGTTTTTTAGGGTCGGTAAATGCTATTATGGGGTCAAAATGAAAATACAAGATGGCGCCGACCGAAATTTCTTAAACTTTCGTCATGGGTGTCATCTTTATGGTTTTTGGGGTCGCTAAGATACGAATTTGGGGTCAAAATGAAGTTCCAAGATGGCGCCGACTGAGATTTTTGAAACTTTCATCATAGGTGTCATTTTCATGGTTTATGGCGTTGATAATGCTAATATAGGGTCAAAATGAAAATATAAGATGGTACCGAACAAAAACTATGAAACTTTCGTCATGGGTTTCATTATATTTTCATTTTGATCCCATGTTTATAGTTAGCCACCTAGAAAACCATGAAATCGACACCCATGACCAAAGTTTTAGAAATTTCGGTCGGCACTATCTTAGATTTTCATTTTGACTCCATGTTAGCATTTAGTGACCCCAAAAAACCCTGAAAATTACACCCATGACGAAAGTTTCAAAAGTCTCAGTCGGCGCCATCTTGTATTTTCATTTAGACCCTATATTAGCAATTAGCGACCCTAAAAACCATGAAAATGATACACATGATGAAAGTTTCAAAAAGATCGGTCGGCGCCATCATCTATTTTCATTTTGACCCCATAGTAGCATTTATCGACCCCAAAAACCATGAAAATGACACCCATGACGAAATTTTAAGAAATTTCGGTCGGCGCCATCTTGTATTTTCATTTTGACCCTCTATTAGCATTTAGCGACCCTAAAAACCATAAAAATGACACCCATGACGAAAGTTATAAATATTTCGGTCAGCGCCATCTTGTATTTTCATCTTGACCCCAAAGTCACATTTAGAGATCCCGAAAACCATAAAAATGACACCCATGACGAAAGTTTAAGAAATTTCGGTCAGCGCCATCTTGTATTTTCATTTTGACCCCAAAGTCGCATTTAGAGATTTCGAAAACCATGAAAAGACTTAAATTTCGGTCGGCACCATCTTGGAATTTAATTTTGACCCATAGTCGTATTTAGCGATCCCGAAAACCATGAAAACTACACCCATGACGAAAGTTTAAGAAATTTTGGTCGGCGCCATCTTGTATTTTCATTTTGACCCTATATTAGCATTTAGCGACCCTAAAAATCATGAAACAGACACCCATGACGAAAGTTATAAATATTTCGGTCAGCGCCATCTTGTATTTTCATCTTGACCCCAAAGTCACATTTAGAGATCCCGAAAACCATAAAAATGACACCCATGACGAAAGTTTAAGAAATTTCGGTCAGCGCCATCTTGTATTTTCATTTTGACCCCAAAGTCGCATTTAGAGATTCCGAAAACCATGAAAAGACTTAAATTTCGGTCGGCACCATCTTGGAATTTAATTTTGACCCATAGTCGTATTTAGCGATCCCGAAAACCATGAAAACTACACCCATGACGAAAGTTTAAGAAATTTTGGTCGGCGCCATCTTGTATTTTCATTTTGACCCTATATTAGCATTTAGCGATCCTAAAAATCATGAAAGAAACACACCCATGACGAAAGTTTCAAAAATCTCGGTCGGCGCCATTTTGGAACTTCATTTTGATCCAAAATTCGTATCTAGTGACCAGTGGCGGGGCAAGACCTAAATTTGATGTGAGCAAGACAGATTTCGCGAGGCCTTGTTCTGTGGCGACCTGAAGGCGGATTTTATAAAATAATAAAAAAAAACAAAACAAGTCACACTGCCAAGTTTTTATTCATAAAAATACAAATTAGATTAATATTAATGAAAAATTACAAATCGTAAATATATAGGTGGAGATGACAATACCAATAAATTAAATATCGGCTTTCAAAGGATGCTTCCAGTCCAAAAAACAATAAATTTTCTTCCAATATCTCTATCTCGGCCGGACATGTCGATAACATCGTATTTGTAACCTGTAAACAAAAGCAAAAGTTTTAACATTTTTTTGCAGTTTTATCTACATAATATTGTAAAACCTACATTTAAATTAGTTTTCAAACAAAAATCTTTAAGAAAGCTATTATTACCTACTAGTTTTTAAAACTTAAAAAGTCGATACGTTTTTTACCGTTAAAGCTTTGGTTTCCTTCAAAAGATATTATATAGCGTATAATTTTATACACAAGTAATTACTGCGTTATTTATTTATTACCAATTAATTATTTCTTACCTTATGTAAAATAGACGAGTACAGGTACCGGTGTCATAGAAAACAAAAACCATTTATTAAGTCACTGTTTTTTAATTTTGGGTCATTTTACAGGAGCAATCAATATACCTACACACTATCTATTTATTCACTAAATATTGTTAAAACATTGAACACACTATTCTTATCAAAATAGGTATATAGGCGGTGGCCCACGTCGCCCACGCCTTACGCCGCCACTGCTAGTGACCCCAAAAACCAGGAAAATGACACCCATGACGAAAGTTCAAAAGATTTCGGTCGGCGCCATCTTGTATTTTCATTTTGACCCCATAGTAACATTTAGCGACACCAAAAACCATGAAAATGACACTCATGACGATTGTTTAAGAAATTTCGGTCGGCGCCGTCTTGTATTTTCATTTTGACCCTTTATTAGCATTTAGCGACCCTAAAAACCATGAATATGACACCCAAGCTATGGTTATCGAAAGTCTAAAGTGAGCCGAATGCATTAAAAGTGCATTGTAATTTAAGTTTTTCAATTGAAAAATTGCAATTACAATGCACACACAATACATGTCACCGTACTTTGAGAACAACGAAAAGGGATACGCGTTTCTGCGCACCCTTTATAAAGCCCGGGAAAGTCCCGGGGATAGTTATATCCTAAACGTTTTAGAGCTTTTAAGAATTACCACTCCGGTATTTAGAACTTTTTGAGACAAATGCTCTTTTAAATATCTTTTTTATTGTATAGGTTTTACTTTGGAATTGTTGTTAATTTTTTTAATTAGCCACGTCATTTTTGAGTGAAATTATCACAAATTAAATTAAAGCACAATTGAACACGCGCCTCAACGCGTAGATCTTCGTTTCTGCTTAATTTCCTAACCATTTCATTTTTGCCGTCAAGAGACGAGTCAATGATAAATATACATAGGAATTACTGTTATTTAGTCCAAGACAGATAAGGTTACAAAAAAAATAACAAAAATATCCCAAGAAGAACCCAATTGTTACTTTTCCTAGGTCGACTTGCGGACAATAATTTGGACGCGTTAAAACCAAATGGGTTTGAAACTTTTTCTGAAGTTAGTTCTAGTTTTAAAGATTCGAAAAAGCGCTCGGGAGGAGTTTTATCAAGTTTTAATGCATTATTAAGGCATTTAATTAACTGATTATAAGGAATTAATGACTTTAAGTCATGTTAATAATATAAAATGGAAGGCAAAGGCCTTCTTTCTTTTAGATTCAATTTTAAACGCAAATAAGTGATTTGCCGGATTGTTTTAAAGTTGTTGAGTCCAAATCCCGATATTAAAAAATAAATTATTATAAAAACAAAAAAAACCTGGCTGCTAAAAAATAATCAATCGAAAGGAGAAAATATGTAATAGTAAAATAGACATTAAATATTGTGACGTGCTGCCAGCGCTGAGAAACCAAGTTTTAGTAGGTTTCTCTATAATTTTATTTTGTCTCCCTCCCGCAGTCGGGTAAAAGCATATGCGATAGAAAGACATTGCTAGCTATACTAGAAAAAAAACTTTAAACTAAAATGATGTTCTCCTTCCGCTGCCGTTTAAAGCTGAAAAGTGCACAAGATAGTACTAAACTCATCCGAAAAACCATGAGACAAGTCATCACTGAAGACACGCTCAAAAAATGCCAGGATATGATGACGCCTGTTGCTGACTGCTGGCTAAAAAAGGGGCTTCGAAAACACCACAAACTTCAAACAAAAAAAACAACGAAAGCATATAAAAACCTCAATCTTTCTCCAACTTTAATAAAAAATCCTATGCAAATCATAGACCAAAAAACCAAAGAAACAATCATGGTTTACTTACGTGTAAAGGCCGTATGAACGCCAGTTTGCTGGTTGCGGAACTAAGTTCGATAAACAAAACTTTATTAAACTTTGAAACTCGTAGTTCAAATTTGGCCAATTAAATTACTGCTTCAAAATTTACTTTAAAATATGGGCACGTTTACTAAGACATGATTAAAGTTCAATTTTAATTCACAAAAAAAATTGGAAAGGTAATACTTTAATTCACCAAAGGCAGAACTGCGGAACTCGCGCGTGATGCACTAGAAACTCAGCCTACCTAGAAAAAAGTGGCAGTTGCGGCAAAGTGCATCCGTATTTATAGGCTGCTGAAGGGAGGGAGGTTGGTGCGGGGAGGAAGCTCTGCGCTGTAGGGGTAATAGCCACCCTCTGCGCAGGTCTTAGGGAGAAATTCGTTCAAACAATGGCGACAGACAGACGGATGACGACAGATAAAACGGACATAAAACAGACAGATAATATGACGAAAGCCTTTGTCAAGTATGTGATCTATAAGAAGAGTGGTATACCGTACACATGGTTTATTTATTTTTTTAAAGTTTTTAGGCTTTTTCTCAGGGCTTATCTATACAAAATTGATTTTATTAGAATCAGGAAGCGGAGTTAATCCACGTATTGTATTTCGCGGGCTTAGAACCAGACGTAGAAACTTCACAACCTTCTAGTTGCAATAAAATAACATAACGCCTGTGATCCTCGTGAAGCTTGGGCAGAACTGTACATATTTTGCCAGTTATGTTTTATTATGCCCAATAGGAATGCGTTTTAAACTGATAAAATATTGGGGTGCTTGATGTCAATTATTATAATATTTTACTGACAGATATTGATAAAAGTAGACTCATTTTGAAAATATCTTTAGAAGCACCCCACGCTTTTTTACAATTTTTTTTTTGTTATTCATAATATTCTTAAATTAAATTTATTGAACATTATTTTCTACTTGTAGTTTAGTTTTAAACTTAACTATTTAAAATTAAATTTTTAAATTATTGCATTGTTATCGGTCCTTGAAAAGTTGTACAAAGTATCAAATCAATCCGACGTTTTGAAAGGGGTGAAAATCACGTTCAAAGATTCCGTTAAATAGATTCATAGATACATACATACCAAGCTAATAAAAGCGTGTTAAAAAGACAGAGATTTGACCAGGCTACTTATAAGCAATAACGTATAGTTAAAGCTTCGTTCATGCTCGAGCGTTGAGCTTACTAGTGTACGCAGATACTAAGACCGTGTTCGCTTACAACTTGCGACACTAAAGTTATGACAAAAACCTTTAACTTGAATCCATTCAACAAGGCAACTAGGGTGTTGATGAACGGTCAACATGAAAGGGAATACAAGGATGAACGAGACACTTAATTAGGCTACGGAAAAACGAAAACCATCTCATCTTACATTAAATTTAGGTAAATTGTTAGACTTTTGATCTATTTTCAACCGACTTAAAAATGGAGGAGGTTCTCAACAACTCGGCTGTATGTGTCTTTTGGGTGTAATTATGTTTGTTACGCGATTACTCCGGCAATTATGGACGGCCCTTGATGTGTTCCCATAGTCACCAAGTCAGGATCTGACGAGGGGATCCCATGGAAATTGAGGGAACTCCTCAGATATTATAGGCAGATATATAGCGATTCTGGTATTTTAAAAACCTTGGCAAGCCTTTGCACTCATTTGGTGAAGAGGAACTGATGAAGAACCCACTGCCACTGGAACTCCTTAATAAGTATGTCATAAATGGTACCTACTGATGAATATGGTACCATCAAAATGATCTGATGATGAAGCCGGAAGGTAGGCACTGGAACTCCGTAAAAAACAATGTATGTATCCTAGTCGTGTTTGGGCTTATTGGAATTGAAATGAAATGTACTCTGGCTATAAATTATGTTGTTGTTGTGCTTTAGAAGTCGGTTTTTTTTTTTGTTGAAAACGTTTCTTTTCACACGGAGATAGACAGGAACTGCAGAACGCTAACTGCTATGATCCTTATTACACACTCCTTACAAACCCACTTGTCAGCACCTCGGGGTCGCAAGTAAGACTGCTGAGTGTGGCGTCCCAGGTTCGATTCCCATTCGATTGTTATTAGGAATTTCTCAGTGGCAACCTAGAGTTTGGAAGTTGGTGGCCAGGCACCCCTATTTCTCGGGAAAACCTTAAAACTGTTGCGCCTACACCTGATACCTATCTCTTGTCGAATATTCGGACAAATTTTGTTGTTGAGATTGGCCGTTGGGGCCGAAATTTTTGCCGAATCAGCTTGCAACGGATCGGCTTAAAGACAGACTTTCAGTTTCAGCGAAACTCCATACGAAAATGTACATTATTTAGCATCGGCACCGCATCAAATCCCTTTGGGAAAAGCTATTTATTGGACCGCATCATCTCTATGGCTCCGTGCTATGGTAGGGCGTTTGCGGCGCTTTTGGCTGGGCTGGTGGTCAACGCGCTTACGGCGGGTGCAGCTACCTACGTCTCGCCATCACCTAAGGATTAGGAGCGCAGATGTTTCACACACCATAATCTTTGTAGTGTGCATTTCCTGAAAATGAGTTGCCACTCAACCCCCACCTGGCAAGTACGGTTAGGTACTGCGTCCTTTTGAGCGCGAGTTGCTACTTGCTAGTGTACGAACGAGACTCGCTAGGGTGTATTCGCTTCTTCGCTAGCGGTCGTTCGCACGCTCGCTTGGTCTGTACGGCCGTGCTTGAGTATTTTAGATGAAACTTCTAAAGGTGCGTCCACTTATGCTAGACCATAATACGAGCCAATATAAAATATATTCGATATTGTTGCCTAGGCCGTCTGTGACTGTGCTGAACTAACATACTTTTTTGACCAACAACAAAAGATTCGCATCCCGTTCTCTGTGCGATAAAAGTCCTATTTAGTGAAAGACTCGTCTTTGTCTGCCACGAGCAGCGACCACACTGTGGAAAAATATATGCTAGAATGCCGAGGACATTGTCGATGGCACTTTGTAGGTCCGTATTTGACGCTGCGAGTGTCCTTTAAGCTAAAGCAGCTTTGGAGCGCCTGCGAGGCTCGTAGCGTGCAGATTGTAGGTACTTCAGGTCGCGGTGTTAAGCCGGCCAACCATTGGCACGTTTTTTTTCTCTGTTCTGTTATGCAACTGATTAGCAGATTCCTTATTCGAATTCTCTATAGATGATTTGAATTTTTATTTTGAATGGTTATCGGAAAGGTGACCTCTAATTTGTAGTTTTAGATAATTGACGGAGTATTGATTACGAATACCTAATTAGGTAGGTACCTTTATAGTCCAAGATATTTATTTGATGGTTCTGTGACTAGTGAACAACCCCACCGGTCCCATGAGCAGTACTGCACCTGTAGCCAAGTTAACAATCTACAATCGATAACGCTAGTAGAACTTCCGCGACTTTTGAATACCTACCTAGATATGGTCGCGGGTTCGAACCCAGTCAAAAATACACACCTCAACTTCACTCTGTGTATGGTTCACAGATCGTAGCTACATTTGCCTGCCTCCGATTCCGAAGTAAGAAATGCGAATCAGTTTAAAAAAAAAAACTTTTTAACAAAAAATAAAACCGACTTCCAGAACAAAAAACTACAAACCAAAAAATAACTTTCTTTTCCGAAGTCGGTGTCTTTTGTACCCATTTTTATTCAGTTTTTCGACACCGACTTCGGAAAAGAAAGTTATTTTTTGGTTTGTAGTTTTTTGTTCTGGAAGTCGGTTTGATTTTTTGTTAAAAAGTTTTTTATTTTTCTCTTTTTAGTTTTGGTAGGTATCTCCAATTAACATGATAATCATTTATGGCCAAAGTACATCTCATGACGATTCCAATAAGCCCAAGCACGACTAGGATACATTGTTTTATTTCAGAGTTCCAATGCCTACCTTCCGGCTTCATCATCAGAACAGTTCAATGGTACCATTTTCATCAGTACCATTCATTTATAAGTATTTGCTTAATCATAGTCGGTTAATTATTCGAGATATTTTATACCCGTGACATACTTAGCATTAAGGAGTTTCAGTTGCCATCTGTGGTCTTCTTCATCAGTTCCACTTCACCAAATGATACTTTCTGAGTGCAAATGATTGCATTGTTGATGAAAATACCAAAATCGCTATATGTTTGCCTATAACATTTGAGGAGTTCCCTCGATTTCTCTAGGATTCCATCATCAGATCCTGACCTGATAATTATGGGACCAACTAGGAAGTATACCCTTTCAAACAAAAGAAGAATTTTTGAAATCGGTCCAGGCGTCTTAGAGTAATCGGGGAACATACATAAAAAAAAAAAAAAAAAAAAGATTCCGACGAATTGAGAACCTCCTCCTTTTTTTGAAGTCGGTTAAAAATCGCTTTCTTGCTGGTTTCTTGACGAGGTTTTCCTTTTCCATTTTGATCTTAGTGATTGAACAGTTTACTATTGTGCGATTACATGCCTCTGCCTGAGTTTGATTCTAACTCACAACCACTTTTTCATTTTTTTTTTTTTTTGATCAATCCCACCGCACTATTCCCAAACCACTGCAACTCCTGAAAGCCAGAATCAACAGTGGCGACCACCAGAAAAGCGCCGAGGCAATGAAGCTCGACGAAGTCCCGGAGAATGAATTTAACTGTCTTGGATCCCGCAACGAAATTCACAACCTCTTAGGTACAATTACCTACCTACAGCTACACCAGAGACTTTGTATACTCATAATTATATAATTACTAGCTGTCTCACGCTGCTTCGCTCCCGTCAACTGGCTACCTACCTACCCTACAAACATGAATGTTGCCTAAATTAAACCGATACGCAGCGCACGCAACGGAAGTTCTCAAAAAGGAATAACTTTGCCCGTTTTTGCAACATTTTTCATTTATGTTCCGCTCCTACTAGTCGTAGCGTGATGTTATATAGCCCACCTTCCTCGATAAATGGACTATCGAACACAAAAATATTTTTCAATTCCAACCAGTAATTCTTGAGATTAGCGCGTTCAAACACACAAACCAACAAACTCTTCAGCTTTAAAATATTAGTACCTAAAGATTATTAGATGAAAAATTTGTTACGATAAAAAAAACTATTTTGAAGCTTTCAATTTACATTTTGTACTTGGTAAAGACAGGTGAGCATAGGGCATCCATAATTTGTAGGTTTCAATAGTTTACGAAGCTATTATAGTTTTGGAGTGACTAGCGACATCTAGTTTTTTTTTCTGTAAACCAAAATGTGACAGTCGAGGGTTTGGGTTGCCAACCAAATAAAACATCGTAACAATTGGTATTTTTTTATACTAAGAAATTATCTAAAAACATCATGAGGAAACCTGGACTACAAATCCGTCGTTCTATTATAAAATAAAAATAGTGAATTACTAATCATACTTACCGTAGTCATTAATTTTATTTAGAACATCCTATTTCTTTTCGATTAAAAAAGAAAGAGGTTCTCAAGTCAAAAAACAATATACGGGTAATATTTTAAGAATATAAATAATGCAGTTGGAGGTAATTCAATTAATATATTTTAGTAGTAAGATAGATATTTAATGCTGGGAACATTAATCACGTACGTCAACACCGCAGTGTTGCCAACTAAACGGATATTCCACTAAAACTGGCGTTGGTGATATATTGTTTTTAGTGGTAGGTGTGTTGAAGTTCGATTAGGGATGGGCAAATGAATAAAAAATATCGATATATATCGTATCGATATTTTTAAACACAATCGCTAATTATAGAGTGCAAAATATCGATATTTCGATAAATCGATATTTTTCGCCTATGCCTAAATTTCCTAATGTACGTTCAAAATAAAAAATGACATCAATTTGTCTCATCATTATCTAACCCTGTATGGAAACAAAAAAGTAAAATGAAAACAAAAAAAAACATTAAACACGACACCAAAGTTGCGTTAAAAAAATCGAAATTGATACGATTTTAATACTCTAAAAAAAATATCGAATATCGTGAATAAAAATATCGACGATATATATCTATTTTTATATGGAAAAATATCGATACTTCGATATATCGATATTTTTTGCCCATGCCTAAGTTCGATACGTAGTACGATACGAAACATTTGATCACAATGTTAAGGTGCTCCCACACTGCTTAAAAATGTTTTCATGTTAGGTAATATTAGTGAACATTGTGTAATATAATAGTAAGTTAGTGTAGTATGTTGTATATTATTAAGCATCAGTGTAAGAGCACTCAACACATTTAACAATTCCTAACATTTGTTAGTAAATGTATTAGTGTTAGAAAATGCTTGGTCGGTACGGTACCTCTGATCGCGTTGAGATCATTTTCACTCCTATCCGTTGTTCAACATTTCGGTTTCGGCATCGGATGCCAACATCATTCATAGACTAACATCGTTGGTCAGCAACTTTTTTCGCAGTATGAATGAAATACAAAACCGAGTAAAATCGAGCTTATCTTTTGACTGCTATAAAATGCAACAAATATGAAATTCCATTCCATTCCAATGAATCATTTGGATCTGAAACTAACCATGATGGTGCGGACGAAATGATTCATCTGAAGAAGACTAATTAATTTAATTTGGAATACATAGCAGTATGTTACTAATCTGACTGTTATTATTTTATTGCGTTTTAATAAAGGAAACTAATTACAAATACACTTATTATTTTCTTTCATAAAAACATAAATGTTGTCTTAGTAGTGTATAATAAACATAGCATTTAGTAGCTTTTGCCAGCGGTTTCACCCACGTGATAGTCGAAAATTATCCCGAGGGAACATATACCAGGGACAAAAAGTATCCTATGTGCTATTCCTGAATATAATAAATATATATCTGCGCCAAATTGCATCCAGATCCATACAGCCGTTCTGACTTGATTGAGTTACAAACATACACACGTCCAACCAAAGTTTCGCATTTCTAATATTTTAAATAAGATGAGATTAGGGCCTCGTTTTATCTTATGGCCGTACACACACCAACGATTTGACTGCGCAGTCCGTTTAGCAGTTTATCGAACGTCCTTAATGTGTCCACTTGTCTACTTTATCAACGTCGAGTCGACGTCGATCGTGAATCGTCAGTTCTCCGCAGAAACTCAGACGAGAAACATGTCCACACGTTAGATGTCTGCGCCCTCTTCCTGTTGGCATTGGGGGTTTGCACTTATCAATTAGCCTGTCGTTGGCAGGATTTTTCGTATTGCGGTCGAGAAAATATTTATTTTTCTTATTCCAGAAGCATAGTAAACTCTTCCAATAACTCACGGATTCCGCTACAATCTTCTTGCGATATTTTTTGCAGCAAGCTCTTGTGAACGAACTAAATGATTGCTCCGACTTCCATCTACACACTACGATTAAAACTGTGCAAAAACGATCCACAACGATTTATCGAATAGATTTTGTAACTTCTTCCGATAATTTGCACCAACCAACAAATCTGCGCCAAATTTCGTACACACCATCGATAAAACTTTAGAAACGGGCTGCGCCTGGTCCGTTTGTGTAGATAAATCGTTTTCGTGTGTACCGGCCATTATTGGTTTCAGAAATTGAATCTGGTGGAGAGTTAATTTAACTCAATTGTTGGCAACACTGCCACACCGTCAACACGACGTTACAAGGATGAAGTTTGGCGAATTAGATTAAATTAAAATTCGATTTTATTTCACAGTTCTTGCTGAATTATAAATTACAATGTCACTAAAAATAGTTCGTAATACCGCTGAATACATTCGGGAGCATTCTTTTCACAGTTTTGAGTTGTAAACGTGTACATTATTATTTTTTCGTCGGTAAGTAATGTGGACGAGATTTTAAAAACGATCTGACCTTGGCATTATATCAAGTGTAAAGCAGCGGTTGATTTGATTGAGTGCCGGAGGAACATCTTTGGCAAATTTGGCAATAGTAGTGGCAAACATCTAGCATCAAGTGGCACGTTCCCTTTTAGTATTGTAATCTGAGAGTTGACACCAATAATTTATTATTCATGATAGTGCTTAATACGATAACGGTCTGTATTTCAATATTTTTGTATTATAACAAGGTGCTTAATTTTTTATTTTCGTATAGCGTTTATATATTGGAACAGGTTTGTTATATTTACTTAATTAGGTGCATAAAATCATGCAATTTTATGAAAAAATATTTAATTATAATTCATTAATGTTATGGTATGGCTGGTGAAGCAGTTCTTTAACTTGTTTCACCTATAAATTGAAGATCCTGTCCTCTATATTATCACCTAATGAACGAGGTGCCCTTTGTTTTGTATTGTATGTAAATCAACTCTTCAACTATTGTCATTTACCTACTACTAAACACTTGTGTAAATTGACATTATAACTACAAATGTATTTTTTTTTTAAACATTTGGTAACATTGTGGCCCTTATTTATAAAAATCTAGACGAGTTTATTTTTTATCAACTTATTTTAACAACATAATCTAAGTAGATTATTAAGCGATCCTACTCCATGCTCTAATTGCATTTAATAAACAAACTATTTGTTCCTTTCCTTCCCTGTAAGCCCAATTATCCCTAACAATATAATCTGATTTAGAAACGCTATAAACCAGTAGAAATAAACATTAAAATCGTAGAGTTTGGGCTTTTTAGTATGTTGTATAGGCCCATTAGGGTAGTGTTAATCCAAATTTGCAATTTCCAAAAACATTTGCTCGCTGCGGACATAGAGCTGCAGTTTTGCAAAAATTTTATGAACTTCAAAAAAATATGGCATTTTATTTGTCAAGAAAAGTGCATGGTTTATGACTTTCAGAGCAAAAAGTACCAAAATTTTGCAGATCCTCGCGTGGTGGCCAGCGAGCCCTAGTTTTCCAAAATTGGAAATTTGGATTCACACTACCCTAATGGGCCTATACAACCACACACACACACTTACTGGTCCATACAAAATGCTAATAAATCAGAACTACATCATGCTTTGTGATTTTAGCCTTTTCAAGTGTCGATTTCTACTGGGCTACAAATTTATTATATTTATTTGCAGGCAGCTCAGAACAATACTCATTAAAAATGGAAGGGGCCATCACAAAAAATATAGCAAACGCACTCAGCACATTGACTATACTGTCATGTCTGTTCCTAAAAGTACCACAGATTTGTTATATCAGGGAGAAGCAGTCCGCAGAAGGGATCTTTATTCAAGCAATGCTTATGGAAGTCTTTGGGTAAGTTCAATACTAAGCCTATTTTGTACTATGGATGTTTTCTAACTTCTCATTGCTGGACGAAGTTTTAACAAAATCTTGTGAATAAACACAGACATAGAATCTTGTGTCTGTGTTTATTCTGTGACTGACATTACAAATTACTTAGACACTTACAGACCATCTGCTTCTGTTCTTACAAGTAAAAAAAGTGGTAAAATGGTTTTAAAACGGCTAAAAGAATGTTGGCAAAAATCAATAGGAGATATATTATGTATTTCCCTTTTTGTGGTAAAATATTTTGGAAATGAAGTAGTGTGTTAAGGTGTGAATTTTACAAAGCTAAACAGCCAAACAGTTGCGCTTACAGCCTTCTTCAATAAACACATCACATTATTTTGGTTGTGTTTTGTGTGAATAACTGTATATTTTATTCAAAATGCAAGCATATAAAAAGCTGTGAAGCTAGGGTAAACATTGGAGCCTTACATTACATAGGAATGGGTTTAAATATTACATTCCACGAAATAGAGTAACCATCTCGCACATGTCTGCCACAAGTTATTTAAACTACTATGAGGAACTTTATCCATAGTTTTGAACGGGCTTGGCACAGATTTCAGTAGTTCTATTTGATTAAAACGAGTAAAGGTTATATTTGAGTAAAGGTTTTAGTGTTGACTACATGCCCTTACCTCATACTTAGTTAGACTGTAAGTACGACATGCCTTGAAATCTCACACTTACACTAAAATGCACAGAACACTACAGGTGAATGAACATTGAGATGGGCTGGAATTGAGACTGTACATATAACCATATAATAAGATAACTGAAACAAAAAGTTTCAGTTATCTCTTCTTCTAAGAGCTCGGCTTTCAGTCTACTTCTACTTAAAATGTTTTCTTTAATTGCTAGTTAATAACTAAATCAAAGGAAATATTTTAATCCAACTGCGCTTCTTTTCAGGGATCCGTACCGAAAGGGTAAAAACGGGACCCTATTACTAAGACTCCACAATCTGTCTGTCCGTCTGTCACCAGGCTGTATCTCATGAACCGTGATAGCTAGACAGTTGAAATTTTCACAGATGATGTATTTCTGTTGCCGCTATAACAACAAATACTAAAAACAGAATAAAATTAATATTTAAGTAGGGCTCTCATAAAATAAACGTGAATTTTGTGCCGTTTATTCCGATAATGGTACGGAACCCTACGTGTGCGAGTCCGACTCGCACTTGGCCGGTTTTTTTGCCGTTTTATTGCGATAATGGTACGGAACCCTTCGTGCGCGAGTCCGTCTACCACTTAGCCAGTTTTTTGAGTCACTAATCTTGTAAGATAAGTGTATTTAGCACTATCTCTCCAAGATAATTAATTAACACCCCACAGACTTCGATAACTAATGTGTACTTTGCATTAAAGAGACTCATTATTGAAGAGTTTAATGACAATTTAGCGCTTATCTTGAACACTAGACTGAAATACAATGTGTGAACTAGATTGTTTGTCTGACATTCTTTAGATATCATGTGATGTTCAAACTATTTTACAAATAATAGTCACTAAGCATACACATAACTGTACTTATATGTGACACACATCACATAATGCATGCCTTTGTATACAAATAGTCAGAATTATTACAGTTATCTTGATATGACACATTTAGTATTAAGTAAATTTATGTAAAAGTGGTTAATGGACAATTTTAAAGTATGTAAGTAATACTAAAATAATCTGGTTGGATCTAGATTTATGACAAAGACAAAGATATTTTATTTCAACTAGGACACCAAGCTGCACTTTTGAACGTTAATACATTAAAATTTAAAATGAATAAAAATTGATTCTACCGTGCATTCGGAAAGTAGCTTGTTATGGAGAAGAACGCACAAGAAACTCCATACTTATTCTTTAAAAAAAAAAAAATTGTTTACAATACTTAAGTACATACATTAATAAATTCATATGTGTGAGGACAATGCACCCAGAATCACTACATACTATACTACGTACAGGTACAAAGTATTAAAAGTACTCACACATGTACCGTGCAGTTACATAATAGGTACTAGAAAAACATTAGCATCCGAAGCAGTTAAGTTAAGACCAATCCCAACTCACGGCGCCCGTTCACGATCATGACGCATGAATCGGCACCACCCAGCTTAACCATCATGAAGGGAACCGAATGATCCAACACACGCGCCACCATCAGAGAGACATTTGAGAGAGCATGACACACTCAACTGCCAGGGCACACATAAGTCAAAGAACGACACAAAGGTACAGCAAATGGTAGATCTACAGTTGGGTACATAGTACTCACGCACGTGCTGCGCAGTTATACAATACTAAAATAAATTGAGTCTATATAATACAAATATATTCATACAGTCTTCAGCAGGTGCAACAATACTTCAAAACAATAATGTTCTGCATATCACTTGTTTTTGCGCCCTAGTGTAAGAACAAACCTAGTGTAAAACAACTATGTACAAGCATTGCTTTTAAAATTTATTAAACCACAAATTTGTATTGTGTTAAACAAATACAAAAGACTTGAAAAGCTTGGGCGACTTTTATTGGAATTGATACTGGAGAAACCTGAAATTTTGGTGCGGTAGAACTGCAAAATTTGATTAAGCCCAGCCCTTTCCATCATCGGGCTACAAAACGTACGGCAATACGCCATCGGTACATGGTGGACATCCCTCGCATACGCACAAAGAGTTTTGGAATACTTTACGCGAGCACCGCTTTTATTGTGCGTACAGCTAAGTAGTGGAATTCCTTGCCGGAGTCTGTGTTTCCTGATAGCAACAACCTAGGGGTATTTAAGGCCAAGAGTTAATAGCTTACTTCTAGACAAGCGTGCTTCACCGTCGACCACATCATTGCTTAACATAAGTTGAGATAGTGGTCAAACGCGAGACAAACACAAAATAAAAAAAACAAATGGAAATGTCCATCTGATCTTGCCGACAGGTAATGAGCATAGCATAGTCAGCTTATACTGTTCCCACTGCTGGGACACAAGCCACCTGTAAGGGCACATGGTGATCAAGCGTGGTGAATAGTACAAGTTCTTTCAATGTAAGACAAGAGGCTTTTGTTCTGTAGTGAGTCAATTACAGGCTGGTATAGTTAGCATTTAGCCCTATACGTATATGTACTATGCAATCCAAAAACTCACTCTGTTCGACTGAACTGTACTGCAATCCATACACCTTACTTTAAACTATTTTGAACAAAACGCGAAAGCGCCATGAAAGACGTTTTGATAGCGAGTAAACTAAACTCTATAAGCGATCTAGCACTGTATGTTTTATTAGTTTGATTAGACAGCATTAACAGGTTCACTGTCCAAATAGTAAAACACTTATATTTTGAAACAATATAATGAATCATATATGATTCATTGGACAGGGAAACTGTTACTAATGTTTAACGCTGTAGCGAACTTTAGTTCTATGAATGTTCTTGTCTATCGCTAGAATGTATGTCAATGTTAGCAGTCTAGAATGTATGTCAATGTTAGCAGTTAAAAAGGTATTCGTCTCACAACGTGGACCTGAAGCCCTTAACAAGTGCAAATTTGTCGAATAAAGCGATTGGTAAAATGTATGGGATTACATATATACATAAACTCATGCCTTTTTTTTCCATGGGGGTAGGCAGAAACTACAGAGCGCCACCTGCTACGATCCTTACATACTGCTTTTGCTTCACTCACATTCATTCATCTAGTCATACACACACGCTGGTTATAAGTACTGCGCACCTGGCATTTCTGAAGAACATCACCTATAAGGTCTATGTATGTCTTCCTAGGGCGTCCCCTCCCGGCGATTCCGTATTTTTTATGGGATTAATCTCTTACATTCTGGCATTTCGAACATCACTAGAATGATATTTTGTCTAGACCCTCTTTTAAAGGTCGTAAATACCTGCTGGTTGTGAAAAGCCAAGAAACGACTGATATAGTGAAGCTTGGAGATGGCCTGTATCCAGCAGTCGTATCTACGTCGACTCGTGGCTGAAATTAACGATTATTGTAAATAAAACAATACATTTGTAAAAATTGTATTTTTGTATTTCAGATTCTCAATAATGACGCTATACAACTTCACAAACAACTACAGCATCATGACGTACCTGGAGTATCCAATAATATTGCTGCAAGTCTACGTAATGTTCTACTACGTCTTAAAGTATAAGAAGATGTTGGATTGTTCGATAGTGCCTATAACTGCTATTCTGTACACAAGTACGGTGATCGGATTTATGGTGGGCGCTTTCCCGAAGACCATTCTTTCGTACTTGGTGGTGAGTACATTTTGATTATTCATATTTTAAAGTTGGACGAATGGTATAAAATACATAGGAGTGAATGATAGTGAGTCTATCGACAGGGGAAAATGGAAAATGGGACAAGGGCAGGAAGAATAGAATAGAATATACATTATTGTATAAAAAAAAAAAAACATATTTTTTTAAAAGAAATCTTCATCGCAAAGGCGGTCTTATCGCTGACAGCAATTACACAGCATTTGAATGGACCTTTGGAGCTACGCTCATGCTTGCGGTATTTTTGATCGATGTTCGATCCTTAACCAAAAACAGCCGACTTTTTTATATTAGACCTGTGAGATTTGATAACCTAAAAAAATTTTTATTTGTTAACAATTACGAAAATCCATTGTAGTTCGGGAACAATCTTATTTAGATATGGCAGGCAATTCAACCCATTATAATCCATGGGTCTAATAGATGCAATTTAACATCAGATATGACAATCAGGGCCAGGCATATGATGCAGTATCCGGTGACTATTGTTACATGCGGAAAACTATACAAGCTGTCCTGTATTGGGGGCACGCAGCTTCACTAGGACGCATGCAACCAGACCGGTAACAAAAACATCCATCGTGGCATATTTTGAGTCGTATGGAAGTGAGGTGACTTATTTTGAGGCTACGGGTATGTTTTGGTAGCTATCGTTCTGTTGCACTATTTAATCTACCTAACATATTGCCAACTATGTTGTGGTATGCTTCCAGTCTAAAATGATTAATATTGATATATTGAAGCGAAATAGCAAGCAGTCTGGTTGTACTTTTTACTCATCTAATACCTTTAAACGACCAATTCTTGTATCATCAGCCTTTTTACCCGACTGCCGAAGGAGGGTTATGTGCTTATCAGTCAATGTACGTATGCTTGTTCCTATGTGGCGTACCAGAGACCAAACGCGTTGGCCAATTTTCATCATTCGTAAGTACAATCAATTCGTCTTAACCTTGCGAGTGTCACAGCCAATACTAAAATTACAAAATATAAAAATGGCGGATTTGGGCGCCATATTGTGGGGTCCCAATTTTTTTTTCAATCTTTACCCATCGTGTGGGGTATCAAATTAAAGGGTTTTAAGGTGATTTCAAAAATATAGAACATTTATACGTTTAAATGTACCTAATTCGAATAAAACAATGTTAACTAAAAAGTTATAAATAAAAAAAGTTAATTAAAAATATCAGGAAACCCGACTGCTTAAAAAGCGAACTAAAAAGACGTAAACAAGAAGAAAATCATGCTATGCAGTCGGAGGATACAAATACATATTCGCAAGCTGGCCAACCAAAACCAGATGTTTACTCCGACTAGTCTGCGTCTCATAGAGAAGGAGGGGGTTTCGGGGGCGATAAATCGATCTAGCTAGGTTTCATTTTTATAAAACGTCGTTTTCTCTATTTTCAGCCGAGCAGAGCTCGGTTGCCCAGGTACTATGTATTTATAAAACATCACAAGATGAATCGTGAACTTCAAGACAGTTTGCCTTGGAGGACTAGAGTACTGCGGACACCCTCAGTAATGTCATTAAACATCTTGATTGTGAGCGGCAACGGCTCAACTCATATTATTGGGTTATACGATCTGTAGGTCTCAAGTTGCATAATTTGCAAACCGTAAATTGGTCGTTACGAACTACACGTCCGTGTCCGTGATGTGAGTTCCGAGTTCAAAATGTTCTGAATTATGACGGATAGAGTTCGGATGTAGTACATAAGCTTCCCTACAAGAAGTAATATGGCTACTTCAGAACCGAAATTTCACGGACACAGATCGGATGTAGTGCGCAACCAACCTAAGGGTCAACATAGAAATAGCGACAAAAATACGCGCTAAGCTTTTCTCTTGTTCCCTACATTTTGCCGAGTTGTGCGAACAAAAAGGTAAGGCGCTGCAGGTTTTATTTCAATTGCGTCCGTACACGACCACGTACCGACTTGTATTCTATTGCAAGCGTGTTTAAACAGCCCTTGTAATATATGTGGTGGCAGATGGAAAAACGTGTAAACTGTTTCGTCATTTAGGCATAGCACGCACAGCGATTTTGATACGCGCGAATTATTTTCCGCGCGAATTTTTTAGTACTATTTGAGCGCGATTTTTTTTCCGCAGTGCGTGCAGCTTCATACAACTCCATAGGCCACGCGCGGAAAAAAAATCGCGCGAATAAAAATCGCAGTGCGTGCTAAGCCTTATTTTCATTTTTATGCCTCGCGTTTGACCTCTATCTCGCCTGATGGTAAGCGATAATGTTGCCTAGAAGTAACCTGTTCACTCTTGACTTAAAGACCCCAAGGTTGTAGCTATCAGGAAACAAAAACTCCGGCAGGGAATTGCACTCCTTAGCTGTGCGCACAATGAAAGTATTCGCAAACGCTTTGTACGGCTATAGTTCATGAAAACGGATGTTAGTTGAACATATAAGAAACTACAAGTTAAGATGCATAGTTTTAACTAAGGTAATTAACTCGGTCTAGACAGCACTAATTGTTAGCCGTTTATATTAGCATAAGAATTGGGGGCATGTGTCATCATGAGTAAAAGGCATTTACTTTAAAATGTTTATAAAAAAAAATACTTTTGCTAGCGGCTTCGCCTTCGTGAAAAGTGTTTTCTTATCCCAAGGGAACATTATACAGGGATAAAAGTTAGCCTATGTGCTATTCCAGACTATAATCTATCTCTCTACCAAATTTCATCCAGATCCGTTCAGCCGTTTTAGCGTGATTGAGTAACAAACATGCACACATCCATCCAAACTTTCGCATTTATGATATTAGTAAGATTCGTTTATCCTTGCACTGCAGCAAATAAACAAACTTATAATAAACTATCTAGGTTTCGTCACAATGTTTGTGTCCTGCACTGTTATTTGCGATGTTCAAGATAACTTAGAAAATACATATGAATTGATAAAGTCATTATTTTTGATTATTATCTACGTATATCATCATCCTGGGAAGTTCAGTTAAGGGTCGAAAGTGCAGTCACACCAAAACAGAAGCGGCAATTTGTTTTGGTTCAATCTATTTTTCATGGTTAGTAGGTACGAGTATAATAAGTAAGTAATAAGTTGCGCGGTATCTTCTTGTCCAACTTATCACAGTGTCTCAAGACGAAAGTCTATGACCAGAGTGTGTTGCCAGTGATGACATATGGCTCTGAGACGTGGTCGCTAATAATGGGGCTCATCAGAAAGCTTACAGTCACTCAAAAGGCAATGGAGAGGGCTAAACTAGGAGTATCCTTGCGTGAACTAATCAGAAAAGTAGAGATCCGCAAGAGAACCAGGGTTACCGACATAGCCCGAAGAATTCCCAAACTTAAGTGGCAGTGGAGAGGGCTATGCTCGGCATTTCCTTGCGTAATCGGATCAGAAATGTAGAGATCTGCAAGAGAACCAGGGTTACCGACATAGTCCGAAGAATTCCCAAACTTAAGTTGCAGTGGGCAGGGCACATTGCTCGCAGAACGGATAGCCGATGGGGCAGAGGGTTCTGGACCGCGAACCGGATGACATTGCGTTGGAAGGCCTCCCCTTAGGTGGACCGATGATATGGTGAAGGTTGCGGGACGCACGGGACCGGTCAATGTGACGACGCTTGGGGGAGGCCTGTGTCCAGCAGTGGACGACTTTCGGCTGATATGATGATGATGAGGTATAATCTATACTTTAATTTCTATACAACACATTAAATCAGTTGTGGATAATTTAACTTCTACAAAAACTAGCCATTTGAGTTTTGGGAGAGTAAGATTGCTTTTTTGACCCTTGAGTATTACTTGGCCGGATTTGTACCCGTTATCTCAAGCACAAGAGGCCAGGGGGATGACCACAAGCTCTTAAATAAGGTTACTTTGAGTGTGTCTAAGGGAAAGAAGTATATGACTTGTATACATCTGTCCCTTACGCAAACACAAAATAACCTTACTCTAAGAGCTTATGGTCACCCCCCTCGTCTTAGCCACTGGGTCACTACGACACAGCAGAGATGTACCTATGGTACTTATACTCACAGTTATGTTTAGGTTTCATGTAATAAGGAACGAGACTTTGTTATTCGGACTCCTGGCAGATTTTAGGGAATAGCAGATGTAAAAATTAACCAACTTCAAAAACAAAACACTAAACAGTGTAAAATAACTTTCGTTTCGGCAATCTGTTTGTTTTTTTGTGAAATAATTTTTATTTCTCTCTTTTAGTTGTAGTACACAATCACAAAGCATGTGCTATAGTAATGTACCTAAGGATTGTCAAAATACCCATAATAATTCAATTTCGAAGAAAAATATCATATAAAGGTTGATTTTTCCAAGTGGGCCAAATCCGAAACTATGTGGAAAAGCGAAGAACACTGAAAGGAGTCTCGGGGCCGATTTTGATGAAAACTAAAATGGCATCAAAACATTTTTGAAAAAATTATATTCTTCGCCAGGTCTCGTTGATATGAAAAAAAAAACATTATGTACGCTGTATCATTATGTACACGATCCGATAGTGTCGCTAAAAATACCAATTTATGGATAACGCTAAGAGCAATTATTGCGCAAAAATCGCTATCGTTTTGCTCTTGCAAGATACGTAATAAGCCTGCGGGTCGGATTATGCCCAGTGACCTTTTTCAAACTCTTCAATGAGTAGGTGCTGTAGGAAGAGTCTGACACGCTTATTAGGACCCGATTCATGGGACTTCAATAAATAATAATAGTACAGTGAACTCTACTAGTATTTAATAAAATACGTAAATACTTTAGCACATCTAAATCAAATCAACACGTTTTACAAATCTAAGCCTATTCTAAATTCGTACGCATATTAAAATCCAAACAGAACAATTTTACTATAACAAGCTACAACCTTGGGATCTGTAATTCAAGAGTGAATAGGTTACTACTAGGCAAGCTAGCATTACCGCCGACTATATCATCACTCACCATCTGGTGAGATAATAAATAGTGGTCAAACGCGAGTCTGACTGAATCGATAAAGTCCCTTCTGCAAGCAACCTAGTACTTACTGAATACAATATTCATGTATTCACTAACTTATTTCATGCTACATAATTTATCTAGTACATAGTAGATACGCTTCGATCGGCAATCTATTGAACAAGTTATTATGACACGATATCTTGCGAAAACACCGATTCAAACAGTAAAACGCCCATAACTTTTGAGCAGCTCAACCGATTTTATTCAAACATAGCTAAGAACACTCTCGACAAAATCACCAGTCAATCAAAAAAAACTAAATCATAATCGGTTCGTCCGTTTAGGAGCTATGATGCCACAGATACACAGCAACAAACGTCAAACTTATAACACCCTTCTTTTTCCGTCGGGGGTTAAACATACCATCAACCTTATTGCGTAATGATTCGGCAAGGCAAAGAGAACAATCGACCAATTACATGGCGAGATGAAAGACGGATGTGGATTTTCGTCTATGTGATTGGTCGAACTCAGAACTTGAGGTGAAATTCAACAATTACAATGGGTATGCAGTCAACGTAGGCATTTTCAATCACAACGATTCGTTTAATATGCAAAATGTTATTTTAAACGATTCGTTGGATAGTTCTTGTATGCACCTATCTATTGTTTATGTATTATGTAACACATAATTTGTTTTGATCAAGTGCGTTGCGTTTCACACTTGGCTGAGCGAAGCGTGGGTACGGAAGGCATTCTATGAAATGTTTATGAATATGCTGTTGCATAATTTGTTTAAAAATAACTATGTGCAGAATATTTTACCTCCATTTCTCATAACTCGATTATCGAGATTCTAACGTAATTGACGAATAATCGGCGGTTATCTGCTGTGTTTGGAAATTCATTCAACCGATAATCACAAGGCTTGACAATTTGTCATATTAATAATATTGCGATAATTTAGCGTTGAGAAAGGTGGAAAACCGGGCTATCCCCGGCACGTAAGTTGGCAAGAGTCGTTAAATGTTCAGAAGTCGTTTTTTAAGTATCTTTGATAGTGAAGCGGGGCGGGGGCACGTTTAGGACCGTTCCGAGCACGCGATTGGTTGGTAATTGACACAAGGATCGACTGACCAATCCTGTCGTGTGCACGTTCCGGTGGCTCTATATGGTGGTTGATCAGTTCGCGGCATATGCGCGACTACGCAAAAATCACTGTCCTGGATATTGGCTGTTTATAAACACATAACAGTTGCCTGAAGTACTCCTAAAACCGCATAGGCTGCTTAGAATCAGAACGTTTTCGTAGTCACATTCTAATGTTATAAACACAAAAGTGTAGCGGTAAAACATGCGAACCTGCCATCTTTTGCTGCGAAGCTGTATTTTGTAGAGTACCAAACGAAGCTCTTCATCTGTCTAGCCTTTTTCCCAATTTATTTGGGGTCGACTTTCAATCTCACGTGAAGCAGCTGCATTAGGCTGGTCGCACATGGACGGTAGTTGATTCGATTCTCGGATTCGGTTGCCCGATAGGATGGACCCGCATACGTACGGTTCTTTTCATTCGGTTTCTACGTTCCGCAGTCGTGAGCCCGCCAGACCACCAGAGCCCGTCACTGTCTATCGTCCGATACAATAGGCGTTGAATTGAGCGGAGTGACAACATGGATGATGACGAATTTTTGCTGTCACGCAAGATCTTTGAGGTCACGATTATGGTAGTCTTTATATTTAATATTCCATAAACATGAATATTTCGCGACAGCAACAGCTAAAATCACATTATCAACAAATACGCACGGTAGCAAAGTCATGGCGATCTGAAGCAAAATCGAACGAGGGATCTGGATGTTTGCGGCGGTATATAGACAATGTATGACGATTGCGTCTTCAGGTAACCGAATCGGTCATAAAACTGTTCCCGCCACTCCGATCGACGCCGACGTACCGCCCGTGCAATCAAACTGGTTGTTAGGTTTTTTAACCGCACGGGTAGAATCGTGCGTGTGCGGCGCACGGACCCTTCGTGTGTATGTGCCCTGATCGGGGCAACCGATGAGAAAACCTGACGTGTGCGGCCAGCGTTGTTTGTTGTATTTAACATAGGGCGACAAGTTATCCGACCTCCACACAAGCAACCCAGTAACTACGTAGATACCTACGCTCATAAGCTGTTTAAGGTCAAATATGTATAATTTACGATATCAATTAATTGTGTATTCGTTTTGGTCTTAGTCCAAATATACTAGCGTTGTTTCCTACTCTTTGAAACCTGTTAAATTAGCTAGGTACACATATTATTGGAAAGCAGCCATCTTATCAATGTCTTTTAAGTGTTGGTGACATTAATAAATTATTTTTGTATGGTTCTTTAGTACTTAAGTATGGTATATTTCTACATCGTTCACAAAAACAGTTCCGTATAAAGCAAACAAACAATCTAATGGCAGTTTCACTATGACTAGGTTACATCTTAATTAACCCATTGTATGCCGTAATTATAGAAACAATTCAAAAGCCGTGGTATCTCGCGTGGATCCACGTTTGAGACATTCAAGGGATTAATGCCTAAAGGAGAATGCGCATTTCGTAAGGGAACATGGGCCTCTTGAAAAAATGGTTGTATCTTGATGAATTTGGTTGTATATTGTAGACAAAACACGTTATATTCATAATTAGAAAATATTTTTTATTTATTTTGCGGGGTTCACGAGATATAAAGATGTTTCTGTTCTTGAAATGAAACCTTATTACAATGCAATAAGGTGCATACAAATGTCTAAGTGAAGGAACCTGATCTGTTGTTGTCTATACATATAAAGTAAAGAACACGAATGGGAAAAAACAGAAAATATAAATCATATTTTTGGATAATATTGAAATCGCAGACACAATAAATCATAAGGGGTCTGTGTATGGGCAATCTCCTTTTCTCGTGTTGCTTGCTGGCAAGTCGTTCAAATTGATTTGGCTCTGAACTTAGTCACTGCCACGGCGTCGTCGGTGGCAGCGAATACATCACCCTGGCTGCACGTTTTGGGGCACAGAGGGCGGGGCAGGAGGTGGAGCTGCTGTTCTGTCGAACAGGCGGGAGATCTGTACACCTCCCTACTTTAATTCTGAGGTGGTTTAGCGACTGCCAGGAATGCCAAAATAAAAGAGCGCTGTTTTATTATTAGTACTATAATATTTAAGCGTTATTTTACGTGTTTCATAGTGTAAGTGACAACGGACATTAGGGGCTTTGTAGCGAGGGAGTGTTACAAACAAATATATTGACGGCGTAAATACATGGTATACTTACCTGAATTCGCTTGACTAGGCAGTCAACCGTACATTTTGTTGGCAGTGCGACCTGGTTTCGCCGCAATGCAATAGCACCTCATAGAGGTGGAGTCCAACCCAAGTCAACTTGTTATTTTTTTTTAATTACATCAACATTACTATATCATCATTCACATACCAGTGACAACACCACTCCATTCCCTGACACAACATATCCGTCACATAGATTTTGTAGCGCATACATTTAAATCTTTCTGAAAACCTTTATCGCTTTTTCTTTTTATTTTAGAAAATGGGAACCTAGATTTTTTTCATGGAGCAACTTCATCGTAACTCACACGTTAATATTTTCCACCCAAATTTGCCAATTTGATTGTACCTGATGAAACTTGTATTTTCAAGCTTAATTAGCTCAAACATAGTCAAATTCAAAGTCAAAAGTCAAATGTATTTATTTCAACTGGGCCATTAAGCGGCACTTTTGAACGTTAAAAAATCATTTACAAGTATTAAAAATTGATTCTACCGTGCATTCGGAAAAGTAGCTTGTTATGGAGAAGAAAGCACAAGAAACTCCATACTTACTCTTTTAAAAAAATAAGTTTTTAGAATATTTAAAGTACAAACATTAATAAATTCATGTACGTGAGAACGATGCATCCAGAACTACTAGACTTACTATAAAGTATTATAAGCACTATAATAATATGGTAAATTCCTTCACTTGATAAATAGGAACATGGTTCTCACATACTTACAAATTATATTACTTACTTACAGATAGGATTTCATTTAATCAAAAACCTGTGATGCAGAAACTCGAAAGTTTTTCATATTCCTCGTTCATATCTAAGTCAATTATTACACTGGTGCATGCTCGGAAGACTAGCTAAGTACATATTTAACTTGACCTCTCTGAAACCGAATATTTCGCTTGACTGATTTCTTGTAGGATATTGGAATCTAGATTTCAATTAGTTTACTGTGACCGTTCCTCTTGCCGTTAGCTTTAATTTATTAAATTCCTCTCACAATCGTTCAGTTTCTAAGATCGAGCATTTACTACGAGTATTAATTTTGTATGAAAATTATGTTATGCTCTAGATTTCTAGATGCCTAGGTACCTAGCTCACTTGAAGTATTTCTCAGGCCATCAATTATATTATGTAACATTATTTCATCCAGAGTTATTTCACGATCATCATCATCATCAGCTTTTTATCGATCCCACTGCTGGGACACAGGCTTTCTCTCTGTGAGAGAAGGAATGTGCCATAATCCACCACACGAGCCCAGTGCAGCTTGGTGAATGTCATATGCCTTCGTATTTTTGGTTCTAGGACATGCCTCCACACGATGTTTTTGTTCACCGTTTTTAGCGCAATGGTATATAAATAAATTGTACAAAATAATGCGCCTGCCTGAGTTCGAACCCATGACGGTCAGGGCATACCACTGGGCCACCACTGCTCTAGCTTCTCTGGCGTCCCTAGCGGGGACTGAATCCGCTAGCACCAACAAGGTGCGCTGGTGCCGGTGCTTGCGCTAGTGCTGGCGTGCTGGGGTGCGTGTTGTGAGCGGGTTTACAGCTCCGGTACCATTCTGGATAAATGGTAGTGAGTAATCACGATGCGACTCACATTTTCTCTTGAGTACCAGGGGCGAGTACTCTGGAGTCGTGACCTACCGCTGATGGTCCCAGAAGCCTCGTAAGGGGTTGCCTGGTATAGTGTGCCGTCTTATATAACGAAAAGTTTGAGAAGGTGGCCACTATAGAAATCTCAGTATTTTTTAAAGGGGGGGTGCTCTACCTTTCACGATACTTTCAGAACAAGAAATACAACCGACTTCCAAACAAAAACACTAAAAATAACTTCGATTTCGGAAGTCAGTGTTCCTGTTTTCGTTTCTTCGTTTTTTACACCGACTTCCGAAATTGAAGTAATTTTTCTCTTTGTAGTGTTTTTGTTTGGAAGTCGGTTGTATTTTTTGAAAAAAAGGTTTTTTATTTTTCACTTTTTGTTTTGGTACATAATGGACCAGTTCTAAAGGCTAGCTACCTATAATGCCCAAAGTGAAGCCAGAATAGATTAACCCAATAACATGAAACTTAAACAAAACTGTGGAATGAGAGTATACCAGGGTGAACTGTTCATACCTGCGCACCCCTTTAGAGCGTACCAGTGTGATGTTATGTTATGAAATGGTGTAAACAATAAACAGACATGCGATTGCAGCTACGCCGAGTGATTCGCCGTCATTTATTGAAGAGTTCTCATGTATATCTCCGAAGTTCTTCATCAGATCTCGATGAAAATTAAACCACATGACAAGCACCAGCGTTCAAATAAAAAAAGAATCATCAAAATCGGTTAACCCAATAAAAAGTACTGAGGTTAAAATACATTAAAAAAAATGCAGTCGAATTGATAACCTGGAGGAAGTTTTTGCGAAGTCGGTTAAAAAATACGCTTTATCTTTAAGTTCTGAAGACAACTTGAACGTACAGGCGTTTATTCACGTTCATATTGTTACTAAGTGACAAGAAATATCGCACAAGATCGACTTGAAAATTGGACAAAGCGATAGGTTAATTGAGTCGATTGTGGTGTTATCTGCAGACACAGTATCCACATCTGTAATTTTTTTTTTAATCTACTTCGGTTTCGTTATATTCGAATTACAAAATTGACAGCGGTTTCATTATGATACCCATAACGACATCAGGTTGCATTATGTAAATCGTCATAAATTCTACAACACAAGCAAAGACATTCTGAACATACAGCCAGGTACCTATAATATTACTTCGAAATCGAGACAATGTAAATGATGTTTTTAAAAATGGAACAAGTTTAGAACAAAAGTATCTTATACTATCTGGCTGTTGCGGCTACAAGATCTTTGCCTTATACCTAATAAATAATAAATAAAAAGAAAAGTGGACGCTCAAAAATTTTTCTGAGTGAAATTTTGTTTAAAATTTTATTATAAATGTCTTCAAAATCAAGTGAAAAGTGTGAAAATACTCCACCAGATAACAACAGATAACAAATAGAGCAGTTGCGGCTACACATTATTTACGAGTACTACCAGAAAAATCAAGACATGTAAGAGAAATGAAATACTTATTTGTCTATATCTGTGTTTTATTCCTTCCTTTGTAGATAAAATCTTGTATGCAACTGTACGTTATTGGTCTTTTAATAACTCGTGCCCACCTATTTCGGTACGCGCTACGCTTGTACCGAAAAATGGCACTCGTATTAAAAGACCGTCCATAACGTAACAGTTGCATAAATAGCTATTAGACAAATTTGGACTTTACTAAGACGTACACACCAAACTCGGTATGGGCACGTTTAGCGCAATTTTTCTTTGCTTTTATTTTTTTAGGGTTCCGTACCCAAAGGGTAAAAACGGAACCCTATTACTATGACTCCACGGTCCGTCTGTCTGTCTGTCACCAGGCTGTATCTCATGAACCGTGATAGCTAGACAGTTGAAATTTTTACAGATGATGTATTTCTGTTGCCGCTATAACAACAAACAACAAGTTGCCGAGATACAGCCTGGTGACAGACAGACAGACGGACCGCGGAGTCTTAGCAATAGAGTCCCGTTTTTACCCTTTGGGTACGGTACCCTAAAAACAGAATAAAATAAATATTTAAGTGGGCAACAAACGTGATTTTTTTGTCGTTTTTTGCGATAATGGTACGGAATTCTTCGTGCGCGAGTCCGACTCGCACTTGGCCAGTTTTTTGAGTCACTAATCTTGTCTCACTATTTCTATATAAACTTTAAAACCTTCGCCTTTCATAATTGAAAACAATATATCACGGGAATTAAAGCGATGATTTCGATTATTTATATATTTACGTTAATGCCCGTGATATATTGTTTTTCAATTATGTATTTCTGTTGCCGCTATAACAACAAATACTAAAAACAGTATAAAATAAGTGTTTGAGTTGGTCTCCCATACAACAAACGTGATCTTTTTGCCGTTTTTAGCCGCGATAATGGTACGGAACCCTTCGTGCGCGAGTCCGACTCGCACTTGGCCAGTTTTTTCTTTAACTCCATGTTTGTTGGTGTTGCGTCTGTGTCGAATAAATATATTTCTATTCTATTCTAAACAAATCCGTTATTACCGAAAGCTAATCCTTTCGGTAATAAGCCATTCTGTCTCGCGTGGAATGTGGATCCGGCAGTTAAGACGGACTAGCTTTTGCCCGCGATTTCGTCTGCGTAACATTAGTACGCAATAATATTGTAGGTCGCCTTACTTGAGAAATTATTGGTTTATTATACAGACTATATCATATTTCGTTTCCAGGGTCTCAAACTATCTGCATACTATATAGTTAATCACTACACCAAACCATAATATTTTTTTTATTTTTTTATTCCTTATTTTCTTTTTTGAACACTCCATTTTCTTTGAGCTAACAGTCTTTTAAAAGTTATTAATATTATAAAGGGTGTCTCAGTAAGAGTGCAATTTATGACAGAGTTGTGATATTTTTATTGTATTGTAAAGAAGACATGTTCCGATTAAGCATGGAATAAAATATCCGACTACTATTACTCTTTTCATGAAATTTTCCATGACTTTTGCACAGAGATGTGGCTGTATCTCATCGATGACGCGTTGGATTTCCGATGTGAGCACAGGAATTGTTTCGGGTTTATTCGCAAAAACCCGAGATTTCACAAAACCCCAAGGAAAAAAATCGCACGGCGTTATATCGCACGATCTTGGTGGCCAGTTGACATCAGAATTTCGTGAGATAATGTATTCTGGAAATCGTTGCTGCAATACGTCGATTGTTTCATGCGCGGTGTGGCAGGTTGCGCCGTCCTGCTGAAACCACATGTTGTCCAGATTCACGCCGTCCAGTTGATGCCACAAGAAGTCCGTTATCATATTCCTGTAATGAGTCAAATTTTTGTAATTTTATAATGTCATATTTTTGTAATGAGTTTTCACAATTATAACTCCATTTTTAATAATCTGAATAAACAGAGGTCAAATTCAATCAAATTTCAGAGTTGCCACTTGCATGAAAAAAAAGTATTCCAATTTTAAAAAGTGCACTCTTACTGAGACACCTTTTACAACTTGTAATTCAAATTGTTAAATCAGTTTTTTATTATTATGAAATGTATCTAACTGCTAGAGGGCTGGAGACTTGGTGAACTGAAACACAGGCCCGTAAAGCCTAGCTTAGGCACCAGTCTACCACAGTAAACTAAACTAGATCATGTACCGTTAGTGTAACAATGTCTGTAATGTTTATTGTGGTGTGAAATAAAGTAATAAATAAATAGTACATTATTGCAAAGGCCGGGAAATAGGCAATTGCTGGTCGAGTATGAGATTGAAGGCCGAGCCGTAGGCGAGGACTTCACCTATACGAGACAGGCAATTGCCATGTCCGCCGAGGCATATATATTGCTTTTCTCAAAAGAATGCAGGGAAATAAAACATAACTTTTATATTATACATTTAATTTATTAAAAGTTACAACAATATTGCTGGAGCGTTGCAATGTTCCAAATTCAAAAAACGCTCCTGCAATGGATTTGATTTTCATTGTCCGTAAATTCGATACATCGCGTGTCAGTTTCGAAAATAATGACAATTTTGCCATGCATGTTTGAGAAAAATTAATAAAATACAATTCAATCTAAATCGGTTCAGCGATGTAAGCGTGAAAAGTTAACATACAGACAGAGTTACTTTCGCCTTTAATTATATATAATATTAGTATGGATATGGTAACTGTAAAGTTAAAAGTGGTTCTGCAAAGCTGAACATTGTCTCTGTCACTCGAACCTCGGGTTCTTTAACAGAGACTATCAAACGTCTCTGTTAAAGATCCCGAGGGCGGAGTGCCAATTAAAACTATTAGTGTAATTAAACGCAGATTCTAACTTACTTATACATTCACTAAAACCGCAAGTACTGTAGATCCGCAACATCCCAATAGTTGGAGTGTCTTAAATGTTCGTCCATTTGCTCTTACTATGATTAAAAGAAGCCACCGATGCGCAAACAACTGCCAACTTCCATGATGCCTGACACAGAATTAAGAAGCCTGTTGGTAGTTGAGAAAATTAAAATTCCAGTAGCGTAGTGGGGGTAAGTTCGCGCATATTCAGCGAACTGACCAACCACCATAATTATAGAGCGAACGGTACTTGGACGTGACACGATTGGTCAGTCGATTCTTGTGTCTACTGACCAACCCATCGCGCGCTCGGAGCGGTCCTAAACGTTCCCTGCGCTCCGCTTCGCTACCAAAGATATCTAAAATACTACTTCTACGCTTCTAACGACTCTTGCCAACTTACGTGCCGGGGATTATACGTGGATGATTTCGCGATTGCTCCACGTGTACTTACATACGTTATTGTTATATTTTTACAGACTTCAGAATTAAGGAGGTAATCAATTCGATACGCATGTATTTAATATTCTTCGAAATGCATAATATTCACATATGTTACTCTATTTTCAATTTTCTCACCTGATGGTAAGCGATGATGTGGTCGACGGTGTAGCATGCTTGCCTAGAAGTAACCTATTCACTCTTGACTTAAAGAACCCCGCGCTGTTGTAGATATCGGGAAACACAGACTCCGTCAGGGAATGCCACTCCTTAGCTGTACGCATAATGAAAGTATTTCCAAAACGTTTAGTGCGTATGGGTGGGATGTCCACCATGTTCCTACCAATGGCGCATCGCCGTACCTCTTGTAGTCCGCTGATGAAATGGCGGCATTGGATCATGCAATTCCATCGCACACTCACCGAAATGCAACCGATCAAATATTGTCACACTGGCAACTCGGCGACGATGTTCAAGGCTCTGGAGCTTTGACTCGGCTAGCTCCTCATTGCCGATGAGCCTCTTGGCCCGTTTTTAGATCGACTCTGGTGCATTAAGCTGGTATTTGGCAGATCTGTCCCAGAGATGAGAACAGTAGTAATAAGTCTATGTGGGCTTCGAAACATGTGTGTCAAATTTCATAGGTGTATGTATGTTTTTCCACGCATTTCTCAGACACTACTTATCGCATCGTGATCATTATTTTTTATTGGATTAGGTATCTCTCGACTTAGAGAATAGTATGTTTCATCGAAATCGGTTCAGCAGTTTTCAAGATATGGGACATACAACCGAGCTCCTTAACGACTAACAACACGAATGTGTAAATTGAGTGATTATGGGTTTATTTTGTCAATCCTACAGAACTTGCCTACTTTTTAGTGAGTCTTTTTAGTTTTGGTAAACTAAAAAGTGAAAAATAAATACATTTTCACAAAAGATAAACTGATTTCCAAAGCAAAACACTAAAAAGAGCAAAAATAACTTTCGTTTCGGAAATCGGTGTCACAATCCTTTCGACCGCTACACTGCCATGTCGTATTCATTCGTGAGTGCTATCAATCAATGTTGTTATTGAAATGGCGGTTAGGTAAACTAACTGGGCTACCAAAGTCAGATTTTCTATGTGCTATGTTACATATCATTTTCATCATCATCATCAGCCTATTAATGTTCCCACTGCTGGGACATAGGCCTCCTCTCTGTGAGAGGGAATGGGCCGTAATCCACCACGCGGGCCCAGTGCGGGTTGGTGGATGTCACATGTCTTCGATTTTTTGCTTCTAGAACATGCCGGTTTCCTCACGATGTTTTCCTTCACCGTTTTGAGAGCAGTGGTGACGAAATAATTTACACAAAGTAAAGCGCCTGCCTGGGCTCGAACCCATGACCTACAACTTGTAAGTCGCGGCCGATACCACTATATCATTTTGTCATGATATAATTTATATAAATTTAATTTTATCATAATTTCGTATGTCTATGTCACAGTATAAATATAGACAAACAGTATGGAAACTACCTGAAAACGCTTGAAACGTAACACTCACACAAACATGCGCATCGACGAGACCCCTAAGCGCACAGACATAAATCTAACTAGATGACGCGACTGTAAGTTTTTCGCGTGCCAAAAAACGGACTAAATTTACGACAAATGATAGTAATCTGAGCTTTTCATTTAGCACCATCGGCACCGGAAATTCACCGAAATATTTCAGCCATAATGAGCTGTAAAGAATGTACCTATAAAAAAGTTGGTCGAGGCATTGAAAAAGTTTTCTTTCATTGGTAAGTAAATTGGTTTTGATATTGTTTGTGAAAAAGTGGAACGCTTGGTTTTCATACAGATGGTGGGACTTGCGTTATCTATTTAGATGTATGTCTGTGCCTAAGCGGTGGTCGCGATGCTGTCAGTAGTGCGAGCCGCTTAGGGGTCTCGTCGATGCGCATGTTTGTGTGAATGTGCCGTTTCGAGCATTTGTAGGTAGTTTCCGTACTGTTTGTCCATATTTATACTGTGTCCATGTCGAACTGTGTTCTGTGAATCTTCTATGAAATATAATGATAATATTATCATTCTTACCCGCATAATGTTTTCTCCGTCAGATGTTAGTACTAGCCCACGCGAACAGTGCTTCGGGCACACCAAGACAATTAATAGAAAACAATTCCAAGTACTTACTATCGTTCAATAGACGGAAACTAATTTAAATAGCATGCCAGCACTATCACTATATCTACTCCAATCGGCATAAATTACCTTTCGTTCCCGGCTAGTTGTACCCAATTGAGAGTTCTAATGTTCAAGTCGATGGTCAATGTCTTGATTACCATAAGCTAACGATTGTCAATAACGTGCACTTGTCTGTTGAAATTGGATACATTGTAGTTTAGAAAACTTGTGAACGTTGATTCCTATCTTTGCTCCTACCATTTGATGCCATGATTCAAATAGCTATAATTTTACATATTTGTTGTACATATACATTATCAGTTACGGTTAACAGTTTGTTTTGCTTACGGCGCTGTATACGCCCCAATGTTAACGCAGTACTGGCCGTGCGCCCGCTCGATGCCAAAATATCAATATTGTACCTCCTTTTGAACAGTTTTGTTTGCAAAATATTATTTGATTCACATAAGCTATACATATATGTTATGAAGAAATTCCAGCCATAATTTTTTCTGTGTAAAAATATTTTTAAACATCCAAGTCGTTTTGGTGGAGTTTCCAAAAGTTGCGAAAAATATCGTGTTGTTAATTATTTTTTTAAAGCAAAACTATTAGTTACATGAAAAAACCTTGTGTTCAAAATTATGTACATGAATCAATAATAAATATATATATTTTTCAAACCTTTTATCCTAGCTGTTACTAAGGAGTGTACTTTAGAAAGTTACCGTATTACGGCACTAAAGCGGTTGTAGGCCCTTAATATCATGATTAAGTACCTGAGCGACCGTGCTCTGCTCGGGTGAAAATAGAGAAAACGACGTTTTCTAAAAATGAAACCTAGCTGGGTCGATTTATATCCCCCGAAATGCCCTGCATTCTAATTTCATGAAAATCGTTGAGCCGTTTCCGATATTCAGATTGTATATACATATATACAATAACTGCTCGTTTAAAAGTATTAGATAATTACACGAATAATTTGTTGTTTCGATTACAAGGGTTAAAAAGAAAAATTTTATAACTATGTTTGCAGCTGTATCTTCCAGTTATTTTGATTTAACGAATGATGTCGCGAGTAACTAACTGGGTAAAGACGCCAGACCAAACAATGCCATTCTTTTGAAAATCAGGAAGGAAAGTTTTCTTGCCAGAGTTTGGAAAGAAGTGCATTTAATACGTTTAGTCTAAATTAAGTTGGTTTCTGGAATTTGACAGAGAAATCTAACAAGAGTAACTCGGCCGAGGGCGATATCAAATCACAGTTAAATTTCCAGCATGAAATATAACATCTCATGTCTCACGATAGCGATAGCCCAATTGCACTTGATCCTTAGATTTGATGGCACCGAACGAGTGAGTTGATGCCGTGCTAATCGAGTGCCGGGACTCTGAATCAGCGACATCCTCAGGGAATTGTATTCGCAAACCACCCGCATAAACTCATTCACGTCTTTATAGTATCATCCTCCAATTTCCAATTTGTTTTCGGCCTGGCCTTTTCCCAACTATGTTGGGGTCGGCTTGCAGTCTAACCGGATTCAGCGCTTAGTACCAGTATTTTACATGGTGCGACTGCCTATCTGACCTCCACAACCCAGCAACTGGGTAACACGATACCCCTTGGCAAGACTGGTGTCAGATCTCAGGCTTCTGACTACCCGTATTGACAGTCAAATATCTTTAAATGACAGCCGGTACCAATGGCTTAACGTGCTTGACGAGGCACGGAAACTCGCCATGTAAAGATCCCATCCACGGACCGACCTCGTTAAGTGTTGCTTAACCTTGAAGATCGACCCGTGTGGCTGTTATTATTTAGCCAAGAGCTGCCCACATCTTCGAATTTTTGGTTCTGGCTCATGCCGGTTCCCTCACGATGTTTTCCTTCACCGTATTTGAGAGCAGTGCCTGGATTCGAGCCCACGACCTACAACTTGTAAGTCGCGGCCGTTACCACTGGGCCACCCTTGCTCGCCTGTCTTTGTGATCTTTCATGACGTTATAACCTCATTACAAACGGAAATACACTGGACTTCAAAACTTTGTACCTACCACACTTTTGGAATTTCAATTTCGCCTAAACTATAGAAGACAGAGTTTTGAAATAAAAACGTTTTATAGAAAATTTCATCAACTTCCTTTGAAATTATAGTTAACTAGCGGACAGGGAGCTGCTGAATAACTTTTTTCCTAGCTGTGGATAAATTGTGCGGCATATCGTTCTACAATAGAACACAACCGTCACCAATAAAAACTGTGGGAAGTGTTGCGATGTCGCCGTCGCTGACATCGACGTAGTTCCCGTTCCCGTGGGAATACAGACATAAAAAGTAGCCTTTGTCGCCCAGGGATAGTGCAGCTTCCCAGCGGTGAAAGAATTTTTGAAATCGGTCCAGTAGTTTTTTTAAGTTTTTCGTTACATACAAAAATACAAATCGTAAGTAACGTTTTTAACTGAAATGGTTTCCAGACACGTTACACGGTATAACTTAACGCTTAAGTTTTTTCGTTACATACAAAAATACAAATCGTATGTAACGTTTTTAACTGAAACGGTTCCCAGCCACGTTACACGGTATACTTTAAGACGTCGAAAAAATATTCTTTAAATTAGCATCCGCTCCATATTAAATTCAGGTATTCAGCTGCGGATGCAGCTAAGCCGACTTCAAAATTGTTGGGAAAAATCTAGGCATTGACCGATATAAAAACTAACTTGGTCTTCGTTAAAAATTTCAGCCACTCTGCACACCACTCAGCGGCTTCGCAAAGGTCACCTACATCTACGGCATCGTGAGAGAAGAGAATGCTGATGCTATATCGCTCACCACTTGGGTCATCTCCGTGGCTACTAACTTAGGTGAGAATTTATTGCTTTTTAACGCAAAAAAGTCTATTTAAGTGGAAAATGAGCATAAGGAGTATGTAAGGATCGTACCAGGTCCCGTTTTGTAGTTTCTCCTACCCCCATGAGAAAAAGACGTGCTTATGTATGTATTGGATTGGATATTGTCTCTCTTTGCCGCACTTTTCTGCGTAGCTTATGTTTTAAAGTGGAACTCGACTGGCTACCGACAACCTGGCAACTGTCGAATCCGACTCGGCTGGGCAGCGTTCGGGAAGTTGCGCGGTATCTTCTCGTCCAATTTATCACAGTGTCTCAAGACGAAAGTCTATGGCCAGTGTGTGTTTCCAGTGAAGACATGGCTCTTAGACGTGATCGCTCACAATGGGCCTCATCAGAATGCTTATAGTCACCCAAAGAGCAATGGAGAGGGCTATCTATGCTCGAAGTTTTCTTGCGTGATCGAATCAGAACTGTATGTAATGTCCAGCAGTGGATATCTTTCGGCTGATATGATGATGAGACTGGCTACATCTACCTTATGTCAAAGGTGGAATGGGATAAACCACCAGACAGTGGATCTTAAATACTCGTAGCTGGAAACAACAACGCGGTTGAGAAACAGATGGTGGGATGAGCTCCGCAAAGGATTGGCCCCTAAGATCAAATAAAAAGTCAAGATGGAACGTTGAAAACAAAAATGTGACGCCGGTTCAAACCATGCCTTGCCGTACAAATATACACAATTACACGCGCACACGTAAAACGAAACTACCCCTGAGCTTGTCAGTTGAGCTTTATTATTTGATCTGGGCTCGAATGACAAGCTAAGGCGTAATTTCGTTGTACGTCAGTGCGTGTAATTGTGTATTTGTACGGCAAGGCATGGTTTGAACCGGCGTCACAAAGTACTTGTACCTAGAGTTACTGGTCAATGTGTCAGTTTCTCCTCTGGTTACCCAGGCATAAGTACGCATCAGCATTATTCTGTATCGCTGGTTATGTCACTTATAGTCGTCATTCGATAGATCGGGAAGTCCATACGCACGATAACGCGCTTACAATGCGAATGGGTGCGGATGCGGACTTCTCGCTGTAGTGAATGACGCTTCTAACTTACCGGAAGAGATAGTGATACACAAAAATGCTGAATACGAGTCCGAACATAGGGTCTGGCGCAAATACCTGCGGAGCGTTACCATTCCATGTGACGTCAGTGTTGCACATCCATTGCTGGGCTTACCATTATCCCGTACTGGAATTCGGTCTTCATATTCATGACATCAAACAATTATTTATAATAATATTATTTACTAGCTGCCTTCGCGGCTTCGCTTCCGTCAAGAGGCTACCTACCTACCTACCCTACTCTAAACTGCTAATGTGAATTAACTATGATATAGTTAGATATATTCTCCCGTAGACTTTTGTAGGTAATAATGTGTATTTTAATCACGTAGTACTTAATTTCTATGTGTCATCAAATAATGAATTTTATAGGGCAAATTTTGCTACTTTGGTTTACATTATTGCAATTTTCACAAAGATCTCTAATTATAGCCTATGTCACTCAGGAATAATGTAGCTTTCTACTGTTGAAAGAATTTTCAAAATCGGTTCAGTAGATCCAGAGATTACCCCTCACAACCTCACAAACTTTACCTCTTTATAATATTAGTATAGACAAACCCGTTGCCCGTGAATTCGTTCATAATTATCATTATATCAGCCGAAAGACTGCTGGACATTGGCCACTACTAATATTTTAAAATTGTCTTATTTTTTTAGTACTGCGTCTTTACTTTCATATGCAATAGAAGAAAATAAAAGACGATTTATATGTGTAGATGTAATAATGCAAGGACCTCTACTAATTAGTTTTATCATTACTATTTCAGCACGCATATTCACCATCTACGTGGATTCAGAGGACATGAAGCTGATGCTGAACTTCTTGATATCAACGATCCTGAGTGCTGCGGTGTTGGGTACAGCCTTGTACTACAAGAATATATGTCGGCCAGATGACGTCAAACCACGACGCGCCCACAAAAATCGCGTCCACAACCACAGCCATTCCGATTAGGTTTGCTTATTTTTTGTTGTTAGAGATATACTTAGGGCCGTCTTAACTGTATTAGGCGCCGGGCCACCTTGCAAGCAAAAAAAAAAATTTTTTTATAGTTTCGTAATTATATTTCAATACAATTATTTATTTATCAGTCCAAGATTCAGAAATCTAGACGAAGTTATAAAATAATGGTCTCACTGCCTCTCCCACCTCTTCTCATACACAGAAGGCACAAGCATTACACACCACGCTTGCTCAATGAGTGTTGGCAATTTCAGACATATATTAATTATAGTGTCCAGGTTTTCTTACGGTGTTTTCCTTTATCGATGTAATAAATATGGAAATAGAAAATAGAAAGATTGTATAATACATTCGCTTCAAGATCTTTTATGGAGAGCGTTAATCTAAGATCTTCTTGTATCCCGTCATCATCCATTTGAGACGCTTCAAAAAACTATTGGCCGCTCGGTAGTTGTCATAGGGACTAATAATATATGCATAAATTATGTTTCCTGCTAGCTAGCGCGAGCTCATATACTTTTGTATAGTTTTTAATTTTACCGTTTATTTAATTTTTTTACAAGTAACTATTGTTCAAAACACATTTTTGATGGCTTAAATCGATCAATCTCAATAAGCACAAAACTAAAACGCAAGAATCACCACGCTATCACATCTAGGTAAAATCATTGATTCGACTTGTCCGAAAAGTATATTTAAGGCAATGATATTCAAATAATCAGATTCGTTATACACTCACAAATCAATTGAAAAAAGTGTTTCGCACTCACACTTTTCATTCATCTGACATTTCAACACAAGTCGAAAGGGATGGCTTGATAAAACCAAAAAGAAAAAAAGAGACAGCTAGTGTTTGTCACTTGCGTGTGAATGTAAACAATCATTATTCTGACCACCAATATTGTTATCCTTTTATAACCTCCAAATATCAGAATATTAGGAAAAAATAAAATAAATTAGTAAATTGAGGCGTATTGCGTACTTACATACGGTATGAGATCCCTTCTGTTTTATGTACTTTGGTATCATAATTGGTACAATTTCTAAATACACACGCTGGCATTTTCTTATTTTGTTTTTGTTTCAACAAAGCGTATCGCTCTTCGCCATGCGTGACATAAACTAAAGACTAAAGTTCACAATTGTGACCTATTCGACTCTTCACAATGCGCACGCTCATAACATATCTGTTTATTTGAATATCATTGATTTAAAGCAAAAAAGTGACACCTCATTCAAGTCACTATAATGATGGAGTTATTGAACCCGAACGATATACACCTATTCGTTCAGATTTTCGTTTACACCTTACGATTTTAAAGATGTTTCTCGTCAAAAATCTAACTTAAGCTCCGATTTCAGCAAAGCGGAAAAGACAGAAGTAAACAAACAAAAATAATTCCTACGAGACATGTAAAAACGCGAACCCATCGGTGTTCTATTGCACCGTTGAATTTTAAAGCAGTTATCCTCCACTAATTAAGAGGAAATTTTGCATACACGTTAACTTTGGATGACAATGCTTGGTTAGCTTAATGACTTCATTCTAAATCCAATATGGCGGACGGCCCAAGATGGCGGACTAATAATTTTTTGTCTACTGCCATGATATGGGTATCAAATGAAAGGGTTTTCTGAGAAGAATACGAAACTAGCTGGTTTAAAAAAAAACTATCTCCTTATTTCTATATTGCACGGTGGAACGGCAGCCTTTTTAAGAAAACATTCACTCGTAGTTTTAGTTGATAAAGGTACTCGTATAAAAGCGAAATCGTATAAGATTCGCATTTTTTTTTACTTTTCAGTAAGTAACTCATATCAATTCTCATCAATCCTACTTATATAGTACCTAATATTAGTAATGTATAAAAAAAGATCGCTTTGCAAACCCGCTTGCTTTTTAGCAATATTATTGATAAATTCGCAATTGTAACAGCTAATGATCGCCGATAATTATAGCAGCTTTATACAATTTTAGACCAAAATTGTTAAATGAGGAATGTACAAAGTAGCGTTCTTAGATCGCTAAGAATTAACGTAACAATAAAATCGTAATTTGATAGTGAGAAATAGATTTTAGTTCAAGAAAGAAATGCCATAATAAATTATAAGTGTAATTATTCACTCTGCTTTGCTTTAGAAAACACTATCGAAAATACTCTGTTTCATTAATATTAAACTTCATAGAATTGTAGTCTATTAAGACGTTATTATGTAGGAGAATATATTTTTGTAACCCAGCGGCGTTCTAGATATAAAGCTGATGATTAGAAAACTACTCGTATTTTAGCGTAATTTCTGGCGAGATTTTATAATTTACTGCTTGGTCTAAAAAAACTATGCACCTGGCGGCGTCACATCACTCTGGCATTGACGCCGGCTATTGGCACACGAGTCGAACGCTGAGTGCCGCACGGGTAGGCGGGAGAGGGGTCGCATTCCAGCCGGGTGCACAGTTATTGTAACCGTGTAGTACATTAGTAGGACACTAAACATGGTCGCACATTTACTCATACTTCAATTGCTTATACGCCATAATCGCGTAACCGCATTGCCTAAATTGCAGGAGTTAAATAAAAGTGTAGTTTTTAAACGATTGGCTTCGGGTATTTTACTGATGATACTTAGAACATTTCGTAGATTGCAACTAATGGATATTAGATTGGATTTCAGAGGCTATTAATTACTTGTTTATTTAATGGCAGTAGATTACGCTACCACGTAATACCGCTCTCATCTAATTTTGGACAAGAGTGCTACGCTCCGTCCAGCCTGTTATTTGAATTATGACAGCTCAAAAAATAATGATTTAGTCATGTGGCGGTACCGATTCGATTTATTAACAAACGACTCTAATGAAGAAATTTAATTAATTACGAAAACACATGATTTTATTCAAGTGAAGATTCCAGTTTATATGGAGAAGAATCCAACGATTCATCATAATAAAATCGCAACTATTTTATTTGCTGTTTTCTTGAATTTATATATCCAATATTGTTATTTTTTTAAATTCAACCTTCATTGGAAGGAAGAACCTTAATAGCATATCTTATTTATAATTAGGTACATCATTTTTTTGCAACAAATATTCAATTTACAATGCGATATTTACTGCTAAGTAAATTCGATATAACTGTGAATTTTAATTAAACGGAATAACGGAGCGAATAAGAACGTCGTCGCTTCACTACTGTAAGCGTCCATGAAGTATTGTTATTGTCTATGGTTGCCTGTTAATAATTATGCAATTTCATAGGCTTGCATCTGTCAAAATTAAAATAATAGGCTGGAGGGAGAGTAACTGCATAATAAACGTAAACACAGAAAAATAACGGTCTATCTGAACAGGGCAACAATCTCTGAGTAAAAAGCTTTTCTAAACTGTGTGTAAATGAAATGTTTCTATGGGAATATCAGAAATGGCTCCTGTCTAGTGCCCCTACGAATAAAGCTATCATTTCTTTTTCATCTAAAAATGTTAAGTAAGTAAGTAAATTGTCTTATTCAAGGTAATAATCGAAGCACACACCCTCCAATGCAAAATAATGAAGGAATTGGTAGAAAGTGTAAACTCATCGCACAATATATTGCTTATCATGTACATTTAGTGATTAATTATGCTAGAATCTTTTTACCTCTTATGACGAGTATATTATTATGCAATATTATGTAGATGAATTATTTAATTTTAATGAATTTGTCAAATTAAATAATTATAGATTTATTTAGCTCGAATTTTTATAGTGTATATCTAGTTATGACTTTATTCACTGGTTGATAAAAAATAAGGCAAGGGAATTAAAGCGCAAGCGGCCAATGACATGTAGATAGGGCGCGGTACTATCGAGAGCTATAGGGTAGTTTACTGAAAATTTGTTTATTTGTCCGTCAGATAAATTAATTGATTAATTGGACACGTATTTTTACTTTTGACACGTAAACATAAAGTGACGACGATATATCGTGTGACGTCACGCCACTAGTACACTTTATACTGCCTTGGTGACGTCACAAGCCCCCACTCCAGAACTTTGATGCGCTTTAACTGTGTCAATTTTTATTGATTTGATAAAGCAAAAAATACATGTCCAATATTATTTGATAATCTTACTGACGGACTAAAAATAATTATAATTTTTTTACCCATGTAACATCCCTATCCTATTAGCATTTTTTCTCTACTTCCAAACTAGTGAAATAAACATTACTGTCTAATCTAATTCCAGTGTATTTTCTACTGAACTAAAATCCTACTAGTCTATAGCTCTCGAAAGAGACCGCTCTATTGCCATACTAAGATTTTAGTAAGAGTAGAAAGTCTTGTAATGCATACAATTATAGCCCTCGCCAAACTTATTGGCCGCCCTGAAGTTGGTTTAGCGGATGCGCGTGGCATGAAACGGTGCTGTTTTTGTATGAGATTTCCTACTGCGCAGCCATTGTAGCCAACTTCAGGGCGGCCAATAAGTTTGGGGATAACTATACAGAGTATAATATTTTGTTCCTTGCCTTGCCATGTCTTGTCAAACCAGTGTATAATATATTCCTAATTACCGTCATAATATATTCCTGACATATTTGATATTAAAATTAAGATCGTAGTATAGTATTAGGTTATATAATAATCGTAGTTTTACGTCTATGAGCACTATAAATATAAAATCTATCTTTATTCTAGTCACTGAAGCAATTGGCTTAGAGAAATAAATTGTCAAATTATTTCAAAAACTATGTAATTTTAATCATGTTAGTCATTTTGTGGTATTTTTTGTACCATTTTGAATATTATTATGTTATTTATTGAATTTTTTAAACAACACTGACTCATTATAAAAAGTACTCAAAGACTTGTATTGTGGCTAAAAAACAAGTATTCGTAGGGTAAATCTATAAAAATCTCACCGTGGAAACTTAGGTGAAGTCACGGGGTCCCAGCACTAAGAAAAATTTTCAAATAAATCTCACTAGATGGCGCGACATGCACAGAGTTGTTATTGAATTGTGTGTAAAATTATATTTTTGTATGTTCAACTCACCTAGGCACAATTTTATGGAATATTGGGCTCTTAATTCACATTTCAAAGATTATTTGAACGGATCATTCAAAATTGATGCCAATAGATGGCTCGGTTTTAAATGTCAGAGGCGTTCCACACAATTGTTTAATTTGTATTGTAACACATTTTGGTGCAATGAAACTGTAAAAAGGTGCAAAATAAAAACTAGTTACGTCGGCGCGGTTTCTTTGTATGGGATGAGGCATCTGTATGCTAGTACGAGTACTATATTATCTGTCGGTGAAGACTGAAGTGAATGTGAAATGAGCTGTCAATCTATTCAAACGAAATCGAATGACAGTTCTCTTCAAGCTTCACTCCACCAAAATTTCACGGTGAGATGTTAACAGAACAGTCCGACTGCTGTGACAAACTATTGGCGCTGTGGTGCGAATCTTATGATTTAAATGTTTGGCTGCTATGATAAAATTCTATTAGGAAATATCAAAGACATTATACGTATTTCTTACTACTAGACTGTGTACCAAAATTTTTTGTTTAGCTAAAATGAAATCTATTAACATTCACCTAGGTTAGCTATTCCCTTAGAAGCGGTAGCTAAACAAAAGCGGTCCTGGTGAGAGGGTTTCCGCTGGTAGTGTGTCCTTGTCTGACCTCTTGCTAGCTCAACTAATCATTGGATTTGGTAGAAATGGTAGAAAATAATATATTTTTATTTTTGTGTTATACCAAAACGAACCATTCATAGACTTTGACACGTATTTAAATATTTCTAAAAACGTATATAAATATTTCTACAGTTCCTATATTTAATCAATTCGTTTTATTTAAAAAATATTCATTAATACTGAGTAAGACTAGTAATTTTAAATGTTTGGGCCTGGTAATACTAAATGTAGGATGGTGGTTTGCGGCATTTTTGGCGGACATTGTTCGAGTGAAATTCAGCGGCTGTTAATATTATTTGCAAATTGATTACTAGTGGAATACAATTGGTGTAGTTTTATTTCTCAACTTTTTACGCAACGCCGGTCATCTAACGCCTCTCCTTCATGAGCTTGAGAGTAGGATCAGAGAGCTTTTTGTTCCTATCTATACGATGGTCTTGAAGAATGAGACTTGAGGAGACTTATGATTTTAGGATTATTGAGTCCTCCCCCTCACTTCGAACTTCAGATACCTAACCCTTTAATACTCCATCGTAAACTGCTCAATTCCTCTTCGAGTTCGGTGTCCGGAGTGTGCGCGTGTTGTACGTTGCCAGGTCCAGTCGTAGGTATTTGTTGGGGTTGCCGAATCTCGTCCGGGATTCTTAGCACCCCTTACCATATCGTAACCTCGACCGCTACCGTAGTCGAAGGTACAGGCTGCCGTGCAATATGGGCTATGTTTTATTTGTGCTATTCATGGGGAGTGCTTTGCAGGCGGGTTGGACATCGCAGTATGGTTGTTACATATGCACAGAGAACGCTGCTGCCCATTCTCTCTTTTTCCCATAATCGCCTCATACGATACCTACGCAACGCCAATATGGGATGGTGAAATTCTTTACGCCCGACACCATACGGTTAGTGATGTATATACTAAAAAATATAAACACATTTTTTTTTTATTATCTATAAAATAAGTAGGTTTAGTTAGCGCAGTTAGGTAGCATCAATATATCGGGATACTTAAACTATCATTTTTACAACCAATTTGTCCCGTGTTCTGTTTGGTCATGGTCACCTCATTAGAAAGAGACACACTACCAACGGGAGCCTTCTCACGTGGACCGGTTTTTGCGCCATAGTGCACAGTCTAGTAGTAAGAAGTATAAGGTCTTTGGGAAATATTGACACACAAGCGATCAACCGTTTTTCATTTTTCATGTATGATTTAATCGTCCATAAGAATATGAAGGATCGTTGTCATCGATTGATGTTGATATGTTGTAATGTGCGTAAGGATTGAGGGTCTCAACCGTGAATTGAAAAACTATAGCCATCAAAATTTAGTAAATGTTGTAGAAAAATTGTAAAACCGATTCATAAATTTGTAAAACAAAAATCTATAGTAATGAAAGGTGACCCTCAAACCTTCCTCAAGAGTTCCTATGACTGCGCCATTGGATACCACTTTTAGTCGTTGCATTTTTTAAATTAACACAAGTGTTGCAAAACAGCCGTGAAGCATATACCTAACGTGTGACTAATTCTATAATATTTCAAGTGGTATAATATGTCGGCATTCCGTAAACTATTAAAAATGTTCCAATATTGAGTAAAAAATATTTTCCACTAAATCGTTGTACAATATTATGAGTAAAGACAAACTTTTGCTTTAATTTTATCTTTTCTATGTTTCGCAAATCTATTTAATTGTCGTTTCATGAAACACCGTGTCGTGTTACTTTGAACTGTGATAATAACGATTCGACTTGGAATTTTAAGTTCAAATAAACTTTGTGGTGGTAGTGAGAGGTCCATATACTTGTTCGATATTCAGTGCCTTTTGAGACACAAAATATGGAGATATTACAGGAAAACAAAGTCCAAAGAACAAATTAATAACTAAAAAAAAAAGAATAATACGGCATAAATATGAAGTTTATTTACACTTATACATATCAACATATATACATATCAAATCATACTTATCAAAGTTCAAAGTGGCATGTGGCAAAAAACGGCAATTTCAATACACTATTTATTTTTAGTAATTATTTTTATCAAGATATTTTTTTACTTAACTGCTATATCATAATTTTGAAACATAAAATGTATTTATTTTCACAAAGTATTTGGTGCCATTTATTTGTTTATAACGAATTTGAATCATGTAATATAGTTTAAGTGCCAAATAATGGTCCTACTCTCCGTTCAGCCTGTAATTTTTCAGCTCAAAAGCAAGTCATTTAGTCATGATCTAATAAGGTACCGTGTACCGATTCGATTTCTTATAACAGTCGACTTTATCAATGAAGATATTTTAATCGATTTAAAAATATATAAAATTAATAATATTATGTATTGTTTGAAATCAAATTTATTGCATCCATAATCCATCGTATCATCATAATAAAATCGTAAGTATTTTATTTGCTGGTTTTCTTTTAAATATCCAATATTACTCTTATCAAAATTCAATTTTCACATCGTTACACTGCGATATATTTACTACTACGTAAAACCGATTTCTATTTTTTTAAACTGCTTATAAGTACGTCGCTTCACTACTGTAAGCGCCCATGAAGTATTAAATTTTGTTGTCTATGGTTGCACAAAGTACGTAAGCGGCGGCGTCATTTTGCACACACACATTGACATTGCGATTTTATAGCGAATATTGAGAAATAATGGACCCAGCTCAGTCAGGGCTGTCATGAGTGCTTTGTGCGGGAGTTTGTTACGACATTTATATATTAAGTACTGCAACGAGATGGCATTGGCTGGGTTACCTTTATTAATTGTTACAGACCGAATATACTTTTTTTTTTATTCGTTCATTCATTCATTTTTAAGTTATAAAGGTCATTAAATTTTTCAAGATGACAAGTTAGTTCAATATCTAGGAATATAACAAATTATTTTATGTCCATAGACGAAATTGGAAAGGCTATGGAACTTGTCAAAATAATATGGTTTAAGTCATCCAGCTCACAAATATGTTTCCTCCGACTGCACAGCATAATTTTCTTCTTGTTTAAGTACATCTTTTTAGTGGGATCATTAATACACTATTATTACCCTCCGTCGTATGTGGCGTCGTGATATGTTCTGCCTACCCTCTAACCCCTTAGACATGTAAGCATGATATGATGTGTTTAGACGAATCGATGTATTTATGTTTGTAACTTATACAACCTACTCTTTTTTAAATTCGTTATCAATATAGTAGCAACCCTAGTGAATCTGTCAAGTTTAGCTGTCAATTTTCGAAACGCCGGGTGTGGCCGTTCTGTATACTGCCTAGGTATTTTGTGATGGTTGCCTGTTAATAATGATGAAACTTCTTAAGCGTGCATCTGTCAAATGTAAACTCAAGCTGGACGGAGAGTAGCCTATTTAATTTGTATTTGAGTTATGTCATTGAATTTGTCACTGATCTTATTTATAATAAATTATATTAGAACAAGACATTTTTTTATTTATCTTTTAATAGGTTTATATAATTTTCTGAACATAAACCACAAAATAATGAGACCTGGTAACTAACAGTTATTGGGGGATGGGCTGTGGACGATAGTTTCACGTTTGGTTATACACCTATATTGGTGGGTTTTTGCCTAATTGCGCAAATGAATTCGGTAAGGGTTTGATCGCCATCAATCCACCAATCACATAGACGGAAATCCACATCGCGTCTTTCGTCTCGCATGCGATTGGTCGATTGATGGCGTCAAAACGCTTTGCCTTAACGAATTCTCTTACACAATTAGCTGGGTAGATAACATGAACGACTTAAGAGTCGTACGCATCCAGACATGCCATTTACGTAGGCTAAGACGAACGTCCGATTATTGTCCAGCTTCTCTACGGACCAGCGGCAGCATCCCATGAGGCGACAAAGGCACCTTATGTGAAAATGACATAGCGATGCACGTTTATTTTCAAAGTTGTAATGAAGAGACGAATCGCCATGGAATGTGGCAACTAGGTGGTTTCACAAGGACACAAATAGCAAGTTCCGGCTTCAGTTCTTCGGCCAACGCAAAAACTTCGCTATGTTCAAGAAATGAGGCAGCTTTAGCTTTGCAGGCAAATAAATAACAATGAAATAGCATCACAAGTGTTTATTAAAATATTTCTATAAAATTCACAATATCTATAGACATATTCGCAACAGCTTGCGCAGTGGTTGTTATAAAATCGCAGGGGCTATTTATTTAAACGACCTTCCAATGCAGAAGAAAGCTAAACGGCACGAAAAGCACTATCTATGGCTTGTTCCAAATAATTATGTTTTGAATAACACATGTTACATACCGAAATCATGGCTACGTCTTTGCACTTAAAACTAGGAACCATCGCAAGACACAAATCTAAAAAGCCTAAATTTATTGAAATTTGATTTAATATACTTTTGATACTAACTAAATATTTTAAATAAAATCCCTTCAAATAAAATAACAACAATTAATAACATTAGCGGAGTCAACAGTAGTAAAACAACAATTTATTATTTATAATAAGCTGACAAACAAAATACACTTAACATTAAATAAACCTACTGAACTGTGTGGGTGACTAAACGAAAGTAATATAATATTATTCGAATAATTCTTAGTTCAAAATTATCCTACTTCAAAATCTTTATCAAAACTGCTAAGCAATTTTAAAAATCATGAAATTGTTTAAATATTACATACTTTTATTCTTAAACACTTAAATAATACTGTAAGTGCAAAACCATCAAATTATATATACATAAAATAAAATATTGAACAAAATATGTACTGTGTACTTTAACTAGGAACTAAAGAATGCTAATACATTAAATATTTAACATTATACATTTTCAGAGTTTAAAACTCTTGCATATGCATAAACTAATAGCCTAAGATCCCACTGCCAAATTCTGCAGGTATTTTGTTTTCGATTAAACTTAATTTTCATGAATGATACTTGATAGTAGAATATATTGCTGGAGGGTTACCTGGATATATCTGGCAGCAATTACATTAATTAAATCTAATTGAAATTATATCAGAAATGTAGAGATCCGCTAGAGAACTAGGGTTACCGACATAGCCCGAAGAGTTGCCAAACTTAAGTGGCAGTGGGCAGGGCACATTGCTCGCAGAACGGATGACCGATGGGGCAGAAGAGTTCTGGCGTGGCGACAACCAGGTGGATCGATGACCTGGTGAAGGTTGTGGGGACCCATTGGATGTGGGTCGCACGGGACCGGTCAATGGGCGACGCTTGGGGGAGGCTATCCAGCAATGGACATCTTTCGGCTGATATGATGATGATGAAGAATTAAAATTTATGTTTGATAGTTAATCCCAAATATAAAAAAAATTCAAGTGACTCAAGTGAAAACAGGAAAAAATAAGGTAGCCAGCTCTCAACCATAAAGGGCGGGTAACTGAGAGCTAGATTATAGAGCATACATACGATCCAGGAGAAATGTCTAGAGGAGGGGAAAAAGAAAAACTAAGTTGCGGCTAGATGCGACGAAGCAACCCAGCAGTAATCTACTCTATTATCAAGAAACACAAAATACCAGCAGATTTTGGCAGTGGGATCTCATACTATAAAGCCAGTTGCAGAACAAGGGCTAAACTAAGTTTAAGCTTAGCTCGCACAGCTGAGGTAGTTATTCATACTTCTGTGCAGATCTCTGTTAAGAGTATAACTTAGCCCTTGGTCTGCAATCGGGGTTAATATGAGTGGTACACTAAGTGCGTTCACCCAATTCAAGGCTGTTCTCTCCACAGCAGAGCGAGAAAGCAAAGCAGAGAGCGGCAAAATCCACCACTTATACACAATATATGTACAATAGCTACTGCGCAGCGTCTTGCACCAATTCAGAGACATAAAGATCCGCTGTGAGTATTGTACATATATTACAAATAAATTATATTGTTTTGTATATAACTTTTACACAAATTTTACCTTGCTCACTGCTTAGCTAGCTCACAGGCTCTCGACAGAGTGTCATTCACAGCGATGGCGATTGTCGAAATACCAGAACGTAAGACCATGTCTAGACAAGTTATATTCTATCATCAAAAGCGAGGCGATAGCGATTGGAATAATTTAATTTAATTATAAGAAAAATATTTTTAAAACAAGCTTTTAATGGACCAAAACCTTCTGGCTCCATCATGAGACCAGCTCCATAATATAGTTGTCGGCACGTAACTTGGCAAGAGTTGTTAGATGCGCAGAAGTTGTTTTTTAGGTCTCTTTGGTTACCAAGCGGGACGAGGCGAACGTTTAGCACCGTTCCGAGCGCGCGATAGCTTGGTCAGTTGACATCTACTCACCCGATCCGCAGCAGAGACGCCGGGCGGACAACGCCCTCTCCCAGCCCCCCTAAATGGGTCCAGGAGCGACGGAATCGGGGACGTCCGTCACCCCCACACATCAGGACCCGAGGTGGCCACTTATACGAAAACGAGGTAATTTCATTATAAAGCTTGTAAAAAATTACAAAAATATATGAGAATGTCAAACGCTATCGAAATGTCACGTATATGTCCCTTAAATTTTGGGATTTAGACCATCGCCGACATCGAATGCCTCTTGTCTAATGCACCCTTAGGGCTGTGTTCTTTAAATAATAATCTTTGTGCTTAATTAATAATAAGTTAAGCCGGACGGTTCCGGCGATGAGGAAGCAAGTTTTTACACTACCAAGATATCACAATTATAATCTAGCAGGTAATCAGAATTCACGTTTTCTCATCCATCGTGAAAATCATGTTTTACATACGCATTTATATACATTTATTTTATACCCACACTAGGCAGTTCGCTTGTATCGTAAATGCGTTTACAAACATATAAACTCACACACCCATACAACCAGACCCGGAACAACTTCTGTAGGCTATACAAATATTTGTACCGTGAGGGGATTGACCCGCGTTATGCAGTCACTGTACAAATATACAAAGTATGTCCAGTCCAGTATGGAAACTACCTACAAACGCTCGAAACGGCACACTCACACAAACATACATTGATGCAGTGCAGCAGCAACCGTGTCGTCAAAGATAAGTGAATTCTGATTAAATGCTAAAACGACATTGTTTACAACTAATACCAGATTCTTATTTATTTGGCCATCATTGTCTTTCAACTTTTAGGGAATGATTAACAAATTGCATTTTGTTTCGAATTACTTATAATAAACTAGCTTCTGCCTGCCCGCGCGAAATGTATTATTATCCCAAGGTAACATTATCTTTGCTATCGATATGCCAAGTATCCAAAACTGTTAAGCCGTAAAATAATAACAAACAAACTAACCTTTTAATTAATAATTTAAGTCTCTAGAGTCAATCAATCTGCATAGCCTTTTCCCAACTATGTTGGAGTCGGCTTCCAGTCTAACCGGATTCAGCTGAGTACCAGTGTTTTACATGGAGCGACTACCTATCTGACCTCTACAACCCAGTAACTGGGTAACACGGTACCCCTTGGCTAGACTGGTGACAGATCTCAAGCTTCTGACTACTCATAACGACTGTCAAAGATCTTCAAATGACAGCCAGGACCAACGGCTTAAAGTGCGTTCCGAGGCACGGAGGAAACTCAGTATGTTGAAATGGTCACCCATCCACGGACCGACCTGATCAAGCGTTGCTTAACCTTGAAGATCGACCCGTGCGGCTGTTATTATTTAGCCACGAGCTCCTCCCATTAAGTCTCTAGAGTATTCTAGAGAATCTGTTTTAGACATAGGAAACACATTTTTCATAAAAAATCGTGCAAGGCTACCTTGTTAGCATCGAAAGTAAAAATCACTACAGGGTAATATTAGTGAGGTAAACATCCAACACTTCCTGGTCTTTTCCCCAAAAGAGCAGGCGCCTTTTGAAGGATTACCCTCGTTAACAAAAAAAAAGGTACACTTGCCAACAAGCCCCAAGATCATCGACGTTTGCCTAAACATTTACATATATTAATTAACCTAGAGGCACTGAGTACTCATTATTTAAGCAAATTGGAGAACAACATTTATTCTATCATATTTGGCAAAATGGTAATTGGTAAAATATGTTCAAATAATGAACTGGTACATAATTATTTACTGAGACAGAATATTTAAACAGATCCATTACAGAAACAGATAATCCATTACAGCGCCGGCCCTGCAGCTTAATTGCGTAAGTGTGTTCGGTATTGGCAAAAAATATTGGACTCTTCCATTGGTGAATATACTCTTTTGGAAAGAATCCATTGTCCAATAGTTTTTCAACCTTTGCCCTGCCGAACTCACTTACCCAATTTGGCTGCCGGTGTGGAGCGATAGGAGCGGGCGCTCCAGGCGCCAGATGATAAGGGGCGCCAGAAATCCAACATCATCTTTCTACCCTTGTCACTTGGGGCCAGTGCACCACGTTCTCTTCTAACACACCGGGCGCCATAAAACCAAATGATAAAACAATTTCCAGTTCAAAAAAACTTTGATAGCGCCTTTTGAGAGAATCGATTAAAATAGATTTTTGAAAATTTGGATATTGACATAAAACCGAAGTTTAATTTACGTAAAGTGAAAGCGTCGACCAAAGTGCGCTGAAAGACAATCTCGCTATTTCCCTGATCTAGGGCTAGGGCCGGCGCTGGTCCATTAAATTATAAAAGTTCGTTCCCTTGATAATTAATTATGACAAAAATTCATCATCATCATCACCCTTTATTAATGTTCCCAATGCTATGGACACAGGCCTACTCTCTATGTGAGGGATCGGCACGTAAGTGGATTACGCACGCGGGCCCAGTACCGGTTGGTGGATGTCACATGTCTTCGAATTCTTGGTTCTAGGACATGCCAGTTGCCCGCTGTTTTCCTTCACCGTTTTGAGAGCAGTGGTGATGAAATAATTTACACAAAGTAAAGCACCTGCCTGAGTTTGAATCCACGACCTACAACTTGTTAGTCGCGGCCGTTTCCACTGGGCCACCACTGCTCTCTGACAAAAACTAACCTTGGAAGAACAGTTCATAAGATAATACATAGTTTATAGAAACCGATAACAAAAATTTAAAGGCAGCTGCTAATGAACGTACAAGTAAATTGTTTAGCAAAATTTAAGGCTTTTCACTAGTGTCAGTTGACGGATATTACACCCCGTTCTGCGTACATTCTGTCTCGCCTTGTAATATTTTACGCTTGTATTGATAAGTTACATAAAGTTAACTGTACTACCGTCCTATAGATACGTGTCACAATAGACTTTGGGCCGGTTTGAGATTTTAATAACTCCGTATTCAATCAGCAAAACATTTCCTGTCGTTCTGTCTAAGCAGTATTTTTTTCTATTACAATATATTTCGGATAAAAATAAAAACGTCCCAAGCTGCTATGTTTACAAACCCATGTTTGATAAGATTAAATAATATGGGCTCCCCTTTTTGTGCTCACCAGTTGGCGCCACTGGCACAGAATAAATAATCCACTGGCGTCTAAGGCCCTTAAATATAGCTGATAAATGTTGTTATTACGCGCACGCATGAATACTTTGAATCAAAATCATTTTTAATGTCGTAGTAGAAGTGCGATTAAATATAAAGTCGAGTATGCTGCAGTTTCGCGCATCGGCTTTTTTTTTAAATGACACAAAAAAAATCCAAAATATAAAACAGCAGCGCAGAGGTTGGTCAAACCCGTACTTATCTTAATCTGCCGTATAGGGAAAATATTCACAACAATAAAAAAGTAGTAAACAAACTCGCGTAGCGTAGCGGCAAATTCAAACGCGATATCTCATTGATTTAAAATCCTCTTAAGATTTATAAAAGATTCAACAGAGGCAGCACTATTATATCCGCCACAAATGTTTTGATTTCATTATTGATAGTAACGTTAAATAACCAATGTCGTATCATTAAAATAAACAAATATAAATCAAGTGAATAAAACATGTTAATAAATACAGGTTGTAATGATAAAATGCACCTTTCCATTACAACCTGTATTAAAAAAAGTACAACATATAAAACGAAAAGTCAACGATAACTTTTTTATTAACTGAAACAGGTAAACCACGGCATGCAACAAGTAGTTTTTAATTTCGCTTCATCTTCCGTGAATCCCATTTTAATAAAGTACATTTAACATTACTGTCAATAGCGAAACACATGTGTACCCCCCACTAGTGCTGCCTCTGGTGGATCTTTTGTAAATTTTCAGTGAGCAATCACATATATTTTTCGACACCGGAAACTCTTGTAAATTATTTATAGTTGATAAACAGCATTCATTTTTATTATTTCGAGGTTTTTTTGTTTTTCGTCTATAACTTAAAATATGATTTTATCAGATCGTGATACTTTAGCTATAGGACGGCAGTATAAAAACATATATATGCACCATCCGCACCACTTAATATATCAAAACCCAGTTTTGCGGATGGTTGTACGCTAAGAATATTGGAGTGTGTAATAACATTGAGTACGAAGTTTTATCTACATTTTCTGATATTTTTAGCCATTTTTTGAGCCAATTCTTCATTTCCTGGTTTGTTAGATGACTGCCATTAAGACCTCTTATAAGACACGCATTTCTTAGTGTATCCATGGCGAGTGCATCTACTCCGCCTTCTCTGATGATAGCCTTGTCCATTTCCATAAGCAAGAATGCCCGGTACTTCAACTTGTTCCTTCTAAACACCGTTTTTCTTAAACCATGCATCTTTAGAAGGTGACCCTGAAATGTAAAATTATTAATTATAGTTTTAATGGTAAGATTTAGAAATTTATCTTATTATTTCATAAATGATTTTATTTCCGTAAATTGGTTTGTACAGACACTTTTACATATTGATCATATTTTTTTAAACTTGATGAGGTCGGCGGTTCCTATCTAACTACTCTGAGAAGAAAGGCCGAAACAAACGCAGAGGTCACAGTCTCTTTTAAAGTTCAGACTAAATCTTGGTTAGATCATGTGATGACCTTACTGATGTCTGAAATGGTCTTTTCAGGAAAGAACCAGCCAGATTGAGTGGACCTTTCCAGTCAGTGCATGCATTTGTCAATAAGGCAAATAATTTCGCATTTGTGAATTATTTGTAGTATTAAAACATAACATTACTTTACGCTTGTATTCAACAAAGGGTTATACATAGCTGGATTTATATGCCCACATTTCACCAGTTAGGTTAAATTCTTTTGGATCTTGCGCCTATTGCCATTTTTGTATGAATTTATTCATACACGGACAGTGTATGAATAAATGCACACACGTTGTTGTTGAATTAGGTATTTTACCTATGTTTGCTGTATTTGTAGGTATATGAGAACCATGTTCCTATTTATAAAAATAATGAAATTACCAGTTAATGCTTTTAATACTTTATACCTGTAACTTATGTAAATATTGTAAAAAACTTATTTTTTTAAGAGTAAATATGGTCTTTCTTGCGCGTTCTTCCGCATAAAAAGCTGCTTTTCCGAATGCACGGTAGAATCAATTTTTATTACTTGTAAATTTTAATTTTTGACTTCAAAAGAGCCGCTTAATGGTCTAGTTGAAATAAATATATTTGACTTTGACATCAACTGGGCACAAATCCAGATACCAAATGGAAGAGCCAACAAAATTATGCCCTAACTGGGAATTGTAAATCAAGCCTCCGAGCTGCTAATGAGAAATTTCAGATGGAAAAACCCATTAACACTTTGGCCGACCCGGTCCGAACCCAGGACGTCATGCTCAGCAGTAACGCTTGTGATCACTAGACCAACGAGGCGGATTGCAGTATTAACTATGTTGAAAACAACAAGTTTTTCGCTAGTAGCAGGAAAAGTGGGGTGTTATAAGTTTAACGTATGTACCTTTGTGTTTGTGTATCTGTCTGTGGCATGTACCTTTGTGTTTGTGTATCTGTCTGTGGCATCATAGCTCCTAAACGGATGCACCGATTTTGATTTCGTTTTTTTAGGTTTGAAAGGTGACTTTATCGAGTGTTCTGACCTATGTTTGATGAAAATCGGTTCAGACGTTATAAAGTTATGGGCGTTTTACTGTTCGAATCTGAATGTTTTCGCAAGATATCGTGTCATAATTACGTGTACAACAGATTATCGAGCGAAGCGTGTCTACTATTAGATACATTATGTAGCATGAAATAAAAATGTGTCGGGGGATTTTTTTAATTTTACTTGTTGATGAAGCACGCAGGCAAAAAAAAAATGAAAAATGCAGCAGGCACACGATTTAAGAAAATTGCACAGCGTAATCAGGCAATAACGTTCCCTCTACTGGTACACAGGCCACCACTCCGTGAGAGGGAGTGGGCCGTAATTCGCCATGCGGGCCCAGTGCGAGTTGGTGGATGTCAGGTCTTCGAATTTTTGGTTCTAGGACAAGGCGGTTTCCTCACTATGATTTCCTTCACCGTTTTGAGAGCAGTGATCATAATATAATCTTATTTTTTTTATAGAAAGCAAACAGGCAGGGCAAAGTATGAATTTCGAAATGCTGTTTGAAGTTAGATTACAAACAACGCAAGCTGGAGGAAATTTCAAGCACATGTAAAATGGATTGCAAATGCAGTATAAAAAAGTACATAGTTATGGCATTTAGGGTCAATATCGGCAATGAAACTAATTGTGATCAGTTCAACTAAACTACGCAAGCAGAACGCATTTAGTATGTATCAGTTGATGGTTGATGCCAATATGAACAGACTAGACTACGAAAAACACATAAAACAAGTACAATCAGTGTTCTTCTTCTTCATTGAATTCAAAATTAAATAAATTTTGACGAGAATTCAGCCACATCAACATTCCAGAGTTAGTGTTGAGAATGAAAGAAAAGTTATTTACGCCAGGTTCATACATACATAAATAAACTCACGCCTTTTTTCCATGGGGGTAGGCAGAAACTACAGAACGCCACCTACCACCGCTACGATCCTTACATACTTCTTTTGCTAGGTTAATTACGCCAGGTTCATACCTGGCGTAATTAATTTATACCACAACCATTAACACACAAATAGGAAAAGTATATGTCACATCCATGCAAAACGCAGAATTGAATTAAAAAGACAATTAATACTAACCACATGGGCATAGGTCAAGCTGCTGAGCTGGTAAGGTTCATTCACAAAGAGATTCTTGCATGCTATAATATCTTCAGGCCTAGGATGCACTCCAGACCCTAATAACCCTAAAATTGTTCTCCATTTATCCTTAAGTTCACCATCTGGTATAGAGTCTAGTTTTGCTTGCAGAGCACGGAACACAGGCTTGTTATTCCTCAAGCGTTCCATCAAATCTTGGGTCGAAAATTCTAATTTTTGTTGTATAGACCAGAAATGAGAACAAAGGAGTTGCCTGGGTTTTAAGAATCTGAAATACAAAATGTAAGATTACAAATATGACTTATAAAATAAGCTCAAGTTAGCGGTATAACACAAGGAGAGATGACATAATATTTATGCTGATGAGCATATGCTAAATTAAACACTTTAACTAACTTCCTTCTGTAATGTTAAGTAAAGTAAAGTGTAAGTTGGCAAGTTTTTGGCTAAGTGGGGATAAAGTCAATCCATGTGTCAACTAAGCAACCAATAGCGCGCTTGGAACATTTGACTCGACCTGCTATACTATCAAAGAGACCTAAAAAACAATTTCTGCACATCTAATGACTATTGCTAACTTACGTGCCGGGGATTATAAATATTAGAATATACTTACGCTAATGGAAAAATGACGTAGTTACCAAAGGGTATGGCTGACAATATAAGAACTGGTGCTATTCGCCACATATCTGATGGCATTTTTTGGAACAGTTCAATCTCTTGTCTGGTCATCTGATTGAAACCTTTATCTCTTGTGAATCTTATTCGTAACGATATGTATGTCTTTAGATCTGTAAGAAATTCTTTAATTCCTACACTGAAAACTCTGTACATTTTCACTGCTGTAGGGAATCTGTTTTCTAAGACTTTTGTGTAGTTCTTCACATAATCCATATACCTCTCTACGACATATGTCCGCATCTTTTCTTTTTCGCTTCTTAGTACTTTTGTGTGTTTTAATCTGGTTACTGTCAGGCATCTGTAGGTTAAACATTACAAGAATGATTATAAAAAACTAGCTGACCCCGCGGCTTTGCTCTCATCATCTGCCTAACCTATTATTTTTTAAATTTTTCTTTCCGTAGGAACCTTCTACAAAGAATTAGAAAACTTTAAAGCCGTTCTCATATTATATAGCAAACTGGGATATTTTTTTTATATATTTAGATCAAAACTTGTGTACCTATATATGATAATAAATTTTACAAAGTTTTGATTTACACTTTAAATTATTCAATAAAAAAGATGATGAAACATCTTGACATGAATCTTATTACTTTGAGACAGGAAATATAAGTATTGCCTGTCTCAGTTATGATGTGGTTACTTTTAGACAGTTGTTGTTTTTCTGAAGTAAATCATTTATAGAATTGAACCGTACCGTAGATAAAAATGTTAATGAATAAAATTAACAAGTCATTATTTTTATAGATTCTGTCACGAAACAAGAATGTAGATGTAACAGAAGGAGAAACAGTTAATTGTCGCAAACTCATATGGCCTTGCAAAAAGAAATACATGTTTCATTCAACGATCTACTAATAGATTTCCTTCTAACATAGGAAAAGTTAAAAATAAAGTAGTTTTGGCTTCAAAGCATGTTGTTTACGACGAATTGCGTATTTATCCAGAAGAATCACTCACTTGTACTTATTTAATTGTTGATATTTCGTATTCAATATAAAACTGGAGCGATTTGCCTGAAGTACTATGTTCGTCAAAGCTGTTACTCTTTGCAAAGGCATTTTGTTTTTCCAATAAATAATTAAAAGCAACACAGTTTTTTCGATTCGAGTTTCGATTCGACTGCCCGTTTGTCTGTCTGTCAAGTGGACTTCATCAACTTTAGTTAGTCATTGTCATATAGGAGTGAGGCGTATTTATCGAAACAGTTAAAAAAAACAGGTATTCAAAAATAGCAACATGGAACAGATATCCATAAATTGAAAAAACAGTTTCTGCTTCTTTCGCCTGTTCCACAAGTTCCACGACTCATAACAACGGTCACAGTAGCAGTCACAATCTGTAACAGCCTGTTCCGCGTTGTCACAAGTCACAACAGACCATTGGCGTAACTAGTGTGTGTGTACCTGTGTAACATAACTAGCTCTTCTCTGGTCTAGCTTAAGGATGTTTACGTTGTTAGAAAGAGATACAAACAAAAATTATCTGCGCCTGCACCAGTTTGGGACTGGAACAAGCTATTTTCTCTTCTTATTTCTCGACTTATTGTAATAGAAACAGATACCGTCTGTTCTCTGCCTGTCACTGTTACCCATTCGGATGCACACACAAAATTGATTCAACTTTCCATTGAACAAAAAAATGTGTATACCATCGATTTTATAATGTAAAATTGATTGTATTTTATTTAATATTTTTATGTAATGTAAAAAATAAAAAGATGATGGTGAAATATTTATTCACATTGTTGTGCTAAAAATAAAAATAGAATTATTGTAATGTCGTGTGTGTACCCAAAAGTGCAACGAAAGTCATATAATCTGTGGTTCGTTCTCTGTGAGTGTTTCTAGATTGCGTATTATTTCCCAATTTTAGGGAAAAAGTGCTAACTCTCGCGGTAAAAGGAAAAATGGGTTAATATTGGGCATTTTTGTTCACAATATTTTCAAATATGTAAGCCATAAAGTTATGAGCAGGTTTATAAAATACATATTAAAAGTACCCAAACTACTTAAATAACTCTTTTATCGCAATTTTTTGTTTTTATACTATTTTATGCTTTTCATTTATTTATTACTAGCTGACCCTCGGGGCTTCGCTCCCGTCAACTGCCTACCTACCCTGGCTACCCTGCCTACCTTGCCTATCCTGCCTACCATGCCTACCCTGCCTACCCTGCCTGCCCTGGCCCTACCCTGCCTTCCCTGCCTACCCTGGCTACCCTGCCAACCCTGCCTGCCCTGCCAACCCTGCCTGCCCTGCCAACCCTGCCTGCCCTGCCTACCCTGCCTACTCTGCCTAACCTGCCTAACCTGCCTACCCTGCCTACCCTGCCTACCCTTCAAACCCTGTCTATCCTGCCTACCCCTGGCTACCCTGCCTACCCTGCCTACCCAGCCTACCCTGCCTACCTTATCTATCCTGCCTACCCTGCCTTTCCTGCCTACCTTGCCTATCCTGCCTACCCTGCCTACCCTGCCTTTCCTGCCTACCCTGCCTATCTTGCCTCTGCCTACCCTGCCTACTCTGCTTACCCTGCCTACCCAGCCTACCCTGCCTACCCTACCTATCCTGCCTACCCAGCCTTTCCTGCCTACCCTGCCTACCCTGCCTATCCTGCCTACCCAGCCTACCCTGCCTACCCTGCCTTTGCTGTCTACCCTGCCTTTCCCGCCTTTCCTGCCTACCCTGCCTATCTTGCCTACCCTGCCTACTCTGCTTACCCTGCCTACCCGCCCTACCATGCATATCCTGCCTTTCCTGCCTACCCTGCCTATCCTGCCTACCCTGCCTACCCTGCCTACCCTGCCTACCCTGCCTATCCTGCCTACCCTGCCTACCCTGCCTACCCTGCCTAACCTGCCTACCCTGCCTACCCTGCCTACCCTGCCTACCCTGCCTATCCCGCCTTTCCTGCCTACCCTGCCTTTCCTGCCTACCCTGCCTATCTTGCCTACCCTGCCTACTCTGCTTACCCTGCCTACCCTGCCTAACCTGCCTTTCCTGCCTACCCTGCCTATCCCGCCTATCCTGCCTACCCTGCCTATCCTGCCTTCCCTGCCTACCCTGCCTACTCTGCTTACCATGCCTACCCTGCCTACCCTACCTATCCTGCCTACCCTGCCTTTCCTGCCTACCCTGCCTATCCTGCCTACCCTGCCTACCCTGCCTACCCTGCCTACCCTGCCTACCCTGCCTACCCTGCCTTTCCTGCCTACTCTGCCTTTCTTGCCTACCCTGCCTACCCTGCCTACTCTGTTTGCCCTGCCTACCCAGCCTACCCTGCCTACCCTACCTATCCTGCCTATCCTGCCTACCCTCCCTATCCTGTCTACCCTGCCTACCCTGCCTTTCCTGCCTTTCCTGCCTACCCTGCCTATCTTGCCTACCCTGCCTACTCTGCTTACCCTGCCTACCCTGCCTACCCGGCCTACCCTGCCTACCCTGCCTTTCCTGCCTACCCTGCCTACCCGGCCTACCCTGCCTACCCTGCCTTTCCTGCCTACCCTGCCTACCCTGCCTACCCTGCCTACCCTGCCTACCCTGTCTACCCTGCTTACCCTGCCTACTCTGCTTACCCTGCCTACCCTGCCTACTCTGCCTACCCTGCGTACTCTGCCTACCCTGCCTATTCTGCCTATTCTACCTACCCTACTTACTAATTTGTATCTAACATCAATAGTTTTCTCAGCGCACGCCAAATAATGTATTTTACAGACAACATTTTGCTACCTTGGGTTACATTATTGCAATTTTCATAAGGATCTCTATTTTTTTTGAAAATATTTTATAGCCTATGACACTCAGGAATAATGTAGCTTTCTACCGGTGCAAGAATTTTCAAAATCGGTTCAGTAGATCCAGAGATTACCCCTTACAACGTCACAAACTCACAAACTCACAAACTCACAAACTTTACCTCTTTATAATATTAGTATAGATAAGCTATTTTTATAACAAAATGCCACCACAAAATATGGGGAAAATTACTTGAAAGTGATATAATTTTTAGGAAAAATTATCAAGTATGGGGAGATTTCACAAAATGAATCTGGAGACACTGCTTTATTTATTGGTACTACGAGTAGTAGCTGTTGCAATATAACAGGCTGTTATTTTGGAACAGGATTTTGGAACTGTTATTTCCCTGGAACTGAAACAGGTGTAACAGATATCTAACTTTACCTGTTACAGACCACCTCTTTGTCAATTTGACTTTTGATTGACGTTTATTTTTGAAATTTCATGACTTGGCTACTGAGGCCCTTAAGTCAAGTCTTTAGTTTTTTAAACCGATTTAAAAAAATAACAGGTTATCAATTCGATACGTATGTACAAGGTGACGCAAAAGCTATCACCCGATGTTCTGTGGCTGTATTGTTTTTTATGAATGATCAGCTTTGGTTCTGTTTTCGGATGAGGGGTTTATTTGATTTCTTATTTGTTTTCCATTAGGTCGAGAAAATGATATCGGCATAGTGGCCGCCATCACAAATTGATTAACTTTCGGGTCCGATTTTGGCATTTCCAATACTCTTGCCAGAACATCCGGCGATAGATATTATCTTTATGGGCTTCCAGAGTCCGAGGTTTGTTTAACTACATAAACAAGCTTCAGACTCTAGGGTCTATACACTTGACTTCAAAAACCCCACTAAAAGGGAGTCAGGCGTTCTTGCCGGCCAGTGCAAATCGCCAACAATAAACAAGTGCCATGCAGTAACTTTGAGCGGCTGTAAGGGCTCTTCGAGGATTCAGCTTTTCGGAGATCCAGAAGTCATAATTTGGCATTATCACTTATCGTCACTATTATGATTTTGAAAAGTTATTTCTTTCGTGATTGGAAGCAATAACATTATGCCGCGATCTTTAGGGAGTACTATATTATACAAGTGTACTCAGAGTAGGTAAACTTGTTTAAAATAGCGATTCATGACTTATTGACGAGTATTTTGTATCTGTTTACTTCCGAAAGTTAAAGCACAATTGACATTTTTTGGCAATTGTAAAAATTATACCATCTTCCGATCCCTCTATAAGGTTCCCCTAGTCGACGGCACGAACTATTTTGTGCGCGAAGTTAAAGTCCATGCTATCTCATCCGACAACACGTGCGAAAGAGATAGATGCCGTGATGAGCAGTATGAAGCTAGTTCGCGTAAGAATTAGCACTTTTGCAATTTGTATCGAAATGGATGATGATTTAGGACGAAAACGAGCGCGCGAAATTTTATAAACAGGCCTTTGGGAGTCTAGATATCATCAAAAAACGACTAAATGTATATTTTCAAAATAAAATTATTTACTTTGTTAAATTACTAATCTATCCCTGTTTATATTTTTTTTTTGCTTTGCCCGTTTTGCATTTTTCCTTCTTCTTGTGGTATTTATTTCCGCCCAGAGATGCGTTAAAATTAGTGTTGAAATATGGAACGTTCGACCTCGTTCGACGCTCATAAATTGCTTTATTTTTTTTTTACTTTTTTGATTCCAAGACAAATTGTATAATTTGAGCGCAATTGAGCGTATAAAAATGATTTCAATTGGTCTCATCATTAACTAGACCTGAATGGACAAAAAAAGTAGAAAAACGTGTATATGAAAGTTATGAGCGTCGAAAGTTCCGTATTTCAACAATAATTTCAACGCATCTTTGGGCGGAAATACATACCATAAAAAGAAGAAAAAGTGCAAAAGTGCAAGTGAAAAGTCGGGATACATTATACATACAGGGATAAATTAGCAGTAAAAAAATGGAAACAATTTTATTTTAAACAAATACATTCAGTAGTTTTTTCTTGATAGGTACTCATACTCCCAAAGGTCTGTTTATAAAATTTCGCGCGCTCCTTTTCGTTATATATCGTCATCCATTGATTATTTGTATACCATGTGTGTGTATTGTACGCACACTAGCTTCTTACTGCTCATCACAGCGTCTAATGTCTATCCCTTTCCAGTGGCGGCGCCAGATCTAAATTTGATGTGGGCGAGGTAGAGCTACCTACATTTCGCGAGGCCCTCTGACGACGTAAGAAAACGGATTCTTCGAATAAAAATAAATGGATAAATAGAGATTAAGTAAAATTGATAGCAAACGTACGTTGTTAGTGTTGTTACCCTTCAGTTTCTTTTTTACCCGACTGCCGAAAGAGGGTAATGTGTTTATCAGTCTATGTATATACACACATCAACACGGTCTAGGGATATTTCATACTCAATTAAATAACTCGAAAAGTACTGGCCGCATTGGAATCTTTTATACACCGATTTGTTTGTAATTTATCTCAAACTAATTCCAAATTCAAATTTTTGAAAATTCTAAAGGAGAGGAAATTTTCCTTTGTGCGAAATTTAGAAAACAATACGAATTACGTTTAGTTACAGTTTTTTTTCATTTTTAAACGAAAGATAAAGTTAAAATTGAGGTATTGTAGCCATGCAACGCCAACATTTGACGAGGGTGGAGATGTTACGAGCTGTGGGAATGCTGGAAGCTGGGTCTGTTCAGCGTAATGTTGCTGCGGCCATAGGGACCCACCAAAATGTAATTTCAAGATTGTGGACACGCTATCGTGCCACAGGTGAAGTAGCGGAGAGGCACCGGGGGCCAAGTCGCATCACTACCCCCAGACAAGACCGATATTTGCAAATTACTGCGCGAGCTCAACCAAATGCAACGGCGACTCAATTGGTCCAAAGGCTGCGAGTGGAACACCAAGTGCTTGTGAGTGACCAAACTGTAAGAAGGCGACTGCATGAAAGCAATCTACGCTCTCGTAGACCACTCCGGGTCCCACCTTTATGGAGAGGCAATCGTGGACGACGATTAGAATGGGTTCGGAACCACGTGGACTGCGGCCGTGAACAATGGTCCAATGTGCTGTTCACGGATGAATCCAGGTTCGGCTTCCATCCAGATTCACGAAGGACGCGTGTTTGGCTAGTTCCTGGACGATGGAGCCGTCTTCAGAACCCTCAGGAAGTTCACCCATACCAAGGAGGAACAATTATGGTTTGGGCAGGAATTCGTCTTGGAGGACGGAAGGATCTCGTTTGGGTGCGGGGCAATATGACGGCAGAACGATACGTTCAACAGGTTCTGGGGCCCGAATTCTTGCCCCACAGAACACAAATGGGGCAAGATTTCTTGCTCATGCACGACAATGCCCGGGCACACACGGCGAGGACGTTAGCAGCTTGGTTACATACACACAATGTTATGGCCTAAGACCGGCCTGCTCTATCGCCAGATCTACATCCCATTGAGCATGCGTGGGATATGCTGCAAAGAAGAGCTCTGAAGGAAGTTCCTGAAACTCTAGCTACAGAAGATCAACTTTTTGCGCACCTCAGAAGGACATGGGACAATATTCCGCAGCAAGACATTGACAACCTTGTTCTGAGCATGCCGAATCGTTGCCGATGTGTTATGAACATCATGGGCGCTTTCTCAGACTACTAACTTCAAGTTTATAAACACAAATTAAATGATTTTTCTATTTTTTTCAATTTTTACTCATAAATTAAAAGTTAATTCATATACGGTTTCCGTCTATGCTTCATTTTTTTGAATATTAAATAACGTATCTTTTAAATATATACATGTCATATAAATAATTAACACATTGATAGTAATTCGCTTTTTTTAAAATATCTTTAGACCGTGTTGATGCGTTTATATATGTTTGTTCCTATGTGGCTTTCTAGAGACCAAACGCGTTGGCCGATATTGATGATTCTTAACCCATTCAGTCAATCGATTCGTCTTAACCCTGCGAGTGTCACTTGCTACATTAAAATTGGAAAATAGAAACATGGCGGCTTTTGGGCGCCATATTGTGGGCGAAAAAAATCTTTTTTTCTTCCAAACACATCGTGAGGGGTAACAAAATAAAGGATTTTAAGAGGTTTTTAAAAAAAATATATACCTAAAACTTATGTGTTTAAATGTAGTTAGAAATAAACAGATGTATGCTCCGACCGACTGCACAGCATGATTTTCTTCTTGTTTATGCGTTTTAGTTCGCTTTTTAAGCAGTCGGGTTTTTTGTTTTTTTAGCATAACTCTGCTAAATTATTAAATTATTCATTGGTGCTTAATACGGTTAGAGACGCAGGAGCGAGCAAAGAAAGTTCGACAAATAATTAGCATCGCCAGTGGCGAGGTTAACTTTCATTCTTACTTTCTTAATTTTAATATTATTGATTGTACACCAAGACAATACATTTAAACAAATTGATAACGTACACATATTTTTCATTATTTTATTTTAACTTGTGAAGCACTTAGGAATAAAGAGATCTTCTTTCTCTTGCATCTAGACACGCGGCAGCGTGTCCAGCCAAGTTCAAGCAAAAAAGAAACTGGCTACGCAGCAGCTGTGTATACTTTTGTCATCTTAATAACACAAAATCTATTTAACATAAACACATAAAATTTTGTATATGTATTAAAATCACTTTAATGAACAGTAGTAGGTGCCGGACGTAAAGAATTTCACCATCCCATGTCTTCCCGTGGGTGTCGTAAGAGGCGACTAAGGGACAAACCAGAGAATGGGCAGCAGCGTTCTCTGTGCTTCTATAACAACCATACTGCGATCGCCAACCCGCCTGCCAAGCGTGGCGATTATGGCGAAACCGCCCCAATGAATAGCACAAATAAAAAATGGCCCCCAGTACCCGGCAGCTTGCCTACCCTCGACTTCGGTAGCGGTCGAGACTACGGCATGGCATGGGGTGCTAAGAATCTCCGGACGAGATCCGGCTACCCCAACAATCACCGACGACTGGACCTGGCAACGTACAACACGCGCACACTTCGGACCGACGAGAAGGTCACCGAACTCGAAGAGGAATTGAGCTGGTTGCGATGGAGTATTATAGGGTTATCTGAAGTCCGAAGAGAGGGTGAGGTCTCGATAATCCTCAAATCCGGTAACCTGCTCTTTTTTCGAGAGGGTGACCGGCAGTCCCAGGGTGGTGTCGGGTTTATCGTCCAAAAGTCCCTTGTAAACAACGTGATGAAGATCGAGAGTGTGTCGACCAGGGTGGCGTACCTTATACTCAGAATATCCTCAAGATATTCGCTGAAGGTCATACAGATCTACGCCCCAACCCCGGCACACCCCGACGATGAGGTAGAGACCATGTATGAGGATATCTCCAGAGCCATGCATGGTTTCAAAACTCACTTCACCGTTGTCATGAGGGACTTCAATGCGAAACTGGACAAACGAGACGAGGATGAGATGCAAGTGGGGCAATTTGGAGTTGGACAACGGAACCACCGGGGTCACTTACTGGCCAGTTTTATGGAGAAGGAGGGCCTCTATATGATGAACTCCTTCTTCAAAAAGCGTGAACACAGGAAGTGGACCTGGCAGAGCCCCGATGGTGCAACAAAAAATGAGATCGACTTCATCATGTGAACCAAGAAGCAAATGTTCAATGATGTCTCTGTGATCAATTCGGTAAAAACCGGGAGCGATCACCGCATGGTAAGAAGCACATTGAACATTAATATTAAGCTTGAAATGTCTCGACTGATGCAGTCCACGCTCCGGCCAGCACAGATCCAGGTCCAAAACCCCGAGAGCTTTCAGCTCGAACTCCAGAATCGTTTCGAGTGCCTAGGGAGCTCCGTGGATGAATACAGCAACGGGTTCGTGGAAGCTGTCCATACGATCGGGTCTAAGTTTTTCAAGACCCGTCGTACAGATAGAAACAAAAAGCTCTCTGATCATACCCTCAAGCTTATGAAGGAGAGGCGTGAGATGATCCTGCAGTCTTCAGATGAGGCGTGCAAATACCGGCAGCTCAATAGACAGATCTCTAAATCCTTGAAAAGAGACCTCCGCCGCTTCAATATCGAACGTATTAAAGACGCGATCGAGCGAAATAAAGGCTCCAAGATGTTTTCAAGGGATCTGGCTATTGGGCAGAGCCAACTCACGAAAATGAAGACCGACGATGGCAGGGTCGTATCCGCCAAACGGGAGCTTCTCAGGGAGATCGAGACATTCTATGGGCAGTTGTACACATCGATCAGCAAGCCTGTTGCGAGTCTAGCAAACGACCCAAGAGCTAGATTGACCCGACACTATACCGAAGATATCCCGGACGTCAGCCTGTACGAGATTAGGATGGCTCTGAAACAGCTCAAAAACAACAATGCGCCGGGTGATGACGGAATTACGGCCGAACTTCTGAAGACGGGTGAAAAACCGGTCTTTAGGGCCCTTCAGAAGCTATTTGATTCCGTCATACTCGAGGGCAAAACGCCACAGGCCTGGTGCAGGGGTGTGGTGGTAGTCTTCTTCAAGAAGGGCGACAATGCCCGGCTGAAGAACTACAGGCCCATCTCACTTCTTAGCCATGTCTGCAAGTTGTTTTCAAGAGTCATCACGAATTGTCTCGCGCGCAGGTTTGACGATTTCCAGCCCCCCGAACAAGCCGGATTCCGAAAAGGCTTTAGCACCGTAGACCACATGCATACGCTGCGGCAGGTTATACAGAAGACCGACGAGTTTGTGGACTCGGTGCCAGATCGACTACCGGTACATTAAGGTGTTGAAGTGTTTGTACAAAAACGCCACCATGTCAGTCCGTCTTCAGGATCAGACCTCGAAACCAATCCTTCTCCAGCGTGGCGTGAGACAGTGTGACGTCATTTCTCCGAAACGGTTCACTGCTGCGCTGGAGGATGTCTTCAAGGTTCTGGACTGGAGGCATCAACGTTAATGGCGAGTACATTACTCACCTTCGGTTTGCCGACGACATAGTGGTCATAGCTGACACCATGGAGAGCCTCAGTAAAATGCTCGATGACCTCAGTAGAGCTTCCGAAAGAGTGGGTCTTAAAATGAACATGGACAAAAACAAGATCATGGTGAATGCCCATGTAACACCCACTCCTATCAAGGTCGGAGACTCTACTCTCAAAGTTGTAGACGATTATGTCTACCTGGGACAAACGGTCCGTTGGGTAGGTCCAATTTCGAGAAAGAGGTCTACCGTCGAATCCGACTCGGCTGGGCGGCGTTCGGGAAGTTGCGTGGTATCTTCTCGTCCAATTTACCGCAGTGTCTCAAGACAAAAGTCTATGACCAGTGTGTGTTGCCAGTGATCACCAATGGAACCGAGACGTGGTCGCTTACAATGGGCCTTATCAGAAAGCTCAAAGCCACCCAAAGGGCAATGGAGAGGGCTATACTCGGAATTTCCTTGCGTAATCAGAAATGATGATATCCGCAGGAGAACCAAAGTTACCGACATAGCCCGAAGAATTGCCAAACTTAAGTGGCAGTGGGCAGGGCACATTGCTCGCAGAACGGATGGCCGATGGGGCCGAAAAGTTCTGGAATGGCGACCGCGAACCGGAAGACGATTCGTTGGAAAGCCTCCCACTAGGTGGACTGATGACCTGTTTAAGGTTGCGTGAAGGCGCTGGATGCGAGACGCACGGGATCGGTCAATGTGGCGACGCCTGGGGGAGGCCTATGTCCAGTAGTGGACGTCTTTCGGCTGAAATGATGATGAAGATGAATGAACAGTAAACCAAAATTTCATATATATAGCTCAAACGGTTATTTAGATATTGACGTCCAAAAATCTTCATGTTTATCACTGACTGACCTATAGACCAAAACTCTAACCCAGTTCCAGATAACCTAGATATTTGGCATCCATATAGGTAGTTGGGTGAATACAAAGGAATAAATCAGAAACTAGTAAATTTTTATCATTTTATTATATTTTTTCAATTTATTGATTATATTAGGACACTTACTTAAAGTGCCTGTAATGTAAGAATCATCAATCAAAATTTATGACACCCGGTCTTTATGTGGATTCGACTAACTTCGGCGAAATGTTTAATCGTTTAATAATGGGTGTATTATTAAGACAGTTGCACTTTATCTAATCAACTCATCAAATTAACCGCTAAAAAACAAAACGACCCGAAAAAAATAAAGAAATCATATCCTATTTTAGACTGCTGTCCGATGAGTATGTTTATTTCCCACTAAATAATTATATGTAACAGGTTTAATACTGTAATGTTGGCAAGTATGGAGCAACCAGAAATTAAATTAAATTCGATAGACGAAATAGACTGCCCATGTGCCACCACTGCTGAAATCAAACACATTCACGAAAGTAGTAGAGGAAACCAATAGCAAGGGTTGCGATGAAAGCTCACTTCGAGCTCACTACCCCGTCTACAGAATCGACCGGCTGTTTCCTAATAGAACAAGATCTCTATTAAAGTGAACTACTACGTTGAATTAACAACGGCAACCTACGCAGGTATCATGGTAAGAAAGCCATCGTAGCATCGACCTGTAACAAGAACAACGGCAACCTACGCAGGCATCATGGTAAGCAAGCCATCGTAGCATCGACCTGTAACAACAACAACGGCAACCTACTCAGGTATCATGGTAAGAAAGCCATCGTAGCATCGACCTGTAACAACAACAACGGCAACCTACGCAGGTATCATGGTAAGAAAGCCATCGTAGCATCGACCTGTAACAAGAACAACGGCAACCTACGCAGGTATCAAGGTAAGAAAGCCATCGTAGCATCGACCTGTAACAAGAACAACGGCAACCTACGCAGGTATCATGGTAAGAAAGCCATCGTAGCATCGACCTGTAACAAGAACAGCGGCAACCTACGCAGGCATCATGGTAAGCAAGCCATCGTAGCATCGACCTGTAACAACAACAACGGCAACCTACTCAGGTATCATGGTAAGAAAGCCATCGTAGCATCGACCTGTAACAACAACAACGGCAACCTACGCAGGTATCATGGTAAGAAAGCCATCGTAGCATCGACCTGTAACAACAACAACGGCAACCTACTCAGGTATCATGGTAAGAAAGCCATCGTAGCATCGACCTGTAACAACAACAACGGCAACCTACTCAGGTATCATGGTAAGAAAGCCATCGTAGCATCGACCTGTAACAACAACAACGGCAACCTACGCAGGTATCATGGTAAGAAAGCCATCGTAGCATCGACCTGTAACAACAACAACGGCAACCTACTCAGGTATCATGGTAAGAAAGCCATCGTAGCATCGACCTGTAACAAGAACAACGGCAACCTACGCAGGTATCAAGGTAAGAAAGCCATCGTAGCATCGACCTGTAACAAGAACAACGGCAACCTACGCAGGTATCATGGTAAGAAAGCCATCGTAGCATCGACCTGTAACAAGAACAGCGGCAACCTACGCAGGCATCATGGTAAGCAAGCCATCGTAGCATCGACCTGTAACAACAACAACGGCAACCTACTCAGGTATCATGGTAAGAAAGCCATCGTAGCATCGACCTGTAACAACAACAACGGCAACCTACGCAGGTATCATGGTAAGAAAGCCATCGTAGCATCGACCTGTAACAAGAACAACGGCAACCTACGCAGGTATCAAGGTAAGAAAGCCATCGTAGCATCGACCTGTAACAAGAACAGCGGCAACCTACGCAGGCATCATGGTAAGCAAGCCATCGTAGCATCGACCTGTAACAACAACAACGGCAACCTACTCAGGTATCATGGTAAGAAAGCCATCGTAGCATCGACCTGTAACAACAACAACGGCAACCTACTCAGGTATCATGGTAAGAAAGCCATCGTAGCATCGACCTGTAACAACAACAACGGCAACCTACTCAGGTATCATGGTAAGAAAGCAATCGTAGCATCGACCTGTAACAACAACAACGGCAACCTACTCAGGTATCATGGTAAGAAAGCCATCGTAGCATCGACCTGTAACAACAACAACGGCAACCTACTCAGGTATCATGGTAAGAAAGCCATCGTAGCATCGACCTGTAACAACAACAACGGCAACCTACTCAGGTATCATGGTAAGAAAGCCATCGTAGCATCGACCTGTAACAAGAACAACGGCAACCTACGCAGGTATCATGGTAAGCAAGCCATCGTAGCATCGACCTGTAACAAGAACAACGGCAACCTACGCAGGTACCATGGTAAGCAAGCCATCGTAGCATCGACCTGTAACAACAACAACGGCAACCTACGCAGGTACCATGGTAAGCAAGCCATCGTAGCATCGACCTGTAACAACAACAACGGCAACCTACGCAGGTACCATGGTAAGCAAGCCATCGTAGCATCGACCTGTAACAAGAACAACGGCAACCTACGCAGGTATCATGGTAAGAAAGCCATCGTAGCATCGACCTGTAACAACAACAACGGCAACCTACTCAGGTATCATGGTAAGAAAGCCATCGTAGCATCGACCTGTAACAAGAACAACGGCAACCTACGCAGGTATCATGGTAAGAAAGCCATCGTAGCATCGACCTGTAACAAGAACAACGGCAACCTACGCAGGTATCATGGTAAGAAAGCCATCGTAGCATCGACCTGTAACAACAACAACGGCAACCTACTCAGGTATCATGGTAAGAAAGCCATCGTAGCATCGACCTGTAACAACAACAACGGCAACCTACTCAGGTATCATGGTAAGAAAGCCATCGTAGCATCGACCTGTAACAAGAACAACGGCAACCTACGCAGGTATCATGGTAAGAAAGCCATCGTAGCATCGACCTGTAACAACAACAACGGCAACCTACTCAGGTATCATGGTAAGAAAGCCATCGTAGCATCGACCTGTAACAACAACAACGGCAACCTACTCAGGTATCATGGTAAGAAAGCCATCGTAGCATCGACCTGTAACAAGAACAACGGCAACCTACGCAGGCATCATGGTAAGCAAGCCATCGTAGCATCGACCTGTAACAACAACAACGGCAACCTACTCAGGTATCATGGTAAGAAAGCCATCGTAGCATCGACCTGTAACAACAACAACGGCAACCTACGCAGGTATCATGGTAAGAAAGCCATCGTAGCATCGACCTGTAACAAGAACAACGGCAACCTACGCAGGTATCAAGGTAAGAAAGCCATCGTAGCATCGACCTGTAACAAGAACAGCGGCAACCTACGCGGGCATCATGGTAAGCAAGCCATCGTAGCATCGACCTGTAACAACAACAACGGCAACCTACTCAGGTATCATGGTAAGAAAGCCATCGTAGCATCGACCTGTAACAACAACAACGGCAACCTACTCAGGTATCATGGTAAGAAAGCCATCGTAGCATCGACCTGTAACAACAACAACGGCAACCTACTCAGGTATCATGGTAAGAAAGCCATCGTAGCATCGACCTGTAACAACAACAACGGCAACCTACTCAGGTATCATGGTAAGAAAGCCATCGTAGCATCGACCTGTAACAACAACAACGGCAACCTACTCAGGTATCATGGTAAGAAAGCCATCGTAGCATCGACCTGTAACAACAACAACGGCAACCTACTCAGTTATCATGGTAAGAAAGCCATCGTAGCATCGACCTGTAACAACAACAACGGCAACCTACTCAGGTATCATGGTAAGAAAGCCATCGTAGCATCGACCTGTAACAACAACAACGGCAACCTACTCAGGTATCATGGTAAGAAAGCCATCGTAGCATCGACCTGTAACAAGAACAACGGCAACCTACGCAGGTATCATGGTAAGCAAGCCATCGTAGCATCGACCTGTAACAAGAACAACGGCAACCTACGCAGGTACCATGGTAAGCAAGCCATCGTAGCATCGACCTGTAACAACAACAACGGCAACCCACGCAGGTACCATGGTAAGCAAGCCATCGTAGCATCGACCTGTAACAACAACAACGGCAACCTACGCAGGTACCATGGTAAGCAAGCCATCGTAGCATCGAACTGTAACAAGAAGTCTCTAATTTTCAGATGGATTTTCCTAAAGTTTTTAACGCCTACTTTGTTATTTTTCAGTTGGACAATGGTGCCTCCACGTTTGCATACTGAATGTTGACATGCCTGCATTCTAGAACTTCTTTATTTGTATCTTTGCGATACGGACCGAATGAGAGTCTAAGTGCGGAAAAGGGAGTCCCCATCACCATCATCATCATCATCATGTATCTTTGCGTTCGATAGGTATAGATTGTTAACTTCGTCGTTGAATATCCATTCTAAAATATTAATTTTATTAAAACAAGAAAATGAGTTAATTATTTGACAAAATATAAATGTAAATGTCTTCAAGGTTAAGCAACGCTTGCCGAGGTCAGTCCGTAGATAGGTGGCCATCTCTACATAGAGAGTTTCCAACGTGCTTCAGAAAGCTCGCTAAGCCGTTGGTCCTGGCCGGCTGTCATTTGAAGACCCTTGACAGTTGTCGTTACCGGTAGTCAGAAACCTGAAATCTGTCAACAGTTTGGTCAAGACGTATGGAGTTAGCCATTAATTACTTGGTTAAGCAGGTCAGATAGTCGCGGTAAAATACTGGTATTTAGTTTCATACAGTTAGATTGATAGGCGATCCTAACATGGTTGGGAAAACGCTAGGCAGATTGAAATTATTAGGTGACGAGTGCCATCAAATGGCCTGCAGTCTGGTTGCACTATTAACTCATATATAACATCGTAAGATAAAGCGAGAAGATCGTTCACTGAATCGAGTTAGACTGGAAGCCGGTCCTGACATAGTTTTTGTGACAATCCCACCGCACTATTCCCAAACTACTGCAACTCCTGAAAGCCAGAATCAACAGTGGCGACCACCAGAAAAGCGCCGAGGCAATGAAGCTCGACGAAGTCCCGGAGAATGAATTTAACTAACTAGGACCCCGCAACGAAATTAATCAGAAAAGAATAATGGAGGAGTACGATAAAATACAAATTTCCACTTCCCTCCATATCAAGCAGGATACAGAACAAACAAGGTGAATAGGCACAAAGGGTCGTTTACAACTGGTATAAGCCCAGTTGCCTAGCACCACGAATACAAATTAGCATTAATATTAATGGATCCTAACATTGTGAGCTGTTATATTTGATTCCATTTCCAATAATAGGTATGACAAAAACGCTTGAACGCACGGAAATTTGTTCTATTTTTCACAAGGTATGTATAGTAAACAACTCCTGATGCAGCCTATACATTATCCACCATAGTTGCGAAAAGGCTAGGCTGTCAGATAATTTGATAAAATAGGTACGGTTTTGTAGACCATCTTCGATTCTTCTATTTTTAAAAAGAGGTGTGTTATAAGTTTGACGTGTGTACCTGTCTGTGCCTTTGAGTATCTGTCTGTGGCATCATATCTCCTAAAATGATGAACCGATTTTGAATTAGTACGTTGTCTCAAAGGTGACTTTATCGAGAGTGTTCTTAGCTAAGTTTGATGAGAATCGGTTCATCCATTCATAAGTTATGGGCGTTTTACTGTTTGTATCGAGGTGTTTTCGCAAGATATCGTGTCATAATACGTGTTCAATAGATTATCAAGCGCAGCGTGTCTATTAATAGATTTTTTTTATGTGACTGAAATAAAAATGTGTCAGGGGTTTTTAAATTTTACTTGTTATATATTTCATACGTGGCGGAGGATAAAACTAATAAAAAAATGTAGATGCCACTCCTTTTTTAACCGACTTCGCCAAAAAGGAGGAGGTCATCAATTCGATTGTTCTTATTGTACATAAAACAAAAATATACAAATACAGTAGGACAGCTTATGTACAAAGGCGAGCTTAACCCAAAATTGGGTTCTCTTACAGCAAACATCAGTGTCATAGAGATATTTTATCAAATGAGGACAGCATGCTCAAGTGCACAATAAAACTTAACATTTAAATTCTTAATAACTATATAAACTAAATAAATACGTGTACAGCACACAATGCATAAACATAATACATACTATATAATATAATTAAAATACTGAATTAATAAATACAGACATTGTATTTTTTTTATTAATTCATAAAAATAAACACAGGCACAGCACAATCAATCTGTTTTAATAGACAACAAAAATTATAATCGATACTACTAATAAAAGTGTAAATAATTGAATCAATAATTGAAATGTTACGTTATTCGTGTTCGTGCTTATAGAGACTTATAGAGCAAGATCCCAAAGCCGAGCTAGACGTTTCTGAATTATTTATTCAAAAAAGTTAATTAAAAAATATTCAAAAATCATGCTGTGCAGTCGTAGCATGCATATTCGTGAGCTGGCTGATGACCAAAATCGGATGTATCCTCCGACTGCACAGCATGAATTTCTTCTTGTTTACCTCTTTTTAGTTCGCTTCATAAGCAATCGGGTTTATTGATTTGTGAATTAGCATTTTTATTTATAACTTTTTAGTTAGCATTTTTTTTTCGAATTTGATACCGTTAAAAATAAATATAACTTTTATATATTTTTGAAATCACCTCTTAAAACCCTTTATTTTGATACCCCACACGATGGATCTGGGAAAAAAATTGGTCCTTCACAATTTGGCGCCCAAAATCCGACATTTATCTATATTCCAATTTTAATGTAGTCAGTGACACTCGCAAGGTTAAGAGGAATCGATTGACGTAAGAATCATCAAAGTCGGCCAACGCGTTTAGTCTCTAGAACGCCAAATAGGAACAAACATACATACATACACAGATAGAGTGATACACACATTACCCTCCTTCGGCTGCCGACAAAAAATGTGTGGGATACGTCGTCTGTCAAATATTTAGCCCTTTACCTAGATTTATATCTAAGCTGGCAAATCCACATCGAACACTTGTCTGCACGCACCAGAAACCTCCTTTACATTTTCAAAAGGCTAGGAACTTCTACCCACAAAGATATTCTTAAAATGGTATACACCACCCTGTGAGTTACTGCATCGTTGCATGGGGAAGTGCAGACATTACAATTATTGTTATAGAAGCGGAAAGTGCCCAACGAGAGGTATTAAAAGTTTCACGTTAGTGAACTGTATAGCTAAAGGTATGCCATTCTTTTTCTTCTGACCATTTCGCAGTACAAACAAATCTACTGAATTGAATTATACTGTTACGGGCCAGGAGGTGGCTAAGTCTATCAGGTCGTGCAGGTAAACATATACTTGGAGCTCTCGAGCAAATAGGGCATAATCTGAACAGGAGCACCGCACTCGCACCCACCCAGTGCGAGTACGGTGCGGTCATGCGGTGTAACATTCTTGAACAAAGAATTCAGAAACATCTAGCTCGGGGCTTTGGGATCTTGCTCTATAAGTCTATACTGATTGCACGAACAACTTAACATTGCAATTATTGATTCAATTATTTACCCTTTTATTGGTTGTATCGATTATAATTTTTGTTGTCGTTTAAAACAGATTGCGGTGTCTGCGCCTGTGTTAATTTTGAAACAACATTCGTGTTCAACTAACTGAATAAACCTAATAAAAAAATGTAGTGGCATCTAACGCCACGGACGAATTAAATATAAATTAAATAATTATTAATTAAATTATTATTATTATTACTAATTTAATTATTATTAATAAAACATGTAAATTAAATGTATAGTGGTCAAGCGCGAGCCTATCTTATATAAAATAAAAAAAAACAAAAACCCCCGACACATTATTAAAATTTATCTAGTAATAGACACGCTTCGCTCGACATCTATTGAATATCTATTATGACTCCTTATCTTGCGAAAACACCCCGAATCAAACAATAAAACGCCCATAACTTTAGAACGGCTGAACCGATTCTCATCAAACGTAGCTAAGAACACTCTCGATAAAGTCACCTTTCAAACAAAAAGTCTAAATCGTAAAAAAAACTAAGTCTAAATCGGTTCATCCTTTTAGAAGCTATGATGCCACAGACAGATACACAAACACACAGGTACACACGTATAACTTATAAGCCCCCTCTTTTTCCGTCGGGCGTTAAAAATAGAAGAATCGAAGATGGTTTACAAACTATACATATTTTATCAAATTATCTGCCAGTCTAGCCTTTTCCCAACTATGTCAGGATCGGCTTCCAGTCTAACTCGATTCAGCGAACGATCTGCACGCTTCATCTTACGATGTTATATGTGAGTAAATAGTACAACCAGACTGCAGGCCATTTGATGGCACTCGTCACCTCACAATATCAATTAGCCCGGCGTTTTCCTAAGCATGTTGGGGCCGGCTTTCATTCTAATCGGATGCAGCTAAATCTACGGACGGAAATCGGTGGAAATCATATCTATCCACCTATATATAATGACAATTCTCAGTGATACTTCTTTTTTGTCAGTTTTATTAAATGAACGCCAACACTTCTGCTAATTTCCACAGCCAGGTTTTTTTAAATGATTTATTACACCTCCATAAAGCGCCCCTACAAGAATCAAATGCTGGGAAGTAAGGCTACACAGCAGACTACAAAAAATTATTAATTTTTATGTTCGACTAAAATCAAATCGACAAATTATTCATTTAAAGTTTAACAATATAAGAAATAATAATGTATTAGGAAAAACAGGTAAAGACTCCAGTCCTGACGACCTACACTTACATTCTAGAAATTTTAGTTCTCTAACTTACTTAAAATATTGTATTTCACGGCACCCCTGATTTATTTTTAAATAAAAGACCGCTCGTTGCAAGAAGGTTTTCCAAATAATTTGCTTATTTATTTTAAAAGTAACATTTTGAAATAAGCATTCACAGCGTAGGTCTCGATTTAACACTACAATGATCTAATTTTGCATTATTTTAATCATTGCTTTTGCTAAGTATTTCGCACTTTAAATACCGAAAAAGCTTCTTTAAACAGTCTTCTTCAAATTGGAACAGTAATCCAAGTTAATGGTTGCATACATCTAGAAATAAATGCAATACGAGTATAAGCACTGTTTGGTAGTTCTCTACTGCAATTAAACGGGCATTTGCCAAAACATTTCACCATTAGGTACATCCAGATTTAAATAGAAGTTCACTGAGGTCCGAAGAGAGGGGGAGGACTCGATAATCCTCAAATCCGGTAACCTGCTCTATTTCCGAGAGGGTGACCGGCAGTCCCAGGGTAGTGTAGGGTTTATCGTCCACAAGTCCCTTGTGAACAACGTGGTGAAGATCGAGAGTGTGTCGACCAGGGTAGCGTACCTTATACTCAGAATATCCTCAAGATATTCGCTGAAGGTCATACAGGTCTACGCCCCAACCTCGGCACACCCCGACGATGAGGTAGAGACCATGTATGAGGATATCTCCAGAGCCATGCATGGTTTCAAAACTCACTTCACCGTTGTCATGGGGGACCTCAACGCGAAACTGGGCAAACGAGACGAGGATGAGCTGCAAGTGGGGCAATTTGGAGTTGGACAACGGAACCACCGGGGTCACCTAATGGCCAGTTTTATGGAGAAGGAGGGCCTCTTTATGATGAACTCCTTCTTCAAAAAGCGTGAACACAGGAAGTGGACCTGGCAGTGCCCCGATGGTGCAACAAAAAATGAGATCGATTTCATCATGTCAACCAAGAAGCAAATGTTCAATGATGTCTCTGTGATCAATTCGGTAAAAACCGGGAGCGATCACCGCATGGTAAGAGGCACATTGAACATTAATATTAAGCTTGAAAGGTCTCGACTGATGAAGTCCACGCTCCGGCCAGCGCAGATCCAGGTCCAAAATCCCTAGAGCTTTCAGCTAGAACTCCAGAATCGTTTCGAATGCCTAGGGAGCTCCGTGGATGAATACAGCAACGGGTTCGTGGAAGCTGTCCATACGGTCGGGTCTAAGTTTTTCAAGACCCGTCGTACAGATAGAAACAAAAAGCTCTCTGATCATACCCTCAAGCTTATGAAGGAGAGGCGTGAGATGATCCTGCAGTCTTCAGATGAGGCGTGCAAATACCGGCAGCTCAATAGACAGATCTCTAAATCCTTGTAAAGAGACCTCCGCCGATTCAATACCGAGCGTATTAAAGACGCGATCGAGCGAAATAAAGGCTCCAAGGTGTTTGCAAGGGATCTGGCTATTGGGCAGAGCCAACTCACGAAACTGAAGACCGACGATGGCAGGATCGTATCCGCCAAACCGGAGCTTCTAAGGGAGATCGAGACATTCTATGGGCAGTTGTACACATCGATCAGCAAGCCCGTTGCGAGTCTAGCAAACGACCCAAGAGCTAGATTGACCCGGCACTATACCAAAGATATCCCGGACGTCAGCCTGTACGAGATTAGGATGGCTCTGAAACAGCTCAAAAACAACAAGGCGCCGGGTGATGACGGAATTACGGCCGAACTCCTGAAGGCGGGTGGCAAACCGGTCCTTAGGGCCCTTCAGAAGCTGTTTGATTCCGTCATACTCGAGGGCAAAACGCCACAGGCATGGTGCAGGGGTGTGGTGGTACTCTTCTTCAAGAAGGGCGACAATGCCCGGCTGAAGAACTATAGGCCCATCTCACTTCTTAGCCATGTCTACAAGTTGTTTTCAAGACTCATCACGAATCGTCTCGCGCGCAGGTTTGACGATTTCCAGCCCCCCGAACAAGCCGGATTCCGAAAAGGCTTTAGCACCGTAGACCACATACATACGCTGCGGCAGGTTATACAGTAGACCGAAGAGTATAACCTGCCTCTATGTTTAGCGTTTGTGGACTACGAGAAAGCCTTCGATTCGATCGAGACTTGGGCTGTACTGCAGTCTCTCCAACGGTGTCAGATCGACTACCGGTACATAGAGGTGTTGAAGTGTTTGTACAAAAACGCCACCATGTCAGTCCGTCTTCAGGATCAGACCTCGAAACCAATCCTTCTCCAGCGCGGCGTGAGACAGGGAGACGTCATTTCTCCGAAACTGTTCACTGCTGCGCTGGAGGATGTCTTCAAGGTTCTGGACTGGAGGGGGCTGGGCATCAACGTTAATGGCGAGTACATTACTCACCTTCGGTTTGCCGACGACAAAGTGGTCATGGCTGAGACCATGGAGAGCCTCAGTAAAATGCTCGATGACCTCAGTAGAGCTTCCGAAAGAGTGGGTCTTAAAATGAACATGGACAAAACCAAGATCATGGTGAATGCCCATGTAACACCCACTCCTATCAAGGTCGGAGACTCTACACTCGAAGTTGTAGACCATTATGTCTACCTGGGACAAACGGTCCAGTTGGGTAGGTTCAATTTTGAGAAAGAGATCAACCGTCGAATCCGACTCGGCTGGGCGGCGTTCGGGAAGTTGCGTGGTATCTTCTCGTCCAATTTACCGCAGTGTCTCAAGACAAAAGTCTATGACCAGTGTGTGTTGCCAGTGATCACCTATGGAACCGAGACGTGGTCGCTCACAATGGGCCTTATCAGAAAGCTCAAAGTCACCCAAAGGGCAATGGAGAGGGCTATGCTCGGAATTTCCTTGCGTGATCACGTCAGAAATGATGATATCCGCAGGAGAACCAAAGTTACCGACATAGCCCGAAGAATTGCCAAACTTAAGTGGCAGTGGGCAGGGCACATTGCTCGCAGAATGGATGGCCGATGGGGCCGAAAAGTTCTGGAATGGCGACCGCGAACCGGAAGACGATACGCTGGAAGGCCTCCCACTAGGTGGACTGATGACCTGGTTAAGGTTGCCGGAAGGCGCTGGATGCGAGACGCACGGGATCGGTCAATGTGGCGACGCCTGGGGGAGGCCTATGTCCAGCAGTGGACGTCATTCGGCTGAAATGATGATGATCGGTGTTCACTTAGTAAGCCTGTAACACTGTTTAGCCTTTTGCCCTTGATGTATTTGCTTAAAAATCATTTCGACTCCTCCACTCCTCCTTTAGAAAAATCTAAGAACAGTCAACATAGTTTGTTTTTATCATATTATCGAATACGATAAACACAAACTTTGTTGACTGTTCTGCCCTGTAATACTTATAACTACTAGGTTATATATTAGTGCAAGCTATATTGTATACTAAACTAACCCAACACGTACGGTTTTTAGATGTTATCAAAACTGTGCTTCTAGCGCGGGAGACTTCAAGAAAGTTTTCGAACTTTAATAAACCAAAACAAGTTAATTCAATAAATTTAAAACCCAACTGCTTAAGAAGCGAAATTAAACATACATAGACTGATAAACACATTACCCTACTTCGGCAGTCCGGAAAAAAAGATGAGCAGGTAAAACAATTTTATTATATAAGTACTGTTACTTATTAAAAACTCAGGTGTTTACCTACCTATGCTACCGTGACGATTTGTTTTAGTACCTACCTAATTGGGTTATCAAGCGATGAGATAGTTGCGCGGCCGGCCGGGATAGTGAATTGGCGAATATTTATTTATTTCCCGGCGCATCTCAGCCGGTGCCCGGTAATGCAGTCGCGAGAGTACCGCCGGCCTGAGCGCCCGCTGCGCTTCCCCGTCTGACAACGTCACACTACGACGAGTCGTGTGTATCAAAACTACCACAGAATACAAAACTGAACCCTGTGTTTGTGTGTTTTAAAACTGTTTTCGAATGGCAAAACCAGACCCTAATATACTATCGTTTATTGGTAAACAATCAAAATACAGGTGTCTGAAGGTTGACGGTGTTGCTGATCTCTGTATCCTTGCTTACTCGACTTTGGATATAGTGAAGGAATGCAAGGAATCTCGTACTAGACGCTTTTAATGAAAATAGTGATTGCTCAAAACCACGTACGCGACGAACCCGCAGCATCCGCAAGGATTTCCATCGTATTTTCTTTTATTTAAAAGACTTTGGGTGCAAGGTAGGAGACGAGGTACGGTAAATAGATTTGATTGTTTGCTATGAGCGAAGATGATTTGCCTCGAAACCTACCCGATGTCCTCCAGCCTCCGGCACGACCTTTAAATGCTGCAGATCCTGACAGACACGAAGCTGGTCCTCAACCCCAAGATGGGGTTGAGGACCACGTAGTGCCGCCAGTAGAAAATAACCCTGTAGTGCAGCCAGTAGAAAATAACCCAGAAATTCTGCCTGCACAAGATAACGTTGATATGCAGCCCGCACCAGTGTTAGTCAACCAGGAGCCGATAATGCAAGATCTTGCCGAAGAACCGGCGCAACAACAGGTGGTACATCGTGAGGAGATGCCACGCTTAAATAGACAATTGCCAGATCTAGGACTCCAAGCTTTAACGGTAAATGCACCATTACGGATGCCTGGAGAAGAAATCAGGTATAATGTCCCTGCTCCAAATCCTGGCGAGGTGGGACCCAGCCCTACAGAACCGCCTATTCAGGCTCCGGCATCATTGGATCATCAGGATCCGGAGTCTCAGGTAACAGCGAAGGTTGTTGCCCAATGTCCAGAACCGGAGCCGCCAATGGGGTCGAGTCAAGAAGACAGCTTGACCGACCCGAATGGATCTTCTAGTTCCATGGATATATCTACGTCGTCTGATAGTAGCGATGACGACAATTTGCCTCTTTCTTTGTACCGTCCCGTACCTAATAATGGACCCAGGGGCCTTTTTAGGGGACCGTTGGGACAAGGTGTGCAGATACCAACTGCTCCAACTAGACGGTTTGAAGGACTGCCCCCACGGTCGCGGCCGATCGATATCCCGCCACCGACGCGAGCGCTACCTCCTCGAGAAGAAAGGACTGACGAGGAATCGGCAACCTCCGATAATGAGCCTACATGCTCAAAACGGCGCCGGTCGATGGATCGACCTAAGTGAATGCATAATAAGGAACTGTAAATGTGTCAGTGGTTGATTTAAAAGCGTTGTGTGTTATATTAAGTAAGTACCAAGTACTGGTAGGTACTATACAACTACTTCTATGGACCTTCACTTAAATTGCTACTGGTTATAATTTTCAATAGTTACTTTATTACATTTATATAATAATAAAAATAGCCTGCTACCGCCCTACCCATTGCAAGGCAAAAGTACTCCTGTCATACAGAGAAGACAGTAGCATTTATCACGACAATTGCTGAAGACGAATTTCCAATATATATGAATTATGTACTTAGATTTCCTCATGATGTTTTCCTTCATAGTTCATAGCGAGTTTTTAACCACAACATTACCTTTATATAGTTCTCGCCAAACTTCTTGGCTGCCCTGAAGTTGGCTTTCTGATGCGCAAGGCACGGATCGGTGTTGTTTTTGTATGAGATATACTATTGCGTAGCCATTGTAGCCAACTTCAGGACGGCCAAGAAGTTTGGCGAGTGCATACCTATTGGTAATTACAACCAGCCCAATTTAACTGTCATTCAGTTTCCTTTGTATTGTTACAAGATAGGCCAACGCCATCTAGTAACGAGAGGAATAACTAGGTAGTAACTAGTGGCGCCATCTAGTATCGAATAGCGGAACTAATGTTCTCGAAAGCTCGTGTCGAATGGAATTTTCCAGAAGGTTCGAACCGAACATTCTGGAAGTTTCTAGTCGCTTCGGGAACAATTAGTTCGAAAGTCGATTGTTCTGGAAGTTTCTCGAATTATCTGGAACAGTGTGGAACGTTCTAGAAACTTCCTCCGTGCTTTAACAGTATCAATTACTCAAATTTTTGATAAAATAAAAAAAAGTCTTTTTGGATGTTTTATCGATCGATGTTATGTCAATTAAGAATATTAATATTTTTTATGAATGTTGTACCTGTATACCTAATAATTTAGAAAATCCTATTTAAAGAAAAAATATACATTTACTATTTCGAGCTTATAATAATAATATCAAAATTGTGTAGGTATTATTTAGAAGCCAAATCTGTGGACCACTTATCATAATAATTATTTATTTAAAGTTTCTTTACAAGACTTTATACTTCGTACCTACTAGGCACTGTTTATATTTCTTTTAAATTATAAATGAATTGTTGCGAAAACTCGAGAAACTTAAAAAGTCAAAACATGAGTTTGGTAAAAGTTGTGAATAAAAATATATTTAAATCGATTTAAGAATCGTAACAGAAGTGTATGAAGAAATATGGTTTTTAGGAAAAACTCTCTTGTGTTAGATTTAAGTTGTTTTATTCTTATTTTATGTGATTTTATGTAAGATTAAACATGCATGATACTCGTAGTATAGATCAGGGGTCACCAATTATTTGCATTTGAGGTCCGTTTTTTAAAAAATATTAAGACCGTCGCGGCCCGCAAGCTTTAATTTTTAAAGCCAACCCTTCCCGTCCACCGATGGCTTAAAACTATATTTGTACCGACCCAGATCTATTATGGGTATTTAGCCTATTTTACTGTCCCAATTAATTTTAGTTTTAGTAGTAGATTATATTTCAAAGATTTCAAAAACTAGGTATATTAAATTTCAAGACATAAAAAAAACTAAAAAAATAAAATATAATCATAACGAAAAGTACAGGTATCCAAAAAAAACATAATGTAATAAAAAATGTACTAAAAAAACATAGTTGTCAAAAACCATAATAAATATAAAAAAAATAGCAATTAGCAATTGTAGTCCCATGATCAAATATTGTCATAATGTTTAGAATATTAAATATTAGGATAAGATATTAGGGCTTCATGTAGTGCCTAACTACATTCTTAGAAATCTATATACATGTACTTCTGTGACCCAATTCGATTTAAGAAAATTGTTACCAATCTGACACATTTGATGTTGATGTCTACGATCCTTTTAACTTTTTAAATGTTGTATAATAATATTAAATAGTATCTGCATAAAATATATTAGGGCTTCATGTAGTGCCTAACTACATTCTTAGAAAAATAATATACATGTATTTGTGTGACCCAATTCGATTTAAGAAAATTGTTGCCACACTGACACATTTGTTGTTGATGTCTACGATCCTTTTAACTTTTTTAAATGTTGTATCATTGTATTGTGTACCTTTGTTAATAAATGTTTGTACATACTATTATATATTTTACCTTACCCTAAATGCATCCACTGGATACGAGACGCACAGCAGGACCGATCGTGGCCTATGTCCAGGACATTTTCCGGCTGAAATGATGACCGTACCTACTTACTTTCTCGAATTTTCAAACATCATCAGCATAAGCCGCTAAAGGTTTACACACATCACATCATCAGCCTGTTTAATGTTCCCACTGCTGGGACATGTCCCTCTCTGTTACTGCTAAACTTAAATAAGTATTCTCTAACGAATATGCTGCTCGCTGTGGTACATTTCTTCTAGGTTTTGTTTTTTATCAACAATAGGCTCGCGTTTGACCAGTATCTCACCTGTTGGAAAGCGATGATGCGGTCGACGGTGGAGCTACTTTGGCTGACGATGACGGGGACGCGACGTTCCAACTTGGAAAGCTCTGGATATTAGGGTGTTTGAATATTGAGTCATGCTGTGCTGTTGTGCTCTGCTTACCTAAGCCACGCTATTATTTTTAAACTGTCTATTTCAGCTTTTTTATGCGATTACTTTTTCTACCTATTACAACATTAATCTGCTCTTGTTTTGCTTTGCGATTGAGTACAGATTATTTCGTCATGTTAATTCTTCGAGAGGAGCTCGTGGCTAAATAAAAACAGCCGCACGGGTCGATCTTCAAAGTTGTGGTCTATCCAAACATATCAGGGCCGTGCCAGGGGCGTGGACGGACCGTGCCCCGTCAGGGGCTCAAAAAATATCGTTGTGTACATTTTATATGAACTCGTTCACACACGTCCGTGCACGGCCCGTGCACGGGCCAGTGACGAAAGTTAAATGATTGGGCCCGTCCCTGATATGTGAGGATAGAGCTTGCCGAGGTCGGTCCTTGGATTGGCAAGCGTGCCTCGGGAAGCACGTTAAGCCGTTGGTTCCGGCTGTTATTTGAAGATCTTTGACAGTCGTTTCTGGTAGTCTGAAACCTTAAATTTTACAGCAGTCTATCCAAGAGGTATAATGTTATTCAGTTACTGGGTTGTGAAGGTCTAATAGGCGGTCGCTCCTGGTACTCAGCCGAATCCGGTTAGACTGGTAGCTGACCCTTACATAGTTGGAATAAAGCTAAGCAAATAGATTAATTAAGTATTCGAGAAATAAGCCTGGGTCAGCGACATGTTTGTTAGTTTCGCAACTACTATAGGATTAACTAAAGCACAGAGCTTTGTTGATTATTGTGACCTATCTAAATTGTACATTTTGCGAATAACAATTTTGCTTATGCTGCGTGAGGCGCATTGCTATTGATATTATTATAATGCTAAGCTGGATGCAGCAGCCACACTTGGGGAAAGCCTATGTACAGCAGTGGACATCTTTCGGCTGAAATGATGATGATAAGGCTAAGCAATAGCTGTCCAAGTTCCAAATAAAATTGGGTAAATGCGGTTGCAGCACAGTCAGAAGGCGTTGCGGTAGACCAAGAGAAAGATGGCGGCAAGATCTTGATAAAACTTACAACCAATGTCCCGCAATAGCCCTGGTCCTAAACAGCTAGCAAACATGGGAGAGCTTTTTGCAGAGCATGGGGCAGTGGGATCTTGCCAAACATAAATGCGTGTGAGATCGACGGAAGAACATTGGATGGGTATGCCTTCACGGTACGGATAGCATTTCGCGTACTGTTTTAAACAAAGAGTAGCAATGGTAAACAGTAATCACACACAGAGCAGCGCAGCGTGCTATATTTTGATTGTTTTCTCATTATAACATACGTAGAGAGGGTTAGATATATAGAGAACTGCGCATTATAGCTTCTTGTTGATTAGTACTCGAAGTCATGCTAGACAGATGATTAAAGTTGATAAAATGTAGGTTAAAAAGCAACTTTTATTAAAATCTTGCAGCTGTCAACCCGAAATTAGGTAAGCGACGTGTTTTAAGTGTATCTTGGATAAACAAGATACAAAATAGATTGTGTTTCAGTACTTATTTATGTCATATACAGCGTTTTCTTTACAAGTCGGTAGTGATTTAACCCTTAGACTGTTTGGGCCATGTTTATGGCGGCATAGAATGTTGAGATGGATGTGCGGAGTGACGAGAATGCATAAAGTGAGAAATGAGTATATGAAGTTTGAAACTGGAGCCAGTGACAGAAAAGTTGAAAGGAATCCTTTTGTCCTGGTATGGTCATGTGATGAGGAGGGATGAAACGCATTTTACTAAAAGAGTTATGAATATAAATAGTTTTGCATGAAACTTATTGTTATGGCTTAAACCGCTGAAACGATTTAGATGAAATTCATGGTATAGAGATAGTTTGAGACCTTGGGAAGAACATAGACAACTTTGTTTGCTTAAAACATGAAGGGGGAGAAATGGGGGAAGTGTTAATTTTGTATGTAACTTCTCATCATGCAACTTCTTATTATTAACCGATTTGGGCAGGAATGGGGGTGCGCATTAATTTTGTATGTAACTTCTTATAATGCAAATTCTTCTTAATATATGAACCCATTTAGATGAAATGTGGTATGGAGATAGTTTGAGACCCTGAAAAGGACATAGGCTACTTGCATAAAACACGAAGATGGCGAAATGGGAGATGGGGCGTTAGTTTTGTATGAAACTTCTTAATAGGTCTCAAACCGATGCACCGATTAAGATGGAATTTGGTATTGAGATAATTGGAAACCTTGGGAAGGACATAGGCTAATTATTTTTGCATAAAACACGAAAGGGAAGAAATGGGCGAGAGAGAATTTTGTATTTAACTTCTGATCATGCAACTTTATCTTATTATGAACAGATTTATTGAAATTTGGTATGGAGATACTTTGAGATCCTGAGAAGGACAAATGCTACTACTTTGTGCTTAAAAATTGAAGGGGGGAAATGGGAGGGGTTAGTTTTGTATGAAATTTCTTATTATGGGGATCGATTCACTTCAAACTTTGCGGAAATATTGCCCCATTAAAGTGTATTGTTCTTTTTAATCACCCCTAACAGGGGGTTGGGGTTGTAAAGATAAGATGTACCAATTTGCTTTATGAAGCTGAATTTTGGCAGGTGGTAGTATAAAGATAGTAAACGTTTGTTAAGAAAGGATTTTTGTAAATTAGAATTTTAAGGGGGTAAATGGGGCAAGCTGAACTTTGTATGAAACTGTTTATTGTGGCATTCGATTTGGTTGAAAATTTGCAGGCATCTTTTTGATAACAAATGATTGAGATCTACATATTTATTTAGATTATCTAATTGGTTGCCAATATATTAACAGGTATGTGAAAAGGGGAAAGCGTGTTCCCTAATAAATAATGCCCACTGACCTATCATTTTAATTCAAAAGACTCCAGTTTCTAATCAAACTTAGTTTTGCTACTACTATTAACAAAGCTCAAGGGTAGCAGGGGTGCATTTGGAAAAGCCATGCTTTACCTACGTCTATTTCCATGGCCCAGAATGTGTATGTATTAGCATCATATGACAACATAGTATGTAGCAGCGTCTTAACAAATTGTACCCACGATTAACAGCATAATTAACTAATGTAAATTGCATAATTAAGGAATGTAAATTAACTTAAGATATAATTTATGATAGCGTGGTATCTTCAATTTGCAGCAAAGCAGAACCTATGAGTCTGTAGTTTATTTGTTTCCTTTTGTAACTATTTAACCTATACCTGTATTGACCAACGTCTTCAATTAAATAAGTTAATCGTTTTTACGTTAATGCTTCTTGTACATATACAGGCTGAGTTTTACAAGTGGGCGTGGATGGCCAAATCATCACTATGAAGAAAATAGCACAAAACAATCAAAGGAGTCAACGGGCACATTTTGATTAAAACTAAAACTACAACATTGGATTTTTCTCACCCTGTATGTCGACAACCAGAATTGATTGACAAAATCTACACTAACGCGGGCGAAGCTGCGGGTAACGGCTCAATGTCAAACAGTGGCTCGATATACGAACTTACACAAAGAGACGCTGGATTTATTGATGTATGCGAATATTGCAAACGAGCAGCAGCATTGACCCTTAACAAAACATGTAAGAGATGTCATGTCTTCATAGTCAGAGTATTCCACACATGAGGAAACACGCAAAGAATGACAACGCTTCAAGTCTAAGCTTTGCAAACAATAGTAGATGGTTGCATCGAGCGCAAAGTTAGTTATTAATGCACGAGTGTCACGATGTTGCCCAAGCGCTTACGAGGGCACTAAATTAACACGAGTGCATTATTTTAGCTAGGTGCGTAATCTAGTTTTATTTCAACTGCCAATACACCTACACTGATAAAATATACCTACAATAAGAACGTAAATTAATGAAAACAAAGTTTAATTCTCAAACATTTAAAACTTACCATTGTTTAATGTGTACCTAGTTATTAAAAGAAATTTTGCACTTTTACTTGGAACATTTATTCTAGTATTTGTTTGGTTTATTTGTGAATAATTATTATTATTATCAGAATCAGACGATACAGGTAGACGCAGGCTCAATTTCAAATCCTTTCCATGTGAAGTAGACGGACGTGGTGATGTTGATCGGTGCAAATGAATTGATTCTGTTATTTTTTGAGTGATTTTACTTTTATTTTGTACCGATTCCTCTATGTAACCTTCTGCTACTTTGTCCGATTTCCATCTACCATGAAGCTTGAGCGTCGCAAATTGGCACCGGAATAAGCTAGCAAACAATGAAACAATGCCCAGTGTAGGCTTCTGGGTTTTGTAGCTTCAGATAACTGACAATTTCATACGGCAATTTTCCAAATTTGTTTCTTGACTTGTTTTGTGCATTTTCCATTCTGGTAATTTAAGAAAAACCGCTTTTTGTTTATAGAACTTGGACACAGCACCAGCAAATTCGTCACGTATTACAAATTGACGGCATTTATTTGTTTTCGTGTTCATAAGTTTAATTAGCAGCATCTGGTTATGTGTTTCGATGTTGTTAATTGTGATATTCATGAATTCAGAGCTTCTGCAAGCACCGTTTATACCGAAAATGAGAGCAACCTGTAAAAATGATTAAAATTCGACATTTCGTAAATTAACACATAATTTATAGGTATTAATAGTACATTGTGTATTAAGGGCGGTAAGTAAGGAATTACGATCGAGACTCTAGTAGCTTTCTGAGTCGAGGTTCGTAATTCCCGTACCGCCCGTGATACATACAATGTTTTTTCATCCCATTTGCGAGTAATAATAATGAATTATAGCTTTAATACACAAGTCAGCACAGCTGTTACTACGAAATACATGAACTTTTTTTTAAGCGGTTGGCGAATTTTTGCCCACACCACAGATTATATAGTGTTTCGTTCAGAAACTTTAAGGGCAAATACTTACGTAGGTATACAGCCATGACGGAGTGTAAAAACAATTAAATAATTTCGACATTTTCATACTATAACTATTAAAATCGATTATTAAGAATATTAGTTGAGTATTTAAGTAACATGTAGCGAGATTGCAAAGAAATTCCTGTTAAGATAACATTTTAAGACAATTTTTCAATTGCGTGTAAACTCCTTGCTTGAACTTGCATGACCTGCGTGCTGTGCCATAAATTAAAAAAATATTACTTACCGCCCTAGGGTTTCATGACAAAAATAAAGCCCGAAGGTTTTATTTGGGACTTTACGGCCAAGTTAACCTGTATGTTTAGATACGTTTAACGTGCAAGTGTGATGAAAATTATAATAATGATCGGTATATACATTGTTTATGGCAAGTATTTAGTAGAAATACATTACCGGGTAATTAGAATAACTTCAAACATGTCGCAAGTAGATATTATAATTGGCCGGCAATGTACTTCTATTAAACACTTGCACTGAGCAGTTTATACCGGTCATAATGTGTCAACGTCTAGATTAATACTTAAAACTCAACTTTGTTGCTAATTATTGATTGTCAGATGCTTCATTCAAAAGTGTTTCTATATCCTGATCTGTGAGCATTTTCAACTTTTTACTAATCTGATAGCCGCTTCAGAAGCGATGTTAATTTAGAGTATTCTTTTATATCCACGTTGTGCTTGGTATTAACAGTGCTTTTTAACATTGAATATATAGACCACAATGAAGATGACCTCATTTTTTGGACATCTTACTGATATACGATAAAAACACACTTTTGGACAGTGATTTTACACGTCTTTCGTTTCACCACAATTTTTTTTAATAAATATTTATCCCGCGACTTTTGCGACAAAAGGTTATTAACAATCTCATTTGCAGTTGTTTTTATACTTCCTGGAGTTGAATTCATATCGCTATCGCTGTATATTTCCATTTTTTGAAATGCTAATTATGAAGTATCAAAGTTTTGCAATGCTATTTGTTTTTTTTCTCACCAAGTCGGTTTTATTCAGCCGATTTATATTTTCAGCCAGTACCTTTTTGATCAAATGCATAGATTTTATTTAAACTTAATGGGAAACATTAAGTTTAATATAGACTTAAAGGAGATGTTCCAGAAATGTGTGGTGCTTATTTTAATGTTAGTTTTCTTTAATTTCATTTTGTTTCAATGTAGACTCAAATTAACTTTGTCAAATAGAGCAACACAACATAAAATTCAAAATGGTGGATCAGATCAGCAGTAGGTATGCGAAAAATGTCATTTAGTTGACATGTCATCTTATTATCTGCGTTAAAAAAAACAACACGAATTCAATTGCTACAGAGAAGCAATCAATCAATATCCGTATTTGTATACTAGGTTGCAAAACTAATAAAATCTCTAAAAACTCCGAAACATAGGTATCCAATTTAAAGTCAAAGAAACTCAAAGATGTCACTTATTAAAACTGTCAAAGATGTCAAACACCATGTCAAAAACAACAGTTATCAACTTTTAAAATGATCATTTTTGCACGCCTGTACCTTGCCTGTACCCTTCTTCAAATTAATTTGTTAGTATTTTTATGGTATTTCTCTATTTTTTTCCTATTTATCTATGTATGTACATAGAGATGGCCCAAAATCAAAAAACTCCTTTAAGTATACCTATCTAAATGCTAAATAGTGCATTCATGAAAAACTGTGCAACCATGAGATTTCATATAACATTTCAGCACTGAGTACCTGGGCGACCGAGCTCTGCTCGGGTGAAAATAGAGAAAACGACGTTTTCTAAAAATGAAACCTAGCTAGATCGATTTATCGCCCCCGGAAATAATAAGCATACAAAATTTCATGAAAATCGTTGGAGCCGTTTCCGAGATTCAGATTATATATATACATACATACAAGAATTGCTCGTTTAATTCTGCACTGATTTGTTTCTAAGCAAAAATACCCCCTTTGTGTTTTGTAGTGATAATGACAACATTACTACGTAGTTGAAAGAAAAAGCATTTGTGACAAGCTTTAGATGGAGAGAGTTAGATACTCTGTGTCAGCAAAGAGTTTGAAAGAGAAGAGCAAAGAGCAAGGAGCAAGGAGGAGCAAAGAGTTTGTGTTTTGTTTGAGTTTGTTTGTTGAAGTTGAGATAACCCTGCAATCACTTTTTATTTCTTAGGGTGTCGATGACAAACACTTCTTAGTTTAATACTCTGCATGCACAAGAACCCTTGCAAATACGAGACATTTCTTAATGAATCAAGATCAAGAGAAACTGATATCTCTTCAAAGTACGCTAGAGTGCAAAGAAATGCTTGAGTATTTGTAATCTGATCAGATTTGTTAAAATAACTTTAATTAAAACTTTCTTCCCTCTCACAGAGAGGAAGCCAAGGCTACTACTTCTTTCTTGTTAAGCGGTAATACTACTGGTATCAACAATGCGGTGAATGATTCTATTACGACCAAACTGATATATCTACACCAAATATTAATTAATCCCCTTCAACATAGTCTTCTTGGCTAGTGATGCACTAATCACGTTTTTCTAAAGGGCCTCCAGCAGCTGTGTTGTGGCCCTACTTCGTCGCGAAGACACGTCATGCTACACCTCGCTTCTGATTCGCGATTTTTTTGTGACAAAAAATCGTTACTGTCTGTTCACATTTACCGCACTCGTCAGATTTAGAAAGATGCGACTTTTTGTTCTCCCCAAAATTAAGTCCGTGTTGAAAGTGAAACTTTATGACACCATATCCAAGATTGAGAGGGCTGCGATAGAAACGATACAACAGCATAGAACTCTTCCGAAAATAGGCGTCCACAAATGCTTACAATCACGGAATCAATGTTGGGATTAGTGCATCGCTAGCCAAAGAAAGTACTTTGCAGAAGGACTTTCCAATTAAGATTTAATCGGATTACTTTGGTTGTAATAAAATTATACACCGTATTTTTGTGATGTTATATTATGTTTATCATAAAATATTTTTTGTTTTAGTTGTTGTTGCCCCCTTCTAGTAATTTCTTCCTGTACCGTGAGTGCGTTTAGAAACATTTAAACTCACACACACATGCACACATCCAGATCCGGAATAACTATACGAGGCCATACAAATATTTGTTCCGTGCGGGAATCGAACACGCGACACGCAGCGCAGCAGCCGATCGCGGAACCACTACGCCAACCGTGTCGTCATTTTGTCGTTTTTTTTTTACTTTTTCAGAATGATTACAGTTTCTTGAAGCGAAGATTTTCTCCAGTGAAAATAAAGAGACCCTTTTTCGTACACTTAAAAAAATGACATGGCCTGACGAGTTAGAAGCGTTTAAGGTAGATTGTTCAGAGAAGGCGAAACACCGGGTGATTGGCATTCTATGGCGGAGATCTTTGCCAAGCTGTGGGTAATACAGGTTAATAAACAAAACACGAAAAAACTCTGTTAACAATAATTACAATAGTTACAATAATAAGTTATACAGTAGCAAGGTACAGCAATAAGAGTCCAAGAATATGTAGGCGGTATTTTTTTATTCTAAAACGTGAAGTGAACGTTGAAGACAGAGTTGGGGACTATTGCTATCTCTTTCAGTTTTTCAGGGACCGCAAGCCAAAATATATTGCTATGTTATGTGTTCTTGCTGAAAATACGCAATTTTCAGGCAGCTACGAAATAGAGAGGCGTGGCTTTTGTGTGATTGGTTGGCACGGTAACCCTGTGACCTACATTTAAAGGTGCTGAAAGCATCTGAAAGGCTCTGAAGTATATGGTCTTAGCTATAAGATAAAAAAAAGGCACCTACGATAGCTGGTAAAGCAAATGTTTCCTATAATAATTAATACGTGCCGTGTACTAAGTGAGGGCACTTAACTTAAGGCAGCTTAACTTTAACCCTTACAAAAGTATAAAAGAGAGTGAAGTTAGATTGCATTTAAGGTAGAATAGTTTCGTATAATGTAAATCTGTATCATATTTATCTTTTATTACATAAAAGATGACCTTCTTGATGGCGCAACGCAATTGGAATTGCGTCCATCTTACTAAATAAATATGAAAGTTTGGATGGATGTGTGTGTAGATGTATGTTTGTTACTCAATCACGCCTGAATGGATCTGGATGAAATTTGGCATAGTGTTAGATTTTAGTCTGGCTTAGCACATATTCTACCAGTTATAATGTTCCCTTGGGATGATAAAACTATTATCACTCGGGAAAAGCCGCTGGCAGATGCTAGTAAGCAAAATCGCGCACTATTTTCCAAGTCCAAAATTTCAAGTGCAAGTCGGTCGAGTTGCATCGCATTCCGTTCAAAAGAACCTACTTGCAAGTTTGCTTAGCAAAAATCGCTTAGGTCGCTATAAGTGTGTTTATTACAATAATTTTGAAGCCAAACCTTAATAAATTACTTTACCAACCGACTTAATTATAGTCAATCGGTAGGTGTACTTCTAGACCAGAAGATAAGTCCGCCAAGCAAATGGAAATGGTACACTTTAAAGGAGACCCATTTACTAGTGAGTTTTTGTCAACACAAATATATAATTATATATAGTTTGAAACAACGGGAACTTGATAAAGTATACAAATCCAAGGCCAACAAAAGCGTAAGTTATAAGGCCAGCAAATCTGCAATTAATAAACATGTACTTCGCCAGGGGAGAGATCGGTTACCGAAAAGCTTGGGGCCTAGGGGCTAACCGGCCCTGTTTTGGATCCCCGCTGCCGGTGGTGGTGTGAAGCGCATGAGATGGACGTAATGCGTGCAATTATTTATTTCAAATATTTATTATAAAGTAAATAAAGGAGATAATAATACCATTCTTTTACTGTACCACTGCAGGGCAAAGGCGTCTTCTCGTACAGAGAAAGCACGAATTAATCTCACCCCGAAATGGTTGCATTAGAACAAGACAAAAGAAAACATTTACACTCAAGCAGATTTTTCTTGCATTTCTTGATAAGGATGGATTCTGTAGCTAAAAGATCAGTTATCTCTGAAAGTCTTAGACGGTAGATAAGAAGAAAGATGTAGGAAACAAAGAAAATATTCACATATTTTTTTTTTCTTTTTCTTTAATATATAACTAACATTATGTCAACGAAACATTGGCCATAGCGATTGACAAAATGTCAAAAATGTGTGGACTGAGAGGATTTCTAAGCGCTATCGAAATTTGATCAACGTTTTGGCATTCTGACCATCGCCATCGCTAATATGATGATATTTTGTCTAGAGCCTGACCATTTACTTTTAATTGATTTAGATATAGATTTAAATTATTGCTAATTAATAACTTTGCTCAAACAATGTAATAAAAAAAAAAAAAAAACCAAAACCTTTTTTCATAATTTTTAATTACCAATTTTTTCTAGTAATAGATACGCTTCGATCAACAATTTGTATCGAACACCTAATTTTGACACTATATCTTGCGAAAATACCCCAATTCAAACAGTAAGTAACCCAAAACTTTTGAACGGCTTAACCGAATTTCATCAAACGTAGCTAAGAACATAATGTCACCTTTCAAACAAAAATAAAATCAAAATCGGTTCATCCGTTTAGAAGCTATGATGCCACAGACAGATACACAAATACACATATACGCAAATACATAAACACACAGATCCACACGTCAAGCGTATAACAACCCTCTTTTTCCGTCGGGGTTTAAAAAAAAACCCTTCACGAACCAGAAATATTTTCTAAGTGCTTGGCTTTTATAAACAAAAATAAACTCAACTAAGAACTTAATCCAAAATTAACAAATAAGCTCATAATAGGAACAAGAAAATAAATAAAAAAATGCACTGAACAGAAAATATCTTCTCAAAAATGCGAGACCAAACGGTCCATTGCATTTATAAGCTTGAATAATGGAATTAAAAGGGTGGTGTGGTTGTCAAAGGGTGCATAGGTTGCCTATGGTTACTATGCCCGATGGGTGGCTTCACCGGCTCCCGATAATGGAATTGGGGGGTAGACAGGGTGCTTCAAATTGAAAAGGGATTAATAACGCCTAGTACGGACGTTGCATACGAAATAAAAAAAACTTTCTTCATAATAATTAAAAATATAATAATTCACAATCGCAAATGAAGGATGAACCCTATTATGGATTATGCTCGCCTTTGTACAAAATAATAAGCTGTTATCTTGTATTTCTTAAAGTTTGATGAAGAATCTTTGTCTGATGCCACATGTACTGATTTTTCTAGCGAATCAAACATTCGTTATTTTGAACGCGTACTTCGGTGAATTCTGTTTATGACGAATGAAATAAATGGAACAAAAATCGAGCTTCCGCGAAACAAAAGAGGTGTAGAAATTGGGCGCGCGGATATCCAATGCCGTATCTTTTCTGGTCATAGTTTTATTATGGCTTGTAAGCAAAAACCGAATGTAACAAGTAAAAATTTTAAATTTCCGAAACCACTACATCTTTTTTTATTTTACAATTTTTAAACTACATATCTAGTAGTAGACACGCTTCGATCGACAAACTATATTAAACACATAATTATGACGATGTCTTGCGGAAACAGCCCGATTCGGACAGTAAAACGCCCAAAACTTTTAAACAGCTGAAGCGATTTCCATCAAACATAGCTAAGAACAGTCTCGTTAAGGTCACACTTGAAACAAGACGAAATCAAAATCAGTTCATTCGTTTAGGAGCTATGATACCACACAAATACAAAAAAAAGTTAATTAAAAATATACATCTGGTTTTGGTCAGACAGCTCGCGAATATGTATCCTCCGACTGCACAGCATGTTTTTCTTCTTGTTTAAGTCTTTTCAGTTCGCTTTTTAAGCAGTCGGGTTATTTGATATTCAAAATTATTTTTTCTTATTTAAAACGTTTCAGTTTTTTTTTTTGAATTTTGTACTTTTAAACATATAAGTGTTATATATTTTTGAAATCACCTCTTATGACCCTTTACTTTGAAACACGATGGGTATGTATGAAAAAAAAATGGTCTCCCACAATATGGCGTCCAAAAGCCGCCATATTTCTATTTTCCATTTTAATGTAGTCAGTGACACTCGCAGGGTTAAGACGAATCTATAGCCGTAAGAATCATCAAAATCGGCCAACACGTTATGTCTCTGGAACGCCACATAGGAACAAACATACATACATACATAGACTGATAAACACATTACCCTCCTTCGGCAGTCGGGTAAATATACAAAAATACACAAACTTATAAAACCCCTCATTTTCCGTCGGGGGTTAAAAGTTAAAATATACATGACTGCCTACCGATTATGAAACATTTTGGTGAACCAGTTGTTTGACATAAAAATCTTTGATTTATTTATTTGACCGACGTCGCAACGGTGCAACTCGCCCACGCAAAGGGGCGCACGTGGAACGGTTACGATTTTCTGTGCATTTTCTCCGTGGGCTTAGTGTGAATTTTTACTCACGCTCATTCACGTTAACGTAAACGTCAATTTGTATTGAAACTGGATAAGCGCTGTCTGGTGACAGTAAGGAGAAACCTCTTTCTTGTATACAAATTCACCTAAGAGATCGTTCACGTTATCACGATCGAGTCTGTTAAAGAACTCGGCATAAGCACACTGGACAAGTTATCCTTATAGTATAAAGATTCTCAAAAATAAACTAACTGTATTAGATTTACATGCGCTACCATAGCATCATGTGTTTTTTATTCTTCAACCTAAATTGTCCCACTGCTGGGCAAAGATCTCCCCCACAGCCTTCCACTCTTCCCGATTTTTGCCATCTCCTGTCGTTTACGAGAGATTGTCCCGTAAACGCCACTGAGTCGTCACGCCAGCGTTTCCTAGGCCTCCCACGGCGACGACGCTCATCTTCTGGCTCCCACTGAATGACGATTCTGGCCCATCTCTCGTTATATATTCTGCATATATGACCCGCCCAATCCCACTTCAGCCCAGCATACTTGCTGCCCACATCGGTGATTCCTGTTTTGAAGCGTATCGTTGTATTACGTATTCGGTCGGTTGGTATTTTTAAACAAGCTTTTTTCGTATTCTTCTCAGCAAACCCTTTCATTTGATACCCATTTCATGGCAGTGCACAAAAAAAAAAACGAGATCGCCATCTTGTGCCGTCCGCCATATTGGATTTAGAATGACGTCACTTAGCTAACCATGCATTGTCATCCAAACTAAACGTGTATGCAAAACTTCATCTTAATCGGTGGACGATAACTGCTTTAAAATTCAGTTGCAAGATTTACATACATACAAACATGTTAATTAAAAGCTTGTCGATAAAAAAAAATGATTATTGACAATCATTATCACTGATAAGAATATCACTTTGTCTCGAGATTTTTGAAGATGCAGTCACAAGCAATGTAAAAATCGCAAGGCAAAATTCAAAATAACATGCTCGTGATCGTTGCATCTATATCTATACTATACTAATATTATAAAGAGGTAAAGTTTGTGAGTTTGTGACGTTGTAAGGGGTAATCTCTGGATCTACTGAACCGATTTTGAAAATTCTTGCACCGGTAGAAAGCTACATTATTCCTGAGTGTCATAGGCTATAAAATATTTTCAAAAAAAATAGAGATCCTTATGAAGATTGCAATAATGCAACCCAAGGTAGCAAAATGTTGTCAGTAAAATACATTATGTGGCGTGCGCTGAGAAAACTATTGATGATAGATACAAATTAGTAGGTAGGGTAGGTAGGATAGGCAGGTTAGGCAGAGTAGGCAGAGTAGGCAGGGTAGGCAGGGTAAGCAGAGTAGGCAGGGTAGGCAGGGTAGGGATAGTAAGCAGAGTAGGCAGGATAGGCAGGGTAGGCAGGAAAGGCAGGGTAGGCCGGGTAAGCAGAGTAGGCAGGGTAGGCAGGGTAGGCAAGATAGGCAGGGTAGGCAGGAAAGGCAGGAAAGGCAGGGTAGGCAAGATAGGCAGGGTAGGCAGGATAGGCAGGGTAGGCAGGAAAGGCAGGGTAGGCCGGGTAAGCAGAGTAGGCAGGGCAGGCAGGGTAGGCAAGATAGGCAGGGTAGGCAGGAAAGGCAGGAAAGGCAGGGTAGGCAGGGTAGGCAGGGTAGGTAGGGTAGGCAGGGTAGGCAGGATAGGCAGTGTAGGCAGGATAGGCAGGGTAGGCAGGAAAGGCAGGATAGGTAGGGTAGGCAGGATAGGCTGGGTAGGCAGGGTAGGCTGGGAAGGCAGGGTAGGCAGGGTAGGCAGGGTAGGCAGGGTAGGCAGGGTAGGCAGGGTAGGCAGGGTAGGCAGGGTAAGCAGAGTAGGCAGGGTAGGCAGGGTAAGCAGAGTAGGCAGGGTAGGCAAGATAGGCAGGGTAGGCAGGAAAGGCAGGGTAGGCAGGAAAGGCAGGGTAGGCAGGAAAGGCAGGGTAGGCAGGGTAGGCAGGATAGGCAGGATAGGCAGGGTAGGCAGGATAGGCAGGGTAGGCAGGAAAGGCAGGGTAGGCAGGGTAGGCAGGGTAGGCAGGGTAGGCAAGATAGGCAGGGTAGGCAGGGTAGGCAGGGTAGGCAGGAAAGGCAGGGTAGGCAGGATAGGTAGGGTAGGCAGGGTAGGCTGGGTAGGCAGGGTAGGCATGGTAAGCAGAGTAGGCAGGGTAGGCAGGGTAGGCAGGAAAGGCAGGGTAGGCAGGGAAGGCAGGGTAGGCAGGGTAGGCAGGATAGGCAGGATAGGCAGGGTAGGCAGGATAGGCAGGGTAGGCAGGAAAGGCAGGGTAGGCAGGGTAGGCAAGATAGGCAGGGTAGGCAGGGTAGGCAGGATAGGCAGGGTAGGCAGGAAAGGCAGGGTAGGCAGGATAGGTAGGGTAGGCTGGGTAGGCAGGGTAGGCATGGTAAGCAGAGTAGGCAGGGTAGGCAGGGTAGGCAGGGTAGCCAGGGTAGGGGCAGGGTAGGCAGGGTAGGTAGGGTAGGCTGGGTAGGCAGGGTAGGCAGGGTAGCCAGGGTAGGGGCAGGGTAGGCAGGGTAGGCTGGGTAGGCAGGGTAGGGGCAGGGCAGGCATGGTAGGCAGGGTAGGCATGGTAGGCAGGATAGGCAAGGTAGGCAGGGTAGCCAGGGTAGGTAGGCAATTGACGGGAGCGAAGCCCCGAGGGTCAGCTAGTATTATATAAGTATAACGTATCGCCACACTGATTGCCCGGTTGTGCAGTTATCACTCGCCGGCCACTTATTCAATTCACATGCTTATTAGTTCTATTAACGGCGAGATTGGAGCTGCAGGCGCAGTCAGTAATAAAATACAGTATTGTCAATATTACGGTCAAGGTTATAAATTCCTATTCTGCATCGTAGGAAGCATCGCTGGTCGACCAGAGGCCCTAGACAAGTGTCATTCTATCATCAAAAGCGTAGCGATAGCGATTGTCAAAAAGGCAAAATTGTATGTAATCTAAAAATCACGTGATCTATCCCTTACATTTTGACACTTCGACTATCGCCTTCGCTGAATCGACAAGTCGTTTCGTCTGCTCCAGACAAGTGACATTCTATAAACGAAAGCGTGGCGATAGCGAATGGAAACAAAAACGTATGGTAATGTTAGACGCTATCGAAATGTCAAGCGACCAATCCTAACATTAACATTATAAGCGGGATATTTACCATGTTTACTGTTTGTAGCGAGTTCGGTGCTGTTGCAAGCACCGTGGTCACGGATAATTTCAGTAAAAATGATAAATATCCCGCTTATAATGTTAATGTTAGTGACCATGACAGTTTAAAAACTTATATAAGCGACCAATCCCTTACATTTTGGCATTTTCACCATCACCATCGCTTATATAACGTCGTTACAGACTCAGGAGTGGACTGCGGAGTCCACTGGATTCGAGAAGCACAGCCCTTTCTAAAAGTTACTTAACGTTCAGATGTGTTATTCCCATACGTTATTCGTTTTCTACTAGCGTTATCTATTGTAGATTGTCAATTTGGCTACAGGTGAAGGAATGGTCAACGAGGTGACGTTTAGGGCAGGTCATGTCCAGCAGTGAATGTTTTACGCCTGAAATGGTGATGAACAAAGAGGTCTCGTAGGTTTACTGATACTATTGAGGTGTCATTAATAAAAAAAAAATGGTTTCTTAGTATTTACTCCGCTAGCTTCCTTGGTCGTACGTTCAAGCTCTTTGAAGTTGCGGAAAGTTTTAAATGCTCGGAAAATATATTTAAGTAACTAAGTCAGTGTTTATAATTTAAAATTATTTGTTTAATTAAGAAGTACTGCATAACAAACTAAAGTTCTGGCAATAAGTTCGTTCGCGTTACATTTGATTTGGAGAACAAAGGTTACCTTAATAAGCCGAAGAATTGTCAAACTTAAGTTACAGTGGGCAGGTCACATTGCTCGCAGAATAGATGGCCGTTGGGGCCGAAAAGTTCTAGAGCGGCGACCGCGTGCCGGAAGACAAAGCGTTGGAAGGCTTCTCTCTAGGTGGAGCGACGACCTGGTCAATGCTGCGGACGCACAGGACCGATCAGTGTGGCGACGCTTGGGGGAGGCCTATGTCCAGCAGTGGACGTCTTTCAGATTTTTGATGATGATGATATTTGATGACTTTGGTTCGTTATGGTTTCCGCAATTCTACAGCCTGGCTAAAAACAAATTAATCCTAGAGCATGACTTCTTAATTAGGCAGTGAGTGAGTATACTCCGAAGTCCAGCCTTCCAGTCCAAATATCAATTCAATTATGTCAAGCTGTTATTGTTCTGGACTAGGGGTCAGAAAAGGCGAATTAATAAATACCACCGTCTGCGCAGATTGATAGATAATTTGCATCTTTGTTGTCTGTACTATGGGCACAGCATAAATAATAGTACAAGTACAGAAGAGTCACTTCGTACAACAATATAGAAATACAGACTTGCTAGTAAGCAACAAAGTGCAATTCAGCTCGCATAAGCGCTCAGTGCCTAACGCGATATTCACCTAAACCTTGCCACTCTCATCTAACGCGTAACTCTATTGATCTTTGGCGCGGCGTGACGCGCTAGGGTTGTCGGCTTACCGCTGCTACTATAAAATTCATCATTTATCTACCTTGTTGATATACCTACTTAGGTAGGTACCTCATTATTAGTATTTCGCACATCTATTCATTCTTTAAGACACCCCAAAACCACATAATTAAAAAAAAACTCCCTCTCTGTGATTTAAATACAAAAAAAATACTTATCTTTCAATATCTTTCGGAACTGTAAAAAAAGATAATATCGACTCCTTGTTTTTCCTTTATTTAGACACCCGTAAACACAAATCTATCTTTTATAGGTCTCATTATAAGATCGTTTAGAAGTCATCGTTCTTTGCAAAAATCACAGTACAAATAATAACTCGGCTAGCGTGCAAGCGAGCCAAGCGGTAAGCGGCAACCTACTGCGATATTTCTTTTCACACGGAGCGCTGGCCGATCGTACCTAAATTGCAGAGTGAGACCCCCCTGCTATGGGATAAACAATAAAAAGTCCACTTTTTTAAACAATCTGTCATGTAATAATTCTGAATAGTTTGTTTATTTGAACGCGCAAGTTTGATAGTCCAATTCTTGAGGAAGGCTATATTAAAAATCACGCTACCACCACCGATACCAAGAAAAGAAAAAAGACCGGCCACCGATTCGCGTACCGAGGGTTCCATATAAAAACTTACTTAACAAAATAATTAGGTAACATTACTGACGATCGTAAATAATGAAAGCACAGAACATTGCTCAAACGAAGGGACAAAATTAACTTGTTATTAACTTGTTGCCGGTGGAAAACTGTTATCCTCATACATCGACATAGATCGCGGTCAGTTTACTAAGTATGATTCTAGGTCAACGGAAACTATCCTATAGGCTTTGGTTCCCTTACGATTCCTCAAATATGCGACATAAACGTCCGTATCTTTTGATTCCGTTGATTTAGAAGATAGATTTTTTCACAGCTCCAAGAAATTGTAGACCTGAGGATATGATATTAATTACAAATTGATATCTCCAGACGTTCCAGAGGAAAAGGTCTTGACACACGGACAGTCAGACTACGACCTATTATTAGTCAGCGTGCCTATTAGAAATTTTTCCTTTTGAGGAACGGAACCCTAAAAAAGGCGGGAGAAACTGTGGCAATCAGGTTTTTGGTAATAATACTTGATATTAAAAGCTACTTAGCATAAAAAAAAGTCTCGGGTGCAATTGATAGTTGATACAACTATGTTATAATTCTGAGAAGAGGATTGTAGCAAAACCTTTCTAGAAATTAATGCTTTACAACGCTAAATGAATCAAAGCTTTTCTATTGAAGTCAGTCTACTTTCACTGTAAAGGAAACCATATGGGGACATTATATGGAAATTGCCATACAAGAATAATTATCTTGGTTCTAAGAAGTATAAAGCTGAATAAAGCTTCTAAGAGAAGCTTGTAGGTATTCGTCTTGAGGAATATTAAAAACCCAAGTCAAGGCGTCAAGCCAAGTGTACGCGCACGAAGGGTTCCGTACCATTGTCACAAAAACGGAAATAAAATTACGTTTGGTGTATGGGAACCCACTTAAATATTTATTTTATTCTGTTTTTAGTATTTGTTGTTATAGCGGCAACAGAAATACATCATCTGTGAAAATTTCATCGGTCTAGCTATCACGGTTCATGAGATACAGTCTGGTGACAGACAGACAGACGGACCGCGGAGTCTTAGTAATAGGGTCCCGTTTTTACCCTTTGAGTACGAAACCCTAAAAAGTAAACCTAATGTTTTGCAGTTGCTTACGCGTTTTTCGTGAGGGCTCTTTGGAGATACAGAAGTCAATTACTGGTTTGTATTAATTGAAAATGATTATAGAATTTTCATGTTATTGCTTTAGCTACCTGAAGTATTATGGCGTTTTTCTAAAAATATTTTGCTGTGTGTTGAATCCGGTTATATGAAACAGGCTTACACATAACATAAAATTTCGCTTGAATTCTCGGATGGCTTTTAGCAGAGGTGTACCTCTAGAGGTACACCTCTGCTAAAAGCTGGCTTGATACTAGTACCAATATCCATATTTTGCGTTATGTTTCAAGTTCCAGATATTAGGTGGCCAGCCAGTTGGAATCCGGTTATATGAAACAGGCTTACACATAACATAAAATTTCGCTTGAATTCTCGGATGGCTTTTAGCAGAGGTGTACCTCTAGAGGTACACCTCTGCTAAAAGCTGGCTTGATACTAGTACCAATATCCATATTTTGCGTTATGTTTCAAGTTCCAGATATTAGGTGGCCAGCCAGTTGGAATCCGGTTATATGAAACAGGCTTACACATAACATAAAATTTCGTTTGAATTCTCGGATGGCTTTTAGCAGAGGTGTACCTCTAGAGGTACACCTCTGCTAAAAGCTGGCTTGGTACTAGTACCAATATCCATATTTTGCGTTATGTTTCAAGTTCCAGATATTAGGTGGCCAGCCAGTTGTCATTAACCCAGCATACATCCTTACTACTAGGAGAGATTGCGTACAGTTGAAGCAGGGTACGGTTGAAGCAACGTTAATAACTCGTAAACTATTAGCGGTGTGGTCCGGTGTACAAGGGGAAAGGTAAGGCATGATGCGAGGTACAAAGAGAAAGAGACCCGCAGACTTATTACGTATCTTTTGCAAGAGCAAAACGATAGCAATTTTTGCGCAATAGTTGCCCTTCAAAACAAAAGTTTTAGAGTCGTTGGTGTTTTTTTTTTAATAAGTGCTTTTGACAAACAGCGAGCGATTAGCAAACGATTGTGTAGGACCTACCATGCATACACTGCAGATAATGCCGACTTTTATGACATAAAGCGTTTGATCGCTATCGTTTTGCTCTTGCAAAAGATACGTAATAAGCCTGCCGGACGGCATTTTGAGTGATTCGCCGCTTCATTGTTAGATTTTGAAGTTTCGTAAACCGTGATAGGTAAGTTTTTCTTTATGTTCTTATGGACGGATGAAGCAATTATTGTGGGTACAATTGGAACAATGATAACCGTTGTTTTTTTCGTTGTAAATGCCCAGAAAACGATTCAGAAAAACTTCCAGAGGCGAGTGTGATATAACTCACTACCACAGATAATTTAATACTAGCATACAGATGCCTCATCCCATACAAAGAAACCATGCCACGTAACTAGCGTTTTGTAAATCGATCGCTTTCGGTTCCGTTCCACGTCACTACGAATATGCGTATGAAGAAGTCAAAAAAGGGACTCTTAATGTATTTAAAAAAAATTAAGAATAGACAATAGCAGCTGCTGTTCAGCTTGTTTTTGCTACTACAGATAATTTGAGATATGGAAATAAAATTCCCAGGCTCCCATACTGAGAAATTCATTAGGAAAAAAAAAACACTTGGTCGGCTTTAGAATCTGGACCTAGTGTTAATAGTAGATCTTGCAACCATTACAGTACTAGATCAACGAAACGCCCTCTTTACGTGAATCTAACAAGTAAAATTTCAAAATTTAAAAACCCCCGACACATTAATCTTGCGAAAACATCACGTTCTAAACAATAAAACGCGCATAACTTTTGAACGGCTGAACCGATTTTATTCAAACATAGCTAAGAACACTCTCGATACAATCACCTTTCAAACAAAACAATCTAAATCAAAATCGGTTCATCCGTTGAGGCGCTATGATGCCACAGACAGACACACAGATACACAGCAACACACGTCAAACTTATAACATCCCTCTTTTTCCGTCGGGGATTAAAAATAAGTTTAACCAAAGACAATATGACTGAAGATTTTTGCGGTGGGATCTCGAACTATTAGGTATTGATCTAGCCTATGGCCGTTTGTCCTTCAGAGCAGCAGTTTTCCCTACTGTTTAAAGCACGGAAAAAACGACATCTGACACTGCAATTGCGTACTATAAAAGCCATTTCCTACATTGATATACAAAGTATCAGGGTCTACCCAATAAGCACGAAGTCCGTAGTTACGGGCGTTTTCTACTCCGTATCACATACGGACGCATGATTCGTTCGGGGCCCGAACTACTAATGAATGACAATGTGACAGTACTCCCGAAGTGTTTTTACCCGTCCAAAAAATCGAATCAATACGGAGTAGGGTTCACTCGGCAGTTCCGGATACACAGCAACACACCTCAAACTTATAACACCCCTCTTTTTCCGTCGGGGGTTAAAAATAGCTAGCAAAATAGGGGGAGTATTGACCGTCTGTCCTTCTCGTAAAACAGGCGCTACATGCGTTTATTAATCAGTACACTATAAAATAAACTGTGCTTAAGTTGATTAGACAATTAGTTAACACACTATTGTTATCCAAACATACAAATCGATCAAGGTCGTTATACACATTACGAGTATGAGCAGCAGAGGTCAACACATGACGTTCTCAGGTACATGGAATGGGCATTACATTGAAAGCATCGATAATATTATGTGGCGATATCAATCACTACTAAATTGTCACGTGATCATTAGGGAGTGGAGTTCATGTGGACATGTAATCATGGATAGATAGCTGGTCTAACATGTTGGATAAACGTGGACATGTAATCATGGATAGATAGCTGGTCTAACATGTTGGATAAACGACGAAAAAAGGTAGTTTTCAACACACTTGCTCATAAAGTGGCTCTAATTTCACCACAATTAGGCACATAATGACACCTGTTATCAAACTGTGACTTTTTCATTACTATTATTCACAAGTGAGATAAAGAGTTTTTTTTTTAATTTATTGTTTGAGTTGCTTTGTTCTTAAAAAAGTTTCGATACAAAAAAGGTCGTGCTCAATAGTACAAATGCAACACATTTCATGCAACTTCGTATTTAAATAGATAATTTCAACTTGTACGTGTTTAATAAATAAAACTTTCACTCAAATAATTATTTATTTATGTCTGTAATAAAGAAAACTTGAAATTCTCCATTTTGTACGTATTCTTCATCGAAGGTGGCTAAAACGCAATCCACTAAAAGCCATAAAAAAAAACATTATTATTAGTCTATGGCCGATCGACATAAACTAAAAATAATGTTTTTTTATTGTTAGATGCGCGCGCATAGGAAAACTGATTAATTTTGCCCGCCATTGCGAAAAAAAAATCACAACTCGTTTTCACTGTTGGAAATGATTTTTTTGTATTATTTTCTTCACAAGTGTGTTGAAAAACGTCGTATGATACACGTGTGTATTGATGATTACCGTCCTCGGCTCTCTTAAGACCCTCACCTGACGGCTCGGGTCTCAATGGCGCCTCAGCGGTAATCACCAACTTTACACACTTGTACCATAATGTACTATTATCCAACACAACACATCACAAAGTATATCACAAAGTAATAAAAAAGTTTATTGTTCATTTTTTCTCGACTGCCGAAGGAGGATAATGTGTTTATTACTCTATGTTTGTATGTATGTTTGTTCCTACGTGGCGTTCTAGAGACCAAACGCGTTGGCCGAATGTGATGATTCTTACGTCAATCGATAAGTCTTAACCTTGCGAGTGTCACTGGCTACATTAAAACAGGAAAATAGAAAAATGGCGGCTTTTGTGTGCCATATTGTGAGGTCCCAATTTTTTTTCTTCCCAACCCATCGTGTGGAGATTTCAAAAATATATAAAACTTATAAGTTTAGAAGTACCTAAAATCATGTTATCTAGTCGGAGGATACATATTCGCGAGTTGGCTGACCAATACCAGATGTATGCTCCGACTGCACAGCTTGATTTTCTTTTTGTTTACGTCTTTTTAGTTCGCTTCTTAAGCAGTCGACTTTTTTGAATCAACTATTTTTATTTATAACTAATTTACAAAGTGAGTCTTAGACCTATTGCTTATAATATCTCGTCTTAAAACAATCAGTTTGTACGGACGATGGTCCCCAAAATAGGTAGGCCCTGTAACATGAGGCCCTGAGTTGTGACATTTAAATATTAAATTACTGTTGTGTGGACATGTGTAGTAGTTGGAAAGTTACAAAATGAATAAAGGTAAACTGTGAAAGATACCAGCCGATCAGCTCTAGTACCGATGACCGTTGGGTTAGACGTGGTCTTGAGTGGAGACTACCTTTGCTTATATGTAAGACAAACTAAGGCTAGGCGGAGCGACGATCTTCGTTGGGTGGCTGGTAGAAGCTGGATGAGAGCTACCGAAAATCGAGATAAGTTGCGTGCGATTGGAGAGGCCTATTTTCAGGAATGCTAGAAACTGATAATGATGAGGTGTAAGGTACTAGATTTTCTATAAGGTTCATACGTTAGGCGTAATTTATCTGTAGAGGACCCAATGCCTGATAACAATGCAATTATTTCGTCAGTTAGAGTAGTTTTATCTCTATCATACCTAGTTCCTTAAATAATGGTATTAAAATGAAACCTAACTTACAATAAAAGCAGAAATAATTCTGATCAGAATAAATTTCATTTAACTCGTGCTTTAACATAATAACGAAATACTTAAAGACGGCAACATTATCCCACAACACCAGTTTGGATTCAGAGTGGGGCACTCAACCGTGGAGCAGGTGCATAGAGTCGTGAACAAAATACGAGAGGGACTGGAACGAAAGGAGTACTGCTCGGCTGTATTCCTGTCCAGGAACGCGGTCCTGTACGCCTGCTGTACGTCCGTACCGTCCGTTTAAGGTTAAAAAACAACTGCCACATAACCTGTATGTACTTATAAAGTCTTACTTGGAAGACAGAATTTTTCGGGTAAAGATTAATGAATCATACTCTAAATTCTACAGTATACAGGCTGGCGTACCCCAAGGGTCGGTATTGGGTCCAACCCTCTACCTCATACACACAGCAGACTTACCAACGTCAGAGGAAATTCTCTCCGCCACCTTTGCTGATGATACGGCTGCCTTATGAAACAACAAAAACCCTCACATGGCCTCACTTACACTACAAAATCGTCTCGACAAAGTCTATAAGTGGATGAGTGAATGGAAAATTAAAGCTAGCGCTAGCAAGTCAACACATGTGACTTTTGCTCTCAGAAAAGATGACTGCCCACCTGTTAAACTCGGAGACGACACACTTCCACACGGGACAACGGCTAAGTACCTCGGCTTGCATCTCGACAGGAAACAGACGTGGAAATGCCATATAGAAAAAAAAACGGGACGAGTTTAACATCCTGCTCCGAATACTGCACTGGCTCTTGGGCGGTGCATCACCTGTGTCACTGGAGAACAGACTACTTATCTACAAAGCAGTCTTAAAGCCTGTTTGGACATACGGAGTCGAGCTGTGGGGCTCTGCAAGGAACTCAAATGTGGAAATTCTTCAGCGATTCCAAAATAAAGCTCTCAGAATTATATCGAATGCTCCTTGGTTCATGAAGACCTCAGAAATACATGAGCATTTACAAATCAAAACAGTGAAAGAGGAAATAGAACAAAGGATATAGTCATATAAACATCGAATAACGACACATACCAACACCTTAGCCGTAGCCCTAAGAGAACCATTAAACATGAAAAGGCTCAAACGTCACCACATATGGGACTTTACTAAATAGAGTCTAAACAATTTTGAGAGGCAGATTCTTCGCTGGAAGATTGGACCTCACAAGTCATCGTCCGCACAAAAAATCTGCTAAAGGTTTTTCAACCAATTGCAAGATAAGCAAGGAAAAAAAAAAAACTTTTGCTTTATTTTTAATGGGTACGATTTAACTATCTACATATTCAACATTCAAACACTGAAAGACACAACTACTGACGATGGTAACTCGCAAAATTGGACATGGACTAGTCAATAAATATTCAACAGTGATGAGTGATAACATTTAGAAACTGACATCTACTGGACTCTAACAATGTTAAAAACCAGTCGACGATGCCTAGTTAAACGGACGCATGTAGATGGAAAATTAATAACAGTCACTGACACAACAGTACCCCAATAGGACTGCTGAGTGGATTATGTCCCAGTCATCTCGTCACAGCAGAGAGTGTTTTAACAAATTAACAAATGATCCTCACACTCGCGAGGGACTGTTATAGACTGATTATGGTTTTTTTTAATGGCTCGCGTTTGTCCACTATCTCGCCTGATCTTAGGTGTTGATGTGGACGAAGGTGAAGCACGCTTGCCTAGAAGTAAAATATTCACCCGTGACTTTAAGGTTGCAGCTATCAGGAAAGACTCCGGGAGGGAATTCCTTAGCTGTACGCACAATGAAAGTTTTCGCAAAACGCTTTGTGCGTATGTGTGGACACAGTAGACGCATTCAGTCGTGGCATACGACTGATTGATTACTGTAAGCCAAAAAAAGAAAATATGAACAGTGTAATGTGTAAGGTTGTATGGCAGCATCAACAGTGTCAGCAACATCCATAGTGCAGGTAAAGGCACTCTAACAAGTGGATCATGTTCTGGGCAGTGGCACTGTACTCACCTTTTGTATCATACGGTCCTGTAAAACACCATTTTGCAAGTTGTGTTTGCAGCGGCCTACTTGGGTGCGCAACCGATTGAGTGCTTTCCATTTAGACCTCTACAGTTCATGTCCAAGTGGGGAGTGTTCGTTTGGTTTCAAGCTATAAAATTGGCCACTTATTGGGCCTAAACTATCTAAGGGTTAGATTACCGAATAAGAAGGTTGTATAAGCATGACTACCGTACCTATTTCTGCTACTAAGTAGGCAGCAATGATGATATTCTGTTTGAGAAATATGACTGCCTGTATCTGCGATGTATTACAGATTTTAATAGGCTCGGTAAGAATTTACAATCAGAGTCAATTTATTTGTTACTCGCTGTCATACTAAGGTTACGACGCAGTGTTTTCTGGGCAGCTTTTATTATACGATGCTTTCCAGAACCTTCGATGACATGTGACATTCATCAAACCCCACTCGGGCCGCATGGTGGATCATGACACAGACTCTCTTACGGAGACGAGACCAGCATCCTAATTGCGTAACTGTTTTGACCGCTGAAAGTATTTTACGCTCTATTTTATTTTGACAACTCAGCAGTATTCATTGCGTGTTTTACGCTGTCGAGTGAAAATATGTGTGTATGTTTGAACATATGAAGCAATGAATGCAAGCAAAGCACGCGTGCTCCAATCTTTGAAGTTACGCAATTAGGATGCACTAACTTGATTCCTTCTTACAGGCACAGTATTATAATGGGGGACTTCAACACTTGCCTTCTTAAACAAGATTCAAGGTCTGCCTCCCTCCATTCTATTTCACATTCTTGCAACTTGCCTCTTCTTCCCTTAAGTGCCACTCACCATTTTCCTAACTGTACTCCTTCACTTCTAGATCTAATACTCGTTTCTTCTACTCAATATGTCGCTAAGCATGGACAATGTACAGCTGATGCCTTCTCCTACCATGACCTCTTATTCCTTTCTTACAAAATTTGCCCTCCGAAGGCTAAACCTAAGATACTCCTACGGCGTAGTTTTGGTAGTATGAATCTTGTGAACCTCCGTGAGGATGCTGGCGACATTGACTGGTCTGATGTCATTGCCGCTGAGTCGATTGATGTTAAAGTCAATTTACTTAATACCAAGCTTCTCCAACTTTATGACGTCCATGCACCTGTTCGGCCTGTAAAAATGAAGCACCTGCCGGCCCCATGGCTAACAGACGGCTTAAAAGATTTATTGCAGAGGAAAGCAGTAATCAAGATATAAAAGCAGACCAAATTCTTTTACTCGCGAGAAGTATGTTGCAATTCGCAATCGCAGCAACTTGGTGTGTAGGGATGCCCAACGCCACCATATTCTCCGTTGAAAACGGTGACCCAGCTAAAGTCTACAAAATTTCTTAGATCAATGGGAGTGGGAAAATCGCGCCAAGATTCTATTCCTAAAGATATAGATCTTGAATTACTTAACCAACATGTTTCCAATTCTTCTAACTTCAACGGTACTATCAAAGCAAAAACGTTAAATGATGTTTCATCTCTTCTCACTCCCGATTATTCACCATTTGTCTTTAATCAGTTCTCCGATTGTGATGTTAAGAAGAGTATAGAATCTATCTCGTCTAATGCTGTTGGTAGTGACTGTATCAGTCGCAAGATGATACTCCCTATACTTGACGAAATCCTACCTGTCATCTCCCATATCCTTAATCATTCCGTATCCTGCGGTGTCTTTCCCTCTTCTTGGAAAGAAGCCCAATTTACCCCTCTTCCAAAAAAGCGTAATCCTGTTTCATTTACTGATTTTCGTCCAATTTCCATATTACCATTTCTATCCAAAGTCCTTGAACGCCTTATCCATAATCAACTTAGTACATTCTTGTGCAAGAACCACCTCCTTAATTTATTCCAATCCGGGTTCCGTCCAGGACATAGTACTACAACAGCTCTTGTTAACATAATGGACGATATTAGACTTGGTATGGAAAATGGAAATCTGACGGTACTTTCCTTATTAGATTTCAGCAATGCTTTTAACACTGTCGATTTTGATATTTTACTCGGCATACTCAGCTCTCTTAACATATCTCCAACGGTAATTGATTGGTTTCGAAGTTACCTGTGTGGCCGCCAACAACGTATTTGCATTGAAGGTTCTTCTTCGTCATGGTCCAATACCTCTGCAGGGGGGCGTTCTATCTCCTCTTCTTTTCGCTATTTTTATTAATTCTATTTCCAATGATCTACCTTCTTTCGTCGTACCACCTTTACGCTGACGATTTGCAAATATATTCGCAAGCTCCGGTAGGTGAATTGACTGAGGCAGTTAATATGATCAATAAAGATTGAGGTTGTATTTCTGAGTGGAGTTTGGCCCATGGTCTTAATCCTGCGAAGACTCAAGTCATTGTTGTCGGCAGTCCTAGGTTGCGCTAATTAAGTTAACGACAATCGGAGAGTTTATAAAATAACTTTATTTAACTGACAGAGTGACAGTAAAGATAATAACATCTTAATCCTAAAGATACAAGGTTCTTATAGCTAAATTATGCTAAGAAGACAATTGTAGCGTGACGACAATGTCCTACATTATAATTACTTACTCACTAGATTTGGATGAAACTGTACTGCTGACAAAGCTTATTGTATTAGGGCTACCACACTTAACTCCTCCCTCCATAAAAGAGAAAGTATCTAAGGGCAACTGTGTAGTCCTTAGAGAATTTCTTTTACAAATTTTATATAAGTTTCATCTATATATTATAAGACCTACAGCAGACACTATGATTATGACATAAGTACTTAGGGTCCATACACTGATATTGTCAGTTGTTACACGTATATATGACTCGAAATCACTGACACTTTCACTGTATTGTCCATCCCTCGAAGATCCATCTGCTTAGCTGGTGGGCTGACGTCACGACGAAGTTCGGGCGTCTGTGCTGTTGGTAATCCGTGAAATTATGTTTTAGTAACATAAGTTGCTCGACGCATGTTTCCTCTGTGTACTGAAGTACGTCGTCTTCGGAGCAAAGGTATGTGAGTTCATCAGTTGCCTCGCAGCTGTTGAGTACGGGTCTGTATTTCGACTTTTTCACCAGAAGGTAAGGATATTTGGGAATAATGACAAAGGGTTTTATTGTGGTTGGGTTAAGAATTGCAACAGGGATAACTTTACAATAGATATATGTATTACTGTCTACTTGTGGGACTTCTAATATAAAAACTATTTTACTACTATCTATAAACCCCTTAATTTGTATGCTTCCTTCTAATTCAACTACATTATGAAGATCTAATGGATAAACTAAACTATGATACGTTTTGATCCTAGTCATTGTTGACGGAACTTGTACGATCTGATTCATTGTTATTGAAATACGAAACGCTACACACACCAAGAAACTAATTACTTGCTGGCACAGTTTAATACAAAAAATTTATCGTACTAATCAATTATGCCTACCTAATATTTTATCTCGAGATTGGTATCGTAATAAAATGTACTAAAGTTGTTATATCTATCTATTTATTTTACACGAAAGTTCTATCGTAATAAAATATGTATGTTACCCAGGTATTGTCCGACCCCCAATAACACACACACATATACCTAATCAAGGAGGAAAACGTAAAGGAAAACAGAAAGGATAGTGAAAAAGTTCTACTCACAGTCCCGAAGTTACTCCCGTCTCCTCCTTGGGTTATTATCACCACACTCAGCGTCAGCCTCTCGATGAAGTTGCTCAATAAATTTGTTTGTTCGGCGATCTCTGTTAAACTGTTGGAACAGACGTTACAGCAGCATGTAGAGTTTTATACTATACTGAGTGACTACAGAGATCCTACCGGCTGCGCCAATTAAGTTAACGACAATCGGAGAGTTTATAAAATAACTTTATTTAACTGACAGAGTGACAGTAAAGATAATAACATCTTAATCCTAAAGATACAAGGTTCTTATAGCTAAATTATGCTAAGAAGACAATTGTAGCGTGACGACAATGTCCTACATTATAATTACTTACTCACTAGATTTGGATGAAACTGTACTGCTGACAAAGCTTATTGTATTAGGGCTACCACACTTAACTCGCTCAAGAGTTAACTGGTCGCAGCTCCCCCGGATTGTTTTTGATGGCTCAGCTATTCCATACAGCGACTCAGTGAAAGACCTGGGTATTTTCGTTGACAAAGACTTTTCGTGGGGTCCTCAGCTGCAGGAGGTTAGCCGCAAGGTGTTTGCGTCTGCGGGGCCTTTGCGACTGCGCAATTTCCTTCCAACTGCCACCAAAACTGCGCTTGCCCAATCCCTCCTTCTCCCAATCCTCGATTATGCAGATGTCAGTTATTTAGATCTAACTGAAGTGCAGCTAGATAAGCTTGAGCGACTCCAAAACTTTTGCATTAGATTCATATTTGGTTTTCGCAAATATGACCATGTTTCAGAATTTCGTACTAAGCTCAAGTGGCTGCCAATCCGCCTTCGCCGGAATACCCACATTTTATCGTTACTCTACAGTGTTCTGTTTATTCCTACAACCCCCTCTTATCTCAAAGAACGCTTTAAGTTCCTCCATGACACACATTCTAGACATCATCGTCATCATCTTGAGATCATCGGAGAATTTGAGACGTTTGATGCCTGCTCATTCTACTAAGTTTTACCATAAATCGTTCACGGTCCAGGCTGTGCGATTGTGGAATGAGTTGCCGATGTCAATAAGACAAGCCCAGTCACTAGCATCTTTTAAAAACCTTGTTAAGAACCATTTCCTTTCTCTTTAATATTTTTCAGTTTCTATCTAATTTCTTCATTCATTGTTCACCCCTTCTTTGTAATTTTGTTGCATGTAATATTATTTATGTACGTTTATTTGTAAGTTTGTGTATAGTATTTTATATAGCTATATAATTTTTATGTATTAATATTTTTTTTTATGTAGCAGTACACCATAGGCTACCCCTGTTTTATGTTTAGTTCTTTAGGCCACCCAAAGGTTGTCTGGTAGATATCGCTGTCAGCGATAAGATCGCCTTTGTACCCATAGTATTAAGTTGCTGTAAAATATATGTGTAATTTATCTTTTTGGTGTACAATAAAGTATATTCTATTTTATTCTATGCACGTATCCCAAAAGTAAGAACGTCTTATTATTCTACAACAACTTTTTGCAAAATATAAGATTACACATACAAATGTATTTATCTTCAATGTGAACTGAAAAAAGCTACTATATCCTGATTTAACATAAACATTTTACACTACTAATCATTTAGTTGGACCACATGTTGGCAAATTAAAAAGATAATGTGTATTGTATAGACATACTATAATTTTATTGTACTAACTATTACCAACTTGACATAATTGTTTTCAACTGGCCCACATAATTGTTCTTCACTAGCTATTCAATCGATACTCTATGGCCAGGTTACTGTCGACTTCTATTTATATCAATAGATAGCATCTTTAACTATTTTTTTATGAAGCAATGTTGTTTTGTAAATATAAACACTCGCACACTATTTTAGATTTTCGATAAAACAACCAATCCGTTTAATAATATGAGCATAACATAATAATAGTAAAAGCGATGCTTGGACGAGGTCTATATCCAGCAGTGGACTTATTTTAGCTGTAATGTTGATGAAGATTAACCAATGCAAAAATAAGAAAACTGAAACTTATACTCGTATTTGTATATAAGCCAAAACTTTTATCCAAAAAAAAAATTAGAGTGATTTCATTGTTTGTTTTATTTTTATTAATGACGAATAAGGTGTTTCTTAAAAGTATCTTTTTATTTTTTAAACTTTGCCCCACACTAGGTATTTCTTCCTGTATCGTGGGTGCGTTTACAAACATATAAACTCACATACACAAACACCCAGAGCCGGAACAACTATCTGTAGGTCATATAAATATTTGTTCCGTGCGGGAATCGAACCCGCGACACGTAGCGCAGCAGTCAATCGCTCAACCACTGCGCCAACCGTGCGCCGATCTTTGTTAGTATTTTGAAAAATTTATATGCATTTTTTTATTGCCAACCTACGAATATATTCAAAACGATGAATTTATTCGAAGGTTGGCAACACAATTTCGTTTGAGAATAAAATCTAGTTTTACACAATCTGACAAGTATGTTTATAGTCCACATTTAGGGCCAATTGACCCATTGGGGGTAATTTTTCTATGTTTTCCACAGGTTAACAAGATGGCAGGGAAGGCATTTCGGGGCTGTAATGAATTCCTAATAGGGCTCCAGGAAGCAGTTGAAACATTGATGAATGAAGACAGACTATTTTGACATAGATATAGATTTCGTTGCACTTTCTCCAGAACCAAGTACGCTAACCGACGATGGAGAAGGTGCTGATGATAATATACAGATAAATGGCATTCCGCATGATATACCAGGGAGAGTTGAAGTATTTGTAAACAGAAACACGATGACGATTGGGAACTATCCCAGTCGTCATTGTCATTTCTGTTTGAAGCAGCAGCAGTGAATGGCTCTTCATCATTACTAAGTGATGAAGAACTATTCGAATATGGAAGACCCTTGGTTGCGGATTGTGACCCTATTTATGATCTCTTGACAATAATGTTCAGACACGAAAAGAAAAGTTGATTGATAATGTCAAAAATCAGAAACCTGTGTTTATTGAATTTTTACGGAATTTTGCTGTTGACTGGCATTCACTACCCCGAGAGCTCTTATACTGGTATCTGGATAAAGGTTACAATGTTTCTATAATCACAGAAGCTCAATAAAAAATATCATTAAATTTGACTACCGATTTGATTCGGTTTTGTTTGTTTGATGGCTTGATATCAGTGTCTGTACATTGGGCACTAACTAAGTCAGCGTTTTTCCTTTGGGGAAAGTATAGCGGTACTGTACAAAAGCAGAAAGTTCATGTCGGTATTCCCCATATTTTTCGTGGGGGACTTGTCTTATTGCCTTTAACAAAGGAATGGGTGGCGTGAAAAAAGCTGTTCAGTCAATATCTTTAAATCGAACAACAAATCCGAGGGCAGAAGTGGTGGTGGGTTTTGTTCACCTATATGGACTTGTCAGTAGCTAATGCTTGGCGTTTGTATCTACTGACTAAAGTAACGAAGCTCAACTACAATTTCGTCGGCTTATAGCTCGCCACTACTTGAGACAGATTAACTCGCAAAATACACGTCCAACTGCTTCCTAGTGCCTAGTCTTTAGCTTGATGGTTTTGGTTACTACCCTCAAAAACTAGCTCAACAGTTGCGATGTGTAGTATGTCACAAAAAAAAAGCACATTGGCACTGTAAAAAATGCTTGAAAAGTTTATGTGTTGAGAAACAATGTTTCGAGAATTTTCATACTACAGCACTAGTATACTGAATTGAGGACGACTGTTGTTGACTAACTATAAATAAAGAAATTTCAATAAATGTACCCGTTGTTTTTATTTGGGCGTAAATGGGTTTAGTGAGTTCAGCAGGCTCGTATGTGAGGCAGCCTTGGCGTCCAAGGAGGATTGCCCACTACTGCCCAAAAAAGGACCAAAATATTATATTCTGGGTTGAAAAACATATGACAGCTATGCATAGGCAAATTATCTCAAGGGGTTTATTCAGGATCCTTAGATTTTACGCGGAAAATAGGTTATTTTTTTACCACAATACATATACCTTCCAATACATACGAGTATATCTACAAAACGATGAGTATTGAAGCGTAACTAATATTTTATCAATAGAACATGATCGAGAGGCCGTTAAAGGACTGGTATTGTAGATAAAATCCATTTGAGGAGAGTTACTTTCGGTTGAATAAAATGTTAACCATTTTATTCTACCTATTGCCTTATAATCGTTGTAGAAAAATCAAAGAGTACATTCACTGAGTCGTAAGTCGAACGTAAGTCCTTTATGGAATGGAACAAAATATATCTTCTTTTTACAAGCTTTTTATTAAGTTGCAATGTATGTATGTATGTGTGTTCGGGTCAAATCTTGCAAGTGAATTTTAAATCAGTTATCCTAAACCAATTAAGATGGAATTTTTCATACACGTTTGGTTTGGATGACAATGCACGAAAAGCAGAAAAGCTTGTATAAAAAAGAGGATTTTTTTAATTGGAAAAGATTATTTGCACAGAAAAGTGCTATAGCAAAGGAAAAATAATTAAAACTATTTTCAAAATCTGTTTAATCAGATAATTGGTAACTAATTCCTGGTCGCTAGAGGCCATCAAGCTCTTCATAAAATCAAATAATAGACTCGAGGTTTTAAAAAGACACAAAGGGTAGTTAACGGCGTCCATACATTTTAAATTGTGATAAAATTTCAAGAATCCTTTTAGTAACCAAATTTTTTTGTCGCTTGAGTTGATTTATTTAAAACAAAGTTAATATATACTTGAACTCTACCCTGAACAGTTTAAAATGTACTGGTTGCTTTTCTGTGTGATTCTATATAGTGACCACTGTCAATAAACATTGAGTATATAAAAAAAAACTGTGTATCATTTGATCCTGACCCCGTCTACTTGTCCGTCAGCCTGCAACGCCGCTGCCCGGCTCATTCAAACATCTTGATGCCTACCTGCCTGTCATCCTGCCTGCCTGTGAACCTGGCCTCGCCTACCCCGAGCACCCCACAACGTATGAAGCTTGGCTTTAATTTTACCCATGTCATTTTTTATTTAATTTTGAAATATACCTATTGCCCGTTTTTATTCCTTATCCTTTTATTTAATTTTAAAACGTAACTTTCTCTAGCTCATTTAGAGCTAAACGTAACGTTACTGGTTTTTTTTACAGTTTTTGTGTGGGCACTAGCAACTGGAAACTTTCCAGTGACCCCCCAAAACGAATAAGTTTATGTCTTATAAGCAATAAGTTTTGTCCACTAGTAGTGCAACCTGTTCTATTAGGTACCTAATATTTTAAGAGGTAATTTACCACACACTGTATAATAAACAGTGTTTATCTGTAGTTATTGTACCAACGTAAATATAAACACTACTTCAAAGAACGAAAGAGCGTAGGATTTAATGTTTTGCACGAGTAAATGCAAGGTGCAACTCTTTGTGTCACCCGTCATTGTAATCCATTTGCTTGCAAAACCTGTAGAAAATCCGTGTGTCACGATCCGCTACATCTCTTTCAACAGGACTTAGTCGGTTGGACGACTCACAATGGGTCTATTTTCCTGAAATTTTGTTTGATGCATTTTAAATACGTAGTGCATAGGAAAACGTGTGCAAAATAATCCTTTTGTGTTGAAAGTTCAGTTCAACAAATCTGTCTTCTGAAGGGTTGTCTTCCATTCTGCCAACATTGTATGAAAATGAAGAATTTTGCATTGAATATTTTCGTATAAGATTCTTGTCGTTTGTTTTTGAATACAGGTGCTGGTTCTCACTTTCACTCACACACATGTTTTTAATTTGCAAAATTTATGATGTTTTCTTTACAATGCTGTTGTCTAGCTTGTCTGTTTGCCTGTTTGTCCGTTTGTCCGTTTGCCTGTTTGTCTGTTTGTCGAAGCGAAAATTACTTTGAATTTTGTAGTGTCTTGCTTTGGAAGTCGATTTATTTTTATTCCAATGAAACACACTATTTCTTTGGGAGAATCCAAGAGAATGAAGTCGTGTAGAAAGCTAATCAGTCTTTAAGATCAATATCGGACAGGGAATCAGGGTGTCTCATCCCTAACTCCGTCAACGAAGTTACAGGCCCGTGCTTTGTGTACGAGTACTTTAACTCCGGAACTTCCAAGTGAACCCTACTCCGTATTGATTCGATTTTTTGGACGGGTAAAAACACTTCGGGAGTACTGTCACATTGTCATTCATTAGTAGTTCGGGCCCCGAACGAATCATGCGTCCGTATGTGATACGGAGTAGGAAACGCCCTTAACTACGGACTTCGTGCTTATTGGGTAGACCCTGATACTTTGTATTTCAATGTAGGAAATGGCTTTTATAGTACGCAATTGCAGTGTCAGATGTCGTTTTTTCCGTGCTTTAAACAGTAGGGCAAACTGCTGCTCTGAAGGACAAACGGCCATAGGCTAGATCAATACCTAATAGTTCGAGATCCCACCGCAAAAATCTTCAGTCATATTGTCTTTGGTTAAACTTATTTTTAATCCCCGACAGAAAAAGAGGGGTGTTATAAGTTTGACGTGTGTTGCTGTGTATCTGTGTGTCTGTCTGTGGCATCATAGCGCCTCAACGGATGAATCGATTTTGATTTATTATTTTTTGTTTGAAAGGTGATTGTATCGAGAGTGTTCTTAGCTATTTGAATAAAATCGGTTCAGCCGTTCAAAAGTTATAGGCGTTTTACTGTTTGAATCGGGATGTTTTCGCAAGATAAATGTGTCGGGGGGTTTTTGAAATTTTACTTGTTATGAAATATACTTGATTGAAGTATTTACAGTAGGGTTGCCTAAGCAAAACAATATAAATACAAATAGACTAAAACATATAAATATTATTGAAACGGTATTCACTACTAAATAAATATGATAATCAGCAACATCAGTGATCGATACGATTACATTGATCGCTGATGTTGCGATTATGACACAGATCACCTTCACGAATATAATTCTTAAAGGGATATGCAGACATGTGCTGTTGTACGCCAAGGTCCTCAGATGGTGCATTAGTTCTTATGAGATGAAAACGAAATGTTTTACACACCTTGGGTTGCCAGAGAGTCGTTCGTACAGAAAAGTTGTACAACCCAAAGGCCGGTAAAACAATGGTTGGACTATCAACTATAGATGAAATGATAACGAATGTACAGTAAAGTAATAATGGCAGAAGGCATCTCGTTCCAGCGCATCATGATTTATGACTGTGTATGTGAGGTAAGTTTTCCACGGACATGACGAGATTTAAACAGTACAAAGTGAAAAATAACTTTCTTTTCGGCAGTCGGTGGTTTTTTTTTTTTGTAAAGACGTCTCACAGTTCAATCAAAGTGATTGGTTACTGCTTAACCGGACTATCCTGTGGAGACTAAACTAAGCCTCCAGCCAGACACAAATTTCTAAACCTAAGCGACTGCGCTGAGGGCTACCCCAGGTGGGGTCGGACCTCGGCTCAGGGCATCGCTGGAAGGGACAGCAAGTGGACAAGCTGGATCTAGACTATCATTGATTTTACCATCACTTCGGAAAGCACCTACTGTGGAGAAGAACTGACAAGAAACTCCATTACCATTAACTTTCATTGTTATTATTTAGTTCAGCATTAACCGGGCTGTTATGAACTATATCGGGGCTAGTTTGACGGTGATTTCGCGACGGTCCTCGGCGGCGAGGATGGAACGATTTTGTACTACGTTTTTTGAGTGTACTGGTTTCCCTACGACTCTCTTGGAGGAGAGTAGTGGCGTCATCGGGGGTAGTAAGAGTGAGCCTCGGTCGGCGAACTCGGGATATTTTGGAGGGTTCATAGCGGGTGGCCTCTTTGATTAGTGGGTTTTTATGTTTAGCTGTAGTATCAAAGAAATGCTTGGAAAGGCGTTTCATAAACTGCTGAATTGTGGGGATTTTTAAATCCATATGGAGTTCTTGATTACGGACAAACCAGGGAGCACCCGTGATTTTCCGGAGAAATCGGTTTTGGATTACCTGTAACCTATTTATGTGGTGGGGCTTTGCGTGTGCGAAGACAGCGCAGGCATAGGTCATGATGGGACGGATGACCGCTGTGAATGTGCGCAGCTTGCACCTAAGTGACAAGCTACTGCGCGCGTTCACCATCCCATGTAATCTGCTCATAGCGAAAGCGGCCCGCGAGCGTGCCGCTTTTATATGCTTAGTGAAGGTGAGGTGGTTATCTAGGGTGACACCTAGGTATTTGGCTTGCTCCTCCCAAGGGATCGGCTTACCGTACATGGTGATGGGTTTTGGGGGAATAGGGTTTTTAAAATTGTAATTGTATTTTCGGTCAGGCCTTGAGAAAAGGACAGCCTGACTCTTATCGGGGTTGACTTCTATTCTCCAGAGTATGAACCACTTGCCCAGCGCATTTACGACTCTTTGGAGTTTAAGGGAAATGGAGTTGGGTACACGGCCTGAGCAATATAGGGCCGTATCGTCAGCGAATAGTGCCAACTGGGTTGTCTTGTTTTTGGGGATATCACTAGTGTATAGTGTGAAGTTTAATGGAGATAGTACTGAGCCTTGAGGGACTTTAGCTCGTATGGGATGAGGGGTGGAAAGTTCACCCTCGACTCTATAGCGGAACGTTCGGTTCGACATCCAGTCTCTTAAGATGAGCACGAGACGGTCTGGTACGCCGAGTTTGTACATCTTATATATTAAGCCATTGTGCCAAACTTTATCGAACGCTTTCGCTATGTCAAAGAACACGGCACCCGTCAGAAGACCGCGCTGGAACCCAGCACTGGTATGTTCGACGATACGGTGGACTTGTTGGACACATGAGTGTTCGGAACGAAAGCCGAATTGCTCATCGGGAATGAGGCTCTTCTTTTCGGCAAAGTCTCTGAGACGTTTATAAATAATCCTCTCATAGACTTTACTGAAGGTACTGAGCAGACTGATAGGGCGGTAGCTTGTAGGCTCCGATTTGGGTTTACTCGGTTTGGGGATGCCTATTACAGCGGCCTGTTTCCACACTTGTGGGAAGATATTATTACTTAATGCAGCGTTGAAAATGGCCGTCATTAGAATAATAATTTGGGACAGGGAATAGTTTGGTCACCTTATTGGTGATGCCATCTAGGCCAGGGGCTTTACGATGGTGGAGCTTTTTGATGATGTCCGCTACTTCGTCTGTAGTGACGGGAGGTAGAGGGTCATCTGGGTCTTCCATGGGGGGAGGGAGGTCCTACGTTCGACTTCAGCATCCACCATGTCTACGTGGGCTTGGTCTACTGGTTGGGAGCTGGGTGAGCATTGAAGTTCGAGGCTGGCAGCCAGACATTTGGCTTTCTCAGTGTTTTCAAATGCTACACTCTTATCAGGGCGAATGAGCGAGGGGATATCTGTCACTTCAGTGGAGCGTAATTTCCTCTGAAGGTGCCAGTAAGCTTGGTGATTGGGTTCCAGTTCGCTTAGCATCTTTTCCCATGTCGCAGAACGATGGTCAGCAGTACGTTTCTTTACAGCACGCTGTAATCTACGCATGTGAGCCTTATGTGCCGCACAGGGAAAGCTACTATAGGCACGGACAGCCGCGTTCTTCTCGGTTATCAGCCTCCGTACATCGTCAGGGTGTTTCCCTTGCTGGATGTCCAGCACTGGAACCTCCCTTGAACATTCGTCCAGGACAGATTGCACGTGAGTCGTAAGCGAGTCGATCGCCGCCGTCGCGTCAGCGACTGTTTCTAGGTGGTCGGGGATTGCATCTAATTGAGGTGACTTGGTGGATTTCAGTTTTTCACTTACTCTCCTCCAGTCAATTACCTTTTTAGTAGGTATAGGCTGTCCTTGATCTGGGAGGCCTGAGCGACTACTTAGGTGCATAATCACGGGACGGTGGTCGGAGTCTAATTCGTATATCGTTTCTATAGAGTTCAACCTGAGGTTTACATTCTTAAGCAACGCTATATCGAGAACGTCCGGGTTATGCGTGGTTGAAATGGGTAATGGGTAGGGCTTATTGGGGCAAGGACGTCATAATTAAGGCGTGTTCGGCAGTCGGTGTCATTGGTACCTATTTTTATCGTTTTTGACACCGACGTTCGAAAATTAGTTACTTTTCACTCATTAGCGTTTTGAATGGGAAGTCGGTTTAATTTTTTTGGTAAAATATTTTTATTTTTCTCTTTTTATGTTTGGTACCCTATATTACCATGAAAATCATTTATAGCTAGAGGCTAGAGAGCTTCTCATAACAATGCCAGCAAGCCTAAACACGACTGGTATACATTGTTTTATTTCGGAGTTCCAGTGCGTATCTTCTCGGCTTCATCCAGATCAGTTCAATGCTACCCTTTATATTAGAACCATTTATTTAAATTTGCTTCATCACAGTAATTTAACTATTCGAGATATCTTATACCCAAACATACTTATCATTGAGAATTTCCAGTGGCCATCTGTGGTCTTCTTCATCAGTTTCAGTTCATCAAATGATACTTTCTGAATGTAAATGCCATGCCATGTTAATATCAAAATCATTATGACTATAACATTTGAGAAATGTCCTCGATTTCCCCAGGATTCCATCATCAGATCCTGACCTGATGACTATGGAACCATCTGGGAAGTATCTACTAAAGAAGAATTTTTCAACTCGGTCAGGGCGTTTTTGATAAATCAGGGCATAAATAAAGCCCAACAAATTGAGAACCTCCTCCTTTTTTGATGTCGGTTAAAACCTAAGGCACTTTTAACAAGCTTTAAAACGATAAAAATATCGCATTCACACTCCATAAATATCTTGCATATTTTGACGAGTTTTCTTCTAGTAAAACGTCCTTTAACTTAATTATTCAGCTGAATCTGGTTATCTTTCCGATTGACAGCGATGTGTACGAATGTTTAGTGTGCTATGAATTCTTCTCCTCTCCTCTTTTTACGTAATTAATATTACCATTTTTTTATAAATTATTCATTTTGCCAATTATGGTTAGGCTAGGATAGGATAACCTCTTACGGATATATGTTGTTGGCGCAGTGGAAGCGTGCTGGGCCCATAACCTGTTACGGATATCTGCCCTCCAGGAGTAGTAGTTAAACATTGGGATCCAGTAGAAAACAAACGACAACGCCTTCAGTCCATTTCACACATACATTTTATTCAGTATTATACAATAACCTTGATAAAAAGTCTACATCTTCACTACAAATATAACGACTCAAAATTATAGCTTGCTCTCTGAACGATTCTCAAAAACGAGTTACATAAAATTTTCTTCTCAACAATTGTCAAAACACAAAACTCTACGTTTGAAAATTAACTTGCTTTTAAACATAGACTAAAATCAAAGACAATTAGAATTCATCTCTACAACATCCCCTCTGAATTTTATATTGTCTCAAATAAAATTAAAACAAACCTGTTTTTAACCTTGACATATTTTCCTAGAACACCCCATATACAACTTCATCATTACAAAACTCCTACTCAACTTCATCATTACAAAACTCCTACTGAACTTCGTCATTACAAAACTCCTACTCAACTTCATCAACACAAAACTCCTTCTCAACTTCATCATTACAAAACTCCTACTCAACTTCATCAACACAAAACTCCTACTCAACTTCATCATTACAAAATTCCTACTCAACTACATCAACACAAAACTCCTACTCAACTTCATCATTACAAAACTCCTACTCAACTTCATCACTACAAAACTCCTACTCAACTTCATCATTACAAACCTCCTACTCAACTTCAACACTGAACACATAATTACTACAAAATTAAAATCCCATACTAGTATTCCCTACCTATCATTACATTCTACATACTATATTAAACCTCCCCCTTAAATATACATTTAAAATTAACAATCAAAACAACCTTAATACTATAACTAATACCTTAAGTTCAAATAAATTCCAAAACATTATCTCTACAAGATTGGCTTCTTGTTTATCTTTAACAAACACAATGTAAGGTATTTCTCCCATGACCGTCAGAGTGGACAGTTCATGCCTCAGGCCATCAGCTACTTTGTTCAGTACCTTCTCAGTCTCATCGTCGGAAGCATCGCCTTTGCACACCCAGAACACATTCACTATGTTCAAGTCTGGAGTCATATTTACTTTAGAGATTTCAATGCCTCTTCCTACTATATACAACCACGCGGGCCCAATGCATGTTAGTGGATGTCACTTGTCTTCGAATTATTGGTTCTAAGACATGCCGGTTTCCTCACGATGTTTTTCCTTCGCCGTTTTGAGAGCAGTTGTGATGAAATAATGTACACAAAGTAAAGCGCCTGCCTGGGTTCGAACCCACGACCTATAACTTGTAAGTCGCGGCCGTTACCACTGGGCCACCACTGCTCTTGTGGTTAGGCTAATTAAACCTGTGGTTAAAATATACTGAAATGTTGTTAAAACTAATTTTCATTTCCAAGATGTGGTTTTGTGAGTAATGAAACGAAAAATATGATGTCAAACCTCTTTAATTTTTATGGCGATATTATTAATTGAACATCAAATAAATTATAACCTATCAATTTATTTCTATCATTTATATACTTTTTTACATCACAAATACTGACTGCAACAGTTTGTACAGCAAATTAACCAGAGCGTACAAACGTTATACTCACACATTATAACAAAATAAGTCCAAGAGCGAGCGAACCGAGTTCGGGAGCTTAGGGCACCCAGACACGGATAGGTAAGGTTCGAAGGGGATGACGGGAGCTGAAGTAGGCGAGCAAAGCCAGCGAACTCAGCTCCCGTCATATCCATCATGGTTACTTTAGACCCTGAAGACCCTGGAGTCCCGCAATTGTAGCTAAAATAATAATATTTAACAATAACATGTGGGACGTGAATACAGCGATCATTGTGCCGATAGTCGTTACGGCCAATGGCATAATAGCCAAGAGCCTCGACGAACATCTGAGGAGGCTCTCGTTGGGCAGCTGGATCAAGGGCTTGATCCAGAAAGCGGTACTCCTGGACACGGCGCGTATCGTTAGGAGGTTCCTCTCTAAGGAGCCCTGACCACCGGTAGCTTGGACCCTGTTCCCGATACCGGTGGGCTACTATTTTTGTATTTTTAAATGTTTTCTTTTTATTTTATTTTTTTATAGAATAATATATAAAAATTTAAAATTATGTATATAAAATGAATAAATGGTTTATCAATAATAATAGGTAATAATTTTGCTGTGCAATCGGTAATTTTGATTGGCTTTATTTTTGGATACGTTGGATTAAATACTACCCACTAGTATGTAGCTATCGGGTTGGTATTCGCAACTTCGCGTACAAGCGGACTTTTCCCATAAATCAATCGATAAAACCAACGATGATACATATCATTTTACATCCCAGTGCCATTGTTAAGTTATTCCTGAAAAATAAAAACTTTTCTTTTTATTATAGAAGCGGCGTCCTTCTTTCTGCTTCAAAATATTTTCTAACTATCCGCAATTAGACCAACTGCAATCAGCTATCCGTTTACAATTCATAATTATGGCAATTATTGCATACTTTTATTTCAGCTTTTCAGTCAAGTTTCTTTAATCGTGACTGAATATGATACCTACGCAATGTTTAACCTGAAAATGCATCGTGGGTAGAACCGCTATACAAGGTGGTTACAATGTACCTATGAATGAGATACGTACAAGACAACACGAAGAAGTCAAACTGCATCTCAGATTTAACTTTAATTTTATTTACACAAGGTTTTACCTGGAGTGTACGCTGACTCTCGCCGGCTACTCAAACAAAAGCATGAAGTAGTGTTTGAATTTGACTCAGCTCAACAGGAATGTTGAGCTCAAACTTTACCTAACTATGCTCTGTTTGAGTAATCGATACGTTTTGCAATAGGTGCACTTTGTTTCGAACCATGGTCCATGTTATTTAATGTTGCAGGTAATACTGAGTATTAGTAGTTGAGTAGCAAAGATATAAATCTTAATAGATGACGTGAATTAATTTACTTCACGTGTCAAAAAAGGGAGAATAAGTGAGGGCAAAGCTATCACTTCGAGCCGTTTCATTTAGCGTCATCGGCACTGAATATCAATTGACATCTAGAAAAATGACATATTATTTGAGCAGTAAAAACTCTACAAAACAGTTGGCAGAAGCAATGGAAACATTTCCTTTCATCAATAGGTCTTAAATTGTGTGTGGCAAATGGACACGCTAGGTTTTTATACAGAAGCGACGGTGGGACTTGCGTTATCTAGTTAGATTTTTGGTCGTGATAAATAGTAAGTAATTAAGTTATGACAATAGTGATGTTATCTGAATATTTGTTTCAGGTTGATTTATAAAAATATTTGACATATATTTTTTCTCAAAAATGGTATGTATTGTTGCCGTAACATCTCTAAAAAGTATCCAGAAAGTGAACTCTACCGGAGACTTATTCACAACTGTCCAGTAAAAAGGGAGATTTTAAATTTGGAATCTCCTACTGTCCAGTAAATAATTATGTAATTTACTTACTGGACAGTAGGTCATCCTCTTTAGATCTGCTTAGAAAAAAAAACAGACACAGATTAGAGTTTAGCCGTTATATCATGGTTATAGGAGGGATGCTCCAAATATATATCTATCTCTCTTTTTGGTATGACATTTTATGAGACAGATATATTTTTGGAGCCTTAAACAGCCATTTTATAGTCTGTGACACTTAAAGCGACATAGAAAAAGTATGCACGTTGCGTTTTGTACTTAGTAATGTTGTAGAAGTATAGTGTGGGATTTTATGTTTGTATTTAGTATGTTCAGTTTATAAATCATGTTGGATTAAAAATTTCCATTCATAATTAACATGGACTTTCAAAAACAATAACTTAATTTTTTTTTACTAAAACATTCACGAAATGTAAAAATAGAACAGTGTTGTTAAAATAAAACTAAACGCAAACTTTTTAGTAAAAAGAAACATCGACAGGTATTTTTTATTTTTATTTGGTTTCCCTACCTTTAATAAATAATAAAACAACCTGACGTGACATTGGCTGAATACACAAACCGTGCGAAGACAAAAGTAAAAAAAAAAAACATCGACTGGCGGGATTTTATTTCACATTCAATTGCGACAATTGTGTTTTAATTGTTAGTGTAATGTTTACAAATTTTATTAATGTTATCGATTTTATGTACCTACTCACTCGTATTAATAGTTAGCGCTTATTACTATGTAAGTTAGCTTTGAGATTCTTTAAAATTGTGAATGTGGTGTTTGCCTCTAAGTAATTGTTGCACTGTAAGATTAGTTTAAGCATGTATTTTTTGTTATAATTAAGTGTAAACAGTTGTTGGTGAACCTAATCAAATAAATAAATAAATAAATTTACCGCGTGAACATTGATAATCCCAAAAAATTAGTTCAAGCGAATCTGATTCGGAAATAGATGGCACTCCTCCTGATTTAAAAGCTGAGGCCGAATTAGCGAAAACCAATTTACTTCCTCCAAAATCCAAGGAGCGATATATGAAAACTTACGAAAAATTTATGAAGTGGAAGGCAGAAAAACAAACCAACAGTTGGTCTGAAAATGTATTCTTGGCATTTTTCAGCTTTCTTCGCCAAACAATGCAGCCGACTAGTTTATGGGCTGTGTATTCTATGCTTCGATGTATAGTGCAAAATAAACACGGTGTAAACATTAAGAATTATTCCAATTTAATCTCTTGGCTGAAAAGACAAGCGACTGGCTACAAAGGAAAAAAATCGAATGTATTTACCAGCCAAAACATACAGAAGATTATAAATGAAGCACCCGATGATGTTTATTTAGCAGTGAAGGTAATATTTATTATATTTACTTATTTAATTTAACTTGTTGTGATGTAAGTTGTCTGTTAGTCGGTTGCAATAATATAAATATGCTATTAAATCTGCTTCCAATTAACAGAAACTTTATTTTTATATTCTGGATTTAAAATATATTTTTTTTGTTTTTAGGTTATTACTATTATGGGAGTAAATGGCGCCTGCCGAAGTTTGGAGCTCTGTAATATTAAAAACAGTGACGTGGAATACCATAATGAAATAATTTTGGTAAAAGTACGAGAAACAAAAACAAATATTGATCGCTATTTTGTTATACACAAGGAGTCAGCTCATATTGTAAGGAAATACCATGACCTTCGCCATGAAAATATGAAAGGTGACAATTTTTTTATCAATTATAGAAACGGGTCATGCTTGTGGCAAAATATCGGTCGTCATAAGATTACCGCAATGCCTAAACAAATAGCAGAATATTTGAATTTACCAAATCCAGAGAGCTATACTGGTCATTGTTTCCGGAGGTCGTCTGCTACCCTTCTTGCTGACTCTGGAGCCAATCTCACGACAATATAACGACATGGGGGGTGGAAATCGGACCGAGTTGCAGAAGGATACATAGAAGAGTCATTAGAAAATAAAAGTGAAATTACAAGCAATATAAATAAAAAAATAAAATTGAATACCCAAAACACACCATATTCCACCTCTCCGCAGCCGTCTACACCGCGTCAACAGCAGCGAAGCCTGACTCCGCAGCCATCTATCTCTCGCTAAGAACCAACCACAATTCCCCTGCCCGTAACATCATGGCAAACATCCACCTTCCCAAACAACCAAATTAATGTTTCACAGACATTTACCACCAGCCAAGAGTCCGTTAATCAAGATGTACAACAAACAAATATAAATGCTCCCGGTAAATCGATCACAATATCTATCAGTAATTGCCCTAATATGAATGTAACATTCAATATTAATTAAACGAATTTGTTGTTAAACTTTCTTTCATTTTTGAGAAAAGCATTATACAAGCCTCAACCAGTAAGAAAGCCATCCTGGCCTCGTATATAACCGGACCTCACCTGCGGTTCGGTCCAGTTAACTCATACTTGGCCAGGAAGGCTTACTTACTGGATTCTGCAGTAATGTACTATTTCTTTTGACATGTACACATAATGACGACGATATAATGCGTTGAAATGTCCTATAAAGTCACACCGTTGTACACTTTATACGGAGTGACGTCACAAGCCCGCACTCCTGAACTTTGATGCGCTTTATCTTTGTAAATTTCAATTGATTTGGTAAAGCAAAAAATATGTGTCCAATATTATTTGATAATCTCGCTGACGGACTAAATATAATTATCATTTTTCTATCCAGGAAACAACCCTATTAATTGTGTCATCGAAGCAGAGGTAGCAACATTCGCAGCAGAAGTAGCAGCATCCGCTTTTAATGAATTGAATGAGTCTGGAGGTAGGCCATGCGATGGCATGAAAATAGGTTTAAGATATTTTCTTACTTATATACTAGTAGAAATAAATATAAAAAAAACAATTTGGTCAGATATTATGAAAGTAAACATTTTTAATTGCTTTATGGGCGTATGGGCGTGCCTCAAGGTTCAATTCTCGGCCCTTTCCTTTTTCTTGTTTACATTAATCTCCCTTTTATGATGGCCAAATTATCAGATATAATTATATTTACTGATGATACTTCGCATTGATGACATTGATGAACTGACTCTACCTTCACTTTATATTTTGGAATGAATTTTTTTATTTTCAAAAATCGAGGGCTTTTCAAAACTAGAAGCGGCTTCCATAATTAATTCAGATTAACGAAAACTAGCAAGTCTTTTCTTATAAATAGTATACGCTTTTATAACAAGTTGGCAAAGTCAGTTATGGAAAGTTCAAAAACTACATCAAACATGTCCTTATTAAAAAAGTATGTTATAAAATCAAGGACTACGTTGAAGATAAAAACTTTCGCTGTAGCTTCTTCTGCGCCTGCGGCTTCCCTGGTAACTCATAAACGGCACAAACTATTCTCAATCTGATTTTTTCTCGTTCTCTTTCTTTTAATTAGACGTTTACAATGGTTCTCAATCATCTTTATAGGCCTTTGCTAAGAATAGTTACAGCACTGATTACAACATTTGTACCACATGTTAAATTTAGTCTTGTTATATTTTTTGTATAGATTCTTACCGATTGTATTGGCATGTGTGAACATTGTGGATCTTCTAGATGCTAGTTAACATTTGTTAACTTTTTTATATAATATAATCTTTTTTTTTAGTTTCTTACGTCTTATTGTCGGGGATACGTTGTCCCCCTATACGCGTACGTCGTACTAATGCTGTAACATGGAAATATAGTAAAACCAAACCATTTTTTAAAAGAGTAACCATGGGGTTTCTTGCCGGTTCTTCTCCATAGCAAATGACCAACCCGAACCGTGCACCTTTTGTCGACGTTTTATAAGTGCCCATGTAGGCCTATGTGAAATAAAAAAAAATGTTTTTGATTTAAATGTAGTAAATTAGGTAAAACATGCAATGGAGAGGATAATGCTCGGAGTTTCCTTGCGTGATCGTATCAGAAATAAGGATATCCACAGGTCTAAAGTACCGACGTAGCTGGCACCGTATCGGATTTCGCTGCTTTGGAAGGCCTCCTTCTAGGTGGACCGACCTTGTTACGGAATCCACTGTATGCGAGACGCACAGTTGACGTAGCGACACTTGGTGGGGATGTTCAGCAGTGGACAACTTTCGGCTGAAATAATGATTATGATGTGATATTACAGGTATTCCAGGACACATACACAGGAATGCTGTCAAACCTTATTCTCTCGCACAGTATAAAAGGCAGTTATGGGGACTGGCGATAAAATGAAAATATAAAACTTTGGCCTAACGCATAAATTTTACCCCTACCAAAAATCTCTCAAGGCGGATAAAGACTATAAATAAAAAGTATCATCTAAGTTTTTAAGATCTCATAAGCAATTTACACGTCGCGAGGCTTTCAGACCAACGATGGACCATAACAGCAACCTTATGGAAAGGTCCACAGGGGAAAAGAAGCAGAGGCAGACCACTGACACGATGGGAGGACGAGGTCATAAGAACAGCCGGCTCAAATTGGAGCCAAATAGCAAAAGACAGACACACATCTTTGGAGGAGGCCTTTACCCATTCTGGGGTTCTTGCAAAATAAGAAAACTAACAAACTAACAAATACATTTAATACAAGAAACTAACCCACTAATATATAATATACATACTACAAATTAAGTTAATATTGTACATACGAATGCAAGGAATAAAAGGCTTTTTATTTATTTTATTTTATTTACTAAGCAATTTACAAATTGTATTAAAACCGTCACCTTAAGTACAACTAAACTGTAGGTCTGTACGTACAATGTACATAATCTACATCAGACAGATTTCGTTGCCAAAATTCAAACACCCTACAAAGCCTAGAATAGAAATATGTGCACAAAAGCTTGAGAGGAAGCTTGAAATCCCCACGTTTGTAGGGATTATATTTGTGTGAACTTTACAAAAGGAATCTATCATGTCCAATGCCTCTATTCAATATTTACTCAGGCATAGAAAATTCTGGATGCATTGTTGGCAGTTCGAGCTCATACGTACGAGAGATACCGGCAACAAAGGATTTACCTACTGAGGGCGGTTATGCACTACACGCCAGCGCTCGTGTCCGTGACTTGGATTTCGTGTTTAAAATGTTCTGAATTTTGACGGATAGAGTTTAGATGTAGTCCGTAAGCTTCCCTATAAGAAGTACCACGGCTACTTCGGAACCGAAATTTCACGGAGACGGATCGGATGTAGTGCGTAACGGCCTTTAGGTAGATATATTATGTAGGTACAACTGTTTTTTGAACCATAAAGTGTGCCTGATGAGTACTAAGTCTAATTGCAACTTCTGATTTTGAATGCCGACATGTTTGAAATTGCTCAAGTGACATTATCGAGCCCATAAATTTCACACCTAATTTATATAATGTACACTTCTTATGTGTACTAATTCTTCAATATTATTTTAAGTACCTATATACTCAACTATATTATATTCCTGGGTGATGTTCAGTCTTTGGTTATAATAGCCATTTAAATGATGAAGTATAATTTTCTTTGTGATACGACCGACAAACCATCTTCCTGCGTAGGCGTGCTACGCGCCGTAGCCTTGTCGTAGCAACCTAGTAGCGATTTCGTAGCACTTCGTTCTTATCGCAGAAAGTGCTTTCGGTTAATAAATAGAACAGCTAAAAATGATCTTATCGTACTTAGAATAGAGTCGATATTCTGATGAGATCAAGACTAGAAAATATGGTACCAACAGTATGCAATACCAATTCAATGATGCCATAATTATTTTAGAAATTAATAAACCCAATGACCCAATCTAATTTATTGTTATTTTTACAATTTTATGTACTATGTGTTTAATACTGTTATATTTAAATATATTACATTTATATTAATAAAAAATAAAAAAAATACGCTAATTAGTCAAATTAAATTGAGGCGTCATGTCACATCGATTCGATGAATGTATTATGATTGAGCATTACCTACAACACTATGCTCCGCAACATTCAAAATACCGGCCAAGTGCGAGTCGGACTCGCGCACGAAGGGTTCCGTACCATTATAAAACAAGGTCATAGGCAGCTACCAACGTAGTCTACGAAATAAAAATCGTAATAATTGGAATCCTATTATTGCATATATTATGCTAATTGGGCAGACAATTGTATTAATAGGGAACAGGGGCTTCAGTTGTGTCTAGTTTACCTGAAATAAAACTAGTGGGTAATTACCTATAATTTCCTAGTAGCTTTGTTTCAGGTAAGCGGTGACAGGGCCTACCCTCTCGCCCATAGAGGTAGGTTATTGAATAGTTTAGTTTTGGGACTAAGAAGTCCGTATCCTTTTATTACAATCAATTATTTATAAGTCTCTAGCTAGATCATGTTTACTTTATAAGGCTCATGTTAAATACGTTTGTTTTCAGTGAAACACAATTTCCAAGGTTTGTGTTTTACGATACAATCCCGTATCCATAAGTGCTTTTAGCTTCTTATTCGCCCATCGATTTAAAAAACTCAGGAAAGCTGAGCTAAAACTGAAAAGTAACAACTTTCAACTATCTGTAATTTCGACAAAGATTTGTATAAATATGTATAAGTAATTTCAAAAAAGATTGTGGGTAATTACTGTGTATATTTTTAGTTGGAAATAATACTTTATTAATATTGTATTGCTTCTTTGACGTCATATCGGATGGTTGAAAAGCCTTCCCACTTACAAAACCATTAATTAGACTGAGTCTATTTCCAGACAGTTCAGTGACACTTCATAAAAGGCCATACGTTAAAAGGTTGTATGATTACTTACCTTTACATACTTCAATTATTTTGTAATGTATTGGATACCCATGAATTATTCAAATAGAATAATTTGCAAACAGAAATATAAAGCAAAAAGACAAAATGAGGCTTTCAATTTATTCGAAACAAATATTTCCTGATCGAGCAATACTTGTTTACCTAGTGTTCATAACGGAATGATTTTCAGCAAAAATTATCTCAGGCATTTGTTAATTAAAGCTAAAATTTAAATACCAAACTGAATTCCCTTTGAGCAGTGATGCCGCTCTGTCGAAGCACGTAGCAACAACCACAGTATTTATTAATTAACTCATGGAACTGAATATGCACCTGCAGGTGCAAATTCAGCGGCTCATTTATACGAGACGAATTTCTAGAACACCTAGGAAAGTTAAAAAACAGTTTTTTGTTTACTTCGACGGACGAGTTTAAAGACACGCTTGAAGCCTCACAAAATTCACATATCGTACTTACTGTAAAAAATTTCATCTGATTTCGATAGTTAGCTATTCAAAACTATAAACTCTCCCTTTGTAAATGAGCCATTTGAAATACCAGTACGTTTCCAATTCGACGGATAAATTCATTGTTCAAAATCGGAAATGTCAACAATTCACATTACCTGGGCGTATCGTATCTGGCTAAATGGTAACCTCCACAGATATAAATGTAACTAGATGACCCGATTGTATGTACTTCGCGTGTCAAACAACGGAGTATAATTACGATCAATGCTCGTAATTTGAGCTTTTCATTTAGCATTATCGCCACTGGAAACCCTCCTAAATCTAGAAAAATGCCTTTTTATTTGAGCTGTAAAAACTGTATAGAAAAAGTTGGCCGAGGCATTGGAAATGCTTTTTTCATTGGTAAGTAAATTTGTTTTTAAATTGTGTGTGAAAAAGTGATACGCTTGGTTTTTATATAGATGGAGGGACTTGCGTTATCTAGTTAGATTTGTCTGTGATAACCCCATCCAGCCTGATGATTTTGAATGGGATACTAAGTATTAATTACTCGAGATTTTTCTTTTGTGGTTGTTACATTGCACCGACCTTTTGTTTATTGCAGGCTGTTGTTTTAGTATGAAATAAATAGTAGACTACTCTACAGCATACAATTTGTTTGTGGATCGATAATATAACATAATTTCACTCGATTTATTTATTTATTTATTTATGTATTCTTTATTGTACACCAGAAAATACAGTAACAAAAGAAACTTAAAACTAAAAATATACAACGGGCGGCCTTATCGCATTCCGCGATCTCTTCCAGGCAACCTGGAATGGACAGTGATTGCCTGGACATGACATGGGGTTGTCAGGGGTGTAACAATACCAACAATGAATATAATGATACAATAATACCTAATAAAAACACAAATAGATATATATGCCATATAATAAATACATAAATACATACATATTTAATATATAAGACGTGCAAATAAATGACGTATGACAATCATAGACAAAGTCTGTCAAAAAACTAAGAGTACGATTTCAGCGTTATGTAATGTTCCTCTTGTGTGTCTTTTAAACACAGGCAACGACTGAGCACGTTTAATTGGGTCGGGCAATGCATTCCACAGACGAGCAGCCTGGACTGTAAAAGATTTATCCATGAAAGTTATGGAATGCATTGGCATTTTAAGTCGCAAGTTAACTGATGACCTCAGGGATTTTGTGATCTCGATATTCTTGTATGCCTCGTATTTTTCCTGCCATACTTTTCAGTTCTTTGATGTTTTCTTTGCCGAAGGTATCGTCAATCCAACACACTTTTCAATACTTCTAATTAGAAATGTTGCTTTACACGAACGCGTGTCAGTTAAACTCATTTCTGCTTTATTACCATGACACAAGTGTCAAGTTAAGCTGGTGAATCGCATTATCAATACAAACTGGTTGTAAGGGAATTTTGTAGTTTCATATTTCGAGTTAGCGTGGAGTGCTGAGATTATAGAATTCAGTTCTCCATGTTTGTTTGTTAGTGATGCCGTGGTTCGTAGTCTTCTTTAAAAAATAGTATTCAACCACCGGGTGGTTGAATACTATGTTTACTCTTCGGGTTTATTGAAACTCGTGTACCGATACCTTGCAACGGCCTTTTATTATGAACACATTTGGAATAAAAACTATTTACAAAAAAATACAACCGACATCCAAATGAAAACACTACAAAAGGAACAATATTTCGGCAGTCACTGACTGCCGAAATATTGTTCCTTTTGTAGTGTTCCTGTTTTTGTTCTTTCGTTTTTTGACTTGAGTTATTTTTCCCTTTGTAGTGTTTTTTATTTGGGAGTCAGTTATATTCTTTTGTATAAAAAAAAATATTTTACACATTTTCGTTGTGATGCTTAGTGGGTATATAAGTAGTTAGTAGTGCAGCACCAAAAGTTGCCAAAAGTTAGGCCAGAATAGATTACGCGTAAATAATGAAATTGAACATAACCGTTTAAATGAGAGTGTACCAGGGGTGACCGGTACACATCTGCGTAGCCCGTTTATAGCGTACCGATGTGATGTTATGTTGTGAAATGGTAAAAACAATAAAAAGATATGATATTACAGCAATCCCGATTGAGAGAGATTTGCCGTCATTTATTGAATAGTTCTGTTGTGTTTTTGTATCGACCGTGGTCGTATGCTTCTTTGCAGAATGTTTTTTTTTACGGTAGGTGGCATACGACCACAGTAAATTTTACGGGCATATTTTCTTGTTTCATACTTTTTAGAACGTCATTTTTCAGTAGTCGCATTTTAGTTTTTGAACTTATTTTTTATTCCTAATCAGAATTATTAATAAATCGTTTTATATTAAAAAAAAAAATCTTCGTAAGTAGTTGTTTAACTTCACCTCTTCTCTATCTTCATTCTCTTCGGGAATACAGGCTCGATGCTTATATCATGCTATTTTAAAAATAAAAATACTGTTCAAATTATTACCTATTCTCTACCAATTTCCTTGTACTCGTAACAAATTAAAAGAGTAGGTTCTGTTTTAATTAAAAATGTATGTAACTGTCTATTTGAAAACTACTAACACTCACTCCATCAAGAATTTTAAACTAACTTCTAATATAGACTTTAATGTAAGGAACTGTTTTCATTATTCATAGCTTATGGATCGACTCGTTGACGTCTTTGTACGTGGCTTACAATTGTGTGTTCTAGTTTTAACACAGTAGATACAAAAAGCGGACCAAGTGCGTGTCGGGCCACGCGCATTAGTTATAAAATCCAGCTTCGCTAGTGAAGTTTGAAAATATTATCTATTTGAGTACCTCCGCGTGTGTGGGCTCAATAACTCCAATGAGTTATTCGAGCGTAAACATTATGAATTTAGAAATCAATAATATTAAGGATGTTATGACTTTATTTTTGTATATTTTTACATGGTACATAACATTATATTTACAACCATTTTTACACAACTAACAACGGAATATTTCAATGGAATTTGTACAAAATTTTTACTTATCCAAGTATATTTTATAAGTTGGTAGACTATTATTCTTTACATATACTACTGCCGTGATTTTTTCACTTATCCAAAAGCAACCATTTAGCTATTTAAAGCTTAACTTTACACAAACGGATCCCTGAATCAAAATGGTTATCACAGAACCGTAATATTTTTGAATGGGCTATCCAGCTATACTCACACCATTAGATAGACGAAAAAAAATATTCTCATTTTACGTGTACCGGAGGTACCCTAAAAATAATTGTTATTCATGTTTTTATTTTGCCACTTTATCGGCATGATTAATACGTAAATGCATGCCAAATTATAGATTTCTAGTACTAAAAGTCTCTGAGCTAAGCTGAAACCTTTATACTTTCGAACCCGCCTTGTTGACGGAACCCTAAAAAAGAAGTAACTATAGAGCGCTACTTGCAGTTTGCTACAAGACTTATCGTCATAATTATGCCTTTTTATTTGTCAGACTGGTTGGTTACATTTAGAAATATTTTAATTTGGAAAGGAAGGAAGTTGGTTTGGTTTTCTGTGAAAAATACTTTTTTTTCCGAAGTTTATTTTATCAATACCGATTGCGAAAGAAATTTTTCGCTTTGTAGTGTTATGTGTTCTGAACCAAACGTTTCGTTCACTATTTGATATTTAATTGCAACACCATGTCAGATGGCTGTCAGTGATTTGACAGCTTTTTATTGACAGCTGACACTTGACAAGTGTCGAGAAAGAAAATTTGTAATGGACACACGGTGAATTCGGGTTCTTTGTGGAAACATATCTAATCAAGATGTGTTTCGCCCATTGTAATTGTTAATTGCGCTCGCCGTTCGCAATCGGTATGTGGGACGCCCGCGAAGTCGGTTTTGAATATATTTCACGCACATGAAAGTGCTTTTGCGGGATACGTGTTTTGCCTGGTGGACGCTGGAGCCTTCGGTCCAGACAGCCGTCAGTCTATCCCTTATTGTCCTAATATTATAATATTCTCCTATCCCGAATCTCCCGGCACGGCACGATATTGATCGACCCCCAGGAGCATACTGCAGGCATCCTAGGTAAGTGCCTATAACATTAACTTACATCCGTAGTAGGAACCAGTATATCTCTCAATAAGGAACGAACCCCCTAGCTTTCCACTGCTGCGTTACGGCAGTTTCGTGGGATACAGGTTCAGACAGGGTCCAGGAGTACCAACGCTGCTATGGGCCCCAGCGTGAGCTCCTGGCTTGGGATCCGAAGACCTGTATTTAACATTATGTTTTTTTATTTATATCTTTTTAGTTTTGGTTGGTACCGCCAATTACCATGAAAATCATTTGTAGCCAAAGTACACCTCATGATGATTCCAGTAAGCCCGAACACGACCAGGATACATATACAGTTTTATTGCGGAGTTCCAGTGCCTACTTTCTAGCTTCTTCATCAGATCAGTTACATGGTACCATTTTTATCAGTACCGTTTATGTCTATGTATTTTCTTCATCATAGTAGTTTAACTATTCAAGATATTATCTTATATTCGTGACATACTTAGCATTAAGGAGTTCCAGTGGCTATCTGTGTGTTCTTCATCAGTTTACTGATACTTCACTTCACCAAATGATAATGTTTGTATAATATGAACCATATTCGGTTTCAAATATTACCATGTTTCCGAATTCCAAGTAAAGCCCATGTGGTTGCCAATTCGCCTTCATTGAATGCTCATATTCTTTCTTTTTTGTTAAATGTGCTCTTTACGCCTTCCACTTCTCTTTACCTCAAGGATCGCTTTCAGTTTATCAGGGCTTCCCAAACGAAATCTTAAAGGTCATCAGTTAACTTGCGACTTAAAATGCCAATGCATTCCACAAATTTCATGGATAAATTCTTATACTGTCCAGGCTGCTCGTCTGTGGAATGCGTTGCCTGACCCAATTAAAAAGTGCTCAGTCGTGGCCTGTGATTAAAAGACTCACCAAGGAACATTACTTATCGCTGTTATCGTGCTCTTAGTTTTTTGACATATATTTCGTCTATGATTGTCGTAAGTCATTTATTTTCACTGCTTATAATTATTAAGTACGTACATATTTATGTGTCTATTATATGCATACTAGCTGTTGCCCTCGACTTCGTCAGCATTAGTACTTCCAGTAGCCTATTTGTTTATATCGCGCAATAATATTGCAGGTTTACCATATAATAACCTACAATATTATTGTGCGATAAAAACAAATAAACTGAAAGATGTTTTTCGAAATAAAAAAAAAAACTAATCTCAAGCTATCTCCATACCAAATTTCATATAAAACGGTTCACGGACAGACAAACAGAAAAAGTTACTTTCACATTTATAATGTTAGTTAAGATAATATTATTTGTGTTTTATTAAGATCTAAGAACGTGAAAGAAGCAAAACGAGTAGATATTGTGGCGTTATAAAAAAGGACAGTACAATTATCCTTGCATTAATACGTATTTTATTTATTGATCTAAACCCAACAATGAATACAATGATACAATAGTATCGTTGTACAACTCCCTGTCGGCATGCGATATAGCCGCCCGTTGTATATGTATTCTTAGTTTTAAGTTTGTTTTGTTTCTGTATCTGCTCATAAATAAATAATAATGTGTGTGTTAAGTGTATTGTTCTTTTTATAAACCGCAATATGTACTCGTTTTGCTTATTTGACGTTCATAGATCTAGTCAAACACTCACGGTGATTACGAGTAATACGAACCTGGCCTTTCTGAAGAACATCATAAAATATATCCTCCTAGGGCGGCCTACCCACAGTTGATATAATCTATCGTAAGCTTCAATTCAGTATCATATTATCTCTGCATATCATAAACCTATCTTAAGCCAGTTTTAGACCTAGAGCTAAGCTAAGTTAGTTTAGCTTAGCTCGCATAGCTGACGCAGTTTTTCATACTTGTGTACAGACTGCAAACTATGCAAACTACGTACACAAGTATGAAAAACTGCGTCAGCTATGCGAGCTAAGCTAAACTAACTTAGCTTAGCTCTTGGTCTGCAACAGGCTTCATTAACCTATTATGTCCCACTACTGGGTCCACCTCGCCCTATCCCATACACGTCTGTTCTCTGTACTTGCGGGCCTGTGTTTTCAGTAGGTTTCAAGTCTGACAGTCCATCTTCGTCTTGGTCTGTAGCAGCATCTATGAATTAATAACCTGACGTCACGCGAAATCCTGCTTCGCGCAAGCAGAGTTTTCGGTACGAGTTGAACACATACAAAAGTCCGACAACAGTCACGCGCAGTTTGGTCGTAGGAAGCTTTTCTCCTTTCCAATGGAGGTTGCGGAACTTCTAGCCTATTCCACAGACCCCCATAGGTCTCCATAGCACCAAGCATTTACGCTCGGACTCAACCAAGGCAGAGATGAGACGAGAAGAGAGGAGTATTGTGTAGTGTATTCTGATAAATATCTTTAATGTCGTTAAATATTGACCCATTTCATATCATTGGGTGTGAGTTTGTTAATCCTTACATCAAACGTTCGCCACACGCTGCTCAATTTTGCTTTAGCTAGTACACATCTCTACTGGATTCACCGTAGCTGTTAAGCATCTCCTCACTGGTTGAATTTTCGGCCTTAATTTTTGGGTCTCATAGAAGATTCTTTTATCATCACCATCCCGCAGCTCATCTGTATATAATATTAAATAATATTCCAGTTTTCTGCCGTGATGTTACTTTATTTGAATGGAACTGGACTAGGCTTGTGTGATTTTTACCATAATACATTCGGCTGCTGGATAGCCATTATATTGTTATGCGACTGCGAGTGCTAAGAGCTGTGATCTACGTCCTACGAGCAATTAAACATGCTACGTCTGATAATAGTTACTGCAATACCCGAGACCGTGTTTTCACCGATTAAAATTATCCCAAAAGAATGTTCTATGCATGTATCCAGATGCTCTCGAAAAGTGACATTTTATCATTGAGAGCGTTTGTGAAAATGTCATAAATGTTTGGGAATTCCAAGCGCTATACAAATGTCACGTGACCAGATCCTTACATTTTGGACTTTTGGCCATCGCAGCATCGCCTTCGCTGATAGAAGAACACTGTGTTGGTCTGGTCATGGTCAATTCGTGAGCCAAGTTTTGTCCAAATCCATTTGAACGTTGAGGATATCCAAATTCACATATAAATATGTAAGTTATAAGCCTTTCATGTTTATTATATTAGTAGGATAGGATAGCAGGACTACTATGTATGTAGACAAAGAAAGGTAAGTTTATTTCAACCTAGAAGGCTTTTGTTCGAAGGTAAAATTTCTCAAAGGAAATGATGGCGTGCTATTTGTATTTTGTGCCGTGGCTATTTTTGCCATTAATTATGTCCATTTACCATCGATCAGAAACGCTTATAGAACAATACCTGCTTATTACAGCATTAAAACTGCATGAGTTTGATGTTTATTTGTGAACTTTATTGAAGGCCAAGACTATTATGTTTTTCTGTGTTTTCACAAGAAGTAATAAATGAAATATTAAACCACGAGCTTTATGACTATTTTTTTTTTTCTTTTATATATGCATTAGCCAGCTGTTAACTTCGTGGAAAGCGATGGAACGACCGAGCCCAGAAGATGATACCTCTTCTATTCTGCTTTCAAGGCTGATTTATGATAGGAAACACAGACACTGACAATGCAAACTGCGGCTGTGTGTGTCACCATTTCTGCCTAAAGACGTCCACTGCTGGACAAAGCCTCCCCCAGGCGTCGCCACTTTGACCGATCCCGTGCGTCTCGCATCCAGCGCCTTCCCGCAACCTTAACCAGGTCATCAGCCCACCTAGTGGGAGGCCTTCCAACGTATCGTCTACCGGTTCGCGGTCGCCATTCCAGAACTTTTCGGCCAATCGGCCATCCGTTCTGCGAGCAATGAGCCCTGCCCACTGCCACTTAAGTTTGGCAATTCTTCGGGCTATGTCGGTAACTTTGATTCTCCTGCGGATATCATCATTTCTGACGTGATCACGCAAGGAAATGCCGAGCATACCTCTCCCATTGCTCTTTGGGTGACTTTGAGCTTTCTGATAAGGCCCATTGTGAGCGACCACGTCTCGGTCCCATAGGTAACTGGCAACACACACAGGTCATAGACTTTTGTCTTGAGACACTGCGGTAAATTGGACGAGAAGATACCACGCAACTTCCCGAACGCCGCCCAGCCGAGTCGGATTTGACGGTTGACCTCTTTTTCGAAATTGGACCTACCCAACTGGACCGTTTGTCCCAGGTAGACATAATCGTCTACAACTTCGAGTGTAGAGTCTCCGATCTTGATAGGAGTGGGTGTTACATGGGCATTCACCATGACCTTGGTTTTGTCCATGTTCATTTTAAGACCCACTCTTTTGGAAGTTCTACTGAGGTCATCGAGCATATAACTGAAGCTCTCGCTCTGTGTGTGTGGCTATATAATATGTATAATATGTCAAAGATCGAACTAAGTTATTTTTCAAGCTTAATTTTCATGTCTTTGAGTGTGTTGCACAGACATAAATTTAAATAGATAACGCAAGTCCCTCCATCAATATGAAAACCAAGCGTGCCACCTTTTCACAAACAATTTAAAAACAAATTTACTTACCAATGAAAGAAAACATTTCCAATGCCCCGGCCAACTTTTTCTGTACATTCTTTACAGCTCAATATGGCATAAACAGGCACTTTTCTAGCTTTCGGTGGATTTCCGGTGCCGATAATTCGAAATGAAAAGCTCAGATTACGGTCATTGATCGTAACTCCGTGTTTTGGCACGCGAAGTACATACAATCGCGTCATCTAGTTAGATTTATGTCTTTGGTGTGTTGTATTGTGTGTGTGTCCGTGTATTGCAGACCGTATGCATCTTGTTTGACAACGATGACAACGCCACTGGCTAACGCCACTCTAAGATGACAATGCCACTGGTTAATGAAAGCTGAGAAAGTTGATGTTGTTGTTGTTGTTTGGCGGCGCGATGTTGACGACTTCCATCGAATTGTATTCAGAAGAAGCGTGCTTTGAAAGTTAACGTGAGTATCACATTTTGGCTGCGAGGTGTGTATAGTCACAGTATAAATATGGAATGGACGAACAGTACAGAAACTACCTACAAACGCTCGAAACGGCACACTGTCACAAACATCCGCATCGACGAAATCCCTTAGCTGCCCGCAGTACTGACATCGTCGCGAAAACTGCTTATGGGTCTCGTCAATGCGCATGTTTGTATGAGTGTGCCGTTCGGAGCGTTTGTAGGTAGTTTCCGTACTATTTGTCCATATTTATACTGTGGTTTAGTTGAGTGAAGCGCTGAGTGAGCCTAATATATATATCAACCTAATGCCGATTCAGTAGTACCTAGTACTTTTCATGACCAGTGGTGGGTTTAGACCAAAAGATCATACATAATACCAGAGCAAGAGCCTTCTTTGCTTTAAATTCTTATCAAATTTTGGGTCCAAGCGGTTTGCCCGTAGGATTCCTTACGGGCAAACAGCTTGTCAATACAAAAAATCTTATCACAAATTTTCAAACAAAAGTAAATACCCTATTTTAACTATTTTGGGGATGATTTTTTATAAAGCCTTACATTGCTACCTTACGTTAAATACGGCATTCTTAGTGCATTTCATGTAATTAACTAGACTTTTTTCAGAAACGGTTCAGACTATGCGCTGTTTTTTATGAAGGATTGAATATAAGAATTTTATAAAATAAACAGATCAACGAAAAAATGCTCTGACCATGTTTACAAAAAAATATTTGGTAGAGTTTGGGAGTATTGACATTCGCTTTTTGGTCTAAACCGACCATATTGCAAAAGCATTTATAAAAAGCGCAGTCGCAGTAGCGGTTATACTAGTTACTATGCAGCCGTGTAGCGTCATCGGTGCTATGTATGATCCTACTATATTCCATTTGCGATAACATTAGACGTTTAAATTAGCCCATTTTACAGCCCGTTCTACCGATTTTGACTTCTATTGCGTTAATGATACGACAAATGGTAGCTGTAGTAAACAGTTGGTTTTGGTAACAGGTTTATGCTTTTTATGTCATCTATATGTTTACGTCATAGAACCCAAAATCGGTTGAACGGACTGTAAAAAGATTTGGAAACATGTCTAATGTTATTTCAAATGGAGTTTAGCTAGCAAGAATTTTAGTCCTTTAATTATGATGATTCCTTGGTACATGAACTGCTATTTAAGGTGGCAATACACAGTTATGCTTGTAACTTACATAACAGTTTGCTATTGTGTCAAACACCAATCAGTAGTTAGATATGTGTATGTTCATGCAAGTTACTTGGCCGCTTTAATTCAAGTTACAGTTACAAGCATGTGCATTTTCGTCCTTAATTTTTGTTGTTTGTTCCGAATCAGGTCCACGTAGGTTACACTAAATGTGTGAAGGGTAAAGCCTCTTCTACACAGTTGGAACAACCACCCGACCAAGGCATCCTTGGTCGGGGCACCGACCCAGAAATACCTGAGTTTACCTTCCAACAACCTTGGTTGGGAGATATGCGCTTGCGACCAAGGGCAAATAGAGGACGTTGAATCAGCATCCATTTTCTTTCCTTTATCTTCGCGTACACAAGGAAGAACCATAGCCATTATAAATTTGTGATATTATGAAAGGCTATGATACAACATATATTGCTTGTATGACAGCCCGCGAATAAAAAAAATACTTAAGTAGTGTCAATCACGCAATCATGCAGAACGAACGCGCCATTTGGTTGTCCCAACCAAGGCAACTTGGTCGGGCTGTTGTTCCGGCTGTGTAGAAGGCGTATAAAGAAACGTATGTGGTTGTGGAGGCTTTCCACAGAGCATTTAAATTATGACCTTGCCGACAGGCGCGCCGTGTTTATTTGCTCAGTGAGGATTGGAAAATAAAACGCACATTTGGGCCCATTAATTAATTATATTTATTACGTTATTATTAATACTATTTATTACGTTATAATTATGTTAATTAATTATTTTGTTTTATTTAGCTATCATTATATCCAAAATAAATTTAATGTAATATAAACAAAATGTGTTTTTTTTTGTTATATGTCGATTATATTTTTTCTTAAATATTATTCTGTAAAAATACATGTCATTTGAAACAGGTACAATGACGTTTAACTTAGAATGCTTATTCTCGTGTTAAGGTAGGTGACAGGTTACCATATGTAGGTTGATTTTGGCATAGATAATATACACGCACGAACTGTGCATCACTCTAATATTCGAAAGGTCTAGACGAGGGCAACTCCTAAGATATAATCGCGTTTTCGAACTGTGTGCCAATATACCCAGTAATTGAGAACAATCATTGTACGCTGTCATTTACTGCAACTACCTCTTAGATACGCACTGACAAAACCATTTTTAAGCACGGTTGATAACAATCCAACCTTCAAAACGCAAAGGACCCATATTTAATGGACTTTCGTTAAAAAACTCGCAAGATTCATGTTACAACTGTGTTGCAGCCTTAATAAGGCAATATCGCAACTAGTTGTATTAAACTTGACAGAGAAGGTACCTACTAGTAGCGCGCATACTAATGCATTTTAGGTTGCATTGCTATTCGCTAAAAAATAGTAAGTGGTCGGTATGCAGCATCCCTAATTCTATCGATACAAAAATAAGCACATGTTACAATTCATCAAAGCTTCAATGTGCTTAGTAAGCAACAGGAACACAATTTTTTTTGTGTTTCAGTTGCTCACTATTTTAACACATTTAAATGCTGTGGCTTCATTCGTAACATGTGTATCTATTTCGATTCTCAACCCGCAAACATTAGTATTAAAATATTTATGCTATGTTAACAGAAACGTTTATAAACTCTGGAATATTTAACCTTTAGCTGAGTGAACGGCATGGTATTTTTTAAATTTCTGCTACTTCTTCGTTTATTTTCTATAACTATGTTTTTTTTCATTTTTTTCAATATCTTTTTATTTTGTTTTTTTTGTAATCTTTTTTTTTTTCCTTCGATTTGCTCAGCTAAAGATCAACAACAAACGGTAACGTGTGTAAATATTGGTGGACAAGACCAGTAGCTTTAGTGCGAGTTTTGCTATCAATCGATAGTTACGTATTGACAACGGTTATCGTACAAAACTCGTACTAAATATAAAGTTATTGTGTTATAAAATACATACGTGAGAGATTAAGATGATTCGCAGCCAATCTGTCGTTCAAACTGAAGTTTACCGACGTTTTCGACCCTAATCGATAACGATTTGCTTTCATAATCTGTTTTTTTTGTACTTTTTTTGTTTCTTTTATATTTTTTTTGGGGCTCAGTTTTGTAACTTTTTTATTCTTTTTTGTACTTTTATGTATTTTTATTGACCATCTTTCGCAGGTTGTTCAATTAATTGGCTACGATTAATCTTAGCCCTCCAGAATCTGCGTCTTGTACTCAACTTTTCATTAGCTACCTACTTAGCACCCTTCAAACTCATGTATTCTCACTAGATCTGCGTACTCTTATTATACTGCTACGACTATAATTTTAAAATTTTGCCTAAGAGTAAGTATATAGAATTTAATTGGAATATAATTCTAAAGATTACATTTGAATTCTAATTTTTTTTTTTAACATCGATTATACGAGTCTACTTTGCTACTACCTACAAATGGATTTAATATTTGGGCTATTTCATACTATTAAAACTGTGGTCAAATTGTTTGCTATTGTTTTGGTATTAATTATTCTTTTTAAGGAAGAAAAGTACTTAATACAACTAAGTACAATATTTAACTAGCACAGCCATTTGATGAAAATCGGTGACCCGATTTAAAATAATAATAATAAAATATTACTTTATAGAAATTAACTAATTATTATTATATGTGTCTAAGCACACAATTTCTAACTGAAGCTAGATAGGTATTTCATAGGGTGAAAACATTGTGGCATTAACATCGCAACAATATCCATTCGCTGGCGCAAAAACTGGTTTACAAAAAGATGTTTTATTACCCAGCATGAAGCTATAATAAAATCATGATGATGTTAGGAACTTGTCCTACCGCCGATGATCAGCGAGCTAGAAACTGGATACGAGTTGGCGAGCAGCGAGAAGCTAGTGTGTAGTTCCGATAGTTTTACCGCAACTATGAGGGATTTATTAATATATCTGTCTCTTTTATTGACAAGGGATCTGTATCTTTTGTTCATTCCTTCAGCGAGAAAATAGTCTATAGCTAATCGCTTCGTCGCCGGCGGTGGGACCAGTGCCTAATAAAGCTTGCTATATCGTGTCGCCTGCTTTTGTTTCTTGTGACCCTATATTCAGGTAAATCAAAACACTAGTTATAAATGCATCTGGCGCGTCTAGTGGTATATAAGTGGAATGGCTGGCAGCAAATTATGAAATAAACATTTTTAATAAAAGTATTTAATGAGAGAATTTTGTTGTGCATTCGGTCTATTTGAGGTGTTCGATGGCTAGTTGAGTTTGACCGTTTTTCCACCTGAGATCCGATAACGAACCAAACGGATGTTATAGGATCTAATAGAAAAACGATCTAACTATTATTAAGACGGTATCTATCCTTAAATACTACTTTTCCTAAAACTATGGTTACATATTTCTTAAATTCGCTAGAGCATATATTTCTTCATGATTAATCCTACAATACTTAATTTTAATTGATTAAATGCGATTAAATGTGGGCCCGGGCTTTTTTCATGTATTTTTTTACAAAATTGGCTATTGTGCCATTGGTTATACTGCTATATTAACCCGGCGACAGCACAGCGAAAAATTGTACTGATAATTTTAAATGAGATTTTATTGCAATCATAAAAGAAAACAAAAAATAACTAAAAAAAAAGCTTCCGGTTGTACAATTTTTGCTGTAAATTTCTCTTTGACCTGGACTATTCACCGGTGCTGGCGCAATACGTCTTAATAGTGGCAAGAAAACAAAAGGAGGTTTGTTATCGCCAGCTACTGAGAACATACAGAATTGTCAGACAATATTTCAAGTTGGGTCACACAGACCCAACTGTGCGCTCGCCGGGTTAAATCTAATTAGTAATATATTGAATTAAATCTAAGTTACCTTGAAACTGGAATATAAATCTATAGGGATGAAGTTACTATCCCTTTCTATTGTTTAAACTGGAATATAATATTATTCGATTATATAATTTTAAATAATAATGAAAGGTTTTGCTAAATAAACATAATGTTGAATTGATGGGCGTTACATGTTACTGTGGGAATCCCCCCCTTTGGCTTGCATGAAGTATGTTATCATATCTATTGGCAGAGGGAAAACGATGGTCGAATTCTTCTCCGCCGAAATTGTGTTCAGCGTCTGCAAGAATAGACTTTTGTTAAGAAAGTAGGTCAATAAAGTAAAATTTCTGGTATGATGGTGACCATAAGCTCTTAGAGCAAGGTTACTTTGAGTATGTGTAAGGGACAGATGTTTATGACTTGTATACATCTGTCACTTACGCGATCTCAAAATAACCTTACTCGAAGAGCTTATTGGCACCCCCAGTTCAGCTTATGGTTCAGCTCAACCGTAGAATTATAGATTCGGATTTTATTTCTTAAATGTACCTTTTTGTATCATAAATAAAGTTCTATATTGTTTCATTATTAAAAAAGTGTGATGTGGTGTGTTTGACACAAAACTAATGTTTATCACTAGTTTTCAACCAACTTAAACCCTAAAAGTAATAAAAAAGAAAACAAAACGTTCGAAGTACAGAAATTGCATTTGGGATTCGAGATGTAAATAAAAAGGTACCTGAAGATATCGTAGCTGGAGGGCCGCCGGGCTGTCGCCAATAACTTCAGAGGCTTCTCGGAGGGCTCTGGAGGCCTTTTGTTCTCCTTCGGCCGCGATCACTTTGGCACGGGCCTCTCTCGCAGCCTCTGCCTCGGCCGCCATTGCTCTCTGGAGCTGGACCGGTAGACGCACGTCTTTTCTGTTAGTAAAAAATGTGTTGAACTTCACCTCCGAAAACTATCTTCCTTTGGTTCATAAAGATTCTAATGACAAACATATTTATCCATTCTGCCCGACCAGATTCTGACACAGGACATACCGGCTGTGTCGATGGGTTGTTGCAAATGACGACATTAAATTCAGTAATTTACATGAACTTTCAACATTTGAATTTATTCCGAAAAATAATAATATTAATAAACTATTTTACACAGTAAATTTGTGAAAAACGTCTTTATTTGCATGTTGAGGTTGGTCAAACCGAGTTAGTCTAATGCAAAACGGGTGCAAAATACGAATTACTACACCTTTTCAAACGGTAGACAATTTAGATTCGTTCAATGTGCCTAAATAACCCTTTCGCTTGCTGAAAAGATAAAAAGGGCGATATAGCGATATAATAATTCTATTTGCATCCTTATTTTTGTAATTTTTTATATAAAAATTCATGAAAAAACACGACAAAATCTGGAAAATATACTCAAAATTATGTTGCAAACTTGCAACATGACATTTCTTAGTTGTTGTTATGTTTTTTGGCGCTGTCCATTCAGCTAAGTCTCATAATCGATTAAACATTAAACGATTATATCTGAAAAAAAGAAACAATTGCCTCCGTTCATTTAAATAAATGAGTGATTTTCAGAAATTGAATCTTATAAATTAGAACAAACCCGTTTTTGGCATTAAATACTGAACGAACTTATAGTAATAATTATGTATGCTTTCTTTGTAACCTTAATAGTTTTTTGGCAACAAAATTATTGGACCCGTGGCTTATTTCGCGCTCATTTTTTTATAACGTATGAGTATTCAAAATATTTTATCGGATACATTTTAGTATTGTAGGATTTTACGTTTGATACGCGAATCCTTACGAAGCCAGCTATGTTTGTCAATCAGAAGCTAGCTTTTTAGGCCAGGGTCGCTAATTTTTGAAAGGAAAAAATATATAGTAGGATGAAACCGTTATATAGAAAAAAGTAAAATGGCAAAGTAGTTTTATCTTAAAATAGCAATAAATAGGCGGCTACTTATAAAATTTAAAGAAGATTCTACAACTTTTTCTAAATATTGTGGATGTCTTATTAAATATTAACTTTAATTTTGCATTATCTGAGAAAATTTACCATAGTAATGTTTTTTTTTACACCATTGGAAAGTAGAGATTTCAACGTACAAAAAGCCCACCGAATTTTATAAGAATACAGATATTTTGACGTGATTTTTTTTTATTGCAAAAATTAAAAATATCAAACCAAAACCTTGGTTATTTGAATTTTTGACAAACATTTTGAGGTTATGTGAAAAAGTGTAATGAATAAATTTGTAGATCTTTTTATTACCTATAACTTTGAGTTTTTTTTCCATAGGACTTGTAGTTTTTCCGGAAATTGAGATAAACCGTTTTCTACCCTTAAAAACTCACCCCCTTGCACTTCCCAAACTCTGATCGCCCGTAAATTATTTATCCTTTCATTTTTGTTATATTATCTTCCTTTTCCAATGGGTTTCATCCTACTATTATTTTTTGTCACTTTTTACCATTTTCAAAGGTTTCGGCCCTGGTCTATATAATTACGTACTTATTTAATTTTTGCATTGTTTGTTTTACTCTAGACCCTTTTACGTGCACGTCTTTTTACATCGTTCTCACATATGTATTTTTCCAACAAGAAAAGAATGATGTAACCAAATAATTGTAATTAAAACTGATGGAAAAGAGTGACCGTGGCTTTTCTTGCACGTTCTTGTCCATAGATACCTACTTGGCTACGGCTTGCGAATGAGCAACTAGATTCAAGCCGCATTACGGCAATTTCACAATTTGTAACAACGAATGTGTAAATTCACATTTTATTTCGGTTTAAGGACTGTCTCTTTTTCGACTTTTGAATTCTTGTGTTGAGCCAAATGTTGTTAGGTTTTTATCTGGACAATTTCAGAATATGCACGACAACAAACCCTTTACGGAATATGCAAGATGTTATGTTAAGTTACTGTTTACTCTATCCGAAATACCCTCCCAAAGACGACAGCTCAAGAAACTAAACCAACTCCTTAAGATCTACACTCATATCTCAACACGTTCCACTTTGATGGTCAAAGCTTTAAAGGCCTCATCTAGGGACAGATGCATGCTCTTTCAGGATCTCATGGCAATAACAGCCTAAAATACAATACCGCAAGATCTAAACTCACATTTCGACACGTTCACTTTTATGCACCAGTCTTCGGTAACCTCATCCAGGAATATCTGCATGCTCGCTCAGGATCTCATGTTAATATCAACCTAAAGGTCAACACAATAAGGTCTATACTTACATTTCAACGCGTTCTACTTTGATGCCCCAAGCTTCGGTGGCCTCATCCAAGGACAGTTGCATTGTGCCGGAGATAGTCTCACGTTCGCTCAAGATCTCGTGTAACGGTCGGGTTCCCATAGTATTGCGGAGTGTAGTCTGAGCTAGGAGTCTGGTGGAGTGATGAGCATTCTCAACGTTGGCGATGGAAATGGTTGCATTGTGGACACGGTAGTAAACCACTGCGTCTACTGACACGGTTACGGAATCTTTTGTCAAAACCTGCAAGAATTGTATTGGATAATGTTTCGGGCTAGAATAAGCTACTTTTTCGTATTTTATTTCATTATTATAGGGTTGAATCTTGTCTTAACAAATAACTATAAACGATATAAGTTTTTATTGCAATAAAACTAATTATAAAACAACAGAAAGTGTAAATTAAAATGAAAAAGATATACTATTTTCGTTTTTTAACAGTACCTCTTGTGGCGGGATATCGTATGTTCGGGTTCGGAGATCAACGCGTGCGTAGTTGTCGATACATGGCAAAATAAAGAATATTCCTAAAACAATACAACAAGAGTTATAATTCTACAGCCACAGTCAAAAAAAGTATAAAAAGCTTTCTTTGAAAATGCAAAGATAGTAATGTACAAGACTTACCAGGACCTTTGGCACCTCCAGATAACAAGCGTCCCAAACGAAAAATAACCGCCCTTTCATATTCCTGCACCACCTATCAACAAAGAAAGAAAATATACATTTATGTGCGTTAATAAAATCGTGTGTAGACAAATTCTAATTGTACAGTACAATTAATATATATGTCCAATTTGAATACGCCTTACGCCAGCAAAATCGATAAAATAAAAATAATTATTTTATCCGATTGTGATGTAACTTTACTCAATACTTTATTGCATTCCATATGTATTACAAAGATGGTATAGACATGGTAAAAGATCAATATGGACCCCGTCGGGCACAGCAAAAATTAGGAGAGAGGAAGAGGTGGCCCCCTCTTCAGTAGTATTTCAAGGCATTACATAGTATCAAAAAAAAGGTGGCTAGTTGTGCGTACGTGCGCGAAAGTTCCTGTCCCAAAAAATCTATACGTGGCATTGCAACGCACACCGGGTACAGCCAGTGTAATATAATAAATTTGCCGTAAAATACGGCTATATTCACCAAATGAATGAAAATCGTATTACTTTTTTTTTTTGGCACATTCCCACCGCACTATTCCCAACTGCAACTCATGAAAGCCAGAATCAACAGTGGCGACCACCAGAAAAGCGCCGAGGCAATGAAGCTCGACGAAGTCCCGGAGAATGCATTTAACTGTCTTGGATCCCGCAACGAAATTAATCAGAAAAGAATAATGGAGGAGTAAGAAAAACACAAATTTCCACTTCCCTCCATATCAAGCAGGAGACAGAACAAACAAGACCAATAGGCACAAAGGGTCGTTTACAACTGGGATAAGCCCAGTAGCACCACGGATAAAAATTAGCATTAATATTAATGGGTCCTAACATTGTTATATTTGATTCCAATAATAGGTATGGCAAAAACGCTTGAACGCACGGAAATTTGTTCTAGTTTCCACAAGGTCCGTATAGTAAACAGCTCCTGATACACCACGCCTGTACATTATTCAACATATTATTGCGTTCATTCTGCCAAAGAATACACTCCCATAAGATATGATGTGCAGACTGTACATATTCGCAGTCCGATGTAGAACACTGACATAATGGCGAGGCAACAAGCTTGAAGGAAAATAATTTACTTTTAAAGTTACCATGCCCTGTGAGAAATTGGGCAACACAGTGATCCACCTGCAGCCACGTCCTGGCCAGCCGCATGCGAACGGATGGAAATAATTGGTGGAGGTATCGGCCCTTGATGGAATTATCCCACCTACATTGCCATTCGGATAAAAGTTCCTCCCAGACGTCAATATGTGGTTTAATTAATCTAGAGATTTTCTCACGGTCACTCCACGTTAAAAAGTCCGCGTCCATGGTCTCTTTTGCGGAATAGTACATTGCAGCACGTCGCTGCACTTCAAAGTCGACCGGAAGTACGCCAGCAAGTACCGCTAAGGCCTCAGTACTAACCGTCCTGTATGCTTTGCATAAGAATATCAAAGCCAAACGATGACTCTGAAGTAATTTACGTCGTACCGCCCCTATTGTGACCCTATCAGCCCAAACAGGCGCCCCATAGGAGATACAACCCAAGTAAGTAGCCCCATAAATTGTCTTTAAAGTCAAAAAAGACAGACCCCACGTAGATTTAGATATTCTCGTTAAGGCATAGAAGTTCTTTTTGCTTTTTCACCGACGATTTTAATATGATCTATAAATGCAAAATTCCTCTCTAACACTAGACCAAGATAGCACACGGACTGCTTCCTTTTTACCGGAACATTATTTAATTTAATAGTAGGACACGATTTAAGATTACCTTTCAAAATGAGCTGATAAGTTTTATGCGGAGCAAAGGTCAGGCGGTTTCGATCGCCCCACTGAGATATTAATCGTAGGCAAGTGTCAGCCAAGTTCTCGAGTCCAGCTCAAGTACTTGATTGAATGAGCAGAAGACTGTCGTCCGCGTAACCGGTTAATGAACAGCCGCTTGGAAGCGGATTCGCGAGTAAATCATCAAAGCCTAAATTCCATAAAGGTGGACCAATTACCGAACCCTGAGGACATCCCATGGTGAGAGACTTCGACATGGAATGATGGCCGAGTTTGAGTTTCGCGGAACCATTTAAAAAGTAAGAGTAAACTAAATTGTATATATTTCTATAGCAGCCTCGAGTTTTCATTTTAAGTAATAGCATTGGTCACCATGCGTTATCAAAAGCCCCAGAAATATCTAGAAAAATCCCAATTACATACTTATGTTCAGATTTATTAACTATTTTCCTAACAGTAAGGCCCGCGTCTACGGTAGAGTTTCCAATAGTGAAACCGAATTGATTATTATGAAATTTTGGTCCGTCCGGTAGCAACCGTGGAACGATAAGGCGCTCCAGGAGTTTTCCCAAAAATGGAAGTGCGACTTCGGGTCGTCCGGGTGATTGTCGCCACTTTTCGGGATTCTTTGTATAAATCCGCGTCGAATTACATTGAAACAAGTCAATACCGCCGCCCCCCGGCCACAGCTACGAGCGCACGCGACGGCTGCCGAAAGGATTCGTTCGGATACGACGGCACCCGAACGGAGCCGACCGTGCGTGGCATCATACTTTCGGCTCCGATTCGATGCGATGAGTGCCGTTTGGTGAAAATGTCTCAGCCCAACTGTGTTGGGGTTGGCTTCGATTTAGTCCGAGTATTTAGAAGCAAAATTAATGTGACAAATTGTCAACCAAGCGTTATCTGCTGTGATTGGCTGTTGAAAATACATTCAATCACTATAAAAAACAAACTTGTAGTTATTATTATAATAATTTCACACCGGTGGACCCTCGGGCGGTAGCTAGTAAACCATATAAGAGTAGGTACATTATTTAAAAAATAAATGCAGGTATTAAATCATTACGCTTTATTTTCATTTATTATATCTTGGACATCAATGCCAACGGGGAAGGAAAACGCCGTGAGGAAAAGTTAGTATAAGTTTAAAATACCAACCCGTCTTGAGCAAGCGTGGTGATCGATGCTCGAGTCTTCTCTGTATGAGAAGATGCCATTGGCATGCTGTGGTACAGTTACAGGCAGGTATCATTATTATTAATTTATCACTAAAATGTAATAACGTCGGAAAGTACGTTTTAATTAAGCTTAAAACCGCACCTAATTTCAGCTTGATTGATTCTACCTGTGTGTGAATTTCGGCGCTTCAGTAAATCTCATATGAATACAGTATTATTTGTTGATATTGGTTCAAATAAACATGAGATTTTTGTGAATTTCGAACCTTTGTCAACTACATATTATTAACTTGTGTTTGATATGTAAAACTTTAATTGACTATTTATTGAAAGTCATTCACTGCAAACCTATGTCATGAAAACATTTAATTCTGCTATCGCTACGATGTAGCTCATATAAAACGCACAAAATCGACAAAGGTTTAAATTGAAGATACTAACCACTATCTGATCTCAAAATCGAAAAACAATGTATATGCAGATAAAAAATAGCCAAACAATATACTACGGGTATTTAACGCGATGATTTCGATTCATTTAGTCTACCCGGGACCTCGGCCGTTGCAACACGGCGGAAACGTCGGGTGAAATCTATATATATAAAAGAAAGTCGTGTTAGTTACACTATTTATAACTCAAGAACGGCTTTACCGATATGGCTGAAAATTGGTGAGGAGGTAGCTTAGAGCCAGGAGACGGACATAGGTAGGGTAGGGTAGGGTAGGGTAGGGTAGGTTAGGTAGGGTAGGGTAGGGTAGGGTAGGGTAGGTTAGGTAGGGTAGGGTAGCGCTAATCCAAATCCATTTCAAATTTTAGTTTTGGAAGTCCCAAAACAAAACGAAGCGAATAATGTTTGATTTATTTGATAAAAAGTTTTTTATTATATCTGGTAGTAGTTGGTTATTATTTGGATGAAATAAATATGCCCAACATCCACGAAAGTGTTTTTGTTCATCTAGTCCATATGATTTAAATCGGCAAACAAAGTGTTCAAACTTTTCCTCTCTGACTCTTTTAAAATATATCACACATATTGCTTTAAAACACGTAATAGTTTGGTTCGCGTTTGTAAATATTGATTTTTTTACGATGGTTTATGCAGATTCACAGAGTGTTGTCTACTACAGTTTTCATGTCCATTTTTTCAGGGCCTTTTAACGGATTTGTTGAACGTGTTCTGTACGTGATGGGATTGGATCGTAAAAGAACCGACCGAGTGCGAGTCGGACTCGTGCACCGAGGGTTCCGTACAAACAGCTACATTTACCAAAATTATTAGGTTAAAATAAAATGTAAGCACCGAACATTGCTCCAACGAAAAGATTTTCATTTACTTTTCCTAAATATTTTATAAGTTTGTCGACTATTACATGTAAATTTGTAGCCTACTTAGTTGTGACAGTTTTCCTTTTAATTTCATTGTTTATAACTACTGCCGTGATTTTTTTCACATGTCCAAAAACAACCATTTAGCTGGCAGGGGGCGGGGGAACACTTGACTCTAACAAATATTTGTAATTTAAAGCTTAATTTTACGCAAACGGATCCCTGAATCGAAAAATGGTTTTCATAAACCCGTAATATTTTTGAATGGCCTATTCAAAGATACCCCCGCCATGAGAAAGGCGAGAAAAAAAAACCCTCCCACTTTATGTGTAGACTTTCACTTCTCACGTTCCTTGTTGACTACAGAACCCTAAAAACAGTCTTTGAAAATATATCGTGACAATGAACCATTTTGTATGCTCATCACTCTTAATTCACATACCGTGTGTGAAAAATCGATCGCATGATAGTTTTCGTTTCCAAAAATAGTCTTTGCCACCCTCTTACATACAATATTACTAATTTGCTGCCTTACTGGAGAAAGCGAGTTTCCAATTATTGTTTCTCGCTTCTTGTTAATGGGACTTGTTAATTCACTTCAATTCACTTTTTACTTTTATTATGCTAAGGAGTGGAATTCCCTTTCGGAGTCTGTATTGTTCGATAGCTACAATCTAGGGGTATTTAAGTCAAGAGTGTATAGATTATTTCTTATATAGGAAAGCGTGTTTCACGGTCGACCACATCTTCGCTTACCATCAGGTGAGATGGTGGTCAAGCACGAGCCAAACGACAATAAAAAAATAAAACAATTTTCACACGTTTGAATTGAAATGTCAAAACTTTTAGTTTGGCGAGTTTCGGAATACGTTTTTGTTTAGTTGCTTGGCAGTACTTTTTCAGTTACAGACTGATGTTGTTAGGGTTTTTATTGGAGACTATTATAAATTTATAGTAGATTTTACGTATCACACATTTTTATTCTTTTTAATCCCCGACGGAAAAAGAGGGTGTTATAAGTTGGTGTATCTGTGTGTCTGTTTGTGGCATCATAGCTCCTAAACGGATGAACCGATTTTGATTTAGTTTTGTTTTTCTAAAGGTGACTAGGTCGAGAGTGTTCTTAGCTAAGTTTGATTGAAATCGGTTAGAACGTAAGGTTCAAAAGTAACTCGAAATGTACTCTTATAATCTGGGTTTTTTCGCAAGATATCATGTCATAATTACTTCTTTCGATAGATTGTCGATTGAAGCGTGTATAATACTAGGTATATTACCTATTTAAAGCGCACGAAATAAACTTTTTTTTTTAAAGTAATTCGCTCTTTAGAGTTTACCTAAGATCATCATTATTTCTAATTAAAGGTTCACTATGGGTTTAATATCGTGATTGAATTAACATCATATTGTTTTTCATAGTTTTCCTCTGAACTGTTCTATGATTATCAATCTTTCCGTTTTAATCATTAAGATATTTTATTAAGGGGAGTGTAGTACAGATTATGCCCCACTTGCTGGACTGTCCCAATTGTCCATTCACCGTAGATGGCCTGTACAGCGATTCTGTCGCTGTGATAAACGTGGCCATATACTGGGCCAAATAATTTAATTGAAGTTACCGTCGAAACGAAAACAAGAAGAAGACTACGAGTAGGTTTTATCTACTAAAATAGTGATGTTAGCATAACTGGACTACCCTCTAATAAACTAATATGTTTAGATACACGGAGTTCAATATTTCCCCATTATTATGGTGAGGGTCAGCTACCAACTTAGGCCGTGGCATAGTGTGTGTGTGTGTGTAGAAAAGCGTGGTTCACACAGATAGCGTACGGTGGTTTTGGCCAATCTGAAGCGGCAGCGAACCGTTACGAAATAATAATTTAAAAATAGTTTTTTTATCTTTCCAAATAAAGCTGTGACCGCCGCTTCGCTCACATGCTCCACCGGATGTAAAATTTAATAATATCGTTTAAAAAAATGAGACTACATATCAAAAAATTCGCTCAAACTAAAAAGAAAGTATCGTATCGGTCGACTGCAGCGATGCAACTATCAGCAGTCGCACTTGCAACTCTTACCTTTTAAAAAGTATCGTATCAGTCGACTGCAGTGGTGCAACTTTCAGCAGCCCAACTATCAGCAGTCGCGCTTGGAACCTTTACCTTTTAAAAAGTATCGTATCAGTCGACTGCAGCGGTGCAACTTTCAGCAGCCTATATCAGCAGTCGCGCTTGCAACTTTTCCCTTTTAAAAAGTATCGTATCGGTCGACTGCAGCGGTGCAACTTCCAGCAGCCCAACTTTCAGCAGCCCAACTATCAGCAGTCGCGCTTGAAACCTTTACCTTATAAAAAGTATCGTATCAGTCGACTGCAGTGGTGCAACTTTCAGCAGCCCAACTATCAGCAGTCGCGCTTGGAACCTTTACCTTTTAAAAAGTATCGTATCAGTCGACTGCAGCGGTGCAACTTTCAGCAGCCTATATCAGCAGTCGCGCTTGCAACTTTTCCCTTTTAAAAAGTATCGTATCGGTCGACTGCAGCGGTGCAACTTCCAGCAGCCCAACTATCAGCAGTCGCGCTTGGAACCTTTACCTTTTAAAAAGTATCGTATCAGTCGACTGCAGCGGTGCAACTTTCAGCAGCCTATATCAGCAGTCGCGCTTGCAACTTTTCCCTTTTAAAAAGTATCGTATCGGTCGACTGCAGCGGTGCAACTTCCAGCAGCCCAACTATCAGCAGTCGCGCTTGGAACCTTTACCTTTTAAAAAGTATCGTATCAGTCGACTGCAGTGGTGCAACTTTCAGCAGCCCAACTATCAGCAGTCGCGCTTGGAACCTTTATCTTTTAAAAAGTATCGTATCAGTCGACTGCAGCGGTGCAACTTTCAGCAGCCCATATCAGCAGTCGCGCTTGCAACTTTTACCTTTTAAAACGTATCGTATCGGTCGACTGCAGCGGTGCAACTTCCAGCAGCCCAACTATCAGCAGTCGCGCTTGGAACCTTTACCTTTTAAAAAGTATCGTATCAGTCGACTGCAGTGGTGCAACTTTCAGCAGCCCAACTATCAGCAGTCGCGCTTGGAACCTTTATCTTTTAAAAAGTATCGTATCAGTCGACTGCAGCGGTGCAACTTTCAGCAGCCCATATCAGCAGTCGCGCTTGCAACTTTTACCTTTTAAAACGTATCGTATCGGTCGACTGCAGCGGTGCAACTTCCAGCAGCCCAACTATCAGCAGTCGCGCTTGCAACCTTTACCTTTTAAATGGTATGGATTGGGAATTTTCGTTATGGCAAATTAAAATAATGTAATTGATATAGTGCGGTGGGATTGTCCCAATATTTTTTCTTATTAATAGTAGGTCGTAGGTAGGTAGTCTTTTCGATAGTGCCGTTGCCGCGTTGTTTTTTGAATAAAATACTTTAACTCCTACATATCTTGTAGTTTTGTTAGGTTTAAGTGTAGAGTTAATTTGATAAAACTATTTTCCACGTAATTATTTAACGGAATGAACCATCCTACTTTTTCCTTATACTTTAAATGTGAACGTTTGTGAGTAGAAGCGCATGGGTATTTGTTAATCTTTAGATGAGATTCGAAACACAGATAGTTTATAACCTAGATTAACACATCATCATAAGCCTTTTTAATTTTCCAACTGCTGGGACAGACATCTCCTCTTCATGAAAGAGGGTATGGGATGGTTAATCCACCACGCGGGCCCAATGCGGGTTGGTGGTTCACAAATGTCTCCGATTTTTTTTATTCTAGGACATGCCGGTTTCCTTACGATGTTTTTCTTCACCGTTTTTAGAGTAACTCTGATTAAATAATTAACTTTCAATTACTTGGTGTAAAGCGCCTGCCTGGGTTCGAACTCACGACCGAAGACACATTAATCGGGGGCCCTTTTCACTGGGCTAACACTGGAGCCTCGGATGGCAGCTAGTTAAATTAGATTATAACCAAATATTTTGAGTAAAAAATTACAAACATTCTTGGCTGCGGTATTTGCACCACTGTTTCGCTCGGTTTTTGAAAGTCATAAAAACTATTCACTGATTTGTTGTAACTCGCATAAAAGTAAGAGTATTTTGGTTTTACCACAGTTTGGATATTGTGAAGTTTATTTCTCTCACACAAAATTCCACAGTTGGAAAAATTATGATCAGCCGTTCTCTGTGTCAATTTTTAAAGTTACATACGTAGTCAATATTATGGTTATATTCAAAAGGACTAATACATTTATAAAAAAACGAGTTAAACAAATAAAATTAAATAAATAATTAAAGTGCAATCTAAGGCGTCCCATAAACCTACAATATTATAGCGAAATATTGATTGCGCGATAAAATGTAGGCTCCTTTTTCCTTAAGTTTTCCTTTCAATACAACCCCTAGTCGTTCATCGTATTGTGCAATCGTCAATATTGCACAATCATATTGTAGGTGTATGGGACGCCTAAATATATATCTATTCAACCCCCCATTTATAAAATCGATTTCATCCAACGATTACAGCTGTAATTCTCCACTAAACCTATCAAATATTTACGGCACTGTAATTTATTAGAACCTTATTGATTTAATTTTAGGCGCCATACTTACCTTAAACTTTGGTGCACACACTTGAAGAACATAGGAAATCGAAATGGTGCGGGAGAGGAGTGGAACAGAGACCCTACCAGGACTGAGCCTGCTCCTTACTGGCTCAGCCCTGGTAGGGCTTCAAAACTAGGTGTTTGGAGGAAACTTGGGGAAAAGAGGTCACGGCCGCTCGGGTGAAGTGACCCGCAGCGGGTCTGGCTCAACTAGGGCTGAGCCGGACCCGCTGCAGGTCACTTCACCCGAAAACTAATGAAAGGGTTTGAAGTAGGTTGTGGGTTGAGTCCTAGTATATAAAGGATGAAGGGGGATATCTCAAGGTGCTAAGGAGCTAGGCTTGGAACACGTCTGATCACTAGGACTGACTGCCAGCAACTGTGCCCGGGCTCCTCAGCAAGCAAGCACAAGATTTCAATCCCCCGCGCGCGCCGCATTTCCCTCTAATGCACCCGCCTGCATCGGCCAATCAGAAAGCTGCAGAGTGTGCCGTGGGCGGTAATTATTGGCTGACCTGCGCGTTCTATATTGGCTATATCTAGTTAAGACGTTCATTATTGAAATCAGAGAAAGAAATGTTGAAAAGGCTTTCGAAGTACCATATAATAGATGATCAAACGAACTTCCTGAAGTGAAGTTCGATCATTATTATATGAGTCGCTTCATTCGAAGATATAATGTTTACTAAGTAGTCCCTTTATCCTACAGGCAACATCGCACGTTTTCAGAGAGTAATTCGATAAGTTTTTTTTTTTCTTTCTACCTTCAATACGGTTCTTCCATTCTGTCTGTGTGACATTGTTCATTCTTTTTAGAGATTCGTTATGAACAAAACTTTCAGGGTTAAAATTAGTGATATTTATGTAATGTGATTTATTAATGGGAGAGGAGGGTTCTTATATCTTCGAATGAAGCGACTCATATAATAATGATCGAACTTCACTTCAGGAAGTTCGTTTGATCATCTATTATATATTCGTCGCTTCATTCTTCAGATATAATGTTTACTAAGTAGATTTTCAGAGAAACAAGTTTTGGTCGGGTAATGCCTTTTTATTAATGAAAATGAAACGTATCATAGCTGTACTTAATTCTTAATTATTGTAACAATCACCAATAATTGCTTAATATAATCAGTTAATAGGAAATACAACAGCGTTTGCGAAATCATCATCGCTTAGGACTGGTCGGTCATAAAATCGGGCAAAGGCTAAAGACGTGCTGGCCCACCCAGCTGTCTTTCTTATCGTGTCGATACCGAGTCCGGAGACGCGAGCGGCCGACGTGGCAGCATGTCGCGTGCTGTGTGCACTGAATGTACTTACGTCCACGCCGCTTTCTGACAGTACGTGTTTAATCCATCGACTGATGGATTGTGCCGTGGCGGCTTTGTGTGGTTTTTTATAAGTTAATAAGAGATTCTCTACATTCGTTGTCCTCATATTTTTCGTTAAAAAAATGTAATCTTTGAGGACTGAAGCAGGACATATATTAATATTGTCTCGAAAGTATGGTAGAAACAATACCGGCTGATCTCGTCCGGGAGCGGAAGTCTTAATAATATCTGTTATGGCTATCTTAACCCCGCTTGAAGTAATTGATATATTATGTAATTTAATTAAAGAGAATGTTTGTACCCTATGGGCTGTGCATAGTGCTAATAAAATAACTAACTTTTTGGTGATTTTTTCGATACTTAATTCTAAGTTAGGGTACCAATTGGACACATAATTCAGCACCAACTGTGGGTCCCAAGTAGAAGTATACTTGGGCTTATTGGGTTTAAGTTTGTAAGCTCCTTTCAATAATCGTTTTATACAATTATCGGAACCTACATTATGATTTAGAATCAACGACAACGCGGACCGGTGGCTATTAAGGGAGCCATAAGAACAACCTTTATTAAATTGCTCCGTTAAAAAGGAAAGAACTGATGCTTGTGAACCACTAAAAACCTCAATGTTATGCAAAAAACAATATTGCCACCAAAGTTTTAGTGTAACGTTATACTGTTTGATAGTATTGTCGGCTAGCGAAGCCATCATTAGATTTAATGAGTCGAGCGGGGTCCCGCGGCGGATGAATGCCGTCCGCAGAGCCTCGCGACACCCAGGGTAAGCTTGGTGTGCAATGGATGGTGCTGCCTGAAATTAGATTGAAGAAGAAATTTACTAGGGTTCAGATAAAGTATATCGGAGTCAAGTAAACTTTGTAGAAGTGGGTACCATGGCTGCGAAGGCCAATAGGGAAATACTAAAATTCCCATCGCATTATCTTCAATAACCTTGCGCAAACATTTTAAAATTAAGGAAAAAGGCGGGAAAGCGTAAAAGTATTTGGATTGCCAGTTCAGAGTGAAAGCGTCTACGGAGTATGCATCTGGTTCTTGTTTCCAAGAAACAAACAAGTCACATTTGGCATTGTCGCGAGAAGCGAAGAGGTCAATATCAGGGCAACCAAACTGTCTTTTAATAATTTTATAAGCATGATCAGATAACTCCCACTCTGTATCGGGGTTAATCTTTCTAGATTCTTCGTCAGCATAATTATCTTTCGTGTTTACGTACGATGCGAACAACCAAATATTACGCTTCTCGCACCATTGCCAGATGTGTCTTGTCAGATCGTTTAGATGCGGGAACTGAATTCCGCCTAGGCGATTTATGTAACTTATTGCTGTAGTATTGTCTACCCTCAACAATATTTCACAATTATAGTCATTACTGGCAAAACTTTTTAATCCTAGAAATACGGCCAGAAGTTCTAGGTAATTTATATGGTGTTTCATTTCTATGGCTTTCCATTTGCCATGGGCTTTTGCGCCACCACAGACAGCACCCCAACCTGTTCTAGAAGCGTCTGAATATATTTCTTTTTTATAACTTTGATTTTTAATAGAACATGGCTGTAAAAATATGATTACGCCACCAATTAAGGTCTTCTAGAACCGTTTCGGGGATATTAATCTTGTGTTCATAATTATTATTATGCTGTTGTAATGCCAGGAATTTCTGACGTTCTAACAATTTTGTATACAGAAACCCATATCGAACTGCTGGACAAGCTGCGACCAGAACACCTATTAATTGCGCAAACTCTCGAATTGTACAGTTTGGCAACCTCGAGAATTTTTTAACTAACTGATTAATGCAATTACGTTTATCATTAGGTAACGATAAGGTCATATTCTGTGTATTATACACGAATCCCAGAAATTTACGTATTTTTGCTGGTTTTAATGAACTCTTGTCATAATTAACTACGAAACCTAAACATTCTAGAAGTTTTATGGTTTCACGTACATTACTAGCACATTCTTCGTAATTATTACCTATACATAATATATCGTCTAAGTATATAACTGATTTGTATCCCTTTTTTCTTAGGTAGGCTATCACCTCCTTCATGATTTTTGTGAACACTCTTGGTGCCACTGATAGGCCGTACGGCATGGCAGTGAACTGGTATGTACATATATTGCTAGAATTAGGGGCCCGAAAATTAAATCGTAAGTATTTTCGATCGGCTTCGGATATAGGAACTAATAAGTAGGCCTCTTTGAGGTCAATTGTTGCTAAAAATCCGTCTTGAGGGATTAATTTCGCTGCCGTTCTATAATCCTCCATTTTAAAATGTGTATGTGTAATAAATTTGTTTAAGGATTTTAAATTTAGAATAAACCGCTTGCCTCCATTAGGTTTAGGTGCCAAAAATATTTTTGATATGTACTGGTCATGAGTTGGAATACTGCGTGTTATAGCCCCTAGTTCTAATAATTTTATAATTGCTACATGCATGTCTCGAGCCTCGTCGGAAGTAAAGTTACAAACTGGTACGATAGGCTGAGTCACTGGAGTGCAAAAGGGAATTGTAAAACCATGTTCTATCCATGACAATACAACTGTGTTATTGGTTATGTGAGACCAACAACTGAGGAAGAATTGTATTCTGCCTGCATGTACCTTGGTTATTTCTGTTGAGACGCACGGGTCTTCGATGCGTAGCCCTTCGCTTGCGCTTGAGACTGCGATGGGTATGACCGACGTGGCGCCACTGGTGGTCTCTTCTGACCTCCCCGCCCCCCCCTGTTTGACGGGTAACGAGGAGGTCCTGACCAGTTTCCCTGGATGGCAGGATGAGTGACCGACGGTTGGGGAGTAATATTTTTCTGATTTGCCATTGTTTTTCTTATTTGAGTTCCTTGTTTTTCAATGGCCTTGCTGGCTTTTATTTTTTCGGACAGTGAGTTACCATATAGGGTATCATCACGGTCTGAGTCTTGAATGACGTGAAGAAAGTTCTTTTCCAGACTCGGGGTAATTAATTTTATTCTGTCTTTGGTCAAGCAGTGGTGCAAGTCAGATAGCAAACGACAACCATCGCTTAAATATTTTAAGGCCAGAACTTTATTATTTGTTTTTAGCAAAGTATCCATTGCTTTATTTATTGCTGCGGTACCATTTCCCAGCTGTTGTTGAAAACCAAACAGTTTTTTGTCACGTCCTCTGACTATGTCTGATACGGCGGCTGAGATCTCCGCGTTCAACTTCGGAGCTTGCAATAATTTGCAATTAGCGGGTATAAGATGCTCTTTTGTAAGTCTATCTTTATCCTCTTTGGCTAACCCTTTCTTCAATAGGGGTGTCCACAAACTGGCTAAGCTCTCATGGACATCTTCCCCAAAGTCTGGTGTACAAGACGTACAAGACCCCAACGCTGACAAAAGCTCCGGATCCAAAACTTCTGGGGTTATCTCAGCTGGTGGTGTAGGATCCTCTATGAGGTCTGGTATATCCTGCAGGGCAGGGGTTGCCACCAGTTGGCCTTCTACACTTGAAAGGGTTGACGGACCATCTTGTGGTTCACGGGGCTCGACGTCGTTCGTATCTACAAAAAAAGATAAGATAATATAGCGAACGAATAAGGAGGTAGGTACGCATTTTGCGTTAATATTGTCTCGCGGACAATAGGTAATTCGTAGTTAACGTGCATATCTATTCAAGATTACACATATTGTCTACTTGGTTGTCATGAGAACATGACTCATAATTGGCTCGCAGCTAATTATGTTATCGCAATTGACTCGCAGTCAATCCCGATTTTCACAAAGTTGGTTGATGTAAACACTTGTGACACTTAGTAATAATGTTCAACTAACCTGCAATGTTTTCATCCTCAGATGAATCAAACGGTCGTCTTATTCGATGCCGATACTTCTCCTTGTCCCTTTCTTTTTCTTCTATTTTTCTAATCTTGTGCTTGTATCTTTCCAATTTCTCCTGTACACTACGTTTCGGCATTTTTATAAGCGTGTGCGCTCGTTGCCTCGCACGAAAAAGGAATGAACAATGTCACACAGACAGAATGGAAGAACCGTATTGAAGGTAGAAAGAAAAAAAAAAACTTATCGAATTACTCTCTGAAAACGTGCGATGTTGCCTGTAGGATAAAGGGACTACTTAGTAAACATTATATCTGAAGAATGAAGCGACGAATATATAATTTCTAAGCTTAACTAATTATCAATTATTTTAATAGTGTCTCTGTTTTCCTAATGATGTTGTGTCGTTTCCCGGTAAGTTCGAAACTTGCGGACTCCTTACTATCGAGTTTCATAACAATTTCTTTGGAAGGTCTTTAGAAGATTGCACGTAAATAAACATGTTTAGTAAATCGCAGTACTGCATTAATAAATAAACGATTATCGATCTAGTTTCGAGGCTTTGTCTCACCGGACATATTCATATTGGCGTGGGGTTCAATCAACTTGTATGTGAGAACTAGGACACCTGATATTGGTTGATCAATTATTCATAAAGAAGACTTTTAATAGTGGCCAAGGTTCTAGTTTTGTGGTACATTTTCTTCGAAGGAATATACGAAATATAAATTAAAAGCCTCATTTTTAACCTTTGTCCTTTTTTCGGCCTGTATTCACATCTATATTTTTCGAGACTTAATATAGAGCTTTGAAGATTTACTGCGTCTATAGCAAGAGTAAAAATACGCTTTAAAAAGACGAGAGGCGCTTGTTTTTTTCGTTATTTCAACCATTTTACTGGACTATACCTTAGGCCCTAGACAAGTGTCATTCTAACATCGAAAACGAGGCGATAGCGATTATTAAAAATCGGCCAAGTGCGAATCGGACTCGCGCATGAAGGTAAGATTCCGTACCATTATCGCAAAAAACGGCAAAAAAATCATGTTTGTTGTATGGGAGCCCCCCTTAAATATTTATTTTATTCTGTTTTTAGTATTTGTTGTTATAGCGGCAATAGTAATACATCATCTGTGAAAATTTCCACTGTCTAGCTATCACGGTTCATCAGATACAGCCTGTTGACAGACAGACAGACAGACAGACGGACCGCGGAGTCTTAGTAATAGGGTCCCGTTTTTACCCTTTAGGTACGGAACCCTAAAAAGGCTAAATGACAAGCAATATCGAAAATTCACGTGATCAATCCCTTACATTTGACATTTCGAATATCGCCTTCGCTGACATCGGATGCCACTTATCTAGAGCTTGAAGGAAACTTTTTGATAATATTGAAATCAAAGACTAAAATGCCAAGTTTTAGTTTGCCGAAACAGCGATATTAAACAGGAAGAATGAAATTCGTTGGCCATTATTTGTTACAATGTTTTTATTTTGATGTACAGTATTCGAAGAAGATAACTTGGTCATGGGTTTTGTTCACCCGGTATGAAACGTATGTAGTACAAAGTTATTGCATCGATCGATTTCATTATATGTACATGTCACCGGCCGATTTCCACTCAGGTGTACAACAATGCTTCTATGGGTAATAACATAGTTGCATTGGAATATATAGAAATTATAAATATTGAGTTCAATAATGAAATACACGTACAAAATGGTATGCGATGTTTGTAAGCCCCTTTCCTGATGGTGCGATTCAATTCGATTTATATCACGATTTTATTCTAAGTAATATTGCAAGTATGTTCACATGGACGCATGCGGTGCATTTCGACCGATACGCAGTTAAATTTTTCTTAAAAAATACGTGTGCGATATCGTCTATCGCCGCAATTTATATTGTGACGCGTCATCAAGAAAGATCCTAGCTTTAACTTTTCCTACCCTTCTGAAGTTTTATATCTAAGCGTCTTACTATGTAAACTTGAATCACTTTCAAGGATTATATTTACATTCCAACTCTTTAATATACTTTTGGTGGTTTAGGTTAAAATATAAATTAAAATTAGAAACTGCTAGGAAATACAATATTTCAATCTACTAACCGAGTGACCTATATAGCGAACGCGCAGCGTGACTTCATATTTTAGGGAACAGGGTTCGAACCCAGGTTGTAACTAATTAAATTGCCTTTTTTCTTGAAGACAATCTTACTTTTTCTTCCATATAAATTCATATTTTTTATATGAAATTTTGGGAAAAAAAAACATGTGCTTGCCTGTTCAACCAAAATCAAGATATCAGGTCCAACACTTTCGCTAAGACGACACAGCCACGCGAGCAAAATATTAAATAGGTCACGTAAAAAGAATATAAAATCTTAACACTGCAAAAGAAATAAATAAGTTTCACTTACCTTGAAACAAATGAAGAGGGAAAATGGCATGGTCAGACAGACGAGAATCCATGACAGGACCACAAGAATCTTGCCGCATGTTTTGCTTTCGGTGTCCGAGTCGTTATTGACTGAAAACCACGAAAACATTTAGTACACTTTCCAAAACACTCAAATAAGAACAACTTTAAATAAATATATTAAATATATCTAACAAATTGCTGGATTTAAATTGACTGTTGAAAGCTCACTGCTAGTTGTAATAGTCGGATACAATTGCTGTCGACTGGACATTTCCATCATATTATAGAAAACATTTAGAACACGAAACCATGCGCTGCCGGCAAGCGTCTGATATTTACTGACCCTGCATGCTATCGGTGGCTTATTAAACATTCACGTGGGAACCTAAACGTGGAAACTACTACCAGTCTTAATAAAATATTCTTAAATAAAATAATTGTGAAGGGTGATGTACTTACCGGGCTCGGACACCACCATAGTGGTTGATTCCGAATAGGACGCCACTTTGAAGAGATATATTTTTTACATAGCGTCTGAACTGAACGGGGACAACTAAAAGACTGTTGAGGGAGGGAAAACGAGAACTGAAATAAGTCGTAAGCGGAATGACTACGCAGGCTGGGTGCTACTGCTTTTATAGGGTCCATGGCCCTGCAGTGCACTTGCGCGGGTCTTAGATATGATATGTATGTGCATAGACATCCTTCGCGTTTATTGGCCCACTGAAACACATTCGATCCCAGAGGCACGGATTTTCAATTCTGAGACTCCTCCCTCCTGAAAACTCGAAAGGTTTAAGGTCATCAGTATTACTGACCATCAGTGAGTTTAAATTCTTAGTAGGGGACCACTCTTTCTCCTACAACTAACAATAACTAAACAAACAGTTCGACGAATGTTTCTTCGAATAACTGTTAAATATTTCAACTGATTATGGCGACTTTCTTCGCCTAAATTACACACGGAACGAATACGTTATTTGCTAGTAAAGTCAACACTAAAATATATTTTTAGACGACAATAAAAAAGTACCTATTGAATTTCATTTGACGTGGCAAGGAATCAATAATTGTGTTCATGATATAAACTTATTAAAGTATTAATTTATAAATGTATCGTCGTTATTTCGAATGACTTGCTATTATTAACAGTTCAACCATTTAATTGGCAGAAATAAATACAGAAGACAGTCTCATTGTCAAGCTGTCGGTTCTCTCATTTCCCCTTGTTTTCACTAAGATAATAATCGAAAGACTGCAACTGACAGACCACGAGAAAATACATTTTATTTACACTTTTCTAGTGTTTATTAAAATAATCTCCTTTGTAAACAGCCGTGAGTTTCATCTAAGTACATTTTAGTAAGAAACCCAACTCTGTGCTTTGATTGTCATACCCAATGTTACTGGTGTCATTTTCACTTTTATTTCTGTAAGTTTGGTTTCCTTTTTTGCTTTTTATGTTGGCACCTTGTTTTTAAACATACATGTAAATTGTAATAATTTAATTAAGATTTTGTGTATTGTGCTGTGTCTTTTGTGTGTACTAAATAAATGATTTATCTATCTATCATTTTAGATAAAATAATATGGTTCTCGGGCACTCGAGTAAAGACGACTTGAAAATCTGACTAAGCCGACGCCGACGGATACCGCTCTTTTTCTAAAGCTTTAAATCTATGCAATTATTACAGGGTCTCTGGATATGAATGAAAAAAGGTTTATTTATAAAAAATACTTTTATTACGTAAAGTCATTTTAAGAACACAATATTTATATTTAGATGTTTAAGTATTTGCAAATGTAATTGCATATTAGTGATAGATAACTTTGCTGAAATTGACGAAGCTATAAAATAAGCCTTTTAAAATGCACGAAAGTATCAGAAATAATGTAAGAAAATCATTCAAATGAATAGAATAGCAGTTGTATAATAATATCTAATAGACTTGTCTACTGCAACAAAATCTTCCATTTCCAAATTTACTTCTAACCTAAATTTACTTAAAATTTAGAACCTTATTTGTACCAAATATATTGGCAGTGATATTAAATATTAATTGGTAAACCAATTCACATGGCAATGCGTTACAGTGGATATATCAAATTTATTTCTTAGTATTAGTTAGTTATTAGTTTATTATTTAATTCTTAGTATTAAAAGCACTATTTTGTAGCATTAAATCTTTTAAAATATGTAAACTATGATTTATCAGCTAACTAGCTTCTGCCAGCGGCTTCGCCCGCGTGTATTATACATATAAACCTTCCTCTTGAATCACTCTATCTATTAAATATAAAACAAATCATAATCCGTTGCGTAGTTTTAAAGATCTAAGCATACATAGGGACAAACATACAGCGGGAAGCGACTTTGTTTTATACTATGTAAGGATAGCGACTTGCCCCGGCTTTGCACATAACAAATTATATACTTAAACTTTAATTATTTATTGCTCTTTATCTAATCTATCTAATATATTAATTATTTTCCTTTAAACGAGCAATTCTTGTCAATATGTATATATATAATTTGAATCTCGGAAACGGCTACAACGATTTTCTTGAAATTTAGTATGCAGGGCCTTTCGGGGGCGATAAATTGATCTAGCAAGGTTTCATTATTAGAAAACGTCGTTTTCTCTATTTTCAACAAAAGTAGGCTATTTCATTATATTAGTAAACCCAATTAGTACGGAATAAAACATACGGTTTAACCCATATTTATTCTGCAGATTAAAGTTATCTGACGATTGTAAAATCATTTATCCAAGGCCAAAAAAGGGCGAATTAATCAACAAAGTTACCTAGGTTTTTACCCAACTGCCGAAGGAAACAGTAACGGGACTGAAACGATTTGAGCTGTTCTAGATTTTAATGTGTCCAGACTGTTAGGGCTCTTTCAATTCAGACGTTTCATGTTGGACTGCTGCGGCGCCGCAGCGGTAAGGTTGTCGTACTGCGCATTACCAGTTGTTTTTTTCCTTACAATTTAAACACACACGAAACGAAGAAATCTAAATTGAAAGACCCCTTTCACTTCTTTGTTCCGCGAGTAACAAAGTTACCTAGGTTTTTACCCAACTGCCAAAGGACCCGATATTGAAACGTGATGAGCAGTTCTAGATTTTAATGGGTCCAGATTGTGAGGGTTCTTTCAATTCAGACGTTTCATGTCGGACTGCTGCGGCGCATTACCAGTTGTTTTTTTCCTTACAATTTAAACACACACGAAACGAAGAAATCTAAATTGTAAAGAGGTATTTTATCACTGCTTTGTTCCGCAATATTACTTAAAGAATTCTAGACTACCTACTGGTTTTGTTTTTTTCTTTTCAGTTTTTATGGAAAGTGCACTTTTAACGCAGTCGACCCGACTTATTAATTTATTAAATTTACTCCTTTTAAATAGTTTATGATCGACGCCCATCTTGGGATTCAACCATGTGTTTATTCAAGCCACCTTAACGCTCCGATACAATCAGAAATGACACAGTGCCAGTAAATATGACTTGGAAAAGAGTCAGGGTATGAAAACGCGCTATTTCACTTGAAAACACAAGTGTCTTCGAGCTTGGAATTGTGTTCAAGGTGAGGTTATAACTGACGTTTATAAAGAAAGCAACCTTTGCCTGACTGACTCAGAAGGAGGGTAATGTTTTACTTATTTAAGATTTTAATATCTTTTGCATTTGATGCAAGGGAACGATTTTGTACAAGGGAACAGCAGTGCAGCATGGTTATTTCTAACAATACTTCAAATATCCTAGCCATCAAGTCATTCAGAGTTGTCTATCAAAGAATATATTCGTCAAAAATCAGAGCTATCCGGTAGCTAAATACTGGTCAAAAATAGTCGTCGAAATTATGGACACAGTGAAGTTTTCGTTGGCTCTGTGTTAAAGTGTATTTGCTTGCAATTTTGCCGACGGGATTTGCTTGCAACTATATTTCATAAAAGATAGCTTGATCTCTGCGACAGCTGTCAGTATCAACACAGTAACAATAGCACTTCACAGGCTAATAATAACGTAACAATAACTTAAACGTCAATTTGACATCTGTCGCAGAGATCAAGCTATCTTTTACGTAGTATTTATAACGTTTTTACCGGCGGGATTAGTTTTGATGTAATATCCCGCAGTGAGTGATATCCTTCATTGTCTTACTCCACAGATAACTTCTAGTTTGATTAACGAATAAACTATAACATATTACTAAAGCATTAGCTTTTAAAGTAACCTAAATAAACTGCTTCCTATACGGCAGTATTTTCAGTACTTGTCAAATAATGTTAGTAAGTTTTAAACTAAATTATTAGTACAGGGCTGTTGCACATAATTGAGGCAGAATCCTCTGTTACCCATGTCGACTGGAGCTTCAATGTTGTCAGTGTGAAACCATAGACGAAAAGGTTTTACAGTACCTGTGAAAAAAAGATGTTATGTTAGAGATGAAATAAGAGAGAAACTGGCCGACGGTACATCTTGATTGAGTATTCAAATTGGGAACACAACATTTTAATGTTTTTTATTGTTTTTGTTGAACTTTGCAATGCTGCCAGTTTTCTGGGCACGTGTCCGGATGAAATCGATGTCACAGTATAAATATGGACAAACAGTATGTGAGTGTGCCGTTTCGAGCGTTTCTAGGTAGTTTCCGTACTATTCGTCCATTATACTGTGGCGATGTGATGTGCTTCGATGCCTAGGTGTTCCTTGTTTTTGTATACATATACGTATGTAGTTAGTCTTATTTTAAGTTAGTATACTTTAGTTTAGTATGTACATGTACCGTACAAGAGTTGAAAAAATAAACATATCATAAATGTTTTTTTAGACCTAGTTAGACTAACCACTGACTTAAACTGTAAATTTTAGGAGGACATTGTGAATTACATAACATATACCTAAATGAGTACAATATAAACTATGCATTTTTATGATTATTGAAAATAAGGCATATTAATAATGACAAGCTATGAATCCTGCTACATTATACCACAGAGCTCTTCTGTGGTATAATGTTGTCTAACAGAGAATTGTATAGAAGCTTTTAAAAGTGTTTGAAATGTACATCTCCTTATCAATCATCAAATATTCGTCTTGTAAGTAGGTGATTAATATAATTATAAAACATTGTCCAGAATAGCTCAAACAGATCTGTCACTCACTTACGAGGGAATGTATGTATTTAACTTAAATTTAACACGTGAATGTTGAGACTATCCAGCTGCTAGACAATACAGACTTAGTGCGTAGGCTAAAAAGGACTAAACCTTTTGAATTAGTGTAGTGTACAATGTGAATGAATAATAGTGACAATGATGTGCTATACATAAAATACATGAACATAGTTTTTTTACAAATATAACAGACTCTAAGAAAGTGCTACGGACTTGTGTAAAAGTGCAAATGGACACTATTCTTAGTTTTAACATAATCCAAAACGTAACATATTAAGTTATAGTTAAATTGCTTATTAGTCTTTTAGGCTAGAGCGTAATTCATTATTAAGAATTTATTTCTTACAAATAAAGTAAAAATAAAAAACTTGTTCGATACGAAAAGTTTTAGAGCGAGGCTTTTATATCAAACGGGTTTAGTTAGGCCTGTCTTTCGTTGAGTGTATTCGGTAGCCAGCGTCAGTCAATACAGCTGTCATCCAAAGTGCTAAGTAAATATGTGGTAGACAATAAGTAGACAGCCAGTATTTCAGGACGGTGCATTAAAACTATCCTCTGTGAGTGGCAGTGGGCAGACCGTTACTAAAGTTCTTCTTTTCTGACTAGCTTGTTTTTCCTCGGCATGTGGTTTTCTAGTGTTACAAGGGTAAAGATATTTTAGGAGTCTAAATCTGATTGTTACCACCAAGCGAACTTTAGGAATTTTTTTTCGACGGCTTCAGGTTCTATTTCTTCAGTATCTTTGTTAACAGCGTTTATAATTATAATATTACATTCATTGCTCGCAGAACGGATTGCCGATGGGGCCGAAAAGTTCTGGAATGGCGACCGCGAGCCGGAAGACGATACGTTGGAAAGCCTCCCACTAGGTGGTCCGATGACCTGGTTAAGGTTGCGGGAAAACGAGCGAGACGCACGGGATCGGTCAATGTGGCGACGCCTGGGGGAGGCCTATGTCCAGCAGTGGACGTCTTTCGGTTGAAATGATGATGATGATTACATTTATTATGGTGACATGGCCCGTATCTAAATATCTTAACCTAAACACGCATATGTTTATTTCAGTACAATTTAAAAAAATAGTGCACACGAAGTCACGCATAACCTTCCACGAAAATATCGATACGCCACACCTTTCGGCCAGAAATCATCCTCCATGAAGGTGTTTCCACAAACGAATTGAAGCGGACGTTGTGACGCGACTCCAACTTTTCTATCCTCCGGGTCAATTTGGTCTTGATGCAGACGTACTCTATGATGTCATAAGTCTTTGTGGATTGACGAAGATGGGAAACATAAAGCTGCGTCACCAGTGTTGCAGGACGTATCAGAATATTTAGTTCTAGGGCAGTATCGCATCGATTTTGGCAAGTGGGCTTCCTTCGCTTTGGTTCCTTCACGAAGCCCTCCCTGTCTGCCTGCCCTTTTCTGGAGTCGGGAGGTTACAGTGAGTCGGTGAACTGTGGCGTTTGATGGCTTCTCGATTGTTGTTGCATATTTGGTAAAAAACGACTTGCTGTTGCTGCTCATTTTGGATGGGAGGTTATGCAGCGGCTACTCAGTAAGCATGGCACACTCAGCAGGTGTTGTCAATTTTACTTGTGACGTCGTGTCCACGGCGGTAGACACAAGTGGGGGGCCGTCCGGGCGCAGTAGTGCACGCTTACAACGATGGCGACCGCTGACTTTCAATTTCACTGTCTTGAAACTGAACAGGGGTGCGTTGATACCACGACTTATGTCCAACTTAGACGCGTACTCAGGTGATCACCATACTGTGGTGCGTGCAGCTACTTCGGCAAGTATCTCACTGATGGTGGTTTGAGTCGCATGCAGCTTGAACTTCATCTCGGTCAGGCTTGCCTTCAGAGTAACAATTATTCTTTAGCAACCTGGTGTCATCGATGTCGTCAAAGGTGACGGTGTACAGCTTTCGCAGCTTCTTCGCCACAAATACGGCATGTCCTCCGGATCGGTCTCCTTAAACACCCGAAACATGTCTTAAAGACTCCTTCTCTCACTTTTACTCCGTCCTAACGGATAGATTTCAGTTGGCCATGTCGAGTGATGTGTACAGTGTCCTTTTTGCACTGCGTATCATGTCTTCATGAGGAAGCGCAGATCTGCATGAGGCTTACTTTGTCCATGACATCGGGTTGATGTTGTTGGAACGCCAGAAGCTTAATGACGACGACCACCACGACCAAGCGATGCGCGACCGTTTCCTAGCATGCATCGCACTAGACTGTATAGTTTATTTGCCGCTTCATACAGGCTTTCAAGTGCAAAATCTTTTAAATAAATTAACTGAAACAGAGTGCCGTTTGAGCGTTCTTATCCGGGTTTTATTTCAGGATGTGACCAAATAGGATATACATAAAAAACTGCCCGCTACTAAGCACATTTGAAATAATTATACAATTTTGTGTTATTCCCTTCTTTTTAATTTGTGTTTATAAGTTCATGCCTGCTGCGGGCTAATAGGTATTTTTCTTTTGTTTTTCTCTTTGGCATAAGAACTGCGGTTTACCTTGTTTTGTAGCCAGCAATACAATACAGTGCAATAAGAAAGTACTTTATTTTTCTAATCCTTAACAGTTCCGTTTTAATTTTAATATTTTCACTGAACCTATCTTGTTAGCTAGACAGCTTTAAAATACAGAGCAATAATAATAATAATAGTAGATTATTAACCAAGGGGATAAAGCAGTGTCTTCTGTCGCGGATGACGATTTAAATCGCGAGCGTAACGAAGCACTCGAGGTTTACTCCCGAGCGTAACGAGGGTGTTAAAAACTTAAGTCACGAGCGAAGCGAGGGATTTAAGGCGATTCCTGAGCGTAGCGAGGGATTTAAGTTCATCTATGACTAAGACAGCTTTATCACCGAGGAAAATACTCTACTTTTCGTACCATTTGCGAAAAAATTAACACAATAATAATATGAGATAAGCATATATTAAAAATAATGACAAATAAAAATAAATTAAAATAAACTTAACGTTTATGTATTTGAAGAAAACAAAAACGCGCCAAAATCCTAGACTAATATTTATTTTAAAAGCAAAGGCATCAAGCTCATACGGCCTCGTCGGTTTTCGTAATTTTATTTAATAATCATAACTGCATAATAAATGCGTATTCCTTTTTCAAAAAGATGCATAATGCTTTATATACAAACTCAATGGTGTAAACACAGATGTAGTTCAGTATAAATTTCGGTAAGTATTCCAAATTTAAATCACATTCTCCCCCTAGAGGATGAATGAAATTCAGTACAATTTTCTTTCCCTGTTTTTAACAGATTAAAAATGACTATTGTTATGTTCGCTTTTTGTGGCATAGTATGTCACTTTTTTGAGCAAGTGGTACGAAAAGTAAGTTTTTCTTCCTCTTAAATCCCGTCTCACAAGGCCCTTTCCCGGTTTAGGATAAGGATTAGTGAAGAATAATTTTATAAATTGCATCACAGAATATTTTTGCAATATAAAGCTATTACTGTGAAAATAAAAATGTTAGGTTACTTTTTTACTATAATAAACATTATGAATTTCGTTATTTTTTAAGATCTGCTGGCATTAGGGCTTAGCTTATTATTTTAAATATAAATTCAAGTAGCAGTGTGTAAGCAATTAGGTTTACTAAAATATTTTTATTAGTTTAAAAAAAAATCTCTACTATATCATTTTTATTAGTAATTTTTTTTTTTGTGTTTTCTGGTAGTTTAAATGCACAAAATTCTCCTTGTTACATATTTAAATGCTCGTCATTTAAATATGTAACAACGAGAATTTTGTGCTTTTACCTAGCAGGAGAACACAAGAAATATGTACAGCGGTACCTTGTCACTTTGCATTAGGTGTTTAAGTATATAGCTGTCGTTGTTTTTTGATTACCAAATATTTACAATGATAAAGTAGATCACGAGACCAAAAGGCCAATTCTCATATGTGCTTAAAAATTTGCAATTCTCAGTCGCAATCTCATCTCAGAGACAGTAATTGATGTCAAAACTGGTACGCCCAAAATGTTTACAAACATTTTCTAAATAAACATTTGATCAAAATGTTAAGAAAATTTTTTCATGTTATTTAATGTTAGTAAACATAAAACTGTTAGTTAAAAAATTGTAACAAATAAAATATTTGTTACAATTTTCATGGTTCATGTTATTTAATGTTAGTAAACATAAAACTGTTAGTTAAAAAATTGTAACAAATAAAATATTTGTTATCATTTGTTTGTAACACTATACTTTTCTCTAGCTCTTAGCGTTTAGAAAACCAGTTATAGCACTTTTTATTTTATATTAAGTAGAAATAAAATCTGGAAAATCTTCTTCCATTTTCGCCTCGGAACGTTAATGCAAACAGCTAGCCGATGTAACAATAATGCCTAACAGAATGTAACAATTCCTAACATTTGTAGTAAGAATGTTTGTAAACATTTTTACCAGCAGTGTGGGAGCACCATAAGGCTTATCTCTATCGCTATCTCTTGGTATAAAATATCTTACTTAAAACAGTAGCCGCTTGCATCGAAAGCTCCGCCGAAAAGGTTCCACCGCAAATTCTGTCCGTACACAATGCTTGAGCCGGCTGGATTCGTCCAACGTTGGCGGCGCATGGCAACAGCAGCCAATCATTGGCACAATTGTTGGGACCAGCTCCTGAGCCTATCATGGCGTTGACTGGACCATTGCTGTTGCCGCTTAAAGTGAAGGCACGGGAACGGTTGTTTACTGCAAAATAAGCATTGGATTTAACAGCAATAAAATAAATTACACTAAACATAATTATATAGGTAAGGTAGATACATTCGCTTGAATTGAATTTTGTTAAGTGCCAGATTTTGTTTGGTAGCATGGATGAAAACACACTGTTAAATTACTGAAAATCGCCCACTACTTGAACTCGCTCTATTTCTATTACAATCAATAAGTTATTCCATTATTATCAAAAATCTGTTTTATCGGTATTCATCATGCAAAGTTGTAACGCTTAAACCATTTGTATTAAACCCTCTTCAGGAAATAAAAAATTGTCACACAGTACTTTTGGAAATAGAGGAAATAAATAAATCAAGAATGAAGCACAATCTAATATAGTAGTCTATTAAATATTAAAACACTCTACAATTCAGCCAGGTAAACGGCAACACAAATATTTAAACATTTGCCCTTATAGAATTGTGTCATAATATCGAAATAAGTAGAAGTATATTTGTAAATAAGTATCTATAAAGTGTTTTAAATCGTAAAAGAAAATCATGATTTGATTGCAGATATATGTAGAGTTTTAATTTTCTTACAAAAACTTAAAAAAGGACACTAGGGCAGGATTACTTTTTCATCTATGTTTTTCATTGTGTTATGATTTGATTGCAGATAGGATTTTGACATAAAGATGGTATGTCAATTTCTTACAATAATTGATAAGAAATCTGGGATCAATGATTTTTTATATATACTGAGGTAGATACTTTTTAACGACGTCTGTACCGGAATACACGCAAAAACACAAGCTGCGTCCTGCGTCTGCTTGAACAGTATGTTTATCTCTTTTTGACCACGGAGTCTTATTAATATCTCTGTGATTTTTAAAGCTAATCAGTGATTGAAATAAAGATCCAAGTTCCATAGGTCCTATGTAGGTATCTAAAGTAAAATATCGCCATGTTTTTATTTCTTTATAATGAGTATGACGCCTCTATTGGTAAAATCTCATTGTCTAGGGTAGCATTATTTTTTCATCTCAGGCAATTTCTCCAAAAGATGATTATTTTCTGTAGTTGCAATTCTGATTCTGTACCTATTTTTGTCGTTGTAGTGTATGTATATCGACGCTTGAAAGGTAAAATTTACCAAGCAACATTTTGGGCGATATTGAGTTTTATTAAAGTAGATCTAGAACATACAAAATCTATACTCAATATTGTCTTACGTTTTTCCAATGTTTCCTGTCACTTGCTACGTGGTCAACTCTTTTTAAAGAGTCTATCTTATATTGTGGAGGGGCCAAGAAAACTGGGACACTTCGACCCATTGCATTTGGGAATATTGTGTGGTCTAGTTAAGAGTCTAACTCGTCACGCTATCCTTGTTCTTGTTGCTCCAAAACGTTGCCCCAAACTAGGAATTTCTCCTGTATCGTGGATGTGTTTATAAACATTCGACGTTGACGTCTGCGATTTGTATTACTACAATCTGGCTGCAATCATGGACACACTAAACTTTTATTCTATTCTATTTTAAATGTAGTTGTTATCTATGTATTGTATGATGAACCATAATCTACTTAGGGTAATTAGTAAGTTCATACATTATTTAGTATTCGTTCGGACAGCTGCATTGATTGGTTACAACAATGTTACATAGTTAATTGCCTTAGAATATGAATAAAACTTTCAAAGTGGACAGCTTATTGTCGATCAATTTAATTGAAAAGTGTTTGTAATATTACCTGTTTATACCGACTTCAAAAAAAGAAGAAGGTAATCAATTCGACACGTATGTATGTAATAATGTTAGAACTTCACTATATTCACATATGTTATTCTATATGTGCTTCTAAACACGTGTGCCAAACTTCATAAGTGTATGTTTGTATGTATGTTTGGCCACGTATTTCGCTGAAACTACTTATCGGCTCGTGATTATTCTGTTTGTATTGGATTAAGTATTTCTCAACTTAGGGAATAGTGCAAGTTTCATCAAAAACGGTTCAGCAGTTTTCAAGATATGGAGCATAAAACCGAACTCCTTAGCGACATGTTTGTCGCTAAGGAGTTCAGTGAGAGGAGTGAGAGGGAGAGTGCACGAATGTGTAATTAGGTACCGTACTCTAGAAATTGCTCATTTATAGTGATGGTGTACTAAAACTAAAAAGAGACAAATAAAATGTTTTCACAGAAAATAAACAGTCTTCAAAATCAAAACACTAAAAAGTGCAAAATAACTTTCGGAAGTCGGTGTCGAAATATTTTGCTATTGAAGCCGGTTTATTTTTTGTGAAAAAGTTTTTATTAAACAATACATGATTGGAGGGTACTTTGGTGCAGGCCACTGACAAACATATAGATAGTCTATCGCATAATTTAAACATTTAATTTTGGCGTGAGGTGGGGTGGTGGACCATTAATTCATTTATGTGGTATACATTTCAGGAGTACTAAGCATGTAGTTCTGAGTTCGAATCTGGGGTCAGGGTTATTGGGATTCATCTCAGTCCAGAGTCTGGCTTTCCGTCTGATTGATGGCTATAAGCTCGTCCCTTATAACATGCGACTTGGAACATATTTAACTGGTGAAATTTGAATTTCAGAGAATACAGACGTGATTTTATATGCTGTTATGTATTTTGTACTGCATTTATGTAGGTGTTTATAGATTAATAAACCTGTTTCCCTCTTTAAATTCCTCGGAACAGTTTTAATCGCTTTACAGGCAGAATGCAGCATACAGGGTTAACTTGCGGGAGGAAGTTATCCACATCATGCAGCTTTGAATAGAGCCGAGTTGGCTGGCTAGTTTGATTTGGTTGGCTGTTAGTAAGTATTCACTAATAAAACGCAACTTTGTTGTGAAAACGTATTTAGTGATTTTTGGTAAGGGCAAAAATTACAAGTTCATGATTAGACCTTTCTTACTGTATGGATCAGAATGTTGGGCTGTGAAAAAGATAGATGAAAAGATATTGCATGTAGAAGAGATGTGAATCTTGAGATGGATGTGTGGGCGACGAGAATGGATTAAGTGAGAAATTAGTATATTAGAGGCAGTTTGAAAGTGGCGCCAATGACAGAAAAATTGAAAGGAAACCGTTTGTCCTGGTATGGTCATGAGATAAGGAGGGATGAAACGCACGTTACAAAAAGAGTTATAAATATAAATGTGGATGGATGGAGAGGGAGGGGACGGACAAAGAAAAGATGGATGGACTGTGTGATATGAAAGAAAAGAAAGTCAGTGATGGCGTGATGGGGGACAGGACGGTATGAAAGAACAAAACGTGTTGCGCCGACCTCAAGTAACATGGGACAAGGGCAGAAAAATGATATTAGGGCAAAACTTGTGGGTTCGCATGACCGACGAGCTAATGTGACATGTTCCGCCAGTAAAAACTTAAAACTTTGGAATAACTGAATGGCCTTTTTGTTATTAGCGGCCAATTATTCAAAAAGTTTTAACTTTTTACTTCTATCGGCAGTCCCTATAACAGCCTAGTTTGTTATATCTTCACACATGTGAAGAGGAAGAATGACTTCGAGAGTTAAATTTGAATGTAGATGGATAGAGAGGGAGACCAAAAGAAAAGTTTGATCATTGGTTAAAGGATGAATGATACCGTGACGGCTGATTGAGAAGAATGGAGAAGACAATCTGTAGCACCGAACCCAAATAATATGGGATTACGGTAGGCAGGTAAGTAAATAAAGGGTAGTATTTAAGCGAGTGACTGTAAATTAAAGTTTTACGTGACAAAATTATTAATTTACGTTATAGTAATACTATACTAAGTGAGCGACTGACTGCGAGTGACGAGAAATCAACAGAACAGCAACTTACAAACATAAGTACAAAATGAGGAGCTTCATAATATTTGAGCGACCTAATATTTGTTTGAGTGTCAACGTTACGTCCTGCATTTTTTCAATATTTGGCAAATGATTTATTTATATTGAGCGGCAAAACAGCGACTTGAAAATAAAAGCTTGACGACGGAGCCCCGCAGCGGGGGATTTCAATTGATGTTCAGTGCCGATGACGCTAAATGAAACGGCTCGAAGTGATAGCTTTGCCCTCACTTATTCTCCCTTTTTTGACACGTGAAGTAAATTAATTCACGTCATCTATTAAGATTTATATCTTTGCTATTCAACTACTAATACTCAGTATTACCTGCAACATTAAATAACATGGACCATGGTTCGAAACAAAGTGCACCTATTGCAAAACGTATCGACTACTCAAACAGAGCATAGTTAGGTAAAGTTTGAGCTCAACATTCCTGTTGAGCTGAGTCAAATTCAAACACTACTTCATGCTTTTGTTTGAGTAGCCGGCGAGATTCAGCGTACACTCCAGGTAAAACCTTGTGTAAATAAAATTAAAGTTGAATCTGAGATCCAGTTTGACTTCTTCGTGTTGTCTTGTACGTATCTCATTCAGAGGATCACTGTAACCTGCACCACCTTGTATAGATTCTACCCACGCTGCATTTTCAGGTTAAACATTGCTTAGGTATCATTTTCAGTCACGATAAAAGTAACTTGACTGGAAAGCTGGAATAAAAGTAGGCAATAATTGCCATAATTATGAATTGTAAACGGATAGCTGATTGCAGTTAAAATATTTTGAAGTAGAAAGAAGGACGCCGCTACTTCACCCCCAGGTTTTTATTTTTCAGTAACAACTTAACAATGGCACTGGCAAGTACTCGTAAAATGATATGTATCATCGTTTGATTTGCTCGCTCACTTCAGCTCCCGTCATCCCCTTTGAACCTAACCTGTCCGTGTCGGGGTGCCCTAAGTTCCCTAGCTCACTTCGCTCGCTCTTGGACTAATTCTTTAAAAACACGAATACCTCAATTAGAAAAATCGTCTCTTTCTTAATATAGTGTTGACCTCTCTGTATTTCTAGTCGTTCACTTAGTAATTTAGTATTTTTCTTTTCTTTTTTAATATCTGAAATGGATTTATCACAACCCACTTTTTGTGAGCTTGTTCTGGATTTTATTATAAATCAATATTCGTTGTTAATTTAGTAAATTTTTCGCTTACTCAAATTCATACCACTCAAGTTATTAAAACAGTATCTCATCATCAGTCGCTAAGTTGTTTTTATTCGATCGTTTTATAATTCCCCGTAAGTAAATAATCGTTGATTTTTTCATAAATCTTAGTCTAGGTAACAATAAAGAAAACTTAATCGGTTTTATTTGGTAACTGAAAATTAAAGCTTTAATAAGAAACACAGGATGGACCCAACAGTACCAGGAATTTTCTTCAGAATTAGAGCAGGGAAAAAATTGCATTGTTTAGCAGAGATATACAAAAATACCATTGGATTTAAATGACTCAGTGTAGTTTCATAATTACGAAGGATATACCTTCGTATTTATTCTGTTGCATTTAATAAGTATAAACTACGAGTATGTAACTGCTATGCACACCTCTAGGCAATATTCCCGAAGACCCGACGTGGTTCGATTTGAATCACAATTATAAGTGAAATCGCAAGTACGTTCACATGGACGCAATGCGATGTAAAGACATTTTTTTAAGTGAAAAGTACGCTGTAGTCATTATAAACTGTTGAACAATGTTCTGCAATGATTCAGTAAGCAATTCGTTGGAGAGCCGTAATAATCAATAAATGAATTGGCACTATTATAAATATGCAAGCTATGATCGCTTGTTTTTATGTTCATAAAAGTCTGGAAGAAGTTATTTAATAACGAGAATTATTTCACATAAACGAAAGCTGCAGCCTCGTTGAGTGTTGTCAGGCTATTTTATCTACACTCACAACGTAATGTTCCAAATATGAATTCAAAAAATATTGTATAAACACGTACTTTATATTCGAGGATTAAAAAAAAAAATACAGTGCACCTTTTTTCTTTGATTTTAAAACAACTGCATCATAAAATTACTTTTAAACTTTTATAGCACACCTTTACTTTTTAATTTATTGGCGCTTATGGGCGAATATTTTATTAATATAACATTATGGGTTCTTCTTCTCCTTTTTGAATCGATAGAACGTTAGGTGGCCACGTTAATCGTTAAACGTCAGTGGCGTTCATCGGGACCTCCAAAGTGCAGATGTATGGGCACTCCAATATATGTGTCATATCCTGCACAGGGGTACCCGTACTCACATTAGGTATTAGACGGGTCTATAAAACCCCATTTTGCCAAATTGTTATACAGTGGCTTATCTGTCTTCTAAATGTCAAATTACATTGTTTTTTGGCTTTTTGCGCGAGTTTATTTAGTACTTTTTTATTGTTGTCAAAGTTTTACAAATATGGCAGATTAAGACAGGTACGGGTTTTGCCAACCACTGTTTTAATAGAGTTTTACGTTTCGGAAAATTTCACCCTAATTTTTTTCGAAAAAGTTTTCTGCGCGAAACCGCAGAAAACACGATTTTATATTTAATCGCACTTCTACGGCATTAGAAATAAACTTTGCTGCCGTGCGCATAATAACAACGTTTAACAGCTATATTTAAGGACCCTACTCGCCAGTGGCGCCAACTGGAGAGCACAAAAATGGATTTCGTCAGTGATAAAAAAAATCACCATCTCAATGATAAAGGCCACTGCGCTGGGATCATCGACCACATAGCCAGTGGCTATGTGGTCGATGGCTGGGATGCATAAAAGGAGCTTTCCCGTGTAGCGTTAATCCTAATCGTACTGCGATTCCAAACGCCCGGTCCACTCTGGACGGAGAGTCTAGCTGACTAATCTTTTTAATACGGTGGTAAACTCAAAATGAGGATGCACTAGAACAAAGTGCAAATAATTGTACAAAGTGCAAATACTTGTAATTGGCACAAACGTGCTCACAGCTCAATAAGCATCATTAAGAAATATCGGATTGGTCAATAGGCTTTGTATTCCAGCGCCGGCCTCGGACATGATACTTTAGACAAACGATGGATTAATTCTGTTAGGATATTGCCACTAAACAATAAAAAATTGTATTGTATTACTGTTACTTTAGTCCTTAGATTAATTCTGAAAATATAACAACATGTCTGAATACAATATTTATACTCGAGAATGCCTTTATTCCTATTTATTATAAACGTGAAAGTCCGTATGTTTTAGTATACATAGTGAGTTTTTCAAGTGAGCGTGGATGGCCTAATATGAAAATATGAGGAATAGCGAAAAATATTCAAAGGAGTTACGAGCCCGATTTTGATGAAAAATAAAACTGTACATTGGGATTGGATATTAGAAAATCTATATTCCTAGCCAGGAATCGAACACATTGATTTGGCAAAACAAAACACACACGCTGCATATATGCTTTCCTAAAGCCGCGTCTACACGCTGCATATTGTATAGTCGAGCCGAGCACGAGCGGAGCCGTTCGCGACGTCTTTGTCCGTGGCGTTTGAGGCTCGTAAGTCGGTCCACATTTACATTACACATTACACATACACACACATTACATCGTTATATTTTTTGTGGTACTTTTTTATTATTCGATGTTTTGTCGGTTCGATTTTGTGCTCGGCTCGTGCTCGGCTCGTCTAGCGTAGACGCAGCTTTAGGTTTGCCATGCCATTACTGTCCAGAATTTGATCCTTATTAGCGACAATATTTTGACGTTCGAAAGTGCCGCTTAATGGCCTAATTGAATAAAGAAATTTTGATATTGATTTTTGATTTTGAATATCGAACGGTGTAATAATATAGCACGTGTTTTTTTTAATTTCCGACGTTTTTATTTTTTGCTTGGAGATAATAATATGCTCATGCATCACGTGCTCTCACCGTGGCAGTGCAGTCAATACCACGTTGAGATAGTTTAGTCATGTGGGACTCCAACCTACTAATACTACACGGTGTCCTACTGTGCCAAGGCGGGAACACAGGCACGCGGCTGTCCGACACCGGACCCTCCTCTGGGGAGTACCCTCCATCACCGGCGCACCAGAACACATTGTACACCGTAACCACCCACGGAACCAAACAAGCACATGGGTGCCAGATGAACCCATGTATGGCACCCTTGGTCCCCCTGTGAAGGGTCAGGTCAGTGGCCCCGCCACCTACTATTTTCGGCCGCAGGGGATAGGGAGAGCAGCCAACGCTATACCAACCCTCCTCCTCCCCTGCGGGCCCACCGCGTCCGCCATCAGATAGTGGTGACCCCGTCCAGACCGTGGAAGGTAGGGAGAGCGGCGCACCGCAATACCGGCACTCCTTTCCCGCCGCGGCCTCGTACCCTCAGCCGCGATGCCTCCCATACGACATCGGGCCCTGCCTCACTTGCGATGGCGCGTCTGTTGCCAAGCGGCACCGCAACCTCCTGGTTGGCCGCTAAGTCGTCGGCTTAGCAGCAAAAGCTCTGATGAGCGGTCCCTCCTCGGGTTCCTCTTCGCTTCACAGTGGGTGACCAAGCTACAGCTACTGAGGCCCCCCGCATCGACAATGCGGGAACCCACTGGGGGCCACCCTATGTTTGCCTAGTAATTCCATTTTGAAATAAATATTATAGTTTGGAGTCTATATTAGCTGTTTTATTATCTCTTATCCATAATTATACTTTTTTAAACATGAATAAGAAGCTTCAGTGTGTTTTAACATTAAACGAGCTTATAAGAAGCTCGTGTAATGTTAAAACACACTGAACCAACGGAAATCCAAATCTAGAAGCCACTCAATAAAACATACTTAATTGAAACAGACGTTCTCAATAATTACTGCTATTAAAGAAGACATGTCCAAGCAAGAAAGGTCAAGTAGGTCAAAACCTACTTTCTATAACAAATCAATACATGTACCAACGGCTCCCCTTGTTTGCTAAGATGTTTATGTCAACTTAAACAAATTTTATAAGATGCACCCAAACATTATGACTTTGAAAACTTAGTAACTAATTCTCTCTTTCTTACTTAATAACTTAATTTTATAGTGATTTATTTACACAATATAAATGATTATTTCATGTTGACTGGTTTTTGAAAGAACTACAGTTCGTCTCAATTTGTGTAGGTAGCTTGGCTTTGCTAACTTGGAACATTGAACTAAGAAAGATGGACACGCACAGATGGGGTATCAACGCGCACTAGCAGTACTTACTAAGACCTATTAGGTTCCGTGGTCCCTCAATTTCACTGGTCACGTTGTGCGAGTAAGTAGTGACACACTTGGTTTATTTGGAAAAGTTGACATTGCTGCTTCTAGCAACAGCTATCGAAGTGGTTATTTTGTCTGTGGATAGACAGAAGCTAGTGGTCCGACCAAAGAGCGATTACTTACTAACGACGATTAATTAATTAATCGACGATTAACGCGAGCCTGCCAATAATAATACAATTAAAATCGGCTATTGCCTTCTCGTCTCGTCTTCGGCCGGAGACTAAAGGCTCACTTACGATCACAGCGGCTCCGGCTTCACCGTAAATCGCCACGAAACTCGGAATTCGCGGAACGAGGGTCTTAATCGCTGTGTAATGATTTTCTTAGAACGCGTAAGCAACGTGTGTTAATAGAAGCAAACGAACTGTTTCTACAACTCGATGTACCTTAAAGGTTTCTTGTGTTTATAGGTACGGTAGGGTACTAACTGTTAAACCATGTTTATTTTGTCAAACATAATTTATATTGGGCATATAACTCACCAGTATCTGGGCAAGCGGTGTACTGTATACCGCAAAAGTTCCGTTCCATCCTGACACAAATTCCATAGTCTTGGTTGCTGAGCTGTAGGCCCGAAACTGGATCGTAATTGAATGAGCGCAGTTGACCTGATACTCCTGTGTAGTACTGCAGGCATCCTTCATCAGCTGTTATAAAACAAATAAGATATAATAACTATTAAAACATCGTGAAACATAAGGTTGTGGCAATCCACCGAAATGGGCTGTAAGACCATTGCTTTGACGGGGCTTTTGACCAGCAGGCAATATTGATGCAAGTTTGAGTTGTAAATAACAGTAAAAGTAACACGGACAACGATTTTCAACAAATCCTGTTCAAAAAGTTCTGCCGCAACAAAACATCAACTGACCAGAACATTTTGAATGTTTGTCTTTATATACGGATTATTATTGTAATGCACTAAACATGTTCAAATGATCCACTACTATGCTAACGAAAATGTATCTAGACACATAAGTCCAGATACATTATAATTAGCGTTCATCAGTCAAATTAACCAGACTAGCCTGAAATTGGTATAGTATATGTAAATGATATATTATATTATGTGGATATGTTGGTAGTATTATGTTAATTAAGATGGGTCATAAATCGTCATGAGTCATTCATAAAGCTACTTTACTACAATGTTGGGTTGTGTGTAACGATATCATGCAAGCAGTATCTACGGTTGAAAATATTAAAAGTCGTTCGAGATTTCAAACCGCGGAACAATAGTACATTGTGTATTAAGGGCGGTAAGTAAGGAATTACGATCGAGGCTCTAGTAGAATCCCGAAGTCGAGGTTCGTAATTCACGTACCGCCCGTGATACATACAATGTTTTTCATCAGTCAATTATAGCTTTAATTCATAAGTCAGCACAGCTGTTATTACGAAATACGTGAACTTTTTTTTAAGCGGTTGGAGAATTTTTGCCCACACCACAGATTATACAGTGTTTCGTTCAGAAACTTTAAGGGCAAATACTTACGTAGGTTTACAGCCATGACGGAGTGTAAAAAGAATTAGATAATTTCGACGTTTTCATACTATAACTATTAAAATCGATTATTAAGAACATTAGTTGAGTATTTAAGTAACACGTAGCGAGATTGCAAAGAAATTCCTGTTTAGATAACATTTTAAGACAATTTTTCAATTGCGTGTAAACTCCTTGCTTGAACTTGTATGACATGTGTGCTGTGCTATAAATAAAAAAAATATTATTTACCGCCCTAGGGTTTCATGACAAAAAGAAAGCCCGAGGGTTTTATATGGGGCATTACGGCCAAGTTAACCTGTATGTTTAGATACTTTTTACGTGCAAGTGTGATGAAAATGTTTTTAACACATTATTGTGATTATTATTTCAATTGTTTTCGTTTTTTAGTCCCTAAATCTTACTTCCCTCCGCGTGCTCGCATTAGTTGGCGGTGATCTGTTCGCTCCCTGTTTATAATTGCGATTGCCGTGTTCCGAAATTTATTACCTAGTAAGCTAGTTTAGCTTCTGCCAGCGGCTTTGCCCGCTTGGTTATCGAAAATTATCCCAAGGGAACATATTCCCAGGATTAAAATATCCTATATGCTATTCCAGACTATAATCTATCTCTTTGCCAAATTTCATCCAGATCCGTCCAGTTTTAAGCGTGAATAAGTAACAAACATACAAATACACTCCCAGACTTTCGCATTTATAGTATTAGAGGGATAAAAAATTGCCGTACAACACCCTTAAAATGAAAATAGACAGGATTTAGATTTAGAAAATGCTGGCTTGGGTATATTCCTAAAATAGAAAATTAACAGTGAAATCAGCTGCAAATGTCTCATTAAAAAATAAAACAACAAGGCAAAACAAAAATGAAACTATCGTCGGTTTGTTGTTATCTTTCAATCTGCAAAAGTTTCGAGACTGAGTTAAGTGATATAGACTAGGTGTAGGTAACTGTCACTTCAGAAAAAGAATCTAGATAAGTTCTGTCTGAAGTTATAATATAAGTTACCATCTCTGTATATCAAGATAAAAACCGTTGGTATAAACCTGGTAAGTGGTTAAAAGGAAATGAGGAGGTTTGCGCGGTATATAAACGCATGTAACCTATAAAGGGATGAATGTAAATTTGGATAAATTAAGAGTGAAAAGAAAGACGAAGATACAGTAGATGACGATGATGAAGAGAAAGTTTTTGGTTGAAGAATCACGTGAAAGAAAATAATGGATGATAGTGAGATGGTTGACGGAGGACAATATAAGAAGATTTAAGACGTGTCACATCACACATCACACATTATCAGCCTATTAATGGCAGGAAGGAATGGGCCGTAATCCACCACGCGGGCCCAGTGCGGGTTGGTGGATGTCTCATGTCAGCTGTATATGTAAGAAGTACATAATCGGTCGTAGAGACAAGCGAATTCAAAGTCATTGGATAGCTTCTCGACGGCCGTAACACCTGATTCAGGCGTCGCGGTTGTCTATTGTGTCTCCTAATTATGGCACTAACGGTTTATTAACGTCTTATCGTCACATATTGTCATATAGTGCCACTACGGTAGTGTAGTTTTATATGCTTACCGAACAGTTATATAAAATAAAACTTTCCTATTTCCTATTGTGTCTCCTAATTATGGCCACTAACGGTTTATTAACGCCTTATTGTCACATATTGTCATATAGTGCCACTACGGTAGTGTAGTTTTATATGCTTACCGAACAGTTATATAAAATAAAACTTTCCTATTTCCTATTGTGTCTCCTAATTATGGCCACTAACGGTTTATTAACGTCTTATCGTCACATATTGTCATATAGTGCCACTACGGTAGTGTAGTTTTATATGCTTACCGAACAGTTATATAAAATAAAACTTTCCTATTTCCTATTGTGTCTCCTAATTATGGCCACTAACGGTTTATTAACGCCTTATTGTCACATATTGTCATATAGTGCCACTACGGTAGTGTAGTTTTATATGCTTACCGAACAGTTATATAAAATAAAACTTTCCTATTTCCTATTGTGTCTCCTAATTATGGCCACTAACGGTTTATTAACGTCTTATCGTCACATATTGTCATATAGTGCCACTACGGTAGTGTAGTTTTATATGCTTACCGAACAGTTATATAAAATAAAACTTTCCTATTTCCTATTGTGTCTCCTAATTATGGCCACTAACGGTTTATTAACGCCTTATTGTCACATATTGTCATATAGTGCCACTACGGTAGTGTAGTTTTATATGCTTACCGAACAGTTATATAAAATAAAACTTTCCTATTTCCTATTGTGTCTCCTAATTATGGCCACTAACGGTTTATTAACGTCTTATCGTCACATATTGTCATATAGTGCCACTACGGTAGTGTAGTTTTATATGCTTACCAAACAGTTATATAAAATAAAACTTTCCTATTGTGTCTCCTAATTATGGCCACTAACGGTTTATTAACGTCTTATCGTCACATATTGTCATATAGTGCCACTACGGTAGTGTAGTTTTATATGCTTACCGAACAGTTATATAAAATAAAACTTTCCTATTTCCTATTGTGTCTCCTAATTATGGCCACTAACGGTTTATTAACGTCTTATCGTCACATATTGTCATATAGTGCCACTACGGTAATGTAGTTTTATATGCTTACCGAACAGTTATATAAAATAAAACTTTCCTATTTCCTATTGTGTCTCCTAATTATGGACACTAACGGTTTATTAACGTATTATCGTCACATATTGTCATATAGTGCCACTACGGTAGTGTAGTTTTATATGCTTACCGAACAGTTATATAAAATAAAACTTTCCTATTTCCTATTGTGTCTCCTAATTATGGCCACTAACGGTTTATTAACGTCTTATCGTCACATATTTTCATATAGTGCCACTACGGTAGTGTAGTTTTATATGCTTACCGAACAGTTATATAAAATAAAACTTTCCTATTTCCTATTGTGTCTCCTAATTATGGCCACTAACGGTTTATTAACGTCTTATCGTCACATATTGTCATATAGTGCCACTACGGTAGTGTAGTTTTATATGCTTACCGAACAGTTATATAAAATAAAACTTTCCTATTTTCTTATTACGAACTAATAACAATAGCAAATATAGCCGGAGCAATAATATAATAATTACCTTTATAAATAGAACTGCAAGGTATCTGGGTCACTTTGACCTTCCAAAGCCTTTCAAACGAAGTCCCACTAGTGACGAAAGTCAGCTTCACAGGATTTGTCATACCGACGCCAGCGTCTATGTACACTGTTGATAAAAAAACATTAATTAATGAAGAAGGAAATGCTGTTGATATTTGGTAGGTTAGGACCATTGAGTCTTGATGATAGAAAAAAAATGTCTAGACGAGCTCAATTGAGTAGCAGTGCCATGGTATGTTTTAATATAGTGGCATATCGTGAAGGTACAGTAAGAACACTTATACAGTAACGGGAATTCTATATTTTCCGGAATTTTATCGTACAGAATATTTAATATGTTTGATGAAAAATGCCGAAGAGATCTTTAAAAATAAAATTTGAGCTGAGGTAGTCTGTAAGTGCAAAATAACTGCAAAGTAACATGAATTCAATATTTATTGGTATTTATCGAATAATATTATTGAATACCTGTGATGCACGAGGCACGGGTGCTTATGAAAATTCCGGCAGGTACTTTAAAAATAAAATATGAGGGGAAGCAGTTTGTAAGCAGTAGTTGGATATTTTTAAATAGATACTTCAATCCTTAAAAACCTCTTACATCGCCGGTGTAGCGATGATAAAATTACCTACAGGCAAAATCACAAATTGATTTTGATGCTTACAAATATTTTCTGTTCCATTACTGTACCTCAGAAATCGCTCTGCTTTCTCTTTGATTTGCAAGAAGCACTTTGACTATCCGCTTTGTAAAGCATTCATCAGAACTCGTATTATGAAAATGTATGTATATGGTTGCACCATGAATGCACTAATTAAATTCTATACAGACTGGATCCTACAGAAATTCATTGAATGCGACACGGTTGGATTATATTATGAATACTTCTTCTTCTCCCCGGTCCCCCATTACTAAGGATCGTGGTCACTGACCCCTGTAAACGGACAATCTGTCTCTCTCGATTCTGATCCAAAGTTGAAACTTGCTTGAGGAAATTGCTTCTTTCACTTGGTCAGACCATCGTTATGGCGACCAGCCTCGTGAACTCTTGCCTTCGGTATTGGAAACAATGACCATTTCGAGACTACTATCTTCCCCTTCGCATTATGTGGCCAAAATAGGTTAGTATATGCTACATACACATAAACTACGCTACACACACGGCATACTGTAGACAATCGAATCTTGACATCGAGCTGGGAAAGGACAGACACATTTGAGCGTTTGGCTGTCCATGGTATGCGGAGCATTATGAATACACATATCCTGGAAACAGTTGTATGGTAGAATTCAAAGGATATTCCATGAAACGTTCATCAAAAGTGCCATGATAAACTAGAGTTGTACCTTTGTTTGTTATAATGATCAAATAATTTTGTTCTCAGAATCATTTAAAAGTAGTATGATTCTGTTTGAGTGGGAATAATAGTTCAGTGACACAAATATGCGTGTGTAATTCCTTAATTTATATAAAACGCATAGTTTGGTCATTAGTAAACCGTTTCGAGAAGTTCACAGGAGAAGAGCCCCCAATCATTTCATGAACAGGAACCAAAAGTCGAATTCATTTATTTTAATTATTTAATGAAATTAATCGTCATTTAAAAAAAAAATACAAAAAGGTTATAGGTATTTTTTTCCTTTTTTTGAGCAATCCTACCGCACTATTCCCAAACCACTGCAACTCCTGAAAGCCAGAATCAACAGAGGCGACCACCAGAAAAACGCCGAGGTAATGAAGCTCGACGAAATCCCGGAGAATGAATGTTCTTTCAGGTTGTCTTGGATCCCGCAACGAAATTAATCAGAAAATAATAATGGAGGAGTAAGGAAAAAAACACAAATTTCCACTTCCCTCCATATCAAGCAGGAGACAGAACAAACAAGACCAATAAGCACAAAGGGTCTTTTACAACTAGGATAAGCCCAGTTGCCTAGCACCACGGATAAAAATTTGCATTAATTAGGGTCCTAACATTGTGAGCTGTTATATTTGATTCCAATAATAGGTATGGCAAAAACGCTTGAACGCAAATTTGTCTTTTGTTTTTCCGTATAGTAAACAGCTTCTGATACAGCCTGTACATTATTCAACATAGTATTGCGTTCATTCTGCCAAAGAATACACTCCCATAAGATATGATGTGCAGATTGTACATATTCGCAGTCAGATGTAGAACACTGACATAAAGGCGAGGCAACTAGCTTTAAGGAAAATAATTTACTTTTAAAGTTACCATGCCCTGTGAGAAATTGGGCAACACAGTGTTCGGTTGTATGTATGTTTTGTTTTTGTATGTCCCCGATTTCTGCGTCATTTGTAGTCCGATATAAAGATTTTTTTTTTGTTTGAAAGAGTATGTTACCGAATTGTTTCTATTTAAATTATGTGAAGAACTTCGGAGATATAGAACTGAACTCTTCAATAAATGACGGTGGATCTCTCGGGATTGCTCCAGTCTGTTTATTTCTTGCACCATTTCATAACATAATATAACGCCGGTACGCTCTAAAGAGGTACGCAGATGTGTATAGTCCACCCTGGTACACTCATTTCACCGGTTATGTTCATTTTCATGTTACTCGGATAATCTATTCTAACACAAATTTGCGCATCATAGCATAAACCTTACTTGCGAACCTCCCCATTATGTACCACAACTAAAAACTGAAAATTAATAAACGTTTTTACAAAAAAGAAAAACAACCAACTTGTAAATAAAAACACTACATAGTGAAAAATAACTTCAAATTCTGAAGTCGGTGTCAAAGGATGAAAAAACAAAAATAGAAACATAAAATAGAAATAGAAATTATCTTTCAATTTTTAATGTTTTTATCTGGATTTTAAAAGATTTTTATTGGCTATAAAAATATGTCACGTTACCGTATTCCTATTATACGGCAAACGACAAGCAGTTCCAAGAACATTGAAGATAATAGTCTGCACAAAAGCCTCAAATCCTAAAATCTCCTGCTTGTCGTTTCAGGTACCTCTATTTACTCGTAGCTCATTTTACGTGTAACCGAGCTAGAAATACTGTTACTAACGATATTCATGTCGAATGCACTGAGGGTTAAGGCCATTAAATTTTTCGGTAGACTTTGATGCTCACTGATATGCTTGGTTTGAATTAATCCTGTTAACAAGGCCGTTTCTAGCAGCGCAGGAATAAACTGTTCTTTGAACTTGAAGATTTCATCTCAATATTAAAGGGTTCTAGAATTTGAGGATTAATAACATATTGTGTTCGGTGCTGACTATTATTATCAATGTTCTTGGAAACGTAGTACGAGTACTAGGAAATTAAAGCACAGAGTTTTGTTGCAGTAGGATTTAATAATATCTGAGAAGGATTTTGATGAGTTATCTGAGGTGGATCTGGCTAAAATTATTTTTATTTTAACCAGATATTTTTATATTTATACAAAAAATAAGAGACGTGTTAAATATTTTTCGTGTTTTATCAAAGAATCCACACTAATATTATAAAACTGAAGAGTTTGTTTGTTTGAACGTGCTAATCTCATGAAAAACTGGTTGTAATTGAAAAATTATTTTTGTGTTGGATAGTCCATTTATCGAGGAAGGTTAAAGGATACATATCATCACGCTACAACCAATAGGAGTGGAGCATAAATGAAAAATGTTGCAAAAACGGCAGAAACAAAGAATCATGTATGTAGGGTAGGTTGACGGGAGCGAAGCCGCGTGGGACAGCTAGTAATAATATATGTATTGAAGTATACTTACTATGACTGCCTTGATTAACTCCACATATGGCTGGCACAGGATTGCCTCCGGATACAATGAACTGGTCTTGATTGCACACGTTGTTCATTTGCTCTGGTCCCGCGATCGAGAAGCGGTTGAAATCCAGTCTAGCAACAAGACACTTAATTTGAAATTGTAAAAATGTAAATAATATTTTCTCTTACCTATGAGATTTGTAAAATTTTTGCTCCATTGTATACAATGTGTGTGGACTAGTAGTAATAACACGTATCAATCTATAATATAATTATGGTAAAAATAAACTTAATTTTATCGATAAAACACACACAAACGTCCGGAAACATTATATAGTTAGAATTGACGGTAAAATACCTATCGGTTCTGACTGAGAGGGACTAGACTGCAATACATAATATTCTTGCTATATACAGTGCTAAAGACTACCCAAAAAATCTCAATACACACTATTCAAATTCCCACTCCATTGTATATATTAAAGACGAGATAGGTTAATATTCTCTAATAACGAAATCTGTTTAACATGCTCTTTGTCAATACACCTTCTCTAATATATTACTTACCTTTGTCTTGCTTTTACAGTAATTTTAAGCTCTTTGACTACACTCATCTCTTTGAGTCTAAGAGCTGAACACGATGTTAATAAGCAGCCGTATATATTACCTGGAAAATTACCTACCTGCCAAGATATCAGATTCTCAATAACGATGTAGCTGCACAGGCACGTAATTGCATGTATAGAATTCGCTTGAGTAGTTCCAGTAATAATACAGAGATTACAGAACATGCGGTATGTACCAGTTACAGGATGAGTAAGTTTTTTTTTATTCATATATTTTTCAATGAAAATGAAAAGTTATTAAAAAATATTCAGGGTTGGCTAATACCATTTTTGGATTCTCGCCTTGACTGTCGTTCTCATGGTTTTCAGGACGGGTAGTTACGGAACCCAACATCATGCCAAATAGGAAATATGGCGATTTTTTTTTAATATAGTGTGCGGTACGTTCACTGCAGTAACATCCCATACCCCGGTAAAGTAATTATCTAGGCAGTTTTTAGCTCGGCGGCCGCCTGGGGCTGCAAACCCCACCGTGATGAAGTTATCTTTTTCTAGTTGCCTGCTGCGCTTCGCAAAAAAATAATAATTGGTTTACGGACTACCGAGCTAAAGTGATTTATCTGCTTTGATAATAAATATTATTTATTTTCAAATTACATCGGGCAGACAAGGAAAAGAATAAAAAAACAAAAAACGCTATGCTTATAAAGCGATTTAAAAAGACATAAACAATAAGATAATCATGCTGTGCAGTCGGAGGATACATGTTCGCGAGTTGGCTGACAAAAACAAGATGTATCCTCCGACTGCGCAACATGATTTTCTACTTGTTAACGTCTTTTTATTTCGCTTTTTAAGCAGTCGGGTTTTCTTTTTTTAATCAACTTTTTTAATTTATAATTTTTTGGTTATTTTTTTTTTAGAATTCGGTACATTTAAACATATAAGTGTTATATATTTTTGAAATCACCTCTTAAAACCCTTTATTTTGATGCCACATGTGATGGTGCCCAAAATCAGCCATTTTTTATTTTCCCATTTTAATGTAACCAGTGACCCTCGCAGCGTTAAGACAAATCGATTGACGTAAGAATCATCAAATTCGGCCAACGCGTTTGGTCTCTAGAACGTCACATAGGAACAAACATAGCACTTTTTTACCCTCCTTCGGCAGTCGGGTAAAAAAGAGCAGTGTTTAAGAAATCTGTGAAATATCACCAATCTGTTTAACGTTCTTAAATGCACTCAATTTATGTACAAATTCTGAAATTTTGTGACTCCGTGATGTTGACGACAGAGACGTCACAGTTGATAAGTCACAGAATTTCAGAATTTGCAATAAGTTTTGAAGCACCCTGTAGGACATAGGTACACGAGTCGCGATGCGATGCTACATTGATGCGTATAAATACCATTTCCGATAAAGTCACAGAGGCGATATATGCAGGAGTATAGAACACTGAAGGAATAGTAGTTCAATTTTAATAAACTGCTTTTTCATTAGGGAACGGATAGGCTTATCAAAAAATTGAGAATAGGAATCCGTGAAACAAAAAATCGATCTGCCTAGCCTTTTTCCACCTATGTTGGGGTCGGCTTGAGTACCAGTATTTTATCTGACCTCCACAACTCAGTAACTGGGTAACTCTATACCCCTGGGCTAGACTGATGTCAGATATCAGGCTTCTGACTACCGGTAATGACTGTCAAAAATCTCACAAACTTTACCTCTTTATAATATTATCAGTATATTAGTATAGAAAAAAAAGCGTGCTGGTGCCTACACTTATTATGGAAGTGAAGGGTGGGTATGGCATAAAAGACATGAAAGTAGGATTAATGCAGTAGAAATGCGCTCCTTGCGAAGTACTCGTATGTGTGGGGTAACTTTAAATGATAGGTTGAGGAATGAGGTAATAAGACAACGTTGTGGTTTAAAAGAAGATGTAGTGACTAAAATTGAAAAGAGTATGTTAAGATGGTTTGGCCATGTTGAGAGGATGAATGAAAGGCGACTAACGAAATGTATTTACAAGGCAGACGTGAATGGAAACGCCGGGAGGGGACGCCCTAGAAAGACCTACATAGGCCTTATAGGTGATGTTCTTCAAAAAGGCCAGGTGCGCAGTACTCATAACCGGCGTGTGTGTATGACTAGATGCATGAATGTGAGTGAAGCAAAAGAAGTATGTAAGGATCGTAGCAGGTGGCGTTCTGTAGTTTCTGCCTACCCCCATGGGAAAACGGCGTGAGTTTATGTATGTATGTATGTAGTATAGAAAAAAATATAACCAAACTGACTTTTAAAATGAAAACGACTATGAAGGCGAAGGCAATATGTCGCCAATATTGTTACCATTATTTTAATAATTTAGCAGAAGCGAGTAAAGAACTTTGTGTCGATAGGAGATATCGCTCACGTTTTTTCTAAGGGCCGATTACACCGATGGAACTAATCGCGATTAGTTCAACTTAACGCTGTTTGAGCAAAGACAGCGTTCTGATTGGTTGAGACCGCTGAGAAACTACCAATCAAAACGCGGTATTTGCATAAACTGAGTTTAGTTTAACTAATCGTGATTAGTTTCATTGGTGTAATCGGTTCTAAGAACATTTCAAATGCAAATCTTTAAAAAGAAAATATTTAAATTATTTTCTTTCTTTCTATTTTTAAACTGATAAACTGGCATTGATCTAAAGTTCCTCTCATACTGGAAGTTTAGTAAAGCAATCACCTTAATACAGTTATAAAATCCAGTACCACTGGAGTAAAATGATTATCGACATTTTGCGGCGCTCTAACGAACCACTAACGCGCCTACGCTACGTAGCGTAGGCGCGGGCGTAGCACCGTGCTACGAGAAATTCGTAGCATGAGGCTAACCTGATTTTGCAGTGCAACTACCTATTTCGCACGACTATCATACGTGACCGAGTTTTGATGAATGGTTTAACATATTAATGTTATAAGAATACATTAAACTGTCGTTCTACGAGGTGCGAAGTTTTATATTATAACTTCTTTAGCTGCGATGAGCAATTTTTGGTGGGGGAAAAACTTGACAAAACAAAATAGCAACGCGCAGTGGCCTGTTTCTTATAAGCGGTCAGTTATTCCAAAGTTATAAGTCTTCACTTCGCTATCAGCAGTCCACATGATTGTATAATTTTTTGTTTCGTAAATTGAGCGAGATAACTGGTTAGTGAGTCTGGCCGTCATGGGGTATTTTAAAGTCACCGTCAATAGCTACTTACTGAAGCCATAACAGTGTAAAAATAATTTACTCAGATTACGTTCCCAGGAAAAAAGCCCTTCTGGCGTTGGCGGCTACTTAAGCTTTTCTTTCCAACATTTTTAAAGAGAATTTTATAGTTTCGCGTAATATTAATTACATTTTCTCAGGAATACTACGCTTCTTTTACTGAGTGGCTTTTTTATTTGTTCACTAGTTACTCGCCCCGGTTTCGCACTAGGTAAATTAACTTGGTTGAATTTGCCAAAAATTACCTTCATAAAAACTTAGTCCTGACAACTACGAACACAATAAAAAAGAATTGCTAAAGAGTTGTATACATTCGGCAATTGATTTTTATTTATTCACAGGTGAAACGGAAAGGTGCGATCTTATTTAAAATACTGCTTCTACCTGTGTATTTAAACCCAGTTTTCAAATATAGAGTCGAATGTGTCTTATGAGAGATTATATACAGCCCGAGTTACCAACAGCAACGGGTTCATATTTTCTGAAAGGGCTACTTATGTTCTTCATTTTACGTGAAAGAGGCTGAAGTCCACGGTGTTGCACTGTTGAAATATTAAAGGCAAAACGTTTATGGATACGCACTGAAAAAAAAAAAAGTTTCTATTGGGAACTAGCAAAAATACAGAGTTTTGCTATTTGCTTAGTAGTTTTGTTTTATTTTATTAAAGTACTAACAGCCCGCCCCGGCACCGCCCTGGATAATATAGATTTTGTGATTTTCTACTTCTTCATGATTCTAATTTTCTGGTAGTTCGAGAGTCTTTACCACACATGATTCCATCCCGGGATATACTTCTTTTCTTTTTGTTTTGTTCTCCTGGTAGTTTGAGCGTGATTCATGAATCATACATTCATGATTCCAGCCCCGGATTTTTTATATCAGGATTCTTGTCTCTTGTGGAAAAACTAACCAAGCTCCCAGACGGTCTTAGAGTAAACAGAAATGACCAAACAGAGTTTCATCCCATGAATCAATTTAAGTAATCCTGTCTTAAATGATACCTTCAGTATACAATCAATAACCTCACCAAATTTCAAACCCCTTTCATTAGTGGTTTAGGCTTATCGTTGATATATCAGTCTGGATATTGCCTTTTATATATATAACTAGATAGATATTTTCTCATAACTAAAGTTTGCATAAAAATTACGAACTGTTCGGTGATGCCTTATTTTTTTTTTATTCATCTAATTTGTATTTATATGTGCTTACCTTATTTGGCAGACATCGGGATGTGATTTAAGGACAGTCAGCTCACAGGATCCTGTACCATCGTACACGGAGGGATAGCCCGAGTTTACGAAGTATGTGCCGTTTTCTGATGTAGAGCTCCCACATGACGTCATAACTGAAAACATGAGAGCTTTTAATATTACACACAATTTTTTTCCCGCGTCTTAATAAGTAACAAAGTCATCTAAAGTATTCTGTAAACTAATATGTATTCTAAAAAGGTTAATGTTCGTTTTTGATAACTTTGTACTGCCAGAGATTATTTACTACAAACAAACTTTAACCTTTTTAGAATACATATTACATTATTGAAGTGAAAGTTTTTTAACCGCTTTGAGCGATTTTTGGGCTTTTTTTATGGGTTCGCTTCACGATAATCTATCTAATACCGTTAAACGAGCAATTCTTGTATATATTTATTTAATACTTCATGCACACAAACGTACAGAGGCGGACTTAATGCCGTAGGCATTTTCTACCAGTCGACCTTTGGGTGATGCAGAGTACACACACCACAAATAGTGGTAGGTGCAATATTTAAAGTTAAACACGATATCTAAGGTAGGTTTGTTCAAATACAAAGCTATACATATATACTATAAATACAATAGATACTCAAACATGTATACTAAATAAACTAAATACACGAATAAACTTAAACAATTAGTGGTAGCAGATAAATAGAGAAAATTATCGCTGTGACGATACTACTGCCAACTTCTTACGTATATGCTCTCGAGCTTTCACTTTGAATGCCAATCGATTGTTGCCATCCTGATTTTTTGAGGGAGCGCATTCCACAGGGAAATAGACTGAACGAAGAAAGAACAGTGAATGAAGTCAGTGCGGTGAGTGGGACATTGGAGAAGACGGTTATGTGTAGAGCGAAGATTTTTGTTGTGGTTGGCGCAAATGTATTGAAAGTGAGGGGTCAGATAACTAGGAGAGTTGGAAGAGTCAAGAAATGAAAACAAGGACACAGTGCCATTAGCTCTCTGCGCTGGCGTATGGGCAACCAATTTAGAAGTGACCGATGCGCAGAGACGTGATCATATTTACGCAAATTGAAAACAAATCGAATGCAGTAATTTAGAAGACGGTCAAGTTTTTTTATATGTATATATATAATCTGAATCTCGGAAACGGCTGCACCGCTTTCCATGAAATTTAGTATACAGGCGCTTTCGGGGGCGACAAATCGATATAGCTAGGTTTCATTTTTAGAAAACGTCGTTTTCTCTATTTTCATCCGAACAGAGCTCGGTCGCCCAGGCACTAAAGCTAATGTGACGTGTTGCGCCAGTGAAAACTTAAAACTTTTATTCTTTTCGGTCAGTTATTTCAAAGTTTTAAGTTTTCACTTCTTTCAAGCATTCCCCATGACTGACAATTTCATGACATATATCAATTTAACCTCGTGTTAGCAAACTAACTATGGTTAAGATTTTTGCGCAATAAGACCTAGGTTTTTTTGCTAATTTGACAAAATAAGCAAAACTATGTTTCTTAAGTTTAACAAAATGTTAATAAACAAAAAAAAAACGTTTGTTTTACACGGGGTTATAGCTATTGACTCCCAGTTGGTAAATTATCCAGAGTAGCGGGAGCAGGCCTTAGAAATCTATTTTGAATACACCTGTTATCTAGGATAATTTCCTCTTATCGGCGGTATCGATTATACTAAGATGATTCGGTGGCTTCGTCACCATAATCGGCATCATTTCATCCGAAAGACATTTGCTACTGAACATAGTCCTCTCCCCCAAGTGTCACCACATCGACCGATCCTGTGCGTTTCGCATCCAACGGATTCCTACAACCTTAACAGTTCATCGGTCCACCTAGTAGGGAGGCCTTCAACGTAGCGTCTTCCGGTATTCGGTCGTCACTCCAGAACTCTTCGGCCCCGTGCGCCATCCGTTCTGCGAGCTACGTGACCTGCGCTCCACCACTTATGCTGGCAATTCTTCGGGCTATGTCGGTAGTGACGTGGTGAATACCGAATATTTTTGGTTTCTATAATTGTTATCCCTGATATTACGTCACGTTGTCTGGAGCACTTATTGTTTATTAAGGCAATTTAATCTTGCGTCTCAAAAAGTAAATGTACTAATAGTCAGAACAGTGGAATACAGTGTATTAACTTTAATATCATACATACTACAAGTTATGGCAGTGGTACGTATTAACATTACCAAAATACATTTTTCGAAATTAAAATCAAATAGCAGTCATTCATTCCGATTTTAAATTCTTTTGTATTACAATCATAAGATTGTGATACTCACCCTGTCTCGTTCAGAACACTCACTAATGCCGTCTTACACTGGTCTAATTTCAAGAAAATATGGACAGCGTAACGCAAAACTTTAATATCACCATGACATTAAATATGTAGAAACATAACTCGTGAAAATTAGGATGATTAAAGGACGTCAAACGTCAATTAGCTCTCTTGACTTTTAATGCGAAGTATTATAAAAATTTCTTCTCCATTGATGTGTAGAATATCCAGTTGTAATGTTGCAATGTTCAGTGTGAACTTTGAGAAATGTCGCTTATATAAAATGTCAATGTTACAGCAATTTTATGTGTTTAGTTCAGACTTAAAAGGAAATGAATGGCGTCAAACTTATCACAGAACAGATAAAAGAGGTCTCCTCTCGAGGACCTCTTTTATCTGCCCTGTGAATTTTATTATTTCATTGATTTATAACGAGATGACGCATCGCAATATGTGAATAATCTGGAACTGTCAAACGAAGAAAGTCATCAATCTGTTGAAAGCTCAGAGGCTGTTTGTAGACATAAAATAAAGAAAAAAAAATATTCACTGAAAACAAAAAAATCTTTTAATCACTATTTTGGTGTTTAAATTTAGAACACACCAATATATTCGACCTCCATCTCAATACTATACAACCTCCTTGCGCAAACAATACTCGATACAAACTCCTTCTGCAAAGAATACTCGACATACAAACTCCTTGTGCTTTTCACTTAAATCTTTCTTTTTCTCGTAGTGGTATAAAATATAGTATGCATCTCTTGTAGTATAAAACGGATTTATATCGAGGACCATGAATAACTCGCGTCGCTCAGTATTCTAATAATTCATGAATCACTACCTACGGTCGTGATTCAGTTGTTAGAATACTTCACTTGCTCGTGATTAATCTTTGGCCGTCGCTTTAAATCCGTCCTTTATTCACTAGTTGCATAGTATTATGCAACTAGTGAATCTCTGTCCAAAATTATTTATGGAGCTCCAATTCCCTTCTTTTCCATTGTAAAGCTAAAAAAAAGAGTCACACCAACATTTAACGGTCTAAACAACATGGTAATAATATTGTTTGATAACTACATTGTTCAGTGATTTATTTTGTTGGGTGCAGACTTGATCGAATATTAGCATAAATACGTCTGTCCTTTCCTCTCGCTTGCTTCTTCGGCAGTAATGAATAAATAAATAAATAATCTCTGCCTTCCCCTTAGAATAATATTGGCTGAAGATCGTTAGCGAGATACAGCACATACGATCAATATATAGTTATGTTTATAAACCACATTTGCCGAACGGATGATAACTCGACAGCTGCATACAATCTATAAATCTTCCCTTGTTCTGTATGTCGTAGCGCCCGTAGTATGCCTACGCCGTAGCAAGATTGTGCCGTAGCGCGTAGCAAGCATCTTGGAGACATGCGGTAGTAATTTGTCGCCGCGAAGCATAATTATGGCTGGATTGTTTTCTAAGAAGTTAAGTTCAATTATATTTTGCTATATTTACGAGTATCTATTAGGAATTCAGAGTATCAAATAAAATACCTGGGCGACCAAGCTCTGCTCGGGTGAAAATAAAGAATACGACGTTTTCTAGAAAGGAAACCCCCTGCATACTAAATTTCATGAAAATCGTTTGAGCCGTTACCGAGATTCAGATTATATATACAAGAATTTCTCGTTTAAATGTATTAGATAAATAATAAGAAATGTTTTATTTTGGACCAAACATTTGTACTTATATCATTAACCTGCCAAACTGCAGTTACAAAGTGTTGACAGTTTGTCGGCAGGATTAGCGCTCGTCTTAAGAACATTTGTTATCGACTATAAACATCTAGTAGAAGATACAACTATAAATAGACGGAAATAATGTTATCATTACAGCAGCGCAAGCTGCCGTCGGCACACACACCGGTGACAGCTCGCGCCACGCATTCCGTTTCAGAATACCATTTGCAACAAGATTAACAACTGGATATTATCAATGACTGCCGCATGTCGCGACAATGTCATTAATAAGTTCAGTTTTTTATTTTTTTTTACTGTTCGCTCACTAATTCCACCACTATATTTTCTCAGGCAGTCGATATTATTAAGAAGTTAAAATCAATAACACAGGCCTACCTCCTCCTACCTAGATACTTGGTTAGTTGTTACACAATATACAAAAGTTCGGCAATCTTATAAAAAATATAACTTTACAGTGGGTTGAAGAATTGAGAGGTAGAAGAACTGGCAATACTGCCAAGCAATGTGATAAATGATAAAAGTTATATTCCTTTTTTAATTGTTATTTTATAAGTTTTCGATAGAGACGTGATACGAATGTAAGACATTGAAAAATGATTTTTAATTTTATGCTTGAGAATTTGAGAACCCTATTTTAAATGCCAAAGTTCGATAAATATACACTTTCACTATTTTTCATATTATATTGTCGTGGTTGCAAGCGCTAATATTAAGCACGAGGTCCAGGTTTCGATTACCGGTTCGGGCCAAGTTTTATAGAGTTTTTCTATCTGGGATCTCCCAATAGCAGCCAGGAATAATCCATACGGATTTGACTGCACGAGAGAATTAAGCTCGCCACTTAATAATTGGTGAAATGTGGGTACAATATAGCTGTATACCCGCCCAACCCTTTGGGAGATACAGGTATAAAATATGCTGTCATCATCATCACCAGCCTATTAATGTGCCCACTGCTGGGACACAGGCTTTCTCTCTGTGAGAGGGAATGGGCCGTAATACACCACGCGGGCCACACCACATTTCTGGTTGGTCACATGTCTTTGAATTTTTGGTTCTAGGACATACCGGTTCGGTATGTTCGGTCTGTCGCGATGTTTTCCTTCACCGTTTTTGAGAGCAGTGACGATGAAATAATTTACACAAAGTTAAGGTCGTGGTCGTAGATTCGAACCAAGGCAGGCGCCTTGGTTCGAATCCACGACCTACATCGTATGAGTCGCGGCGAATACCACTGGGCCACCACTGCTCAAAAATATGCAATGCGGGCTTAATAATGTATGCATAAATTAACGAGGTATTGTTTACCGAAGCGGACCTTACCAACGCTATTCATATTCATTTGAGATAAGGCCTTCAGCTGAAACAGTACATCCAAAGTAGGCGTGTCCTGTTTTCAGTGGGCGTGTCTTTCGTGAACTGAAACAAAGAGGTGTGGCTTCGCTGAAAAGGTCAGCGAGATGTATTTTAATAAGTAGATAGGAGACGATTGGAAACGTTCCAAGAACTTCCTATAATCTGCAACAAACTATTTCATTTTATACTAGCAGTTCATAGCACGTTCGACACAATAATTAAGCTACTAATTACACTATTAAATCAACCGTATTATCTTACCGTCAGGTGAGATAATGGTCAAGCGCAAACCTATAGACAATAAAAATAAACGGTATTATAAAAATACATCTAAGTTGGTAGAGCAGTGAGTAGGAGCAGTGGTGGCCCAGTAGTTACGGCCCCGACTTACGAGTTGTAGGTCGTGGGTTCGAACCCTGGCAGGCGCATTACTTTGTGTAATTTATTTTATCACCACTGCTCTCAAAACGGTGAAGGAAAACATTGGAAGAAACCGGCATGTCCTAGTACCAAAAATCCACACTGAGACCGCGTGGTAGATTATAGCCCACTCCCTCTCTATGAGAGGAGGCTTGTTTCCCAGCAGTGGGAGCATTAAAAGGCTGATGATATGTATGTGGGTCATCATCGCCTCGTTTGCCGAGTTTTGCGTAGAAGTCCCCCATGACCACGGTGAAAAGAGTTTTATACATGGTCTTTACTTCGTCGTCGGGGAGTGCCGAGATCGGGGCGTAGACCTGTATGACCGTCAGCGAATATCTTAAGGATGTTCTGAGTATAAGGTACACCCGTGGTCGACACACTCTCGATCTTCACAACGTTAGTATCAATGGACGTATGGACTTTAAATCCGACACCACCCTGGGACTTCTGGGTCACCCTCTCTTCGAACTTCAGATAACTATATGATACTCCATCGTAACCTGCTCGATTCTTCTTCGAGTTCGATGCTCTTCTCGTCGGTCCGGAATGTACGCGTGTACGCGTGTCATAGATACAGAGTCCCTGAATTCCCTCATAAATCTTGACTGGTGTTTTTGGTTTAGAGCAGGCGTCACCAAATACTTTAATTTAGGCCCAGTTTCTTAAAGATATAACGGACCGCGACGGTCATTATATCATACAGTTTAAAGCAAAGTACTCAACCAATATCCATACAATATCAATAACGAAATAAAACAGGATACACACATTTTATCCAAAATTCTGTGAAACTTCCGTCTTTTTGTGTTATAGAACTGTATTTTCATGGCAATCTATAATTTCCATCTGGAGAGTAATTTTATTATTGCCGAAAACATTTGCAGCTACTTAGATCTATTCACCATCAGGATACAGAGAGTTGTTGAGGATTTCGATGACATTTTCAATTTTCGTACTCAAATAACACAAATAAATTATATTGTAGTTACTGCTTATTTAAGGTCCTTATAAAATATGTCAGCGGTCTGGATCGGAACCCTTGGTTTAGGGTGATTCAAGTTCTCACTATAATACATCGGATCTGGTTTTTGTCTCACTCGGTATTTATGGGCCAATTAAATTTAGGTTTTCCACTTGTGAGTCTTATCGAGCTCTATATATCGACGCTAGAAAGGCATATTGTATGAACGACCATTTTGGTTAAAATTAAGTTTTTTAATACGTTGGAATCGGCAGATATTTCTCTTTCGAATGGTCTAGGTTCCAGTTATAGCCGAGCATTTTTTTGGTCGTTAATTCAACGGTGATTTCAGTAATTTTCGTATTGAATTTTGTTTTAAATCCAACCATTTTTATAATTTGTTTCATAAACCAAAAATTGGCCATAATTCATTTTGCTTTTTTTGTCTAAATAAAAATTTGATGTTAAAACACTTTACCTAATCATTTTTCTTTTTTTATATGAATAAACCTTTTTACTAGTTGGTAACTTTAACCAATTTTGGAAATAAAACAATGTATTTGTAAATATTTTTTTGTTAATTGTCCGTTAAAACACTCTACGTTTCTGCTAACTACAATCACTTGGACATTAAGCGCCTTTTATTATCAATGTCAAGTTGTTTGATTATACATTTTTACCTGATACGATTTTAACGTATCGTTAGCAATTAAGCTACTTTAATTAAAGCAAAGTTGTTTGTGTAAGTAAGTTAAGCCTACTTAAAAAAACATTTTTTGTGTGATAAAGTGGTGGATACGCTGTATTCAAAGAGCGCTTTTTATGCGCGCGAACCGCTGCGTATAAGGTCTGAGCGTTGCGTGGGCACTTCAGTCAACCACGCATTGTCAATGAGGGTGGTCATGCACGAATTGCCCGCTGTTTCTACTCGAAAATTGTTTTCACTTAAGCGTGTAAAAATAATTTATCATGGCTTCCGAACGATGCAAGAAAATATTGAACAACGTTAGACTAAGAAGGAGATTAATGTTTGGTATTCTACAATCTTGTTAGCAAAATTAGTAAACTCATAAATGTTAAATTTAAGAAAAGAATATATAGATCATATTTTTATAATTAATTTGTTCGTTTGTAGCCTAATTAAAAAGATAGTACCTACCTACTGAATAAATTATCCGATTTGGTTTAACATTCGATCTCACTACTTTTTGCGGTAGAATAACTAACTAACTAACTACTACTAACTAACGAAGACTTGTGTTTTTATATATTTTGTTAATTTTGTACGTAGTCTTCGTCTTTTATTTCGTTTCGGGTACTATTTCCGGTGTGTCTTTTACGGTCCATGTTCCATTAGGTTGTTACCTACACTAGGTACCTAGTCCACCTGTATTGTAAATGTAGGTAGTATTGAATAATTTTACAAACAGTTTGTTCGAGAAATTCAAATACTAATCTAACCTAACTAAATTTAGTCTGTAATATTAAGATCGTTATGATCACGATTTCATCACTTGCCTTCGACATACTGCGCCGACTCATAAGTATAGAATAGGTATTATCCTCATTATTTTATTTATAAATACTAAGAAATTATAATACAAAATAATATACAAACATAGAAGCTCATTTATCCATCGCGAAATATTGCAATCGACATCTTCTTGGGTCGTCGGCCACATCCACATCAATGTCTAGGTAGGGCCGCTCCATCGTCGAAGCCGAATAACTTGGCAATTGGTTTGAATTTATGTCGTGTGCCGCGAATGCACATGCTAGTTGCACGGATTATTGAAATGATGATTCTTGATCTTAACCAACCCATCACTGCACTAAAGGGCCTATTCCAGCGGTCAGCGATTGCAGCTCCAAGATGTTTTACGAAGGTAGACATTTGTGAAGCGAATACTCCATCAACGGATGTAACAAGAGGGGTGAATGTATATAGAATAGGTATTAGGTATATTAAAGGAGGCATCATCTATGACTAACTGTACCTACCTATATTAATTTACCATTTACTTATCTACGTAGATAAGCAGTGTGAAAACTTGTATGAACTGTAAAAGTAACTTTGTAATCGTATGGATGACTATTTATATAGGATTAAAAAGTTACTTATGCAGTTTGTATATCTAGGAAACGGGACGATAATTGCGGGTTGTTTTAGTTTTTCCTTGCTTTATTGGCTAAACACTAATTGTGTAAAAAAAATTGAAGCTTGTGAGTCTACTAGAAGTATCCTAGAATTATGATGTACGGTGAGTTAGTCAAATGATCATCAAAATTCAGTGATTCAGTGAGAAGTCAGTGCCGAAATTAAGGAATTTTGTCTTGCAATAATTCCTAAACTACAGGTTCAAATTGAATGTAATTATGTTTTATACTAGTTATATTATGTTCTCTTAGACACTGAACATTCAGGCTTCTAACTTTACCCACAGCGAAGGTACAGGGCGACCTCCCTTTGTTTCAAATTTATTTATTTATTATTAACACACACATTTATTTTGACAGGTAAGACCGAAGCTAACAAACGTAGTCATACATTGCCAGTTTGCCAGTCCCAGTAACGGGTCTAGGTAGAGGCACAAGTTACACAGTGGACACCACACTACGTGTCACCCACTGCAATTCCGCCAAAGAGCAAGAAAATATGTCCAAACGCAGAGAGACGCTATTCAGTATCCTAACTGCTCGAGTCACTGGTGCAAACTTTAACACGTTAGTGCGGGTTGACGGGACTTTAAGCAATCCCTCCCTCGGTTCTAACCGTAGCCTCCTTTTTGGAACGAGCAATCCCAACGATTCTAATATTTGTGGATTATTTAGGATACCACGAAAAACCATGAACACATATTTTACAAGGGCGAGGTTGCGCCTTACCTCCAACTTATTGTCCTGAAATTGTCCTGAATGGCTTCGAGAAATGGATAGTACGGCTGTGCCTTTGTTTGCTCTACTTGTTATTTAAGTAGTTTGCTGATTTGGTCACAGATAATATAATACCAAATACAGAAACAGACCAGCACCAGCACCTATACAGATGCCTCATCCCATACAAAGAAACCGTGCCGACGTAACTAGCTTTTTCCATCTAATTATACCGATTATTTTTTGTAAATCGATCGCGTTCTTTTTCGTTCCACGGCGATGGATAGATCGTCTGAATATCCGGATATACCCGTGGAATGGAAGCGAACGCGCGATACAAGCGATCGATGTACAGAAAATAATCAGTATTATCAGTAAACTACGTCAGCACGGTTTCTATGTATGGGATGAGACACCACTGATTTGGTGAAGCTTTGAAAAACCATTGCTATCCCACGTAGGTATCATAAGGAGTACCTAACTTAATTTGAAAACTTGCAATGCTAAAGAATTGTTGCAGACACTGATGTAGAAGACGTCAATGATTGAATTTAGGAAGATAGTAAATACAAAACGGGATATTTAGCATATTCATTGTGGTTTTGAATAAATATTGCGTATTTCATCAAAACTGTAAGTAATTGAATTATTGATTTTTTGGGTCTTGTTTCCCTATCCGTTTCCAAATTGAACACAGGATGTTATTTATTAATTTATTCGAGTATTTTTTATATGGTTTTGCTTTTCATTACACTACCTAGTACTATATAGTCTACTAGACGCATAGTATCTGATCTATTGACTTATAATTATAAACTATTAATGTTTGATTATTGTAATATCTATATACGTTTCATAGGGCAGATTGATGTCAAAGTTGAGTAGCTTTTTGTTTACTTAAAGTGTTAAAAGTTGCTTTATTTTTTGTTATTACATATTATACGAACATCAGCGGCATTTTCATGTGACTGATTGATCTCAAATTTAAGTAGTTTTGTTGTTTAATTATCGTTACATAGTATAAAACAAAGTCGCCTCACGCTGTCTGTCTCTATGTATATGCTTAGATCTTTAAAACCTCGCAACGGATTTTGACGCGGTTTTTTTTAATAGATAGAGTGATTCAAAGGGAAGGTTTATATCTATACTAATATTATAAAGAGATAAAGTTTGTGAGTTTGTGACGTTGTAAGGGGTAATCTCTGGATCTACTGAACCGATTTTGAAAATTCTTTCACCAGTAGAAAGCTACATTATTCCTGAGTGTCATAGGCTATAATATAATTTTAAAAATTAGAGATCCTTATGAAAATTGCAATAAGGTAACCCAAGGTAGCAAAATGTTGCCTGTATTATTTGGCGTGCGGTGAGAAAACTATTGATGATAGATAAACATTAGTAGGTAGGGTAGGCAGGGTAGACAGGGTAGGCAGGGTAGCCAGGTTAGGCAGGGTAGGCAGGGCAGCCAAGGTAGCTAGGGTAGGCAGGGTAGCCAGGTTAGGCAGGGTAGGCAGGGTAAGCAGGGTAGGCAGGGTTTGCAGGGTAGGCAAGCTAGGTAGATAGGTAGCCAGTTGACGGGAGCGAAGCCCCGAGGGTCAGCTAGTGTATAATACACGCAGTTGAAGCCGCTGGCAGAAGCTTGTAAAAGTATAAGTTATTCGGCTACGATGATAGAGCAGCCCTACCTAGACAATAATGTGGATGTGGCCGATGAACCAAGAAAATGTCGATAGTTTTTATCATTATTTCACGATGGATAAATGAGCTTGTTTTATAAGATAATTAATCAATAATTTGAGACTACTGTAGTTAAATTTTATTTTGAATTGTAATTTCTTGGTATTTAAAAATAAATGTTGTTTTATATTCTTATGCTACTGTTTACTTTGTACTACTATATTATCTGTGATACTACTCATAACTTTATCTTTCTAGAGTCTAGTAATTATTTACTAAACATATAAAAACAGTAAATATATACATTGTTATGTTATGTTATTTTAGTTGTTTTGTTATATTATATTCATATTCGTTTCTAAATGTATAAGTTGTTTTATCTTTTGTTTTGTTGTGTGTAAAATATTGTAACACAAGATTGAATTTTCATGTGACTGCCTGATTTCAAAGTTGATTGAGTTTTTTTTTTAATTATAAACTTATTATTTTATGATTTTGTTGCTATTTACCAACTTCATAAATTTGTCAAGTTTGTTGTTATAATTTTGCTACTTCTTTATTTTGTACTAGCTGACCCTCGGGTCTTCGCTCCCGTCAACTGGCTACCTATCTACCTACTCTGCCTACCCTGGCTACCCTGGCTACCCTGGCTACCCTGCCTACCCAGTTTACACTGGCTGCCATGGCTAACCTGGCTACCCTGCACCTACCCTGCCTTCCCTGGCTAACCTGGTTACCCTGACTACCCTGGCTACCCTGCCTACCCTGCCTACCCTGGCTACCCTGCATACCCAGTCTACCCTGGCTACTATGGCTACCCTGGCTACTCTGCCTCTACCCTACGTACCCTGGCTTCCCTGGCTAACCTGGCTACCCTGACTACCCTGGCTACCCTGCCTACCCTGCCTACCCTGGCTACCCTGCATACCCAGTCTACCCTGGCTACTATGGCTACCCTGGCTACTCTGGCTAACCTGGCTGCCCTGGCTACCATGCCTACCCTGCCTACCCTGCCTACCGTGCCTAACCTGCCTAACCTGCCTACCCTGCCTACCCACCTACTAATTTTTATCTATCATCAATAGTTTTCTCAGCGCACGCCAAATAATGTATTTTACAGGCAAAATTTTGCTACCTTGGGTTATACATTATTGCAATTTTCATAAGGGTCTCTGCTTTTTTTAAATTATATTATAGCCTATGACACTCAGAAATAATGTAGCTTTCTACTGCTGAAAGAATTTTCAAAATCGGTTTCAGATCGATTCAGAGGTTACCCCTTACAACGTCACAAACTCACAAACCCACAAACCTTACCTCTTTATAATATTATTATAGTATAGATTTAATTTTTTACCTTTCGCTAATATATAATAATATTGGGATATAATACCTTGATCTTAGACGGAACTATGTTTAATAGTAGTATGTTTTATAGTAAACTAGAGGACTCCTCGCGGTTTCACCCGCGTAGTTCCCGTTCCCGTAGGAATACAGGGATAAAAAGTAGCCTATGTCACCCGTAGATAAAGTAGCTTCCCAACGGTGAAAGAATTTTTGAAATCGGTCCAGTAGTTTTGGAGCCTATTCGGTACAAACAAACAAAAAAATCTTTCCTCTTTATAATATTGGTATAGATAAATACATTAAATAATAACTATTCTGAATTTCAACATAATACTCCAAAAGTTAATTTACTAAGTTTAGTTTTTTGAACAAATTATGCAATGGTCGTTAATACAATATGCCTTTCTAGAGCCGATATGGTGTTGGGATTCTACCAGAATTTCATACTACCCCACAGTACGAGTTATGTGCAATACTTTATTGGCCAATTCTTAAATGTGCAATACTTAACCCATCAATACTGATTATTTCCTCCATAAAGTGACTTATTTTTGTGAACTTTTGAATAAACTTAGCAGTTTAGTTATTCATTAAATCATGCAGCAATGCATAAACCACTTCAACTGGGCTTTCTTCTGGTTAAATTGGGGAAAATTGCATGATAGTACACTTTTTTTTTGTTTTGTTTTGAAAAATTATGAAAGTTTTGTTTAGCTAAATTACCCGCCAGTTTCCGATTGGAGTGGAACTAATACTGAAACAATGGTTCATCAATATCATCATCATTTTAGCCAAAAGTTGTGGAGAGAGTCCTTGAATTTCCACGTGAATCTTGTTTGTCGTTTTTGGTAGGGTGATTCAAGATCACACAATAGTATATCGGATCTGGTATTTTTTTCTCTCTCGGTCTGATAACACATAAGGGTCAATTAATTCTGGTATTTCGCTAGTGTGCTTCATTGTGCTCTCTAGATGGTGTTGGGATCGAATTAAATCGCGCTATCGTTTGCTTACTGAAGATTCATGACTACCAGCGGCTCAACACCCCACAGTGCCAATGGGTTAAGTGCAATTTTTAATTGAGCAACACAACACTACTACTTGAAATACTGATCTTTTCTTGTGGTTATTTTTGGAGAACTGTTCTTTTGAATAAACTGAACAGTTTTATTATTCAATTTATAATGTAGCCTTGCATAAAAAGATTCTACTGGGCTTCTACAGGCTTAAACCATCGTTAAGGGTTTAGTTGATGTGATATTTATGAATATTTGTAGTGTAAGTCGTTTTGTAGCAAATAAATACTTTTTCTTTCTTTATATCTTAGTTCAGGTTAAACTAGCAAAATGCATGTTATATATTTTTTTGTTTAATATTTCTAAAACATGAAAATTATGACTAAAGTTAAATTACCCCTTAGTTTCCGATTGAGTGAAACTGGCTCTGAAAAAAGGTGAGTTATTGTAAAACTTTGAACATAGCAAAGCAACATGAGAATCGGTAGAATCAACTTTTATTACTAGTAAATTTTAATTTGTGTTTGACGTTTAAAAGTGCCGCTTATTGGCCTAGTTGAATAAAATATAATTGACTTTGAGATTTAAATTTAACGCTATGCTGTTTAAATCAACATAAAATTGGTAGTAATTTACGACGTTTGCTTTAATCATAATAACTGAAACAAAATTCAGTGAAGTTTAATATTAGTAACCCACCTAAATTTTGTTTAATTACACTGTCGTACAGTTATAAAATGATGGGTCTATTTTATAAAGTTCACTGTTTTTTTGAAGGAAAACAACGATTTAGACTCCCTGATATCTATTTGAATAACTGTTTTGTTATATAACATTTATAACAAAACAGTTATATCCTGTTTATTTCTAACTATAGTCAGAATTTTAATTCGATTCCAGATTTGACATTAGCTACTGTCATTTTGTGAAATAATGATACCACATATAATAGTGTAGTGATGAACACAAAAATCGATAAACAATCGAAAAACAAAATGAGCTGGAAAAAGCTGCCATTCAAGATTGGCTTTTAAATAAAAATATTCATTACGAACCAGATATGGTTAAAGCTACGCTTTTAGAACTGATTCCACATAACGAGTCTTTTAATAAGTACGCTGTAGACGAAATGGCAGCACAACATGGGATCACGGTTTTAAGACTGCCCCCTTACCATTGCGAGCTAAACCCTATCGAATTGATATGGGCGCAGGTAAAGGGGCATGTAGCTCAAAATAATAAAACTTTCAAATTGACAGACGTGAGAAATTTATTTCAGGAAGGCATTCAAAAAATTACGGCTACCGAATGGTCTAAATGCGTATCCCATGTTGTCAAAGAAGAGGAAAACATGAGTAGGCTAGATATGTTAATTGACAATATCACAGACACATTTATAATAAATGTTACAGAAAGTCACAGCGATAGCGATAGCGATGACGGCGACAATATATAAAATAAATTATTACCATAATACATCTATCTGTTTTATTTGTCATGTTCCTTCATGATCACATTTTTTTATTTATTTCACACACAATATTATTATATCGGTTCAGAAATATTTAATTTCCTGATATACTTAGTTTACGAGAGTAAAATTATAAACGAGAAGAATCGATCCGGAAATATTCCATTTCCATATCGAATAATTTTGCAACGTCACTATTTAGTACTTGTCGTAACGTTGCAACACTGAAATTGTCAAATCTGGAATTGAATTAAGATTCCGAGTATATATCTACACATCGCATGTCACTTTTCTCGATACTCATGTAACAGATTCAAATTCTAATACATTTTGTATTAGAATTTATATTTAATCTATACCAATATTATAAAGAGGAAAGATTTTTTTGTTTGTTTGATTGTTTGTTTGTTTGTACCGAATAGGCTCCAAAACTACTGGACCGATTTCAAAAATTCTTTCGCCATCGGGAAGCTACTCTATCCCCGGGTGACATAGGCTACCCTTTTATCCCTCTATTCCCACGGGAACGGGAACAACGCGGGTGAAACCGCGAGGCGTCTTCTAGTTTTACATAATTCTACGTACATTCTATATTTTTTATTTCTTATCTCTAACTGATAGGTAGACTGTATGCAGACTAGTTTCAGGTTCGTAAACAATTCCCAACTCATAAGCAGGTTATTCTCATTAAAAATATTAAGGAATCATCAACTACCTATATATACTTACTGATTTTAAACCACCCCGGTGTTCCGTCTACTACCTAACCTAACTTGCCATATTCACATAACCGCCTCATTTCCTCGAAGCGATTGTGTATTCACAGTAGCGTGGTTTTGAAACCTCAGTAATGGAATATCCTGCACATATGGCGCAACCATCCAATAGGAAATTACTTACAGGTGAAATCAAAGGCTTGATTCTATACCTACAAATGCATAATAGAATGTATGGAGGCTTTGTAATGTCAGTAACAGAAGCAAACGCATATTGACCGAGAATAGATTATCAAGTTACCTCGATGTTTGGTATTGACGTATTGAATAGGCAGTCCGGTTTCCGAGATTCCACTATTATATATGAAATGTAGCTTTGTAGAACCTCGGCAACTGATGCTGATACTGTTGATTAAAGACCATTGTCAGCAGGCATGCTACTGCAATGTATCAAAATATACATTGCTCAATTCAAATATTCTCAACCACTGCAACTACTTGAAGCCAGAATCAACAGCGCCGAGACAATGAAATTCGACGAGCCCCGGAAAAATTTATTCGAAAATATGTGCTTTGAAAATACTTAACCGGTGTTTAGTAGTTTCTTTATTGTTTCTATCTGGGTCATATTCAAAATAATTGTAAGTTACGGATAGGAAACAAATATGAATATTATTTTATTGTAACAGAAAAATAACAGAAAGGAAATATTAGGGCAAGTTTAACTAGCATACATTTGTAAAATAAATAATTAACATTGATCTAATTGAAACACCTGGGATAGTAGAATACCATCACCACTATCACTAACTATACATACTTCAAATAAAAAGTTTTGGCTAACCTGCGGTGCAGTAAGTTGAATAATATTTTATTATCATTAATTCATATATGACACTATATGAATAACGCCTAATCATTCATATCTGTTACGTAACAGAAAAAAGGTGATGGATAAAATAACGTATATGAATTAATTGCACGTTTCTAACCTACAAATCTATTTATTTCCACATTAATTTAAATGTTATACGAATATTTTATATTTATAACAATTAGCACAATACAGTTATTTCCTAGTATGGGTAATAAAACAGTAAACTTACTTACCGCTATTTTAAACGTCTCACATTAAATATTTACTTTTAAAAGTCAAATTTTCTTCGACAACGAAACGAGCTGAGAAACTATATTGAACAAAATGGCCGATCATTTATTTTTACGTCGTGTAGTGACAGGTAGTGGACTAATTTTGCCAGTATATCAAATTTCTTTATTACCATGGAAATAATGTTAAAATAGCATAACAGAGAAGAATAACAGATATGTGTAAAATTAGGAGACTCATTAATAAATTAAATTTGAAGAACAATAAATAGTATTTTATATTTTGTTTAGTGAAGTGTTGAAAGTTTAAACAGTATTCTCTGAATATAGTTTTTTTTTTAACCTTTGTGTAATAGTTAATAATTAAATTATTTTTTTTAGTTAACAGTCAAAGACGTGGACATTGAGTACTTGTATGAAACGGAATCTACGCAATGTTTGGTTTCATTTTTTTTTAATGAATTGTTTAGCTATATCAAATGTTTCGTTGTTTTTTATTAAATTCAAATAAACATTTAATCTGTTTGTTTATGAAATTCTAGTCAGTTGTATCTCGTTATAAAAATAATTGGGTTGGACACTATGACAGTATAATTATTACAATTATTTTGAATATGACCCATCTACTGTTACACAATCAACCTTCGTTTTGAGTATGAAGGTGACTGTTAAGTAATTTTCTCAAACATACTTGGTAATTTGAGCATTATTTTAACAACCTTCTTAGAGATAAATGGAAATTGCTGTTCTGGCCAAATACATGCGAGCAGCGGCCGGCAAAAGTTGTATTTAAATCCATATTTGTCGTGAATAGCGGCTAAATAAGTAAACTCATATCTGTCGTGTAATTTAAAGATAGAACGATCTTTTACTCCGAAACATGGCAACCAAGGAGGTAACTTATCAAAGATTTTATTTAATTTTCGAACAGGCTTGCAAATACAATGATTTCGAAAAGTAATTGTATTTGACAAAATGAGTTCTAGGTACTACTTTGTTTTAATTTCCACGCATTATTTGAGAAAAGTTCTATGATGGAATAACGTATGTTTACACGTTCGTCCATCAATGCCTTTTTTTGCTGGCCGCTGCAGTAATTTACTATATTACCATACAAATTCTAACAAAAATGTTTCGTCACGATATGTTCCTTCCTATCATAATTTTACCTTTGAATAAGGCCAGAAGAAAGACAATGATGTCAATGAAAATATACTTACAAATACAACAGAGTCCAAAGCCGTTGGCGCAGTAACCGTTGGCAGACCCGCCCCTTGCAGTACACTCGCGCGCAGTCATGCATGTACCGTTGTCACCAGAAGCGCCCGCGCACCCGCCGTTCGGGAATGTCACCACAGTGAAGAGGGACAGAACTGTTGGGTGAACATAAAGAAACAAATCAAATTAAAAGTATGTGCTTGTCATGTATATGTAGATCATATTCCAAATCCACTTTTCCACCAGCAACCAGCTCGCTTGCTAATTGCATTATAAAGCAGGCTACCGGCCGAAGAGTAATATGATTATTCGCTCGATCGTGCCCCGCAATGTTATTAAATGCGAGTTTCTTACAACTGGAAATACAGTCTTTCATAAGTCTATAGGTATTGCAAAATACATGATGTTAACGCCCAAACTCAGCCTGGGCCCGTTTAAGGATATTCTCTTATTAAAACAAGTATGTATTTACAAAAAAAGAAGGGAAAAGGAGGCCTTTTGGGGATAACACAGGCTGAATTGAATTTCCACTAGCAAAAACTCGCATTCCCGTTTTATATTGCAGAAATAATGTCCTTTTAATATCACTAATCCAACAACCGCGTAGGTGAAAATGCAAAGACATGTTAGTACTACAAAGGTAATAAATTAAAGCTGCTTTCCAGCGAACAACTTAAATTAAATTCTGCCGAACGTAGAAATCACGAGCATTGAGAGAGAACATTTCCCAACAATACCTACGTGGAACCAACGAACTAGGTTGTTATTTCAATTAGTGAAACCTAGCTCCACCTTAAGCAATCTCGTTGTCACGTTCAACTACGGAACGCAATCATCGATCTGTAATAATTCCAAATCAAACTCGGTCAAAACTTCTCAGTACCAAGCTTTGCTCCACAAGAGTCAATACAGCTAAAACTAGAAGCTTATCCGCAAACAGTTCCATTTTAGTAAAATGGAAGTGCTAAAGTTATATTCAAGTCAATAGAGTACTAGGGAGGGACTGCACGGTTTGAGTTTGTCCAGAAACGTTGTGGAGAGTCCCAATTAATACCCTGTTCTTTGGGTATTGACTCTCTAAGGTCGGTCTTAGTGAGCGTCAACAGTATTACGTTTTGATAGACGATGAAAGCACGGTATGGTAGAAGGCTTACGCTTAAGCATAAGCCGTCGCCCTCACCGTCCTGTCGCCACGCTATTCAAAGTATGGCGACAAAAGGAATTGGCAAATTACATTCGAATTTTGAAAAGTGTCTGTGTGGTTTCGGTTGCATATAGATGAATATGGTGCATTCGTTATAAACGTGACGGAAACATTTCGGGAATTAAGATTATATCAGGCATTTTATGCTCAACGGATCTTTTACAAGTTCAGTTCATTTGTTTGTGTTACATATTGAGAATATAAGGTATAATATTATGATTGGAAAACATACAACAGATTAAGAAATAATTAATAGGCAAAAACAACGCAGCTATTTGCAATAAATACTCTTAACATAATTGAAAAGGAAAAGCGCGCTGTCGATGACATAACATATGCAAAAATATATATAATATCAGACATATAAAACTGGCGGGAAATGGACAGACTGATAGAAAAACCAGCTTTTGTTTCCGTCGAGCTAAACACAGGTGACGTACAACCTGACTAACATAATTAACTACGCAAATGGAAAAATCTAAAAAATAAAGGTATACATCTATAATAATACAGAATGACTTTTCATACATTTGAAATCATTCTGAAGTGGTACTAGGTACTCATGAATATGAATAACTTGTAAGTACGACCTACAAGCTTTTATATTCTTAGCTTATTTTTATTACCCGGCTGCAAGGAAAGGGTTATGTTTTTCGCGCGTATCTTGTATGTTTGTATGTATGTAATATTCTTTATTACCTCTTATCTTGCAAACCGCTTGATGGATTTTTAATACATCGATAGATAGGGCTTGGCCACCCAAGTGTTCTTAGATAAGTGACGTTAAAAAAAACATATATGGAGGCTTTTGCGCGCCGTATTGGGGGCGACTCAATTTTTATTTTCTTCGGAAGCCATCGTGTGGGGTATCAAAATGAAGGAATTTTAAAGGTGATTACAAAAATATACACCACTTATATGTTTAAATGTGATTCGAAAAAAAATATAACTAAAAACTTGTAAATAAAAAAAGTTAATATAAAAATCAAAAACCCGACTACTTAATAAGTGAACTAAAAAGATATAAACAAGGAGAAAATCATGCTGTGCAGTCGGAGGATCAGTTGGTCAGCCAGCTCGCGAATATGTATCCTTCGATTGCACAGCATGATTTCCTCTTTGTTTACATCTTTTTTTGAACCGTGATTTAAACTTGTCCTAACCGATGCTGAAATCATGATTGAAAAATAAGTTTAACCAGGCTTAATTTTGCCAGTTATGTGAAAATGAATGTGTCTGTGTGGAACAACAACAACAATGAACAATGAACAACCGCCATATCCGTATTTATTACATTGCCAGATTCGACTTGACTCGATTCATATTGTTCGGGCACATTATACATAGTGCCTTGATTAATCATTTGGCATTTTTCTAGATCCTTCTCTCACTTTTACTACCCTTTATGACAAGCGAAGTACGTACAATCGCGTCATCTATGTAGTTAGATTTATGTTTATCGTAGGTGTCCATTGTCTTCCTTTATAAGAGCACTAGCTTAATACTAACTTCTGTCAGCAGCTTCACCCGTTTAAAAGTCGGCAACTATCCCAAGAGTTTCCTTGGGATAACTTTTGCCTTTCTTTTATTCTGGGAGGTAAATTTTATTCCGGATGTATGCACATACTCACGAAAAAAAAGGATTCTATATCATAATACAGGACATGGTCTACTCGTTTAACAAGTTTCATGCAAATCAGCTAAGCGCTTAAGACGTGAAAAGGTTACAAACAGACAGATAGACAGAGTTACTTTCGCTTTTATAACATGCCAGCGTCTTCGCCCGCGTGAATGTCGAAAATTATCCCAAGTGAACATATTCCCGAGATAAAAAGTATCCTAAGTGCTATTCCAGGCTATAAGTTATCTCTGTGCCAGATTTTATCCAGATCCGTCCGGCTGTTAGAGCGTGAAGAAGGAACAAATATACAAACACACATTCAGAAACTTTCGCCTTTATATAAATAAATATTAGTGTGATATAATATAGATTACTTACATCTACTCTCCTTTTGCCCTGGCGGCCAAAATCGCTGGTCCTTCGTCATTTCCGGAATCTTTCCCTTTTGCCGAGAGAACGAAACGCCACGAAACCTTCCATTGGCTCTCCCTTCACTGGCTTCACAAACCCCGTATAACATCACGATTATCACCAAATAGCTTCTCATCGTTACCGTTTAATCACTGACAGAGGTATGGGACGGATATAAGGCTCTTGTTTCTATATATATAATGTTGACGGCAATAGACAATGGCGAATTTCACCTATTACACAGATGGTGACAATGGGTTATAGTGATAATTTTCTTTTGGCCAACAGCATGGAACGCGTCACCTTTGTTACATTTAATGACACCACTCACATAGGTAATCGTTTTGTAGTTTCGTTGACAGTAGGTACTAAGTTTATTGTTCGGCTAAATGTTAAAGTATTGCTAATATTTGTAATAAGCTATGATGTGTGTGGTGATGAAAGTTTTGTGAATGTGTCATGTATGGCGTAAAAATGTGGCGCTAGTTTTTTTTTTGTTGCCGATTCGTTTACCGCCTGGGAAGTGGTAATATTTTTAAATTGGTTTTAAAATAAATAAACGAAACATTTTATAAATAAAGATAAATTCCCCCAATATGATAGACAATGCACTGGGTAAATGGCTGTCTTTTGAAGCATGAAATTTCGCACAACTGTCGCTTACATTAAGAGTACACAGCTAAGAAGGGTTATTGAAAAATCAATCTCTGAAAAGATTAATTAGGGGAGATAATTTGTATGGAAGTCTACATTTGTGTAGATATAAAATCCCATCAGGCACTTGCCTTGTAAAAAAAGGTCTTTAAATGAATTTCTCATTTACGAGTAAACGAATTCTATTCAAAGCATCAACCAACAAAAAAGGAAAATAAAAATTAAATCGAGATCTTGTAAACAGTTTCTTTGATAGTCTACACTAAACCTCTGACGTCAGGGGATAATTAAAATAAATAATAAAATAGGACCATTGTAGTGGAGATGCCTACCGAACAAAGCTTCGAAGGCAATGAAAAAAAGCAATAATAATTAATATTCCACGAACTGTTCCTACTGACATACGTAATAAGTATTGTGGTTTACCTACTCATCTTAGGGCCGGTACAAAGTGACATTCTTTCCGCGATGAAATTCGACAACAATTTATGGAATGGGGACTACCGCGTATGTGTATACCTTTAAGAACAATAATTTTTTACTAACTTTTTAGATGTTAACAAATGAAAGATTACTAAAATTAACTTGAAGTACGCAGTTTTGGTTTAAAATGGGCATCTGAATCGAGGGCCCATTTTTTTAATCCTTGCAAAACGAAATAAGACTTAAAGGAAAATTAGTAAAAAATTGTAAAATCTTAAAGTAAAGGGCGTAGAATTTCTTAAACTTGAACTAAAACTGTTATGATTAAATTACTTGGGCCCTCAATCCAGACGCGTGCATAAAGTGGCAAAGCCTAAATCTCAGAAATTACTATCTCTGGGTTAATCATTTTACTTTAGTCATTTAGTTAAGATTTACTTAAGTATTTTAAGAAATTCCCGAATCTGTCTTCTTCAATGTCCTACTCACCGCACTGACTTCATTCACCGTTCTTTCTTCGTTCAGTCTATTTCTCTGTGGAATGCGCTCCCCCAGGAAATCAGGATGGCAACCAACCGACTAACCTTTAAAGTCAAAGTTCGCGAGCACATTCGCAAGAAGTTGGCAGCAGTGTCGTCACAGCGCTAAATTTTTCCAATCATCTATTTCTACTAATTGTACAGGTGTATTCCTATATTTCATTTGTTATTTATTGTGTAAATTTTATTGTATTTATTAATTACTTCTGGCTTATATTTATGTATTGTATATATTTTTAAATTCATTCATTATCGTGATTGCACCTACCACTATTTATCACTGCATCACCCAAAGGTTGACTGGTAGAAAATGCCTAAGGCATTAAGTCCGCCTCTGTACATTCGTGTGCTTAAAGTATTAAATAAATAAATCTGTAGAGTAAATTATTATTAAATACAGATTCATCAGATAATATATTATTAAATACAGATTCATCAGATAATATATTATTAAATACAGATTCATGGCGGTATATCTCGGACCCTCAATTCATTAGTATTTACTGAGGAATCTGCAAGAAATGAATTTATCTGAAGAAATACATAAATAGGACTTCAATATATTTTATTTAGATACCTCTGTAAATTAGTTAATAATTCACACAAAAGTTAATTGTTAAAAAGGAAATGAAAGTCGAATTATACTAAAACTTCTGAATTGAGAGCCTTACTTACCTACCTATTTTCGGTTTTATTGACTGGCTCAACCTTATAGATTAAGACAAATTAGAATAAGTTTTTACTATCTTTTTATTAAAATGAAGGTGCCATATCGTCCGATCTTCTAAATGCAACACTTTAGGAGATTTTTTTTGTATTTAGAACTTTGTAGGGTAGATATGATATTGTTATTTTTTTTGGACGGCAAATCATATTATTTGCAGCTATAAGCATTATTTATATATACAATAATTTTGTTTTGTTTTTATATTATTTTTCAACACACTTGCTCATAAAGTGACTCTAATTTCACCGCAATTAGGCACATAATGACACCTGTTATCAAACTGTGACTTTTTCATTACTATTATTCACAAGTGAGATAACGCGTTTTTTTTTTAATTTATTGGTTGAGTTGCTTTGTTCTAAAAAAAGTTTCGATACAAAAAAGATCGTGCTCTACACTAGAATAGTACAAATGCAACAAATTTCATGCAACTTCGTATTTAAATAGATAATTTCAACTTGTACGTGTTTAATAAATAAAACATTTTTGTTTTTGTCTGTAATAAAGAAAACTTGAAATTAACCATTTAATACGTGGCTAAAACGCTATCCGCGAAAAGCCAAAAAAAAGATAACTCATTATTTTTAGTCTATGGCCGATCGCCATTGTTAGATGCGCGCGCATAGGATAACTGATTAATTATGCTCGCCATTGCGAAAAAAAATTCACAACTCGTTTTCACTGTTGGAAATGATCTTTTAGTATTATTTTCTTCACAAGTGTGCTGAAAAACGTCGTATGATACACGTATGTATTGATGATTACCGTCCTCGGCTCTCTTAAGACCCTCACCTAACGGCTCGGGTCTCAATGGCGCCTCAGCGGTAATCACCAACATTACGCACTTGTACCATAATGTACTATTATATTATGTATGTTCCTTAAGGTATTTATACCATGGGCCTAGTTGCCTGAAGCAAAATATGTTGGACATGGCGCAAATTTATGGGCTGCAGTTTCTTTTCTAGGCCCATTGTTATTTTTTTAATTGTTTTCCCTTTAAGTCTTATTCCGTTTCGCAAGGATTAAAAAAATGGGAGCCCGATCCAGATATGCATTACGTTAAATAGTTAGTTAAATACCTACATAAGTGTCTTAAGTGCTATATTGTTGTCCGATAACTTCCAAATAAAGTAAAAATACTTGTAAAAGAGATCTTTCTATTTCCTAACACACAAAGACCAAAGCAATGCATAACAGCCAGTCTATTTCTTCCTTAATATCTATAATCTTTTTATTCGTTAAAATTTCATTGCGAGTGAAGTGAGCGTAAAGTAAACTGATCACCTGAAGCACAGAAGAGAAAAAACACCTTTTCTGTTCTGTGACCTGAAGCTATGTATTGACAACACAATTCAAGATCACTTCATCTATGTTAACACGGTGGCATTGTTACAGATTAGCACTGCAGTGACGTAATTACATCTTCTCTCCTAAAGCCTGGTAATGGCTTATATTAGACACTAGTTGGCAACCCCATTAAGGGCCTTCCACCGCCTTAGTGCCGTAAAACGGTTACTTTCTAAAGCATACTCTCTTTAGTAACGGCTAACTTAAAAGGTTTGAAAAAAATATTATTGATTCATGTACATTATTTGGGAAACATGGCTTTTACGTGTGAATAATAGTTTCGATAAAAAAAAAACAACACGAAATATTACGTCGCTACTTTTGTATACTCCTTCAAAACGACTTGGATGTTTAAAAATATTTTTACACAGAAAAAATGATGGCTAGAATTTCTTCATAACTGAAAAAGTAGGTATATTATGTAAATCAAATAATATTGTGCAATCAAAATGTCCATTAAGGAGGTTCAATATTGAAATTCTGGCTCCGAGCGGGTGCATGGCCAGTACTGCGTTAACATTTGGGACTATATAACGTAGTACATTATTACCTCAATGACTATATACGCCTTAATGCCTAGCTCAGAGTCTCACGTCCTCAGTTTAGTGTATCATCCACATTTAATTGCTTTCTCGCAGTCCAATGCAATACGTAAATAATAGAAATATAATTGTTTGTAACCATGTAAAAAACTTATGTAAATAATGAACTGTTGTCCAGCCCACAACTTTTCAACTCAATAAACCGATCTCACAGCTGTCAAAAATCACGGACAAAATCAAACAATCACTTATTAATAATACTCATGTAATTTTGCTATTTATCGACTTTAACAATGCGTTCGACACGCTAACACATGACACGTTGTTGACAAAATTAGACAACTCTGGAGTTCGGGGACCAATACTTGAACATAGTCATAGCTGTCTTCACTCTGCTTGTTCAAATACGTGTCGAAGTGAGGCAAACGATCAAGTGATACACCGGATGTACCCCCAGGTACTTAGTTTAGTCACAGGTAATATAATACTGGCATACAGATGCCTCATCCACCACCGTGCCGACGTAACAAGCGTTTTTAATCTGATTATACAGATTATTTTTTGTAAATCGATTGCGTTCGCTTCCGTTCCATGGCGATAGATACATCACTGTCTATATCCATGGAAAGGAACGGAACGGAACCGAACGCGATCGATGTACAAAAAATAATCAGTATAATCAGTACAGAGCGTCGGCACGGTTTCTTTGTATGGGATGAAGAAACGATTATATTCGACTAAACCAGTGGTGTCTACCACTGGTTTAGTCGAATATAGTTTAGTTAGTTAGTTTTAACTGCAGTTTCTAATAAGTTGCGACCCTTATTGCCAAAATTATTCATTTAAAAAAATCTTGCGTAACATTACATTGCTTTAACGGAATCAATTAATTAATACGAAAATTCAATGAATCGTAAACGATTTAAAAAATAAATAACTTGTATTTAAAGAATAATTTTGAACTGAAATAAACCTATGATGAAATTGAATATTAATCTCTGTTTGAAAAAAAATACATACATCAAATATCAAATATAAATAAAATATTTAAAGCAAATTATTTTATATTCCGAACTGCAAACCATGATGAAAATACCATTCTCTCTCAGTGTTTATACAGGTGGAGACTTTTGTGACACAGGAACAATACTTTTTCCAATTAAATGCTTTTCTAGTACTCTAAACTCAGTTGGTGCGGCAGACTTTTTTAATCCTTATTGGAAACAAAAATGACTGGCATTAAAAATATTGTGTACCCTACTACCTTTTTTACCTGACTTCCGAAGGAGGGTAATGTGTTTATCAGTCTATATATGTATGTATGTTTGTTCCTATGTGGCGTTCTAGAGATCAAACGCCTTGGCCGATTTTGATGATTCTTACGTCAATCGATTATTCTTAACCCTGCGAGTTTCATTGGCTACATTAAAATTGGAAAATAAAAAAATGGCGGCTTTTGGGCGCCATATTGTGGGGCACCAATTTTTTTTTGTCTTCCGAACCTATCGTGTGGGGTATCAAAATAAAGGGATTTAAGAGGTATTCAAAAATATATAATACTTATATGTTTAAATATACCTAATTCTAAAAAAAAATAACTAAAAGGTAATAAATATATTAAAAAAAAAGAAAACCCGGCTGCTTAAAAAGCGAACTAAAAAGAAGTAAACAAGAAGGAAATCATGCTGTGCAGTCGGATGATACATCTGGTTTGATCAGGTACGACTGCACAGCATGATTTTCTTCTTGTTTTTTTTTGCTAATTTTATTTTGTCATATTAAATTTAATTTTTATATAAACGGTTATGGTACCTGCCCTTATTAGCCATAATCAAAAATTCAGCCTGTATTCGTATGAATCACAATCGCCAGCAAAATATTCGCATTGCGTACCAAACTGAATAGAATACACGAACCAAATATTAATATTTCGTTCCAGGAAATCCCGATTGCATTGAACTAACAATTCTGAAAATTTCTCAATCACGGGCAGTCCTTTGACACATATCAAACGATGATAGAAGACCGTTTCTTTTTGTTCGAATGTAGAGAGAGGCTTTTAGTGGAAAAAGCTTTGACCAATCCCTTTTATATTGCTGGCAGCAGGGGCTTTCAATGTTTTTTTTTAACAAAAAAGCTAGTATGATGCAATATTCAAAAATGTAACTTCGGAAAAGAAAGTAGTTTTTCGCTAGAAGTCGGTTTAATGATTTTCTCTTTTTAGTTTTGGTATCTCAAATTACCCATAAATAATTGACAAAGTACATCTCACGACGATGCCAGTAATTCAAAACACGACTAGAACACATTGTTTTATTTCGGAGTTCCAGTGTGAGTTTTATTCCTTTTGGATCAGTTCGATGGAACCATTTTCATCAGTACCAATTATTTATAAGTATTCTTCATTATAGTCGATTAAATATTCGAGATACCTTATACCCGTGACATACTTATCATTAATCAGTTCCAGTGACCCACTGAGGTCTTCTTCAACAGTACCACTTCACAAAATAATACTTTATGAGTGCAAATGCTTACATTGTTGCTGAAAATACTTAAATCACTGTATGAATGCCTGTAATATTTAAGGAGTTTCCTCGATTTCTCCAGGATCGCATCATCAGATTCTGACTTGATGACCATGCAACTACTTGGGAAGTATGCCCTTTCAAACAAAAGAAGAACTTTCCAAGTCGGCAAACGCCTGTCTTTGAGTAATCGGAGAACATTTATAAAAATATTCCGACGAATTGAGAACCGCCTGCTTTTTTTGAAGTCGGTAAAAAATGTAGTTCCAGCAATGTTTGTGCGCTCTAACTACGGTTTTTATCCTACTCATCTCTCCCACGTCACCTTCTTACCTTATGTCTCACTTTCAATATTTAAGTTCTTCTCACGCTAGGAATCTGCGTTCTGCCAACAATCTGCTCTTACTTACTTCTCATACTATTGATTTTGTTTATTATTCATTTCATATTCAGTCTATTCTTCTTTGGAAAGCGCTTCCTCTCGAAATCAGGACGGACCAGTCGATACGCTTTCAAGCGGAAGTTGCGGTTTTATTACCAGCGGGGGCAGGACCATCTCGATATCTTATTTTCATTACTTTATTAAATATATATATTTATAAAGGATATGTACAATTGAATATTTCTAATCTTATGATTTATAACAATACAAACTAACATACAAAGGGTAGAGGGAAAAGAACTCATTGCGCATCAATAATTCGTCCACATCGATGTCAATGAGAAACGTGCCCAGAACGCTGGCAGCATTGCATTTATAAAGGTATGTGTTAAATAAAATATGTATGTACATAAGTGTATTTAAAGAAATTTACTATTATTAGTATTTGTTGCCGTTTTAAACAATGCACCTGCCATGTTTTCTCCTCACCAACCTTGCTTGACTGGTACAGAAGAACTGGTAAGTCCGCGCTTGTTTCTTTGTGCATGAAGTTTAGAATTATTTTTATTTCTCACCACAAGCCAAAAAATACCAACAGAATTTACACACGCAAAAGCAAAAGCTAGTAATTTTTGGTTGTGGATCGCTGGTGCTTGTGGTAGGTAGCAACACCTGTAATACAGGTCACCAGGTCCCCACCTGGTCATAAATTAACACATTTGATAGCTTACATCTGATATCACAGCAAATAGCCGTTTCAAGCAATTCGTGAGTTAATAACAGATTATATTCATTTTAGAATTATAGTGAGATTAAATTAAATTAAATTTGAAAAAGAGTTAAAAATAATTAAAAGTACCTTTATTTGGGAGTTTTATATGAGTGTAATGTTTGTGTAGGTGTGTGTTTGTGATGATGTATGTGTGACAGTGTATATTTGTTGTGGTGTGTGTTAGTGCATGAAATAACTAGACTAATACGTCAAAGAGAGCTTATGTGGCAGTATATGTTTGGCCTTGTAGCCAGGCTTGTAAAGTGACTTTAAAATTATGTTTATCTACTCTCATATCGTAATATTCGAATTATAAAATTCAAAACGAGTTTATATTGGCATACTTTATAAACACAATACCAAAATTTAAAAATAAAATCTTATTATAACACTATTTCTCTAACAAAATAATGCTATAAAACAATTATTTTTCTATTACGATACAGGACAAATCCATGAAGTTAATCACTAAAGAGTTTCCATCAATATTTTTTTTGTAATGCCATTTTATAGTACCTATTATAAAAAGATTTGATTCCAATTTTAAATTGTCTATGACAATGCCCGCTTTAGACTTAGCACGCACTGCGATTTTTATTCGAGCGAATTTTGTTTCCTTCTACCTGTTCATAGAGCTCAAAATATTCGGGCGAATAAAATTCGCGCCGTGGTGCGGTGGATTCTGTGGCAAACCACGGATTTCTTGCTGTATTATTTCCGCACGATATCTTTACCGCAATGCGAACAACTTCATACAATTCCATAGGTCGCAGAATGGGCGGAAAAATATCGCGCGAATAAAGATCGCAGTGCGTGCTAAGCTTTAGCGCATGCGCGGTCAATGCGGTGATGTGCTGGGTTTTGGCGCCATTCATACTTTTTGCAAGTTTTGCTGTACTGAATTTCATGAGTTATTTAAATTATTGTTTAAAAATGTCTGATATGAATAGTAGTAATAGTGAATGTGAAGAAAATTTTACTCCGCCCGATATTTTAGATGCGGCGAAGGAAATTACTCTTAATTTATTACCAGCAAAGTCGAGAAAAGTAAATGACAAATACTATCACGATTTTAAGGCATGGAAAATGCAAAAAGAGGTATTTAGTAGGTTCAATCCCAATTTATGAGTGTAGATAAAGTAGTGTATGAAACTGCACATAACTAGGTATTAAAACATTCGTGTGAAAACTAACACACACTCATGTTTTAATACCCCTCATTATGCAACAGTTTCATAAACTACTATTGTTTAATGGGTGCAGGGAAAGAATTCGGTTTAATTTAATTTAAATAAATAAATATAGTGATTAAAAAACACAATACAAATTCGAATCGACTCTGTATTGCAAAAATACGAACGAAAAGTAGACCACAAAAGCAGGGAATTAACATTTTTGAATACTACATTTCCCGCTTTCAAATTTCTCTCAGCTGCAATCCGAGGTGCGGCTTAATATGTCCAGCAATCGTGCTTATCAAGAAAGTGCAGTGTTTATTTCGGCTTTAGAGGTTTTACCGTGGTTTTAAGTCGGTTCAAAAATGAAACTGCGGAATACTGAGTGGCTGCTGCTGGCTTACTGACTTAGATTTCTGCGAATATATTACTTTGTCATTTTTGAGGCGAAGTCTTTTTAGCCGAGTTGGAATATTTTTGGTAGGGGACAAAACCTATAGCGTCGACGACATGCTAATATAACAGCGTCATCTACATACTAATATGATGTGTGAAGGCTTTGCGTCCCCATCTGTAACACCATAACATAGTTTCAAAAATATTCCAAAGTTTCAAGTTTTTGTTCAACTCCGTAACAGTATTTTTTTAATTGATCTGTAGGGTACGAGACCCGTCGTGTCGCTGCTACAGTAGAAATAATTCCGATTGCTTGCCCTTCTGTGAAGTAATTGTGCTTTTTCAAGCAAAATGTTGAAAAAGTTTTATGGCAATCGGTTGAACGGTATGACTGCGCAAAACAAACAAGCAAACATTAACTTTTATGTATTAATATTGTTTTGACATTTAAAAATATCTGTGGTTTATAACGATACCTAATTACTCTGTATACTCCTACTCAAACGCCAGAAGATTATAATATGTTTGTAATTTTATCATAAAATTCTACTTCAGACATAAGTAAATCAAACTAAAGTCCAGCTCCTGTACCACCCATCTGACTGATGCAAACTATGTCATCATCAGCCTTATAATGTTCCCACTGCTCATCACTGCTGGGACACAGGCATCCTCACTATAAGAAAGGTAAACGGCCTTAATCCACAACGCGGGCCCAGAGCGGGTTGGCGGATGTCACTTGTCTCACGAATTTTTTGTTCTAAAACATGCCGGTTTCCACACGATGTTTTCCTTCACCGTTTTATGTTGGTGTTGAAATAATTTACAGAAAGTAATGCGCCTGCCTGGGTTTGAACTCATGACCTACGACACGTAAGTCAGGGCCGTTATCACTGGGCCACCACCACCATGCTGAGGCATCTGGTATTCAGCATGCCCAATCGCGTAGAAGCTTTATTGAGACCACATGGAGGAAACACCAAGTACTGAGTTATCAAAACCTACGTTTACACCTAATAAAACCCCTAGTTAGAGATTTGGTTTTATTTACCAAATGGCCCCAATTTTTAAAACATTTAATTTTAAATTTGAACACAATATTTACGTTTTTAGTTGGTAATATTCTGATGCGCTGTTAAATGTACTTCAATATTGCAGACGGCGTCATTAAGCTAGCCTTTGCCGTTTAGGAGTAATTTGGTGCTATGTCACTGGAACTATTTCATTGCTCGCAAGTGTATGCTTTGGCCTCTTTGGGGCTTAATCAAATCAAATCAAATCATTTATTGGTCTAATCTCATTTGTGTTTTCCTCTTTTTCATATTTTTCCATAAACCACAGAAGTAACTACCGTACGCACGGATCAAGATCTGCAGCAGACCGATCCATGTTTAAGTAACCATATTTACATAGCAAGGAATCCTTATTCCGGCTAGCACATTAAGCCGTTGGTATCTGGCTGTCATTCGTGGATCTGGAGTTGTTCTCGTTAGGGGGTCGTGAGAAGTCAAAAGACTGTTAATGAAACTGACTACCGCGTTACCCAGTAACTGATAGGCAGTGGCTTCATATCCGATACTGATGTTCACCTCACACCTGTAGCCGGTTTGACTGGAAGTTGATCTCAACATAGTTGGAGAAAGGCTAGGCAGATGTTGATTATAGTCTCTGTCTGTCTGCCTTTTCACAATATAAGATTCGACTGTAGATATACGTCTTATAATCTGAGCAACTGTTATATACTCAAATTGGCTGCCTCGTTAGTAGTCTTAGTAGTTGCTAACGCTACTGTTGTTGAATTGAGCTGAAGGTTGTTATTAGGTTTTCAATCATGATTTTATGCCGGAGTCTAGATTTGTGCCGGATCAATAGGGACCCCCCCTATTGTACTTAGTCATAACTGACGAAATTTGGGTGTACACCTCTCTCTATCCCTACGTACATATCTCAATAAGCCCTTGCTGAATCAATAATCTATACATATTATAATAAAATTGTAACTGTCTATCTTTTTAAGATATTTAAGAAAATTTTAGGGATATTATAAATTGCATATCAAATAAATAATCGCCTATCAATACATACTCATCATTTATATTCTTATTTACATCTAATAACTTACTTCACTACAAATAAACTAAATGTTTAACAAAACTCAAACTGCAGATAAAACGAAATTATACATCAATATAACATTACTTTTTTCCTCATAATGCAATACTGTTAAATTTATTTTTGTACAAAAATACTTACTTACATAGCATAAGTACTGACTGCACAGCAAATTTTCCATATTCCAACAGTCCAAGAGTGAGCGAAGCGAGCTCGGGAGCCTAGGGCACCCCGACACGGACAGGTTAGATTCGAACGAGATGTCGGGAGCTGAAGTGAGCGAGCAAAGCGAGCGAACTCAGCTCCCGTCATCTCGTTCGTGTTAGGTTACTTTAGACCCTGCGTACAGAAATAGATACATAATATAAAAAGCTATATTTAAAAGAAAAAGAGTTAACATGTATAATGTGCATTAAGATTATTAGCTGTGCATTGATGAAAAAGCTTTTGCTTTAGGAAAAATCGCTGTACGCTGCGAAAATAAATTGTAGTGTGTTTAGTGATATTTTGAGTTGAATATTTTGCTGTGCAATCAGTAATTTTGATGGGAATTCGGAATCTTATTGCGTAGAAAAAGGATATTTTTTGATTTGCGTTTAAATACTACCCAAAATTTTATACGGGGTCCTTTTATCAGCAATAGATGCCGAAAATAATATATTTGGCATTTTTGTTTGTCTGTCACGGAGGGTGTTTGAACGCGGTTGACTCAAAAACGAATGCACGAAGTTGGATTCGGTTTTCACAATTGTATGATTGCTGGTCTAACTTAAAATAAGTTACATGTTTAATTATGATACGCCGCACGGTGGGCTGAAAATCACCGTTCATAGACATAGAGACTTGAATTTGAAGGGCCCTATTTTTGGCTAGAAATGGATTCCGCTCATCATTACTATACTAAAAATTTTCTTATGAGGCAATTGCATGCACAAATGAATGAGTTATAATTTTTAAAGATGAAATTGTATGGCGCTGACATGAAAAATGAGGCTATCTCTGGATTTGCAAGGTTGGCCGTTATATCCGCCGTTATATATATTAATATTTATTTGTAATTTTTTGACATACTTCGTTTTGCGGAACCACATGCGATTTTATTTTTTAATCGTCTATATTATTTTTATGTTGAGGATTTATTTAAACGCTTTAATAAACATGAGTATAACAAGTCTAGTTCACAATATTTTTTATACCATAGGCCAAAACAGTCTAAGAAATCTCAAAATGTGCACGAAGTACCTATGTCAAAAAAAGGAATTCTAATAAATATTTTTATCTATGAAATTAAATATCAAAACAGGTATTTTTTATAATACTTTATTATGGTTTAACCTATGAAAACAAAAAATAGCACTGACATGTCCACAACTATGGCAAAATAACACACTGTGCGTCAGGTAAAAAAAAAACTAGAGAGATGTCAAGGGACACCCGGATGGAATGAAGTATTTTGTCATATATATATATATATCAATATATATCATTTACGAAACGAAAATAACTGGCTTGCTTTCTATGAGAGAGAGGGAGAGAGACAGACAGAGAAACACGCACAAACCGCAAGGCTTATAAATATAGCAAAAAGTGTCGTTACAACTTTTGGTCTTAATTTTTCCGTATAGCCCCCTTTCGCAACGCGCGATAAGGAACTTCGTTACAAATGAATTATAAACAAGGCCCATTGTGATGTAGCTCTATGGCTTTGTCTTGACAAATATTAAATATAAAAATAAGTGACGAGACGGATATTCAAACATATTCTAATGCAAAAAAGTACAAAATAAAAACACGTGACAAATCTTAAAAATACAGCATTTTGTTTATAAACAATTGAAATAAAAATAATTCCTACTTACACAACTTCTAAAACAATCCCACTAATATTATAAAGGGGAAAGTTTGTAAGTGAGTCTGTGTGAGTGTGTTTGTAGGTATGTTTGTTATTTCTTCACGCTCAAACGGCTGCATGGATCTGGATGAAATTTGGCAAGCAGATAGTTTATAGTCCGGATTAACACATAGGATACTTTTTATCACGGTAATATGTTCCCTTGGGATACATTTCGACATTCAAATGAAGCCGCTGGCAGAAGCTAGTTCTTTCATAAAACTAACTTAAGGCGTGAGATCTGAAAAAGCTTCAAGTGATTAATAAATTCTAAAAAGTACAGCCAACTGCTTCTACTTGACCTATTTTCTATCACTGAATCGACCTGTTTAGCCTGTTCCCAACTATGTTGCGATCGGCTTCCATTCCAACTGTATGCAGCTGGCTACCTTCTAATATTTCACATGGAGTGACTCCACAACCCAGCAACAGGATGACACGGCATCCTTTGTCAAAACCGGTGTCAGATATTCTGGTTTTTGACTATCTGTATCGACTATCTAGGCAAGCAAGGATCAACTGCATAACTAGCTTTCTGAGGTAAGGGCGAGTATCTGTATGTAACGGATGATCCTGGTCACCCATCCACTAACCGGCTCTAGAAATCGTTAAAATCTACACCGTTGTCAAGTAAAATGGGCCATCTCAGTGAGACAAACTTAATCCAGCCGACTGATATACCCTCGGCATTTTCATTGGGCCTACCACCAGGTACACCCTTCCAAAATGGTTCATTCATAAATTCTCTTTGTAAAAGGATTCTGCTAATCTAATGACTGTTTCTATAATAAGTAGATAATGTTCAGCTAGTCCCTATTTTAAACTGAATAATACTGACAAATTTTGTTACGTCATCTTCCAAAGCTTTTAGTAGTAACTTATTGATTGTATACATTCAGATGTTTTCTGAATTTATTAGTAAAGACTTTTTGCTTTCTTCTTGCAAGTCGTAAGTTTTAACAAAACATTCAAAATTAAATCAAATTCAAAAGTTATTATTTGTTTCGCCTTTGACTCATTGACTTTATTTGATCTAGTACTTTAGTTTACAATGTTTAAGTAAATTAGAATTAATTTACAAAGTAATTATAATCTTGCCACTATTTTGAAGACTTCTCATTTAAATATTATTAAAATTCTGTCGACCTACGAATATCATGTTATGAGAGCTCCTGCTGTCTGTGATATAAGAATATCCTAGTACAGGTACAATTGTTGTACCTGCATTAGTTATAACAAGTCATCAGTTGTCATTAGTTCATACTGTTCATTAATTCAAAGTCAAAATCAATTCAGGTTGTCGATATAAAGGTACAGGCATTATAAATGTAAAGCCGAGCGTAACAAACAAAGTCACTTTCGCATTTATAATATTAGTTAAGATTAGTATTTAACACTTCCCCTTCCCCTTTTTCTTGTTCGTCTATGATCGAGTCTAAGCACATTTCTAAATCTTCTAACATGACTTTGGCACTTTCTAATACAAACTTATGTGATTTTCCACTCATCTGAATCAAGCTAGATTCTTTGTTTGCTTGTAAAAGATAAGTCTGTATTGTTTCCACTAAAGTCTAATTTATTACAAAGATAGTTCGTTTGTTTTCGAGAACTTTTGCAATAAGTTCCAGACTTTTAATTTTAGCTCTCTCAATGTTATTGCCAAAAAATATTAATAGTTCACGTGTGTCTGTTTCAAATTTATGAAAATGTCGTTGTGCAACTTGCTGGCAAATTTAAAATACGTTCTTTACGGAAATAATATTGAGTGAATACACGATTACTTCAACCGTCTGTGCTATGTTCTCAGTAACGAAAATTGTAGATGAAGGTTGATCTTAAAATTTTAAGCAACTTATAACTTATTTGATAGGTTTCTCTTAGCCAGATTAATCCATAGTAGGAAATTGTCCAATAACGTTCTAATAGAATACGTTGATAATTTATATAGCTTTTCTAAAGTGGCACTCGTGTCATCATCCGCCATCGTTTTACTAGGTTGAGATATTGAAGAATGATCGTGTAGACTGTAACTCTGACTTTATCCACCTTAGCACACTGATGACCATCTATTTCGTTTTGTTTTTATCTCACTGTCCGTATCGTCCACCTGGTTCGTGGCAAATATAAGATGTTTCATTATATCATTTGCTGAATTCTTCACGTCTCTTTTAATTTAAAGTTTTGGACACTTTCTGACTTTCGCATCGAACTTGTTAATTTTTTTTATTCCGTTTTGCAATCTTATGAACAGCCTTTTTGATAGAGCCCCTAGTGACTCCCAGTTATCTTCAATTTCACCAGTACGTGCGTTTTAGTGTCGTTTTCGGAAATTAACAAGTTTCCAACAATGCCAGTGATAGCAAGCTTATTAAGTTGAACATTCTAAGCTCAAATTCAAATAACTCATCAGCCATAGCGTGCGACAGTGATGTTTTGTTGTTTAAATACAGATTCTTTCTAAATTCATCCGCGTAGTAAGTAAAGACTCCTTTGCCTTGTTCTAATAGCAAGTCGAAAATTATTTTTGCATTGTTTTTAACAAGTGCTGGCAAATCAGATTTAATTTTATAACACATAATGTCATAATCATTTACATAATGTTTAAAAAAATCAATTAAATTTAAAAATTAAATCCCATATAGATTTTACCTTATTTTCTCTATTTTCTGTCTGTAGTAAATCGCAGATATACTGTACAGCGAAGAATTCAGTGAATGTCATGTGTATGAAGTTCGGTATACCATTTGCTACACTATGTATGAAACCAGATTTTTCCGTACCTTCTTGAATCTTGTTTATGGTCTCTTTAATTTCTCTCAGTTCTTCACCGCTAAAATCTTGTCTACATCACTATGGAAAACAGCGTACGCACCTAATTTTTTATGTTTAGCAACAAATTCAACTCGAATGTTCTCTTATATGTTTCTATTGTCAGGATTGTATAAATAAATTTTATTTGTCTCTTGTAAGCATGTCTCAAATATTGTTTCTATGATTGAATCGTTGACCGTACAGGTATTGATATTCAAACTCTATTGGATAGGCGTGATGATTTCGTCTTATAACCAATTTTAAAAATACTCGGCAAACAAATACATTTGTAAAGGTGTGTCAAAACTAACCATCGGTTGAAAGTGAAAGTGCCAGTGCTTGAAATTATAGTTGAAATAAATACTGTTACAGGTCTTAACAATAAACTCTGGACAGACTATAATTAATTCCCTCAAGTCATCTAGAAAATTAAAACAAACGGTAAGGAAAAGACTCCGACTATTTATTATTGTGAGATCTAAAATCAAATCAACGGACATAAATTCAATAAAACTGCATAACTTATTACACTGTTTTTGCTTAGGTCTCTTAACACAATTATGGATTTCCAAAAATGCCGCAAATACATGTGTTGTTCTCGAATTAATCTATACCAATATTATAAAGAGGAATTTTTTTTTGGTTAGTTTGTTTGTACCGAATAGGCTTCGAAACTACTGTACCGATTTAAAAAAATCTTTCACCTATGGAAAGCTACATTTTTCCAGAGTAACATAGGCTATAAATTATTTTCGAAATAATTGGGTATCCTTAAGAAAATTGCAATAATGTAACCCAAAGTATCAATATTTTGCCTATAAAATTCATTATTTGGCGTGCGCTGAGAAAACTATGGATGATACTTAAAATTATGTAGAACATGATTAAAGTACTCATTATTAACAACGAAAAAGTCTGCGAGAGAATGTATCTCACTTACATAGTTAAGTCACAATAGCAGCTTTTGTGTTCTAAAATTTAATTAGATCGCCGGTAGAAACAAAAGTTGGATACATGTTTATTGTAGTATTCATTCTTATTCAAATAAATAGTTTAACAAATTGGTAGGTAGGTAGGGTAGATACGGTAGGTGGGTATGTAGGTAGGTAGGGTAGGTGGGTATGTAGGTAGGTAGGGTAGGTGGTGCAGGTGAGTAGGTTGGTAGGTAGGTAAGGCAGGTGGCTAGAAGCATGAAATTTGGCAAAAAGGTTCCTCATGTGACTTATGTGAGTTCTAAGAAAGTATTTTTGGAAATTTTACCCCTTAGGGGGTAAAAAGGGGTAGAAAGTTTGTATGAAAAATCTAATTCCGTCGGTCAAAATTTGTTGGCACAAATAGTAATCTAAGTAAATGATAAAGGTTGCCATTATTCGTTTTTCGAAACTATCCCCAAATGATGATTTAGGGGGTGTTGAAGTTTGCATGAAAAAATCTGATTTCTTGGGTCAATAAACTTGAAACTTGGCACAAATACTAACCTAAATGAATATTAGGTTGTTATTATAATTTTTTGAAACTACCCCCAAATTATGATTTAGGCGATGTTAAACTGTTTTTGAAGAATCTTATTTCTTGGGTAAATAAACTTGAAACTTGACTTATTTATTTATTTATGTCAAACAAAACATGTAGCACACTACATAGAAAGATAGAATAGCACAAAAGTGCTGCTTATTTCTAGTGAAATTTCTTCCAGCAGACCTACGACAGGAGAATTAGATAAGAGATATAGACACAGTGTGTACAAGTTTCTAGGGTTCTAAGGTATTGACCGATAGTTGTCTGATGCGTCTGTCAACGTACAAATGTTTCACTTTTTCGTAATTTGAATGACTGTTTGATTCGCCTAGAAAAACTAGCTCGTTTTTAATGATTTTATTTAAAACCTCTCCTTAAACAAAACCCATGGAATGTTAGTCTATGATCGAGTCTAAGCTCAATTCCATGTCTTGGAATATAACTTTGGCATTCTCTGAAATACGCTTTTGTGATTTTTTACTCATCTGAATCAAGCTACTTCTTTCATCGGTTACTACATTATTTGTTTTTACGAAAAATGATTGTATTGTTTTCACCATGAAAATTACATACATACAGGTACATATTTTAAATAAAATTATGCGGTTTCAATTTTGCCAGACGTTTTTTTTCCAATGCAATAAAAGGTTGGCTTACAGCGTATTTTGACTCACTATGGCCACATAATGCGAAGAGGAGATAGCAGCCTTGAAAAGCTAATCATTGTTGGCAATACCGAAGGAAAGAGGGCACGAGGCCGGTCGCCAACACGATAGTCTGACCAAGTGGAGGAAGCTACGTCCTCAAGAAAATTCTAGCAGGTGGTGTTGGCAACTTTGGACCTGAGTCGATGGTGGCAGATTTTCCGCTTAAAGGGGTCCAGTGACCACGATCCTCAGTAATGAGCGACCGACTTAAGAATAAGAAGAAGCGAAGTTCAATATCATTTCAATACAGATTTCATAAGTGCTGGAACTTAGCAGTTTCAAATATACAAAATACTTAAATTCAGCTAGATATATTTTATTTATACAGTAACCTACTCGAAGAACGATATTTATTTCGAATAGAATAAAAGTAATTTCAAAGCTACATACAGAAAACAGTCCTACTTAAGTTTCGGATTGTACATGGATCTTCTCTATCGCAATTTATTATAAATCTAAATTCAAACTTATACATTTTTAACGCGTTCAAAACGCGGGAAAAGTTTTAATACTTGATGAAAAACTTCTCAAAGCCGAACAAAGAAAGTAGTTTTCCTAGCACTATTTTAGCAAAACTAAAATCTATATTTACCTAGTTACTAATTTAAGAGATTCATAATGAATGTGGAAAAATACTAGCTGCATATGAAAATAAGTAAGTTTTGCAAACAAAGACTTTTCCGAGAAGTGACGTTGTCATTCAATTTTCAGCTGCGTAGCTGCGCGGCTGGACGGCGAAAAATCAATAAATGAAAACCAGGACCGGCAAACGCGTTTAAGAGACAGCGTCATCTATTGCCAAACTTTATTACTAAACCAACCACTAAGGCGTCCCATACACTTACAATAATAATTGAACACAAGATTGAGGCAGCTTAAATTTTATTTCCTATTATGTTTTTATTGCAGCGTGTATGTTTAATATTGCGCAATATGTTTTAGTTCTAGTTTTTGGAAGGAGATCAGTCACGATCAGCTTTGGATTGAGCATAAAAATAGTGGATAAAAATACAGCTAACGATAGTTAAAGGGTATATTTAGTTTAGTGCATCTAATTATATAAAATGACCAGTACGGCTGCAGCCAAAATTTTGTCATCAGACATGTTGCTCATACAGAAACATGGTTGCGAATGTCTTGTCAATTTTATTAAATCAATATTGATGAGCTCAAGGTTCAAGACCGTATTAAATATTATTGCAAAATACGGCCTGCTTCCGCTGCACATTTTTTATTTTATTTTTTGGCGTGGAGAAATGCTCGTGCATACTGCGCTACCACGGGGAGATAGCGCAGTTATGTGGGACTCTAACCCACTAAAACTCCACGGTGTCCTCCTGTGCCGCTTATGGCGGGAACACGGGAACGCGTTAGCATACATCCGCGAACCCGCCGCGGCTATCCGTCTCCGGACCCTCCTCTGGGGTTTACCCCCATCACCGGCGCACCAGAACACACTGTACGCCGTGGCCACCCCAGGGACCAAACCAGCACATGGGCGCCAGACGACCCCGTGTATGGCACCCTTGGTCCCCTGTGACGGGTCAGGACAGTGGCCCCGCCAGCTAACACTTTTCGGCCGCAGGAGATAGGGAGAGCGGCCAACGCTATACCGACACTCCTCTTCCCCGTAGGGCGAGCGGCACTTCCCTCCCACCGCGGCCTCCAACCCTCAGCCGCGCTGTCTACCATACCACATCGCGGCCCGCCTCAGTTGCCATGCCGCCCATACGGTACCGCAACCTACTTATTGGCCGCTACGTCGTCGGCTTATCGGAAAAAGCCCTGACGAGCGGCCCCTCCTCGGGTTCCTCTTCGCTTCACCGTGGTTGTCCAAGCCACGGCTACTGAGCCCCCCCGCCTCGACAATGCGGGAATCCACCGGGGGGGCGCTTCCGCTGCCCTGGGTTATCTTATTAATGCCGAGTTAGTAACTAACCAGGCCAATTACGTATGACACAATATTTGGTATTTAACTTCGTGTTGCTTAACTCGGAATTAAAGTTTTGGCGCAAGTGACCCTAAAATTTTGTAGGTGTATGGGAAGCCTAAAGAAAATGATTGTATGGCGTATATGTGAAGGGGTTAGCCTGGTATAACCTGACTCCTTTAGATACCTCTCTCGCCACGTTTTGCCTCGGCTACGATAAAATATCTAAAATAAACCATAAGTCTAAAACTCAAGATTTATTTTTGTATTTCACATGTCGCTGAACTGCTGTGAACAGTGGATAAATGTATGACGTTTGTGTAATCCGTCCATGGTTGGCACTGCAATGAAATCAGGCAAAGCACTCGATGAAAGTAGGCAAGAAGGTAAAGTGAGCATTCCAGCTATATAGTTTGTAGAGAGTTGGTAGAGAAGTAGTTTTGACCGTCAATTTGAATTCTGGTTCCCGCTCCATTGGTGTAATTGATGCAAGGCGTTCCAGTGCGAGGGTAAACAAATACATAAATGAAATTTTGCATACTCGTTTAGTTTTGATGACAATGCATGGTTAGTTAAGTGACGTCATTTTAAATCCAATATGACAGCCGGCCCAAGATGGTGGACTAGTTATTTTTTGTGCACTGTCATGATATGACTATCAAATGAAAGGGTTTGCTGAGAAGAATATGAAAAAAGCTTGTTTTAAAAAAGGATTTTTAATGAATATTTTTGTTATAGTAAATATGCCTCAATCTGCAAAGTACACATCTTCTAATAACTCTAAATCAAAACAAGAAAAATGGTATTTGTTTTTTGTCACCTCACTTTTTTATGCGTTATTATTCTTATTATAAAGCTATTTACATGGATAGGAGTGGATAAAGGTTAAAATAAACAACAACATAATTCTACTCAGAAAAACTTTATTTCCAAAAAATAACATCAAATAAGTTGTTACATGATTGAGACTATGGCCTGGATGGCAACGATGACACGAGTCTCTTAGTATTCTAAAGAACACTGATAGTACTAGACATGACACCAATTTATAATATTCTATTTGATTATAATGCGACATAATAAGACTGATCATCTTAAACTATTCTGTTATTCTGTTTTTTTTTTGGTAATTTACGCCGAGTTCACACCGCCATTTACTAGTCTTCATAATTTTCACTTCCTTTTGGTGCAGCGGTGGTGTGCAATCAGTGTTATTTTACCAAAAAAACTTAATTTATTGGCCTTACTTCTCGATATCCTCAAGGTCAAAGTCTCATTAGACTGGCCTCGTGACTTATCCTACGTGCGTTTACGCGTTCCAAGCTCTTAGCAACATTATCCGAAACATCTAACATGTTTTAATACACATTCGTCCAAAAATACTCATCTTTTTAGGCAACACCAACCTAGTCTTAGTTTTTGAAATATAATTTATAGGATTTAATAGCGATAGGATTTAGAAGATTTGTTATAATAGGCAATCCTGAAAGAAAATAAATATGAAAAATAATTGCATAGATTGAAGGGAAAGCATAGTGAATTTGCATAGTCATAAACTGTATAACTATATAACCTGTACTGGCGTTTTTCTATAATTTTAACAAACTAATTAGGCTTTCATTATATTTTAAATATAAAAGTGTGTGTGTGTGTGTGAATAAGTTCAAAAAGAACATGATAACTAGGATGGTAAAACCACTAACCGTCCTTATAAAAATTACGTACAAACACTACCGATAAATGTATATCAAATTATACATAAAAATATTTAGTTTAAAAATGTTCATACAATGTATGGTCGTTAAAAGTCGCAAACTTCTCTTTTCTTAGTCAAATTTAATATAATATATAAGAGCTTTGCTCTCAAGTAAAGCTTGGACTTATATATAAGGTAGATCTTACTTCAGACCTCTTTACATTTCAAGTGCCAGTGGTTACTAGATTTATTATTTATGTTGTCATTGTAAAAAAGAAAATTTTTGTTACAGTTGCTAAGTAAATGAATTTAGTCCTGTTGTTAATAAGCCGGAACAGGTAGGTACATTGATTGTTACTATTTGAAATTTTAATAATGTGTAACCACCCGCAAACTGTAAAGACGCCATCAAAGATATTCTTACGTTAGGAGAAACTAATTGCACGTTTATATTTTTTTAAGTAAGGTTGAAATAAATTTAAACTATCTTAAATATAATTAGAGACCAGCTCATTGATATAAACGAAAAATATGAATGATGATAGTACCTAATTACAAAATTATGCGATATGAAAAAAGTTATCTCGCAGTAATGAACAATTCATATGAAAAAAAAAAATTGTCAGTAATAAACAATTCAATATAAAATTAAGCAGTTACTTAAAATTTATCTTTGTGATATATTCGTTTTTAAACTTTATGGTTACACTTAATATTTGGTATAAAAGACTAGATTTAACTACGAATAAAATTAAAAATAACCTTTTTAACAAGAATCGTATGTGGCTTTGAACATAATTGGTCAAGCGATCCTTTTGCAAACATAGCATTTTACATCAGAACTTTCCTTCATAACGCTTCTAGAAATTTTCGAGAATAACCCGAAAACACAGGTTGTATACACTAAAACAATGGAATCATTTAAATTGTACTGCTATAAGAATATAACATTATTGGAGAAATATTTATTAGTTTCATACACCTATTTCTGATTTTGCATATTTTAAAATCTTTGTATATATCTATTGGGTAATATAACCCGGATCCAAACCATAAGTAGGTACTACTAAAATTAAATGATTAAGATTGTTCTTAGCTAACATTTAAGATATTATAATGCTAAGTTACATCGAATAGGCTTTGTGCCATATCTTAGACATTAGATCTATCTATACGATGTCGGCATAAAATCTGAGGTCATCATCTATGACGTAATTATAATTTACTATTAGAAACTAAATTGCAGGTAGCCCTTAAAAGACCTTTAAAATAGAGCATTTAAATAAAACTGATTTTAGAACGAAAAATATTGAATATTAATAAATATAATCTCTTCTTCTTCATTTGTGAGAAGAAGAGCATAGAATAAACGTAAATCTCGAAATAAAAACATGTAAGAAAATATATATAAAAAATATAATATAGGAATGTCTTGCTATTCTAAAAAATGCAGCGATAAGAAAAATATAAAATGGGAAAGACTGTTGTTGTTGACAGCAAATTTCAAGAAGGAAGTGATTAAGTATGTACCGACAAATAATCATGATGACAATAATAATATTTTATGAACTACTGACATTTATTCTTAGAATTAATATTTCAAACTACTACAATAAATTCGAGACGCTAATTCATTTTGATATACATATATCTAACATTAAGAATTTACTTGAAAATATGCTAAACGTCAAAAGTAATATAATATTTAAGTACTAGAACCAAATAGTAGAGAAATATTAATTGAAAACGAGCAATATATCAGTAGAACAAAAATTAAGATTTAACACTGAGATACAGATCGTACTCAACGATGATGAACTTAAAATAAGCAGTTAATTTTATTGATAAATCAGTAGTGATAGTCTCTGCTTGCCAGGTTGTCAGGTTCGTTGTGATGTTTAGCCACCTTTGTTAAACGAAGAGGCAGTCCGCAGCTTCTTGCGGATCCTCGGTGAGCTCCAACGGGGGATCACACGGGTGTCACCGGGGGAAACGCCTTCATCCACATCATCAGCTTCTGTCTTTATTTCCATTTTCTGCAAATCAAGGTTGAAATAAATGCCCGTGTAAGTAATATGATTTCTATTGATACTTTTGGTTTTTATCAATAGTTGACTACTATGAAGATAAAAATAATCGTAAATGAGATTTTTATGTGAACGAAAGTCGCCAAACTTAATTAGCAGTGGGTAGAACAAATTTTAATTCGTAACTATCTTCTGGCAGCGGCTTCGTCAGCATGAAAAGTGTTTTATTATCTTAAAGCATTATTCCTAGTTTAGACTTTAATCTATCTCTGTGCCAAATTTCAACCAGATCCGTTCGGCCGTGATTGAGTAACAAACATATATCCATCCATTAGTAGGATGTGGCGTCATAGATCATGTCATTAAAGAATAAATGGCAATTAGGATTGAAATTTTTGAAATATTGACCATTTACCGGATGGTTTAGAGTGAGTAGACCACTCAGGTAGATCGACGACCTGGTGGAGGCGCGAGAATTATTTGGATGTGAAAAGTACAGTACCGGTTGTCGTATGTTTATTTTAAGTGGTTTTAATTTTTCATCTGAATCATATTTCTGCCGTTTTCTTAAGTTATTTGGAGTCTTTTTGTTTTTCCTTTTCCACTTTCCCCGCAAATTCTAGTGTGTGGTCCAGGAAAACATGTCCAAACACCATGTGTGTGACCAAACATGTCTTATTGGTTAAATATTGTACTGTGTAAAATGGAACGGAATAAAGTTTGTTATTTTTTATTATTATTATTTGTTGCCCCCTGTCAACAATCGCGCTATCACTGAATCCGTTTTCTTTCATCAGTCTTCACACAATCTATCCATCTTTTCAATGGCTTCTCTCTCCATCCCTTCACATTTATATTCATAACTATTATAGTCACATGCATTTTATTTTCATTCCTCCTCATTTTATGCCGAAACCAAGACAAATGATATCTCTTGGCTAAAAAATAATATATTTTCCCTAATTTCTGAATAAGAATTGGAAGTTGAGTATTTGTCAAACTATACTATCCCTGAATCAAAAACTGTCATTAAATTAGTGTTTGACACGTCTACTAACTCCAAATACTTAATATAAAAACCAGCCCTAACAAACGAAGAATAAAAAGTACCTGCACAATCAGACGAACAAGAGTATGTTGTTGTTCAAGAACCATTGATATATCTCGCAGTTTGCGCTTCTGTTTCTCCAGTTCAGCAGTAATGTAATCCTCACTGCTCTCCAGTACCAAGTCGAGGCCAGCTGCAAATGATGTGCCAACAAAGACAAATATTTTAGGGATTTAGCTTCTGTTACCAGAACAAACCCACAGTTAAACTAAAGCTAAGTTTTTATTTTCAAAGCATTATAAAGATATCGCGGTGTTATAATACAATATAATACACATAAATGGAATGTTTCTAAGAAAACATTAATACCATCGATTATCAAATAAGGTGCCTACTGTCTTACTGAATAATACTACTAAGCGGTACTTATGTTATTAGACCAGTTGGTTCACTGAGCAGCGCCTCGACAGTTTAACTTCTTCCCCAGCAAACTCTAAAAAAATTAAATGACCAAAGCGAAGAAGATTATGGTGAAACAACGGCTGCACTTCCTCCCACTAAAAGTGCACCTCACTAACATCAGGGGGTTGCACTCTAATCTCGATCTGGTCCACCACCACCTTGAGACCGAGAAGCCGCACCTGTTTTTCCTAACGGAGACGAAGATAACAACCCCGTCGGACGTGGTGTACCTCAACTACCCGGGTTACTCTCTTGAACACAAGTTCAAGAAGCAAGCTGGGGTCTGTGTGTACGTCCGCGATGACATTTGTTGTCGTCGTCTCCGTTGCTTAGAGAAATCGGGTTTTTCTGCCATATCGCTACTTGTGGACACTGGCGTGGAGAAGTCTCTCTACATCGGCGTCTACCGATCGCACACCGGTGACCAGGAGATGACAGCGCTGTTTAACTGCCTCATGGAGTCGGCCGACATAGCCCAGCAACGGTACCCAACAGCGAAGCTTAATTTTCTGGGGGACTTTAACGCCCATCATAAGGAGTGGTTGTACCCGTACCGGAAAACTGACCATGCCGGGTTAGAGGCGCGCAAGTTTTCTCTATCGCTAGATCTAACCCAGCTGGTGAATGTGGCAACGCGGGTACCGGATGTTGACGGCCGTACACCCAATTGCTTAGACCTTCTGCTGACAACTGATCCGGACAGTCATTCGGTATCGGTCTCAGCTCCGCTGGGAACGTCTGACCATTGTCTGGTGAAATCCGTGTCGAGTTGCTCTCCTCCAGATGAGAGTCCTAGAGGCACGAGGCGAGTATGGCGATACGAGTCAGCAGACTGGGACGAGATGCGGCACTTTTTTGCGTCTTATCCTTGGCGGCATGTGTGCTTCACCTCGGGTGACCCCTCGAGCTGTGCGGACGCGGTTGCGGATGTGATTCGGCAGGGAATAGAGTATTTCATTCCATTCTCCGACATTCCGCTCGGTCACAAATCCCGACCTTGGTATAATTCAGAATGTGCCCACGCTGAGGCCCAAAAAAGAGTCTGCCTACCAAGCCTGGGTCGGGGCCCGCGATCGCAAAGTTAGACCACGTAGGGTTCGTGCGAGAAAAAGAGCTTTTAATTCTGCCACCAAGTTCTGCAAGCGGGTTTTGCGTCGGGCACGTTTTGACCATATTGGACGTATTGGGGCCAAGCTGGCATCGCACCCTCCGGGTAGTAAACAGTTTTGGTCCCTGTCTAAAGCGGTTGAATCGAATTTCTGTCGTCCCACTTTACCTGATGGGTCGCTGGCTCACTCTGCAAGTGAGTAAGCAAATTTATTTGCATCTCTGTTTGCTAGCAATTCACGTCTGGACGCTGGATCCAAGCAACCACCTACTGTCCCTCATTGTGACTCTTCGATGCCGGAGATCGCTGTGCACACCAAAGAGGTCCGAAGAGTATTGTGCAGTCTAGACGTGAACAAGGCCAGCGGGCCTGACGGCATTCCAGCGAGAGTACTGAGGCTGTGTGCGCCCGAACTTTCTCCTGTGTTGACACGCTCGTTCCGCCTCTCTCTTGTAAAAAGAACGGTACCAAAGTCCTGGAAGCTTGCAAATGTGCAACCAGTGCCCAAAAAAGGCAACCGTGCAGACCCTGTCAATTACCGTCTAATCGCCATTACCTCCATTCTGTGCAAAGTTATGGAAAGGGTACTGAACAGTAAGTTGCTGAACTACCTTGAAGACAATAATCTCCTCAGTGACCGTCAATATGGCTTTCGCCGGGGACGGTCTACTGGCGATCTTCTTGTGGATGTCACGCACTGCTGGGGCGAAGCCATCGAGAGACACGGCGAAGCACTTGCTGTTTCGCTGGATATCTCGAAGGCCTTTGACAGGGTCTGGCACGCAAGTCTAATCAGTAAGCTTCCTGCGTATGGCATCCCCGCTGGTTTTTGTAGCTGGATATCAGATTTCCTTTGCGAACGATCGATCCGAGTAGTCATAGACGGCTGCTCCTCTGACCTTATGGCTATTGATTCCGGAGTTCCTCAGGGGTCTGTTCTCTCTGCAACTCTTTTTCTGTTGCACATCAATGACCTTCTTCAGCTTGGTATTGTTGGGTACGCAGATGACAGTACTGTTTCAGAGAGATACCTGTCCAGCGCAGGAACCAGCGTGGATGAAGTTCGTTCCTTGAGAGAGACTATGGTAGAGCGGACAGATTTGACCTTAAGCCTTGTCTCCCAGTGGGGTGATGACAATCTGGTCTCCTTTAACGCCACCAAAACACAGGCGTGTCTTTTTACCGCTAAAAGGAGTCTTTTCGATCGGGCGCCTACTTTTCGGGGTGCGTCTGTTCCAGTGACTGATCGGATTGAGCTCCTAGGCATGGAGTTGACATCCAGTCTTAACTTCGGCGCCTCCATTGAGTACAAAGCCCAAATTGCGGCCAAAAACTGGGCATCCTAAATAAGGTGAAGCGATACTTTACGCCTGGACAGCTTTTAACCCTGTACAAAGCGCAAGTCCGATCCTGCATGGAGTATTGCAGCCACCTTTGGGATGGCTCAGCAAAGTATCAGCTTGCCGCGCTTGACTCGGTGGAACGCAGAGCTAAGAGGCTCATCGGCGACATTGAACTGGTGGATACCAAGCTTCACAGCTTGGCTCATCGCCGCAAGGTTGCCTGCTTGTCGATCTTCTACAGACTGTATTTCGGTGAGTGTGCTCAAGAACTCCACGACCTCATCCCACCAGCCCCCTTCTACCATCGGACATCTAGACGCACTGCAAGTTACCATCCTTACCTTTTTGCCATTCCACCAATTCGCACCAAGCGCTTCCAAACATCCTTCATAATGCGCACAGCGAATGAATGGAACTCACTACCTGCATCTGTGTTTCCGAACGCATTCAACCCGAATCTCTTCAAATTTAGAGTAAACAGGCTCCTTCTGGGTAAGCTCACTCCATCGTCGACTTTGTCTCTGTCACCTAGACTAGACTACACTTAGACTAGAGTCAAGAGCAAACCCATCTCAAAAAAAAAAATAAAGACAGTAGATACCCTTCTAATAAACAACAGGTAAAAAATTGATAATATCTACAAATTATTAATTGATTTAATTCTGAAAGTACACTCTTGTTATACTCAGTTATGAAGAATGTTGAATTACGCCAATTGTTCAAAATATATATTTTATTTGTTTTGGGAAAGCAAAAATCAAAGTATATAATATTTAGTTAGCTTTTGTCGCAGAAGTTGAATTTATATGGATTCATTCGCATTAAATACATAATATATAAAATAATTATCGATATTATTAATTTAAGTCAACATACTATCATCGGTGAACGGGTTGCAGAACCATTTGCGCAGGATCAGGTCCAAGAATCCAAGCTTGCATTTCTTGTTGTTCGGGTACTCAATCAGTTCGTCTTTGTCAACTTTCTCAAGGAGGATGGCTGGTAGTTTGCGTTCCAGCTCGGTATGGAGTACGACCTGGGAATTAGAAATATCAATGTTTTACAGTTGTTTCCCGAATCAAGTGATGCATTCAGATACAGTCAAAACAGATGTAATTCTGCCAAGCAGCTTATTTAGAATTACTGATACTGAAAATGTAAAATTGTTAAAAGCTAGATTGAGATTGTGATAATAAAGTAGTATACTCATAATTACTGTATTTGAATTGCTATTGAAAATTGCAGTTTGAGTAAAGTTTTGCTAACAGCATCGAATTTGCCAACCAAGATTGCATTCGGAGTTGAATCGGCACGCATACAAATTTTTATTTAGGAAGGCCTCGTGAAAAATAAAAAGATAATACACAAATTACCTGCATCGCCAATCTCTTCAACTGGGCATTCCTCCTCACACTCTCGATGTCTCCCACAGCCAAACCAATCAGGAGGTTCATCAGCAATATCGGCATCAGTACCATGAATATACCAAGTATAAAGAACGTGGGCATTGGGAACGGCAGCAGTATATCGGTCTCAGATTTGTAATAAGGCTGTACGTAGGTGCCAACGAAGTCCAATTCTCCAAGCATCATAGCGAAGGTTCTCATAAGAGACATCGGTATGCTATTAAACGACAAATGGTGTCCCTGGAAAAAGTATAGGTCAGCACATTGTAACAAATTATTAAGGGCGTCTCGCAGAGCAAATTTCGCGTTGGCTTGAAGTACATTATGGTGGTCTTCGATAGCTTGAGTGAAGGTGAAAGCAAATATTCCATGTTATGAGAGCATACGCACTTTATGTGCTTTTTAATAAAGATTATTTTTAGTTAAGGGAGTTGAAATCGCATTATGTGAAATGTAAGTTGTTTTTCTTAGGATCAGGTATTTTCATGACGTCATGAACGCAAGCTGGGACATTATAACCTTATGTTATGCAAGTAAGTAAAGGCGTGGATGGACGATTCACATTTACAGGCTCACACCGAAAACTCCGTTAAAGATGCCATTACACACACAAATCACATACACAAACATCCAGACTTGGCACAAGTATGTACTGTACAAACATTGATTCAGTTTGGGATTTGAAACAACAAAACCCTGTGCACAAAGGCGGATCAAATAGCGCTATGCTATTTGAACTCTCAAAAGTGCATGTTACCACATTATATTGACTTACCTGCTTTATGTTAGTTTATTCTTACTGCGTCAGTTACTAACACTATTTTCTAGTTTTGATTGTGCGATAGCGTTAGCAGTGGTAACTCTTTTTGTAATTATAGTATAAATCTTACCAAAAATCTACAAAAATAGCAATATACATAAATACCGTCTCGTCAGGACCCACTTTAGACAGGAGGATATAGAACGCCATCCCAAATGCGATGATCAGGATTGAAAACACCATCAAAACTTTAATCAGGGTCTGAAGTATTTCGAGGAACATGACAACGTAGATTCCAACTTGGTCGAAGCGTTGGAGTAAGAGAAGCAGCTCAAACCATGACAGAAATACTGTTATTGCAGCGGCCGAGAACTGAAACACAATTCATTTAAATTTAATATACAAGTTGAAACACACTTAAGTTAACCAAAATACTAGCACTTCACCCGCGACTTCTTTCGCGTGATCCGTATTATCCCTACAGATGACTTTTTAGTTTCACCCCCTTAAACGTTGAATTGGCAAAAATCCCTTCTTAGTGCTCCCTTACATCATATAAAGAAGCCCTGTACAGTCAAAGTCTTCCAAAATCTTAAACACCCCCTAAATCGTCTTTTAGGAATAACCTTTACTATTTACTTAGGTAAGTATTTATGCCAAGATTCAAATACATAAACCCAACAAATTTCCACCTTTTTTTTTTCCAAAAACCAGTAAATACATGAATTCTGTATTTCTATCAACCGAAAGCGTAAATCTTTAATTTCACGTGTCCAACTTACAATCTGTAGAAATTTCATACAAACTTTCAACCCCCTTTTTAACCCCTTACGGGTAGAATTTCCAAAAACCAATACATGATTATTTTCTATCTACCAAGAGCGTAAATCTAAAATTTCATGTGTCCAATTTACAAACAGTAGAAATTCCATACAAAGTTTCAACCCCCCTTTTATCCCCTTAGGGGTGGAATTTCCAAAAACCCTTTTTAGTCCCCACTTACGTCACTTGAAAAACCCCCCTGCCAAATTTCATCTTTATACGTCAAGCGGTTTTCGATATTTCGTGATAGGTGAGTGAGTGAACTTTTGCAATTATTTATATACTCGTAGATATTCATTTTTTCTATACATGACAAGGTGTTCTTCAAGGGCTAATAACTAAGGCTTACCTGAATTTCATCAAAACATTTAAAGAGGGTCGGGAAAACCATCAGGGTCGAACTTATATACAGCATCCAAGACACCAAGTTTGATGGATCAACCATGTAATGCCATTTCTGTTGCTTCATGTTGTATGCTTCGCGGATCAGACATATACAGTTGTACACCAAAATCGCTACTGTACTTGTATACATGGCGACTCTTGATTCAAAATCTGAAATTTGTTTACCATAATATTAATCTATTTATTTTATACTACTACATAATTATTACGTATAAAAATGTCGTGGTGGCCCAGAGGCTAAATACCTCGCCCCTCATGTTTGAGGTTCAAAACCTGACAAGTACCAATGTGACTTTTTCAAATTTATGTACCCACTGCGTGGCAATCCTGGCCCATCTGTCCCCCTGCATCCTGCAAATGTGACCCGCCCAGTCCCACTTCAGTCTCGCAGACTTGTCTCCAAAATCAGCGATGCCTGTCTTTGAGCGTATAATTGTATGGCGGATCCGGTCGGTCAGTTTAATTTGCAGAATGCTACGCTCTATCACTCTTTGGCAAACCCTAAGTTTAGACTTCTGGGCCTCAGTCAAAGACCAAGTCTGAGCGCCGTAGGTTAGGATAAGCAGGATACACATGTCGACGAGCTTACGCTTTAATGAATTTGGAAGGTCGCCTTTCATGAGCGCCTTCATGGACCAGTAGCTCCGCCAGGCATTTTCGACTCGACGGTCGATTTCTTTGCCTTGCCTATTGTGGAAGGAAACCAGCTGGCCCAGGTAAATATATTCGTCGACATATTGTATCTCCTGCCCATCCACCTCAACTCTATATTTGACGGCATTGCTCATGACCTTGGTCTTAGACCGGTTCATCGTCAGTCCAACCTCGAGGCTTGCAGTGTTCAGTTCTTGGAGCATTTCCTGCAGTTCGTCTGCCGTAGGAGCAAAAAGGACTATGTCATCCGCAAAGCGGAGCTTTGTTAGCGATTTATTGCTGACTCGAATACCCTTCCCAGTCCACGAGTCCCCTAGTTGTTTGAAAATCTCCTCTAATGTGCACGTAAACAGTTTTGGAGAAAGCGGGTCCCCCTGCTTAACCCCCTTGCCAATCTTGAATGTGGCACCCAATGATTCCAGTTTAATATTAACTGTACTGTTATTGTATATGGTTTTCAGAAGTTCTATGTAGGTTACCTCTATACCTTGCTCTCGCAGGGCTGAAAATATTGCGCCGTGTTTGATGCTATCAAAAGCTTTTGCGTAGTCTACGAAAGCCAGATACAGAGGTTTCTGAAATTCTGAGTGCTTTTCTATTAGCTGATTAAGAGTTTGCAGGTGGTCTGTGGTGGAGAAGCATGGGCGAAATCCGGCCTGTTCTGACGGTTGGTGCGAGTCGAGTATGGCGTCGATGCGATTGTGGATAACCTTTATGAATGCCTTATAGATATGTGAAACCAAACTTATGGGCCTGTAGTTGTTTATATTGCATTTTTCACCTTTTTATGAAGAAGAACAATATTTGAGTGGCACAGCTGAGTTGGTATTTTGCCTGTCTGTAAGATTGTGTTAAAGAAGTTGTTGAGGTGAGGAAGCAGAGTAGCAGATCCTTGTTTCAAGGCTTCGGTTGTTATACCATCCTCTCCTGGACTCTTGTCATAGTGCATCGTCTTTAATACTCTGTTTACTTCATATCCCGTAATCGGTGGAATGCTTGCTGTATGTGCCATTATTTTCTGACTCAGGTGGTGAATCATCCGTATAGAGTGCGCTGTAAAATTCAGTGCAGATATCAATAATTGTTTGCTGTTGTGGTGTTTGGCTCCATTTTTATCTAGAAGGCTGTTAATCCAAGGTTTATGCCGAAGGGTTCCCTGCTTAGCTATACTTAGCGAACGATGCTTCTGAAGAGCAACTTTGACTAGGTGTGTATTAATGTTCCTAATATCCCTTCTGATAGCTGTCTTAACCTGTTTATCTATCAGCCTATGCTGCGCTGTTCCTATTTCGTGGTTAGTTCTTTCTTCAATTAATTTAAGTGTAGGTGTTGTAAGCTTTGTATTTTTGTTTCTCCTTGTTTCCAAGATATTGATGCTTTTTCTTATACCAGAAATTATCCTATTATATTCCTCTTCTGCATCAGGAACATCTATGTCGAGGTTTTTGAAGTCATTCGACAGCTCTAGATTAAAGGCCTTGTATTTATTCAGTAGAATTTCCTTGCCAAGTTTTTTACGCGGTGAATTTTAAAATCGAACTTGAGTTTCGCGCGTACTGGTCTATGGTCGGAACTATATTTTATTCTGGTAATGACACTGACATCTTTTACCATGTGCCTGTCGGAAGTACATATATAGTCTATTTCATTTTTAACACTAATGTTAGGCGATGTCCAAGTCCAACGTTGCTGAGGTTTTTTATAAAATAGACTGTTAGCAATTGAAATATTTAGTCCGAAGGCGAATTGCAATAGCCGAGTGCCACGTAAGTTGCGTATTCCTGTCCCGTGCGGACCCAGAACCACTTCGTCATCTAGCTCTTGCCTTGTTCCAACTTTGGCATTGAAATCACCCATGACAATTTGCCAAGTGCCGCGGTTTTCATCACAGGCTTTATTGAGGAGATCGTAGAAGTCTTCGACTTCCTCTCTAGATGAGTTGATGTGGGTGCGTAAGCCTGGATAATTGTGAGTGTCTGCTTGAGTGTGATGCAGAATTTGAGTACTGCGATTCGCTCTGAGTAGCCTTTGAACTCGATGATATTGTTCTTCCACCATTTTGCCACCAAGAACCCCACACCATGAAGTCCCTTAGTTTCTCCAAAGTGGAAGAAGACCGCATTTCCACGTTCCTCTGTGTGTTCTCCTTGTCTCCTAACCTCCGACAAACCTATGATGTCCCAGTTTATGCCTTTGAGAGCATTTTCCAATTCTATTAGGCGCTCATCTTTCATGAGCGTGCGGACATTGTATGTTATCACATTAAGCATATCGGAATTCCTTTAGACTTTGGCCGGGGTCGCTTGACGGTTGATAGATCCCGCCCGGAGATTCACCTAGCTCCGGACGCCAGTGCTGAGCTGGCGCCCGTCACCGCCAGCTGAGCAGCTGGGGTCGCCGGGCACTTGGGGACATGTTATTGTTGTGCTTGCCATGATTGTGGGGGGTTTGGACCATGAAACACGCACTGGACCAGCGCGTCCAGTGCGTGTTGGTGGTTGATCGCCAGAATGCAGGGTGTACCACGGGCAGGTGAGGTTGGCTTTAGTTCTAAGGATGGTATTGGGAATTCCTTACACCCCAAATCATTGTTATAAATGTCTTAATTTATTATAATAATCCTTAATATATTATCAGTATGCGTTACTTACCCGGAGTAAAAACAATGTTTTTCTCAGTTTTATTTTCTCGGTCAGCGCTAGCAGGGTCAGATAGGTTACAATTAGCAGTTTTTTTCGCTGGAGTAGCAGCTTCGGAGTTCATCATCAGCAAATAAGTATACACCGTTACAAATATCAAGAAAATGCAGTAGAAGAGAAGATTGGCCAGGTGGAAGTATTTTCCGTAGCTGTGCCACTTCATCTGCAGATACTTTTGGCTCAGTGGATGAGCTAAAAGTTCGACTCTGCCGTGTGCAACCATAGCCTGGAATTATTTTTAGTACATAATTAAATCATATATCGTCATAAGGCTTATTTTAAAATGTGTAATGATGAAGCTTCGATGATTTTGAGTCATTTATAATTTGTGAGAATTGTCTTACAGATTAGGGTAGTTGACTGAAAATTAGATTTTATCTGGCGCGTACAAAAAGTGACGACGATACAGTGCGTTGAAATATCGTGTGACGCCACAGTTTACTTATAATGACAAAGAAAGTGACGTCACAAACCCCCCACTCCTGAACTTTGATACGCTTTATCTTTGTAAATTTTTATATTTTGATAAAGCAAAAAATATCAGGCCGAATATTATTTAATAATTTCAAGGACGGACTAAATATAATTATCATTTCTCTACCCAGGAAACATCGCTTTTGTAAGAAAGTTCTAGCTGTGGCATTCGATAATCTTTTGAAAGAAAATAATTTAAAAACTATTCAAGTTTTCTAGTGCTCCAACTATTAAAACAAATGAGTATTTCCTTCGACCATCTTAGCTTCAACATATGGTAGGCCCTTTCATGGTGAAGCGACGCCATTTTTATTGCGACGATAGGCGTCCATTTTCTATGAAAAATTCAAACTAATTCGGTCGAATTGTATCGAATTGCGTCCATGTATTGTGAACATACTTTCAATATTTCTTAGTACTGATCGCTTAAAGCATCGTTTCATCAGGAAAGGACCTAACTACGTCAAGAAAATGTGCTTATATTTTGCGGTGAGTTTTAGATTTATTTACAAAAAAATAATTAAAAAAAGCGAACTGAATACAGAAAACCTCCACCCGTACAAACAGTGTGGGTTAGTGAAAGCGTCGTGAGTTGCCGTGTATTATAGAAAATGCCAGAAATTTAATGCTTTATCTTGTCTATTTTTTTGCCTTAGTTTGCCTTTGTTATTATGTTATTTACATGTTCCTGTCGTATCCATGTCCCTGTACTGAGAACCTTTATTGATGGTTAGGATATAAAATATCTGTACCAATAATTATTATGAAACAAGAAATACATGCAATCTATTATCTGTTTCCTTCTACTTCTATTTACGATACTTGATAATAGTCATATTTAATGTTTTCAATAACTACATACTTTTTTACTTCTACAGAGTATCTTCGAAAGTTGGTAACTCTGAGTTTTTCGCATATATATATTTCAGAATTAAGTATTTCAAGTTAAGTATTTGCAAACTCTACTTTAGCCTGAATTTGACATAAAAATAGGGTGTGACACGTTCTTAACTCCAAATACTGAAATCAAATCCTCTCTCTTATATTTTAACAGAAGAAATTGCAGATAAATATTTATGAAAAAAATAATTTGGAGCATCAAAATCCTGGCATATAAGTGTATGAAAGCTAGGCACCACTCTGCAAAGAGTTTTGACTCACGTTGATAACACACAACGGTTCTGGCCGATACTTGGGGTTATTAAGGGCCAGTCTTAGTGCGTCGACTTCAAGCTTCGACCGTTGGTAGAATTTGAAAGAATACTTAATCTGCGAGGCAGCAAATGAAAGAAAAAATGTATAGAAATAAAGTATAAATTTAAAATGTAAACTTACATTTAGAGCAGGTAAAGGTATGTTCTGGGATTTGGGTACATTCTCCGATTTCCGACGAACATTATTGCCATCTTCTAACTTTAGTTGTGGACACAAGGCATCGAAGCTATATTTTATCTAAATAGGTTTCAAAAGTTTAGATTAAACATTAAAAAAATCCAACGCTATCTAATAATATGTTCTGAAATTTTAATTATTCTTACCTCTTGATAAACTACATACGTTTAGAAAATTACTTTTGCCTGTTATTAATTAATAAAATATGTAATCATAACATAATCACATAATCTATATTTAAAAAGTTAAATTTGTCTATTTATACTTTCCTTAATGTATGAGTGTCTTAATTTGTTGGGTAATCAACTCCTTTTAAATCAAACTTCATAATATTTTTATCTCCACTACTATCATAGTTACCCATCGCTATATATAAATATTATATTTTGGTTCCCTAGGATAAAATCTGACAATTAACATAGCATTAACTGTCCATTGTTAAAAATAGATTAAAACTTACGTAAAAGCTCTTAGAATCCTTCTTACAGTTGGCTTTAGTAATGCACTTATCCTGAACAGCTTCGAAGACTCGAGGCATGTACGCAATAAGAGCGAGTGTCACGCAAGGATGGCGGTCAGAACGAAGAGCCATCACTTCCTTTGCCCTGAAACACAATGGCGATAGCAATGTAATGAAAATCTCCATGATGGAATTTTCTGTAAGACCATCTGTAACACAATACTGTAACCATTCACTTTTGGGACTCACAATTCTGAGACTCTAGACAGAATGTCATTTTATTCTAATACCTATAGCAACATGGTCTTTGGTGTTCAAATTTGTTCAAGAATCCCTAAAACATTTCGGAAGTGTGGACTCCTCCAGATTTGTTATGTGAGTCCATGCTATCAAGAATGCTATTGGAGTTATATTCATATTGAAACCTGTAGGTTGTATCCAAGGCTATCAGAATGAATCTCCTAAACATGTCTAAATTGTCTGTGTTTATTCGTTATAAGCGAAGGTGACCCAAAAAACCACGAAAATGCATGATGAAAACTTGTCAAACTCGCGTTGGCGCCATCTTAGATTTTGGTTTAGATCCAATATTCGTTATAGGCCTCCCCTAAAACATGAAAATGACCCATGACGAAATGTTGGAAATATGTGGAGGACAGGGGGAAGCTACAACGCTTTCTGAACTAATTTGTCGGTTTTTGTGCCCCTGTGATGTTAGGCCTACTTCTATCACATAAATATAAGAAAAGTACGTACCGATGCTCATGGGTAACCATAGCGAGAGCAGCCTCTGGGAATTTGTAATAAATGGCGTAGTCGATAGCACTCATGTCCAAGTTGTTGTAGCTGAGGCGGCATCCCATGGACAAGAGAAGAGCAATGGAGTTGGGCTTGTTTTCCATTGTAGCTAGGTGGAGTGGTGTGTTCTGAAATAGAGAGCACCATAAGGCGATTAAATTGTGGCTCTTGAACTCTTAATTTTTCTGTGACCATTTGTATGTGGTGTAGTAAAAAAACAAGTAGTGGTGTCTTTTAATTGGACGATCTATTCCACCTCAAACACCACAATATTTCATGTAAACCTTCGGTATAAAACCGTTAGACTGGGATAGAATATCATTGTAAGACTTGCAAGAATAGATTTTTCATAAAACAAGGAAGATACTTATTGTCAGAAACTAAAACTGAAGATCGCCACTAGGTACTGCTGAAAATAAAGTGCCAAAATATCAGGAAAGTTAACTAATGATTCGAGAAAAGAGTAAAAAGAAACCAAAAGAGCTTAAACACGTACCCCATCCTTATCAGACTGATCCAGCAGATGGGAGTGGACAGAATGCAGAAGTTCAATTGTCTGCGTATATCCTGACATGGCAGCCAGGTGCAAAGGGTTGCGGCCATTATGATCTCTATGCAGCAGCGCTCCACGGTTCAGGAGGAGGTGCACGACTCTGGTGTGACCCTCACGAGAGGCGATGTGGAGAGGAGTCAGGCCCTCACCGTCACTCTCGTTGATGATGAACGTGCCTTTGTCAGAGTCAAGCAGCTGGCAAGCGGTGTGGTAGCGACCGTATCTGGAATCAGGTAAAAAAAAAATCAGACATGTTTCTAAGATAAAATTAAGGATATTCGCATGAGAATATGATAGTGTTTACCACATCTGGAGTTTTCCAAGCGGGTTCATTTTTTTACGCACATCAAACCACGCTAACCTCGATCAGTTGAAAGTGAAGTCCCATACACATATGCACCCGCCAGTTGCCCTGCCCACTGCTAAATATATTATGCGCGTAACATTTTTGCCTCGAAAACTACATAGAAATAACTTTTTCAAACTAAAATTTATATAAATGCTGACAGCCCCTTAGGCCCAGTTATTTTATCCTTAGTTAACTTAACCAATGGTTAAAAATGATAACCAAAACAAATCGTCAAATAATTTTGCCTAACACTCCAACATACTTTTACTATTTGTTAGACTGGCAACTGAAAACTTCTTTTAGAAACCTCTAGGAGCCAGTTTATTTGTACATTATATTGTCATAAATAGTATATTATGCAACTAGTGAATAAAAGACGGATTTAATGCGAGGGCCGTAGATGAATCACAAGTAAGTGAAGGATTCTAACGACTGAATCACGACCGTAGGGAGTGATTCATGATGATTGAATCACGAGCATAGCGAGTGATTCAAGTGTTAGAATCATGAACGACGCGAGTGATTCATGGCCCTCGATATAAATCCGTTTTATTCAAGAGTTGCATACTATATTTTATACCATGACTACGAGAAAAAGAAGGAATAATAGTAAATAAATGGTCTATTACCTTCAAAATGTACAAAGTAAATGTGAAACCCTGACCTCTGAGCTGGGTAACAGCACTTGTGTTCAATCTCTATCTCTTTCTCTAACTCTATCTCTAACTCTATCTCTAACTCTATCTCTAACTCCATCTCTAACTCTATCTCTATCTCTAACTCTATCTCTAACTCCATCTCTAACTCTATCTCTAACTCTATCTCTATCTCTATCTCGAACTCTATCTCGAACTCTATCTCTAACTCCATCTCTAACTCTATCTCTAACTATATCTCTAACTCTATCTCTGACTCTATCTCTAACTCTATCTCTAACTCTATATCTGACTCTACCCCTAACTCTATCTCTAACCCTATCTCTATCTCTATCTCTAACTCCATCTCTAACACTCTCTAACTCTACCTCTAACTCTATCTCTAACTCCATCTCATACTCTATCTCTATCTCTAACTCTATCTCTAACTCTATCTCTAACTCTATCTCTAACTCTATCTCTAACTCTATCTCTAACTCTATCTCTAACTCCATCTCTAACACTCTCTAACTCTACCTCTAACTCTATCTCTAACTCCATCTCTAACTCTATCTCTATCTCTAACTCTATCTCTAACTCTATCTCTATCTCTAACTCTATCTCTAACTCTATCTCTATCTCCATCTCTAACTCTATCTCTAACTCTATCTCTATCTCTATCTCGAACTCTAGCTCTAACTCTATCTCTATCTCTATCTCGAACTCTAGCTCTAACTCTATCTCTATCTCTAACTCTATCTCTAACTCTATCTCTAACTCTATCTCTAACTCTATCTCTATCTCTAACTCTATCTCTAACTCTATCTCCATCTCTAACTCTATCTCTAACTCTATCTCTATCTCTATCTCGAACTCTATCTCGAACTCTATCTCTAACTCCATCTCTAACTCTATCTCTAACTATATCTCTAACTCTATCTCTGACTCTATCTCTAACTCTTTCTCTAACTCTATATCTGACTCTACCTCTAACTCTATCTCTAACCCTATCTCTATCTCTATCTCTATCTCTAACTCCATCTCTAACACTCTCTAACTCTACCTCTAAATCTATCTCTAACTCCATCTCTAACTCTATCTCTATCTCTAACTCTATCTCTAACTCTATCTCTAACTCTATCTCTAACTCTATCTCTATCTCTAACTCTATCTCTAACTCTAACTCTATCTCTATCTCTAACTCTATCTCTAACTCTTTCTCTAACTCTATCTCTAACTCTATCTCTAACTCTATCTCTAACTCTATCTCTAACTCTAACTCTATCTCTAACTCTATCTCTAACTCTAACTCTATCTCTAACTCTATCTCTAACTCTATCTCTAACTCTATCTCTATCTCTAACTCTACCTTTAACTCTATCTCTAACCATATCTCTATCTCTAACTCTATCTCTATCTCTAACTCTAACTCTATCTCTAACTCTATCTCTAACTCTATCTCTAACTCTATCTCTAACTCTATCTCTAACTCTATCTCTAACTCTATCTCTAACTAGAGAGATAGCTCTAACTCTATCTCTAACTCTATCTCTAACTCTATCTCTAACTCTATCTCTAACTCTATCTCTAACTCTATCTCTAACTCTATCTCTATTTCTATCTCTAACTCTATCTCTATCTCTAACTCCATCTCTAACTCTCTCTAACTCTATTTTAATTCTATCTCTAACTCTAACTCTATCTCTTACACTAACTCTATCTAAGTTTGTATCGAATATTTTAGCATTGAGATATAAGATTGACTTTGAATATTATATTAGTGTGTTCTAAATTCAAACACCAAAACAGTGATTAAAAGTGCTTTTTATTCACTGTTTTCAGTGAATAAAATAAGCTTTTTAGAGGGGGAATGGTATAAATGATATTTCTTACATCTAACAATATAATTATACACCCTGTGTTCACTGATATTCAGAGATGGGGGTTATTATAAAGCATTTCATGTTACGAAACCATATCCCCATCTATTTTGACGCCAGCACCATCTAGTGAAGAGGGTTTGAACTATACGTACTCATTTTCTAGAGGCAAGCAGGTTGAATAAAAAGTTTAATATCAAAGTAGTAAGACCTATATATATATTTTTATGTACACAATAACAATATAATATTGACTGCTTTTTGAATTTATTTGCTTGATTTTGAATCTTGCAGTAGATAATTAGGTACGTACTATCATCTCGCTATTTTATTGTCTCAGAGTACACAGAAGATTTATAATGGAAGTTAAAAGAAAAAATTATGAATACTTTGTTTATTAACGTCAAGGTTTTCCAGTGGCTTCGATCCCGCTGAGTAACGATTCTTTTCTCAGAATAAATGTAGCCGATCTATAAAACTCAGCGATACTGCATGATATGTGTATTTAGATATCACAAATATTTTTGTACAAAATCGGATCAGCATCTAGTTCCAAAAAATAATTGTATCTCCTTACTTATAACATTATTTTAGATTGATTTTCTCACATACGTACAAATGTTCGTACGCATGTGAGGAAATCAATTCGTGTGTTCCTGTGTACACTTACACACAGGAACACACGAATAAGAACTATGCAAGGGGATGTATAGTAAAAGACTCATTGTAAGCAATAGGGATGTTTCCTGGGCAGATAAAATATAAGTAATTCTATTAAGTCCGTCAGTGAGATTATCAAAAAATAATATTGGACACGTATTTTATGCTTTATCAAATAAATAATAATTGACAAAAATTTCAGAAAGTTCAGGAGTGAGGGCTTATGACGTCACTTTGTCAGTATAAAGCAAAAACCTTATACTTCTTACTACTAGACTGTGCACTATGGCGCAAAAACCGGTCCGAGTGAGAGGGCTCCCTTTGTCTCTTTCTAATGAGGTGACCATGACCAAACAGAACACGGGACGAATTGATTGTAAAAACGATAGTTTAAGTATTCCGATATGTTGATGCTACCTAACTGCGCTACCTAAACCTAACTGATTTATAGTTAATAAAAAAAAGCGTTTATATTTTTTGGTATCTATATCACTAACCGTATGGTGTCGGGTGTAAAGATTTTCACCATCCCATGTTTGCCCGGGGGAGTCGTAAGAGGCGACTAAGGGAAAAACCAGAGAATGGACAGCAGCGTTCTCTGAGCATTTGTAACAACCATACTGCGATCGCCAACCCGCCTGCAAAGCACTCCCCATGAATAGCACAAATAAAATATAGCCCCTATTGCCCGGCAGCCTGCCTACCCTCGACTACGGTAGCGGTCGAGGTTACGGTATGGCAAGGGGTGCTAAGAATCCCGGACGAGATCCGGCTACCCCAACAAATACCGACGACTGGACCTGGCAACGTACAACACGCGCACACTCCGGACCGACGAAAAGATCACCGAACTCGAAGAGAAATTGAGCAGATTACGATGGAGTATTAAAGGGTTATCTGAATTTCAAAGAGAGGGGGAGGACTCAATAATCCTTAAATCCCAAGTCTCTTCAAGTTTCATTCTTCAGACCATCATATAGATTGGAACAAAATGCTCTCTGATCCTACTCTCAAGCTCATGAAGGACAGGCTTTGGATGACCCTGCAGTCTTCTGACGGTGCTTTGAAATACCGGCAGCTAAATATACCTCAAAGGATCTCTATGATTTCACATAATTATTGTCCAGTTGCGTAGACAGTTGAGAAATAAAACAACACCAATTGTATTCCACGAGGAATCAATTTGCAAATAACTAAATTAAATTAGAAATCTTTTATTTCAGACAAAGTCCATAGGATTATTAACATTTTATTTTAAAAAATCTAGTGTTAGTAGGTACAGATATAAGATTAAAAACATACATCTACACTACAGCTACTATAATATTAACAGCCGCTGAATTTCACTCGAACAAAGTCCGCCAAAAAATCCGCAAACCACCATCCTACATTTAGTATTACCAGGCCCAAACATTTAAAAGTACTACTCTTACTCAGTATTAATTTATATTTTTTTAAATACAACGAATTGATTAAATATAGGAACTGTAGAAATATTTATATACTTTTCTAGAAATATTTAAATACGTGTCAAAGTCTATGAATTGTTCGTTTTAGTATACAACATAAAAAGAAAATATAAAATTTTCTACCATTTCTACCAAACCCAATGATTAGTTGAGCTAGCAAGAGGTCAGACAAGGACACACTACCAGCGGAATGCCTCTCGCCAGGACCGCTTTTGGTTAGCTACCGCTTATAAGGAAACAGCTAACCTAGGTGTATGATGATAGATATCATTTTAGCTAATCAAACAATTTTGGTACACTGTCTAGTAATAAGAAATACGTATAAGTTCTTTCGTTCGCTATAGTGCGTAGAAATATCGTGTAATTTTTTGATTACGTGGCAAAAGAAAAATACGTGTACAATATTTTTAGGTTATCTAACTGACGGAGTAAATAAATATTTTTTGTCAACATATCTATTAGTAATTAAGGCACAAAACAGCTGAGGGTCTAGACAAAGTATCATTCTATCAGCGATGCCAAAATGAACGAGCGCAAGAGTGCAATAGCGCTTGGCAGTCTCATACATTTTTTTAATATTTTATCAATCGCTATCGCAACCCTTTCATTACTAGAATGCCACTTGTCTAGAGCTTCTTATGTGAAAATCGACAGCATACATACCTAGCAGCAAAGTGCAGAGGACTCTCATTGTTATTGTTCTTCAAATTGATGCAAGCACCCAGTCTGATGAGGTTTTCCAGCGATCTGATGTGACCTTCACGACTGGCGTAGTGGAGGGGCGAGCAGCCCGCACTGTCTTTCTCATTCAGAAGCTGCGCGAGGCTCTTGTCACAGCGGTTCTGTAATGTCAACTGTTTAGTGCAACATACGGTCATGAAATGGGATTAGTCAATGGCAATGGACATCACAAGCTTTGACATAAATTAATGTTAGGAAGAAAGAAACATGTGTATTATGTTTGATGATGATATTGCATGCAAAAGCATGTTCTTCGTCACTAAAATACTAGCACAGTGTAAAGTTTCACTTTTTATATGTGGTACCAATGAGCAAGTTCTACAATGCACAAAGTTATGCCAGAACAGACTACCCGAATAACATAAAATTTGAACATAACCGGTGAAATGAGAATGTACTAGGCTGAACTGTACACATCTGCATACCCCTTTAGAGGGTACCGGCGTGAAATAGCGTAAAAAATAACAGCCATGCGATTACAGTAATCCAGAGAGATTTTCCATTTTATATCAAAGACTTCTGTTATATACGAGTATCTCCGAAGTTCTTCATCTGATCGGACCACATGAGAAGTACCAGCCATCAAATAAAAAAAAGAATCAACAAAAACGGTCCACCTACTAAAAAGTTTTGAGGTAACACACATTTAAAATTGATAACCTCTTCCTTTTTCAAATCGGTTAAAAATGATATCTCATTCAGAGGCGACATTTAGAGCATCCGAAGGCAATCAAGTCGAATAAGAATTTTAATTCCAAAGTTGTAAGACCTATGAATATTTATTAATTTACTTGATATTTGGATTTGCGGACGAATTTTTTGCTACCTTCTTTGCCGCTGTCCTATTATTACGCGCTTGTACATTATTATGATTATTTTTTATATTTAGTTCATAATACTTTAGTTACCTACTTAAATTCTGTTGGCATAATTGGATTAACTTGATCAAATTAAAACAAGGCATACTAATACGAACCTTGCAAGTTGCTGCGAACTCCTCAAGCCTACCGCCATTCATCACGACGAGGTGCAGAACATTGCGAGAGTTGATGTCCTTCAGCTCGATATCAGCGCCGAGACGAATCTGAAAAGCAATTTGTGATTTATCATTATAATAAACAAATTTAAAGTCAGACAACGCACAGCCTAATCTGCTGGGTTTAAAATTAAATTTGGTCCTAGATTTAGTTATACTTATAGTGAAAATGAGCACGAAGGAATGACTTTTGAAAACTCACCACATTTAGCGACTAAATACAAGCAGCGAATTACCAAACCTTCATCATTTCGGCCGATAGGAAACCTATCGAGGACACAGCTTGTTATTTATAAAATACACGAGAGCAAAATTGCTAAACCGTCTATTTACACACAACATGACTCTGATGTATAGCTATCAATACTTCTGAACAAGTATGTATCACACATGAAATAAGTTAAAAGATCGCGCAATTATGTTAAAATGAATGGGACCTTACATACTGATGGTGGCATTCAAATTGCTTCGTTAGGCGATATCGGTCTACATCACGTATTTTCCAAGAAAATTTCAAGACAATAATGAAGATCGCAAAGGCACAATCAGAATTCTTATCGTGACCTTCCAGACTACGTACAACAGAATTATCATGTTTTCTCTTACTAAACCGACTACGACCATTCAGCGTGTAATTTGCTCAAAGAAGGGTTTTTCGTGCAGTGAACTTAGTATCTGAGCAAAGTAATAAAGGTTCTCTGTTAAATTAAGGTGACCCGGCAAGCACTTTGTCCCATAGAGGCTTTATACAATCGATGATGCGGGTTTGAAACAAAGCATTTTCCGGCATTTATAAGCATTATCTCTAAAGGTTCGTGCAGATTACAAAGTTTTAATCTGTTAATGTGTTTATATGAGACCTCTTTGTTGTTAAACAGTAATTAAGGTTAGAACATGGGCTGAAAGGCTAAATGACTGGTACAGAATAGAAAGATTTATTGATGCACCCATTTACCAGAACAAATTTAATATTTCACGAGCAACATTTTCTAATTACATTGAACAAATATTTTTGTTTGAGGTCTGTAATTAAAACTTTACCCACATCATCTTTAAAAGGAAAAGATATTGCAATATATCTTCGCAGAATCAGTATAAACAATGTACATTAATTTGTACGTGCCGAACGCAACCAAATAAGGGTGCTTACAGACAGTAGACTGATTAACAGCACAGCATTCTAGCCGGTGTCTAAAATATATTAATTATGCACATGTCAGCAATTCAATATAGCTTTGCCGACAATGCAGACTGAATTGTTGGTCAAATTCCTGTACTCCACTTCACCATCTATTATCTGAACTGACAGTACTACTTACCATGATACAACATCATTAGTCTGAGATCTCAACGCTAAACGTTGTGGATGAAAAAGATTTTTCGCTAAAGGCGAAACCATTAAACTGTTGGTTATACAAATGGGCTGTCTGCGGACGCCTATACATACGACTGGTCGATACAAGACTCGCCTCTGTCTCATGAATGATGGTGCCAATTTGTTGTATGTCAGACTACCACGGACGACACTTCATCAGAGACAAATGTGCGCAGACTTATGACTACTGCGTCGCTGCATGGACACATTTGCAAATGTGTCCATATTTTAGTGACATCCTCTTCTCCATAACATTGCGCCAGAATTTAGCCACCCATATTCTTATTTATAGAGTTGATATAAACTCAGCAACTTCATCAGAATTTCTCAGTGTTTTAAGCCTGGCTCCGTTTTCTTAAGTAACTTTGTGTAATTGAAGCTCAAAGAGAACAATTAGACGGAAGTGGGCTGCATCGTGTTGAAACTAAGCTTTTGTAACTTGTTTACTATTTCGAAGACAAACTGAGAGTGGCTTCTGTGTAACAAATTACGGTTTTGCTACTTTATCAAACTATAGTTAGTCTACACTTTTTGTCTCTAAAGGTTGTTGACATCCTATTGGAATGAGTAATCACCTATTCTGAAATACGTGAATATTATGTACAAATAGCTTGATTAGCTATCCCTGTCCACCATTATCATCATCATAATTTTAGTCGACCGTTACTGACACCGCTGACTGACACTGCTGGACATAGGTTTCCTCCAAACATAGCTATATCGACCGATCCTATGTTTCATACATCCAATCATCACCATAAACACCTTATCAAAACTTCATTAGAGACACTTACCAAAGTCTGCACAGTTCTCCAACCAGCCCTCGAAGCAGCCAGCAGCAACGGGGATCTGCGTTCTTTATCCAGAGGATTAATGTCAGAACCCTCAGTTATGAGATAGTTCACGATGTCAGGGTGATCGAACATCGCAGCGCAGTGGACCGGAGTCATCTTCTGGACGTCACATGACGTCAGGCAAGCGAGCTTCTCCGTCGGCTGCATCGTGAACATCAGCTTGACGATCTCAAGGGCACCCTGGCAAGATATTAGGCAGATAGTAAGGAAAAGGCACAAAGCACAATCGTACTGAGTAAATAAGAAGGAAAACACGACCTCAAAGGAACAACTAAAAGAACTGCTCCTAAATGAAGTTTGATTAAAAAATAATAAAAGCAAACTCTAGAAAAATCTAAGGAGAGAAATAATGAGAGAAGTTTTCCGTGGAAACATACCTGAGCGCAAGCCAGATGCACCGGTGTAGACAAATCATATTGCTGCGTAGATATCTTCGCTCCAGACTTAAGACAAAGCTCAACCGCCTTGATGTCTCCACCGTGAACAGCCGAATGCAACGGCACATTCCCTTCATTGTCATACAAGGATATCATTGAATCCCTAGAACAGCCCTTGGATTCTCCCCACTGTAGGAACACTTCCATCGTTCTGGATGAGGCGTTCTTAGCTGCCTCGTGGATCGGGTAGTATCCGTTGTTGCAAGCTTTCTTGAGTTCAGCGCCTAAGTCTGTGATCTGTGTCGATTTAAACTAGCATAAATATAAAAAAGGTAAAACTTAAATATTAGAATATTTTTTATCAGTTAATGGAAATTAAAATTTTAAATTCCATTTCCACTTTTTCGATAGTTAAATTCCAGCTAATAATTAAGTTTTTTCGAAAGTGCTGTTGCCAAATGCCCTTATTTCAATTCAACAGTTTCTGGCAAGTTCTCAAGTAAATCTTAGTTGTTTGCGATAAAACTGTAGTAGGTAATGTATACGTTACCAATATTTTGGCGCAGATATCATGATCGTGAATCGCTGCAAAGTGGAGTGCAGTACGACCGTGTTCACCTCCAAGCTCCACGTTGAACTGGTCCTTATACTTCGCGAAGGTTTGTAGTACCGAGACCTGGGTGAAGAAAAAAAACGTGAGATGTGCCTACAAAATACTCCTGAAATTATGGTTTAGCAGTTTCGCAGGCCTGTGTGCGTCATAACTAATCATTTTATATAACAGATCAATGTAACAAGAAGTAATCGTTGTTGCGCACATTGTACATACAACATACATACATAAACTCACGCCTTTTTCCCATGGGGGTAGGCAGAAACTACAGAACGCCACCTGCTACGATCCTTACATACTTCTTTTGCTTCACTCACATTCATGCATCTAGTCATTCACACACGCCGGTTATGAGTACTGCGCACCTGCTCTTTTTGAAGAACATCACCTATAAGGCCTATTTATGTCTTTCTAGGGCGTCCCCTTCCGGCGTTTCCATTCACGTCTGCCTTGTAAATACATTTCGTTAGTCGCCTTTCATTCATCCTCTCAACATGGCCAAACCATCTTAACATACTCTTTTCAATTTTAGTCACTACATCTTCTTTTAGACCACAACGTTGTCTTATTACCTCATTCCTCAACCTATCATTTAAAGTTACCCCACACATACTTCGCAAGGAGCGCATTTCTACTGCATTAATCATACAAATAAATTAAAATTTAAAAAGCCCCCGAACAACAAATAAAATCAAAATAATATAAGACTCCCTTCAAATTTTTATTTCATACTACATAATTTATCTAGCAGTAGACACGCTTCGATCGACAGTAAATTGAACATGTAATTATGAAACGATATCTTGCAAAAACACCCTGATTCAAACAGTAAAATTGTGAATGTTTGTCCTGTATGTTTTTTGTGGTGTACAATAAAGTATATAATAAATAAATAATAAAACGTCCATAACTTTTGAATGGCTGAACCGTTTCTCATCAAACATAGTTACGACAAACATTCTAAATAAAATTAGTTTTCAAGTTTTTTTTACTGTACCTACAATCTAAGCAAATAAACGTTTACTTTACTTTACTTTACAAACAAAAAAAAACCGAATTTAAAATCAGTTCATCCGTTTTGGAGCTATGATGCCACATAATCACAAATACACAGGTACAACACGTCAAACTTCTTACATCCCTTTTTTCCGTCGGGAATTAAAAATAGAATGCCGCTTTAGATTTTTTTATGTTTTGTCTACATCAAGCTAATGAAACATCGCGCTAATGAAGCTTCGATGTTTAGTACATTCGAGCAAAAGCTTACGAGAACTTATTCTCTTTGAAAAATCTAGGTAAAATCACAGTTGTAGTAGAAGAAGAAGTATTATATTGAAAATAATCTTACCCTGTTCAACTCGGTAGCCAGATGAAGCGCACCTTGGCTCTTGTCATTCAAGATGCTGGTATCGACACGACTGTAACAGAATAAATGGAGACTAAAAAATCTGGATCTATTTTCCCCGCGAGTTGAGATTTTTCGTAAATTGCCGTAAAATCACTTCGAACAAGTATAGTCTATAAAACACAGCAGTGTTTAATTGCAAAAACATCTAACTTTATTTCTATAATAATTGTTTTCAGAGGATAAACATTGGCCGTTTGCCAAATATGTACAGAATTTACACCTTCCCGAAAAACTATTTTTTTTTTTGTTATGGCTTCGCACGGTTTTTGCATATAGCCAGTGTCACGTTCAAGTTCTAGTTTATATGTAAAATGGCGGTAACTTTATTGTAATCTTCTAAGGAGTTTTGTCGACAACATGAACAAACTCGTGCACGTTCATTAATATTATTAGAATAAAACACCACCATTTTTACACTATTATTATTCAATTTAACACAATTTTAGGAAAATAAAACAGAGAAGCAACATAGACGGCCATTACAAACCCGATAAAAAAAAAAAGCTTATATTCCAAAGTTGTACTCGTACTTCGCGCAAAATCGTAACCACGACTTTCTTTACAGAGGCCGCGTAAGCTGAGCTAAATCATAATTTGTGTGTATTTAACACACACCTAAAAGTTTTCTAAAAACGTTTTCTCACTAACAGTGAAAACATGGTAACCATCCAATACTTTCAAAGATTGTATTCTAAATGAAAGGCAGTGACACTATGTGAAATTCAGAACTCAATAGCAGGCACTGCAGCTGCTGTCAGTATGTCGCGTGGGCGCAAACGACGTTGATTGAATGCTGCCCTAGTCGATAATTCTTCCATACAAACGCAGTCTGGCGATTACTCCACTGTTTAACGGTGTACGTTCAAAATTAAAAATGATATCAATTTGTCTCATCAATACCTAGCCCTGCATGGAAACAAAAAAGTAAAACAAACATATATTTAAAAGTTATGAGCGTCAATTTTTTTAATTTTAACGCATTTGTGGGCGCAAATAAATACCATAAGAAGAAGGAAAATTGCAAAACAGTCATCATACAGGGATAGATTAGTAGTTCAAAAATGCAAATAATTTTCTTTTGAATAGATACATTTAGTCGATTTTCCATAATATTTATATTCCCAAAGATCTGTTTATAAAATTTCACGCACTCGTTTTCGTCCTAAATCATCATGCATTTCGCAAATTGCAAAAGTGTGTATTTGTACACGACCTAGCTTCTCACTGATCAACACAGCGTCTATATCTTTCGCACGTGTTGTCAGATGAGATAGCAGGAAAATAGTTCGTGCCGTCGACTAGGTTCTTTCACCGTTTTAGTTCCATGAAACGGTTACTTTCTAAAGCATACTATATTAGTAACGGCTGGATTAAAAGGTTTGAAAAGATAACATTTATATTTCTTATTGATTCATGTACATTATTTGTGAAACATGGTATTTTCGTGTAAAAAATAGTTTCGCTTAAAAAAAAATTACAATACGATATTTTTTCGCTACTTTTGGATACTCCTCTAAAACGACTTGGAAGTTTAAAAATACTATAACACAGAATAATTATAGTTCGAATTTCTTCAGAACTTAAATAGCATATAATAATAATTAAATCAAAGAATATTTTGCAAACATAATTGTCCAAAAGAAAGTTCAATATTGATATTCTGGCTTCAAACGGGCCCACGGCCAGTACCACGTTAACATTGGGGAATATATACTCCTTAAAGATGTTACAAAATTTCTTAAAGTACACAGGTATGTGGTATACTCGACCACGATGCACATTTGACCGGAACCTTGAAAGGCAAATTTGATGTATTACAAAAATGTTCCGTACTCCCCAAAGGTTCCACGGGCAAGTGCGGCGAGCAAAGTAAAGATATTATTTTATTTTGAAAATATCAGGAAAGAGCCTGGGGATTTGTGATATTGTAATTGGCAGGATATTGAGTATAGTGTATCCATTCAAGAACTATCTGTAAGGCATAAGCATATAATTAACAAATAATCTTCCCACTACTGGGATGCAGTCCTCTTTGCGAGAAAGAGTGAGATATTATAATCCACCACACGAGACATCGTGTGGTTTTCAGGACATTCCTTACAATGTTTTCCGATACCATTAAATAGAAGATCTAAGACTGAATCGCAATCAAGCAGACTCTAAGGCAGCACCCACTGTAAGAAGACCTATTGTCGTTTAAAGCCACTTTCCCAGGTAAACAAAATAATTCAGTTAGGAATGTCTCCTAAGCACATGCACATTTGTACAGTGCAGGATTGTTAAAATCTCTAATTCCAATCAAGGATGACGAATAAGTCATCGAATGTTAAAGCTTCACTATCATTTCATTTAAATTGAGGAAACAATTGTAGCTGCTGTTTTGACTAGCAAGTGTCGTAAAAAACTAGAGATTCATTCAAAAATAAACCCAATTTATTTAACTTGAAAGCTGAAATACGTAGAACAATTAACTGCGTCCTCGTGTGAAGGCAACTTCAATGTACATCATATTTTTTAGATACATGACTTTCGTTTTTATTTTGAGCTCCGTCCAATTTTCCTGAAATATAGTTCGTTACAGGACCACGTGCATGTCATGTTATTTCCGTTTTTTATCATACTCATGGTAAAGTCTATTAATAGTCGAGGAAATGTGGAAAATTTGATTCATGCGGTCTGGAGTATAATTTTGATATTTTTATTAAGTCTGCAAGCGCTAATTGGACAGATCGCGGCGGCGTAAGGGCGCGTTTCCACTTGCAAGCAACTTCCACGAAATTTATTTTTGTTTATTTACATTGCGTGGCATCATAGAACGATTGATCACACCTCGGTTGCCCGTAAGTGAGCCCTTTATCCGAGATAATATTAACATGATTCGACATATTTACTTGATTGCAAACCTGGCGAAGGTTTAATGGAATATTTTTAAATTTAATCTTGTAATAATCTAAACAAGCTGAGTTCAGGTGATATTAGAAATATTCTATGCTGATTTTATATTAAGTCCGATTGAGTTGGTCACAATTTTTCCATAAACTTTTTCTATGTATCAAATGTATATCTTGTTTATATGTATCATATATCGAAAAATAAACTTTGCCTCCTATGACACAATTACTGATATAGATTTTCCAAAAATCTAATAACGAGATATATTTAATTTTCGTTGCCAATAGATAACAAGAAACCTTACTGGAAAACCTGTAATCATTCGTAACAAGTTTTTATCTAAACAATAAATGGTATCTAATTTCTTAATAATTATGTTTTATCAAAAGCTTTATTAAAGAAAGGCACTGATTTAAAGAGGCAGTTGTAAATAGCGGTTTTGGTAAGTTAAAAATTATAAATGGCACAACAAAAGTAAGCAGTAAAGTAAACAAAAATGAGTAATAAAAAATAATGAAATGGATCAGTGAATATATAATTGAGCAGGAAAATAATTAAATGGGCGGTAAAAATTATTGCACGAGCGGTTGCGTGTGGGCAGTAATAAATCGGAATTTGTCGGTAAGAAATCTCATTCTAAGCAATTCTATAAACAATGAGGTGGTAAAGTAGTTTTCAAGATATAGCGGTGTGACGTACGGACAGACGGACGAAGTCGCACCATAACGGTTCCTTTTTACCTTTTTGATACGGAACCCTTAAAACAGTACTTAAATAGTAATGAAAAATTAAATTACTTTTGCTTCGATGCAAAATGAATTGACGGCGCCCCGCTGCGCGGGGCTCATATTTCTGAATGTAGGGTCTAAAGTAAGGCCTATAGTACTTTGCATATATAATTTTCTTTTGAATAGATACATTTGGTCGATTTTTCATGATATCCATTATCCCAAAGGTCTGTTTATAAAATTTCACGCGCTCGTTTTTGTCCTAAATCATCATGCATTTCGCAAATTGCAAAAGTGTATATTCGTACATGACCTAGCTTCTCTCTGCTCATCACAACATCTATATCTTTCGCACGTGTTTTCAGATGAGATAGCAGGAAAATAGTTCGTGCCGTTGACTAGGGTCTTTCACCGTTTTAGTGCCATGAAACGGTTACTTTCTAAAGCACTATATTAGTAACGGCTGGATTAAAAGGTTTGAATAGATAAAATTTATATTTCTTATTGAATCATGTATATTATTTGTGAAACATGGTATTTTCGTGTAAATAATAGTATAGTTTAAAAAAAAAATAACAAAACGATATTTTTTCGCTACTTTTGGATACTCCTCTAAAACGACTTGGATGTTTAAAAATACTATAACACAGAAAAATTATTGTTAGAATTTCTTCAGAACTTAAATAGCATATAATAATAACTAAATCAAAGAATATTTTGCAAACATAACTGTCCCAAAGGAAGTTCAATATTGATATTCTGGCTTCAAACGGGCCCACGGCCAGTACCACGTTAACATTGGGGAATATATACTCCTTAACGATGTTACACAATTTCTTTAAGTACACAGGTATGTGGTATACACTATACACTCGACCACGATGCACATTTGACCGGAACCTTGAAAGGCAAATTTGATGTATTACAAAAATGTGCCGTACTCCTCAAAGGTTCCACGGGCAAGCGCGCCGAGCAATAGTAAAGATATTATTTTATTTTGAAAATATCAGGAAAAAGCCTGGGGTTCTGTAATATTGTAATTGGCAGGCTGTTGAGTATAGTGTATCCATTCAAGAACTACCTGTAAGGCATAAGCATAATCAACAAATAATCTTCCCACTACTGGGATGCAGTCCTCTTTGCGATAGAGAGTGAGATATTATAATGCACCACACGAGAGATCGTGCGGTTTTCAGGACATTCCTCACAATGTTTTCCGATACCATTAAATAGAAGATCTAAGACTGAATCGCAATCAAGCAGACTCTAAGGCAGCACCCACTGTAAGAAGACCTATCGTCGTTTAAAGCCACTTTCCCAGGTAAACAAAATAATTCAGTTAGGAATGTCTCCTAAGCACATGCACATTTGTACAGTGCAGGATTGTTGAAATCTCTAATTCCAATCAAGGATGACGAATAAGTCATCGAATGTTAAAGCTTCACTATCATTTCATTTAAATTGAGGAAACAATTGTAGCTGCTGTTTTGACTAGCAAGTGTCGTAAAAAACTAGAGATTCATTCAAAAATAAACCCAATTTATTTAACTTGAAAGCTGAAATACGTAGAACAATTAACTGCGTCCTCGTGTGAAGGCAACTTCAATGTCCAATTTTCCTGAAATATAGTTCGTTACAGGACCACGTGCATGTCATGTTATTACCGTTTTTTATCATACTCATGGTAAAGTCTATTAATAGTCGAGGAAATGTGGAAAATTTGATTCATGCGGTCTGGAGTATAATTTTGATATTTTTATTAAGTCTGCAAGCGCTAAAAGGACAGAGCGCGGCGGCGTAAGGGCGCGTTTCCACTTGCAAGCAACTTCCACGAAATTTATTTTTGTTTATTTACATTGCGTGGCATCATAGAACGATTGATCACACCTCGGTTGCCCGTAAGTGAGCCCTTTATCCGAGATAATATTAACATGATTCGACATATTGACTTGATTGCAAACCTGGCGAAGGTTTAATGGAATATTTTTAAATTTAATCTTGTAATAATCTAAACAAGCTGAGTTCAGGTGATATTAGAAATATTCTATGCTGATTTTATATTAAGTCCGATTGAGTTGGTCACAATTTTTTTCATAAACTTTTTCTATGTATCAAATGTATATCATGTTTATATGTATCATATATCGAAAAGTAAACTTTGCCTCCCATGACACAATTACTGATATAGATTTTCCAAGAATCTAATAACGTGATATATTAATTCGTTGCCAATAGGTAACAAGAAACCTTCCTGGAAAACCTGTAAATCATTCGTAAAAAGTTTTTATCTAAACAATAACTGGTATCTAATTTCGTAACAATTCTGTTTTTTCAATAGGTTTATTAAAGAAAGGCACTGTTATAAAGAGGCAGTAGTAAATAGCGGTCTTGGTAAGTTAAAAATTATAGATGGCACGTTTAATAACTAGTTCAGCAGTTAAAACTAAGCAGTAAAGTACACAAAAATGAGTAATAAAAAATAATGAAATGGATCAGTGAATATATAATTGAGCAGGAAAATAATTAAATGGGCGGTAAAAATTATTGCACGAGCGGTTGCGTGTGGGCAGTAATAAATCGGAATTTGTCGGTAAGAAATCTCATTCTAAGCAATTCTATAAACAATGAGGTGGTAAAGTAGTTTTCAAGATATAGCGGTGTGACGTACGGACAGACGGACGAAGTCGCACCATAACGGTTCCTTTTTACCTTTTTGATACGGAACCCTTAAAACAGTACTTAAATAGTAATGAAAAATTAAATTACTTTTGCTTCGATGCAAAATGAATTGACGGCGCCCCGCTGTGCGGTGCTCCTATTTCTGTATGTAGGGTCTAAAGTAAGGCCTATAGTACTTTGCATATATAATTTTCTTTTGAATAGATACATTTGGTCGATTTTTCATGATATCCATTATCCCAAAGGTCTGTTTATAAAATTTCACGCGCTCGTTTTTGTCCTAAATCATCATGCATTTCGCAAATTGCAAAAGTGTATATTCGTACATGACCTAGCTTCTCTCTGCTCATCACAGCATCTATATCTTTCGCACGTGTTTTCAGATGAGATAGCAGGCAAATAGTTCGTGCCGTTGACTAGGGTCTTTCACCGTTTTAGTGCCATGAAACGGTTACTTTCTAAAGCACTATATTAGTAACGGCTGGATTAAAAGGTTTGAATAGATAAAATTTATATTTCTTATTGAATCATGTATATTATTTGTGAAACATGGTATTTTCGTGTAAATAATAGTATAGTTTAAAAAAAAAAATAACAATACGATATTTTTTCGCTACTTTTGGATACTCCTCTAAAACGACTTGGATGTTTAAAAATACTATAATACAGAAAAAATATTGTTAGAGTTTCTTCAGAACTTAAATAGCATATAATAATAACTAAATCAAAGAATATTTTGCAAACTTAACTGTCCCAAAGGAAGTTTAATATTGATATTCTGGCTTCAAACGGGCCCACGGCCAGTACCACGTTAACATTGGGAAATATATACTCCTTAACGATGTTACACAATTTCTTTAAGTACACAGGTATGTGGTATACACTATACACTCGACCACGATGCACATTTGACCGGAACCTTGAAAGGCAAATTTGATGTATTACAAAAATGTGCCGTACTCCTCAAAGGTTCCACGGGCAAGCGCGCCGAGCAAATAGTAAAGATATTATTTTATTTTGAAAATATCAGGAAAAAGCCTGGGGTTCTGTAATATTGTAATTGGCAGGCTGTTGAGTATAGTGTATCCATTCAAGAACTACCTGTAAGGCATAAGCATAATCAACAAATAATCTTCCCACTACTGGGATGCAGTCCTCTTTGCGATAGAGAGTGAGATATTATAATGCACCACACGAGAGATCGTGCGGTTTTCAGGACATTCCTCACAATGTTTTCCGATACCATTAAATAGAAGATCTAAGACTGAATCGCAATCAAGCAGACTCTAAGGCAGCACCCACTTTAAGAAGACCTACCGTCTTTTAAAGCCACTTTCCCAGGTAAACAAAATAATTCAGTTACCAATTGGCATGTCTCCTTAGCACATCCACATTTGTACAATGCAGGATTGTTAAAATCTCTAATTCCAATCAAGGATGACGAATAAGTCATCAAATGTTAAAGCTTCACTATTTATTGAGGCTACAATTGTAGCTGCTGTTTTGACTACCAAGTGTCGTAAAAAACTAGAGATTCATTCAAAAATGAACCCAATTTATTTAATTTGAAAGCTGAAATACGTAGAACAATTAACTACGTCCTCGTGTAAAGGCAACTTCAATGTACATAATATTTTTTTGTTACAAGACTTTCGTTTTTATTTTGAGCTCCGTCCAATTTTCCTGAAATATAGTTCGTTACAGGTCCACGTGCATGTCATGTCATTTCCTTTTTTATCTACTCGTGGTAAAGTCTATTAATAGTCGAGGAAATGTGGTAAATCAGATTCATGCGGTCTGGTATAATTTTGATATTTTTATTATGGCTGCACGCGCTAATTGGAACGTGCGCGGCGGCGTTAGGACGCGCTTCCACTTGCAAGCAACTTCCACGAAAGTTTATTTACATTGCGTGGCATCATAGAACGATTGATCACACCTCGGTTGTCCGTAAGTGGGCCCTTTATCCGAGATAATATTAACATGATTCGACATATTTACTTGATTGCAAACCTGGCGAAGGTTTAATGGAATATTTTGAAATTTAATCTTGTAATAATCTAAACAAGCTGAGTTCAGGTGATATTAGAAATATTCTATGCTGCTTTTATATTAAGTCCGACTGAGTTGGTCACAATTTTTCCATAAACTTTTTCTATGTATCAAATGTATATCTTGTTTATATGTATCATATATCGAAAAATAAACTTTGCCTCCTATGACACAATTACTGATATAGATTTTCCAAGAATCTAATAACGAGATATATTTAATTTTCGTTGTTAATAGGTAACAAGAAACCTTCCTGGAAAACCTGGAAATCATTCGTAACAAGTTTTTATCTAAACAATAACTGGTATCTAATTTCGTAATAATTCTGTTTATTCAAAAGGTTTATTAAAGAAATAAACCACCTTGCTGTTAGTAGTATGTCTAAAGTATATATTTGCTGCTTACTGCTGTAGCAAGAACTCGAGAGCATCCAAAGCGACGTTCTCCACAGCCACGTGTAGAGGAGTGTTGCCAAAGTTGTCTTTAGCGTTCAAATCTGAAACAAATATTTTCTTATTAAATACTGACCAAAGTTCTTTAAAACCAGCATGGTAGTTGATTCACTGACAGTGCAAGGCCAAAACCATTCGATTCAATCTTCAAAAACAACCTATCACATGTGATACCTTCGTTCATCCTGTCATTTCCTGTCCTCAAAATTTTTCCTGTAAGTATATTTCCTAAAACTAATTCTATCTATAAAAAGTTAGTTTAGGCTAGTTAAATTTTTGCTGTAAACTTTAAGCAACTCAAAATATTTTGCCAATATTTTTGACTTTTAAATCGTAAACGTTTGAAAACTAGTTAGTGCCCTTGGCTCAAAACTGAAAAACGCCGCTGTCAATCAAGTATTGATTTTGCATGTTCTGCAATAGTTTTTTGTTTAAATGTTAAATTGTTTGATGTTAACTTTTGACAGCATGTAGCATGTTACATTTTTCCAATGGTTTTGACAGTTTAATTGAAAGCAAGTGAAAATACACAACCTTTTCGTAACATTAAAAAATTCTGCTCCCAGTCATGTGGTAGTTTGTCATAGTTTTCAATAGATGCTTTGATTAAAGGAAACTCGAGGCATTTTTCATATAACTTTGACAGTTTATTTGAACACGTGTAAACTTGCTTAAAATAGAAAATACCTCGGATTCAAAGACGTAAACAACTGCCATGATAATGGATAATATCATTCGGTTGCCAGTTAAGAAATTCAAATACCCGCACAAGGCAGGCAATTAACCAGGAAGGCCGATCGGACTTAAAAAAAACCAGTTAAAACCATCATTTATATGCTGAAATAGATAAAAAACAATAAAAAAATGCAGGATATCTCAGAAAACGTCGCGAGAAAAGATCATCTATTTACTAATCCAACTGCAATTCTGCGTCACTTCAAAGACATTTACCAAAATAAATCACATAGAAAACAAGTCTGATTTAATTGATAAAGCGAGTTCAACCTTCACATAGGTACTGAAATATATGCAACTGAAGTAACGCAGCAATTTGGTTTGGTAAAACCTCTATCTATCTGCTATTTTGCATATTCTCTTTCTGAGATATAAAACCAAAATAAAAAGTAAGGAAAATGGTGAGTTACATTCTCATTTCTTTCTCTCGTTAGTCAGATCCAGGCTACACCTAAATGACGGCTACCGATATTGGCACCCAGATCCCTACATCCGTCCGTCGAAGTGTAATTGAGTCTCTACCAACATACCTACTATCCCTTTTGCGAAGTTCGTCCTTGGTTACAGAAACAAAAAAAGGGCCAACAAATCCTTGATCTATTTCGCCTATGTTGGACAGGCGGTAAGATTTCAAGTTTGTAGTGTAATTAAACGTAGTGAAGCACATTTGTTATTGGAAATGTTATACACTGTATTTAATTAATCCCTTGATTGCTTCCAGTGGCTAGTGGCAAATAGTTTAAATGACCTCGATAGAACTTACATAATAGAGAACGTATCTGCGAATAATGAGATCCTGAGGTCAGTGTTATCAAAAAAAATCTGCTTGTCTGGACACAGCAATATTTAAAAGGATCCAAGATCAATAGAACTTACAGTAAATGAGCAATTAAATTGTGAATATAAAGCGTCGAGATCATGGTTACGCTAAAGAAAACGTAGCGACAAGGGGGCAACATAGCCTGAGGTGCATGAGGAGTGGAAAGATATACCATGGCCATTACTATAATCCCATAAGTACGGTCGAGGTCCCTACCAGCTATACCTTGGTTTCCAATTTCCACGCAAACCAGCCAATAAAAGAAAGAAAGAAGTGGGAGCTCTGTTCCACGCCAGTGTTCCCCCTGGCCAGCCAATAAAGTCAAGCCGGAAACAAGTAGAAAGACTTCTCTCGGGAGATCGGATCCTTGGAGACAATTATCCCTATCTTTGTCACTAATCCCAGCAAAGACAAAGACAATCAAAGAAAAACTCCATAGATGGGGGTTCTCGGATGGTTCCGATCCTCAGTGCTTGTGCAGAGTCTCAGAGTCTCTTCGCAGTCCATGCCAACCTTTCGTCTGGTGTCACATGTCCTGTTGCCTGTTCACGTGAGGACTTTATGACTGCGTAAACGGAGGGCGTTCATCATCATCATTTCAGCCGAAAAACGTCCACTGCTGGACATAGGCCTCCCCCAAGCATCGCCACACTGATCTGTCCTGTGCGTTTTGCATCCACTAACGCCCGCAGCCTTGACTAGGTCGTCGCCCCACCTAGAGGGAGGCCTTCCAACGCTGCATCTTCCGGTACGCGGTCGCCACTCTAGAACTTTACGGCCCCAACGGCCATCTGTTCTGCGAGCAATGTGCCCACTGCCACTTAAGTTTGGAAATTCTTCGGGCTATATCGGTGACCTTGGTTCTCTTACGGAAGTCTTCATTTCTGATTCGATCACGCAAGGAAACTCCGAGCCGACCTCCGAGCTCCAAGCTTTCTGATGAGGCCCATTGTGAGCGACCACGTCTCTGTCCCGTAAGTAATCACTGGTAACACACACCGGTCATAGACTTTCGTCTTGAGACACTGTGGTAAATTGGACGAGAAGATACCGCGCAACTTCCCAAACGCTGCCCAGCCGAGTCGGATTCGACGGTTGACTTCTTTCTCGAAGTTGGATCTATTTAACAGGACCGTTTGTCCCAGTGTAGGAGGGCGTTGCCGTGGCTAAATACTGGGCCAGGCAAGGCATTTAATTAAAAAAGAGTCTGTTTGTCATCGACACGCTAAGAAAAAGATCCCTGTAAATGTTTTTCTTGCACTTTTTGTAATATTCTTATTTCTTATGGTCTTGTGCTATATCGAGGCACAATATTGGTCCAAGATTTACCTCAATGTTTGTGCAATACCTATTCAGTGTTTTTTATGCCGGCAGAAACAGGACTTGGGTAAATCAAGGTTAAAAGGGTGGAAAATCCATAGTACTGTAAACTTTAGTAAGTAATTCAGATAGTCCATAATGCATTGGTCCACATTATTAAAGGGTGATATATAATAGACAGATGGAAGGGTCGCAATACAAAGGGTTATGTTGTCTAGACTGAGGACTGCTTTTATTACCGAAGGTTATGGTTATGTAATATAATAAAAAACTTAAAAAAAAAACGTTAAAATATATTTTCTTACCAAACTCGTATTCACTAACACTAGCTAACACCTAATTGTTTGACAAAATTAAAGTGGAGGATTAACAATAGGCGCTAAGCTGATCTTAGCGCCTAGACTTGAAAATGTAGGCATTCATTTACGTCTCAAAACGAGATTGTGAAAACGGGCGTTTGGGATTTCGCACCAAACAAAACATTATCTGCTATTTCCAGAATACAATTTAAATTCCCCAATAAATGTTTAATAGAAAAGCGAAAGTCCTATCTATCGAAGATTCCATATAAAAGCGTTATTGGTACTGCAAAGTTATATTACTAAGAAACCTCAACTGAAATTAATTTTAAGCGTTACCTTGTCATAGGTAAGCCTCGCTGGCAGCATTGCCTCTTTGGAAAGCAATGCTGTTTCTCTGGCCGAAGAAAAGCCCACCCAATATTAGATGGCCATAAGGAACATTTTAGATTGTTTGGCATTGAACACGTACCTAACATTTCGGCAGAGTTACGTAATTATGTTATCCCATTCATTTTTAACCCCTGACGGAAAAAGAGGGGTGTTATTCGTTTGACGTGTATACCTGTGTGTATGTGTATCTGTCTGTGACATCATAGCTCCAAAACGGATGAACCGATTATGATTTCGTTTTTTTTTTGTTTGAAAGATGACTTTATCGAGAGTGTTCTTAGCTATGTTTGATTTAAATCGGTCCAGCCGTTCTAAAGTTATGGGGATTTTACTGTTTGAATCGGGATGTTTTTACAAGATATCATGTTATAATTACGTGCTCAATAGATTGTCGATCGAAACGTGTCTACTACTAGATAAATTATGTAGAATGAAATAAATATGGGAGGGTGGTTTTTTTTTAATTTTTCTTGTTAATTTTGGGTAATCTTTTATGTTGATAGAACTCAACACTTTTAGGGTTCCGTACCCAAAGAGGTAAAAACGGGACCCTATTACTAAAATTCCACTATCCGGTGGTCTGCCTGTCACCAGGCTGTATTTCATGAACCGTGATACTCGTAGCTAGACAGTTGAAACTTACACAGATGATGTATTTTTGTTGCCGCTATGACAACAAATACTAAAAACAGAATAAAATAAAAAATGAGTCAGGTGCCCTTACAAAAAACCTTTGCCGTTTTTTGCGATATTGGCACTTTTCGTGCGTGATTCCGACTCGCACTTGGCCGGTTTTTTTATAAACCCTCTTGGTTTGTATATGAATTATATTTGAAATGATATTATTTCTTATTTTTATGATAGTTTTCTGAAATGAAACTGAATGAATCAAATTCTATGTTTTCTTTAGTCTGACGTACTATGACTTTGATTCAGAGAATATTATATTTTGATTTACGGCGTAGTTTTGTGATGGAGTTCATACAGTAGGCTGGTTTCTAATATGTATAATTTTACGCAGATTAATAAAAGTGTGTGATTGGTGCGAGATTGAAACCGAGCCCAATGTCTGAGATCCAAAAATCCAAAGACTTGTGAAATCCACCAAACCACACTGTGCCCGCGTGGTGGATTAAGGTGCCTCTAACAGAGTAGAGATCTGGGCACATCAAAAGCTGATGACGATGCGAAAACTTAACCACACGTTTTTATTAATTACCAAACCAAACACATGTATAGAATTTAAAAAAAAATGCTTATTTGCTCACGTTTAGTCACTATCTCACCTGAAGGTAAGCGATGATAATATAGTCGACGGTGAAGCAGTTGCGTTGGTACGGTCATTGTACTGTGATGAAAGTTTGAAAATGTTGGTCTAAAGTTATAAATCGCATTCTTGAGGCCCATTTAGGAACACTGAAGTCATCTGTTCAGACACTTTAGACCAACATTTTCATAACTTTCATCTCTGTTACGAACGGTCGTTGTACTGTGATGAAAGTTTGAAAATGTTGGTCTAAAGTTATAAATCGCATTCTTGAGGCCCATTTAGGAACACTGAAGTCATCTGTTCAGACACTTTAGACCAACATTTTCATAACTTTCATCTCCGTTACGAACGGTCGTTGTACTGTGATGAAAGTTTGAAAATGTTGGTCTAAAGTTATAAATCGCATTCTTGAGGCCCATTTAGGAACAATGAAGTCATCTGTTCAGACACTTTAGACCAACATTTTCATAACTTTCATCTCCGTTACGAGGCTGATTATTTTAAGCATAAAAATCTCTATAATGTCTTCAACTTGTTTTTTGAATTTTATGTTGGTCTTCGAAAATTATCAAAAATTCTGAAAAAATCATAACTCAAAACTATGAAAAATCACGAAACATATGGTATTTTATTTATTTTACGTGTTCACAGGATTTCTACTAATTATTAAATTAAATCAACGTTTACCAGACAAGGTGTGAAAAGCGAAGGTGATTGTTATATTATTTTAAAGCCTTTATTAATCAGACCTAGAGAAGAGAAACAGTAACACAATACAGCCATCGATATCAAAGCCAATGATAAAATGTTTAGTCAAAATAAACAAGATTAATTTTGTTTATCAAAGAGAGCCAATTAGAAATAAAATTATTTTTTAGAGTGTGCATTGATCTTGTTTGACCTCTTTATAACATGAAGTCACACATGTGTATAGTTACATATGAATACATTAATACATTACGCGTGTATAAAGTATCTTTACAAAGGCAGAGTCACCAGAGCCTTTACACAAAGTAACTTTCTATCAGCTCTAGTGATAGACAAATTGTTTAAAATTGAATGGATTTGAAAAGCATTGCTGAAAGCTTAAAATTTGTCTTTTGGACTTTATCGCTGATATAATGTTAATTCGTCATCTATATTCCCTGTTGTTCCCAAAATGAGTGCTATCGCGTTTGAATTTGCCGCTGGGGGCGCTGGTGTAGAGTGAATGAATGAGTGAGTGAATGTCAAATTACAACGTTTTTTGGCTTTTAACGTGAATTTATTTACAATTATTTTTGTTGTTGTCAATATTTTTCTTATATGGCAGATTAAGATAGGTATGGGTTTTACCTGTTTTAATAGAGTTGTATGTTTCGGAAATAATAGCATGTTTTTTTCGAAATAAGGGGGCTGGGCAAAACTGCGGCATACTCGATGTTATATTCAGTCACACTTCTACGACATTAGAAATTAGTTTAATGCAAACTTTGCTTCAGATTCCTTTGCGTAATAAAACATATAATAGTTAAATTTAAGGAATTTACTCGCCAATGAAGCCAACTGGTGGACACAAAAAACGATCGGGCGAACGTTTTTCAAATTAAATGAGGCCTCATTGTGAGATTATATTTGTGCTGGACCTTTCCTTTGGACATTGTGATTACAGAGCTAATGATCGTCAAAGTTCCTACATTTTTATCGTTATTTTACGGTAGCAAGATTCACTTGTTTTTAACCCTCGACGGAAAAATAAGTGTGTTATAATTTTTTCAACACACTTGCTCATAAAGTGGCTCTTATTTCACCGCAATTAGACACATAATGACACCTGTTATCAAACTGTGACTTTTTCATTACTATTATTCACAAGTGAGTTATAGAGTTTTTTTTAATTCATTGATAGGGTTGCTTTGTTCTTAAAAAAGTTTGGATACAAAAAAGGTCGTGCTCAATAGTACAAATGCAACACATTTCATGCAACTTCGTATTTAAATAGACAATTTCAACTTGTACGTGTTTAATAAATAAAACTTTTACTCAAATATAAATTTTGTTTATGTATGTAATAAAGAAAACTTGAAATGCCCCATTTTGTACGTGGCTAAAGGTGGCTAAAACGCAATCCGCAAAACGCCATAAAAAAAAACATTATTTTTAGTCTATGGCCGATCGCCGTAGACTATAATTAATGTTTTTTTATTGGATGTTAGATGCGCGCGCATAGGAAAACTGATTAATTTTGCCCGCCATTGCGAAAAAAACTCGTTTTCACTGTTGGAAATGATTTTTTAGTATTATTTTCTTCACAAGTGTGTTGAAAAACGTCGTATGATACACGTGTGTATTGAAGATTACCGTCCTCAGCTCTCTTAAGACCCTCACCTAACGGCTCGGGTCTCAATGGCGCCTCAGCGATAATCACCAACATTACACACTTGTATCATAATGTACTATTACATGTGTACCTATGTATTTGTGTATTTGTGTAATTGTGTATCTGTCTGTGGCATCATTGCTCCTTAACGGATGAACCGATTCAGATCACTTTATAATATGTATAAGATGTCGTGGTGGCCCAGTGACTATGACCTCGCTTCTCGTACTTGAGATCGTGGGTTCAAATCCGGGCAAGTAAGTAGTAATGGTACTTTTTAAATTCATAAGTACTTTCTAAGTTTATCTTGGACATCACAGGTAACGGTGAAGGATAACATCGTGAGGAAACCTGTTAATGGAAGTCTGAGATAGCCAAGTCAAGAGGCCTGTGAACCTCCAGAGGGGAACTGGGAACCCCCAGAGGTGGCATAATTAACTCTGACACCATAGGTGGCCACTTTCTCACAAGAAAAGAAGAAGAAGTTCAGCCTATAGCAGTCCACTGATGCAGAAAGGCCTCTACAATCGCACTCCATTAGCTTCACACTTCATGTTTGAACTAGTTTGATGTTCATTTGTTTCAGTTGAAGTTGACAATTGGTTATCTACTGACAACTAAAATATTCGCCTGAACTGTGAGTGGAATATGCAGTATTCATTGATTTTGACAGAAATATTGGTTGACCTATAGTCACTATTTGGGTCACTAGAAAATGCACTTTATTTATAACTGGTTTAGGCCCAGTTTTTGCCGTAGTTACTCAAGTTATGGTTATAGTAATCGACGGTTTATGTGCTTGCAAATGCGCTTTCTTGTCAAATATTTATTAGTCTAACAAATAGTTAAATATGTTGGAAAGTTAATTATTTACAATTTGTTAAGCTAACAATTATGAGAAAGTGCATTTTACTGAAATTTGAAACTGTTGGTTTCTATATTTAAACAACGGTCGGCTCTACGTATCAAAGAACTGAGCCTTTACCCCGTTTTTTGATAACATATATTCTATTTATCCTTCTCCAGGGGGGCCACCACAAGCTCTTAGAGTAAGGTTATTTTGAAATCGAGTAAGGGACGGATGTATATGACGTGTATACACCTGTCACTTACTCGATCTCAAAATAACCTTACTCTAAGAGCTTGTGGTCACCCCCCAGGTTTTAGTTACGCTAGTAATATTATTTTCTTAAATATTATTACGATCTTGATTTAGATGTGAAAACATAATAAATAATAAAGAAAGTTACGTTCGCATTTAATACATTACATAGATATATATAAGTAATTTTATTATTGCCGTACCTTATATAACATTTTATTATTTGATTCATATCATCTGTTGTTTTAATTACTTACGAGTAGATACAAGATGTTTATTAGAGTTCAAAACATAACCATAAAACATAATTCTCAACCGGATATAATTTCAACTAACAATGATTTTAATTACAGTTCAAAACCTCCACTTGTAATTATATTTAAAGACAAGATAATCTTACAAGAAATTGTCTGCTAAATGAGTCTGATGCCTTATTAACGCCGCGACCACGGCCACAAATTTTTTTGTGTTTTGTTTTGGAAACAAGTAAAACAAACAAAAGGATTACATGTTTGACCTTAAAATCGCCACAAACTCTGTACCTATGAGTAAATTACACGACGTTTCTACTGAAACTATTTATTTAAAGACGGTGATTAACTAAAAAACTAGAATAAAAACTCACCAGTACCTCCTTGGACGAGGAATCCCAGCACAGACGTATTATTTTGCCGGGTGAAGCAATGTGACCCCGAACCACCTCTAATACCGAAGCCCGCGAGACGAATGGACATCTCTACGACCGAATGCAATACTGTGGACATTTTGGCGGTGCTTGCTACATAACAAAGGCGCAACAAGTGGACGCAGCCGCGGAGCTTTGTAAAATGCAGAGTGGCATATTTCACCGGCCTAGGGTGCCTGCGGTGCGCCTGCGTTATCCCCGCGCGCAAAGGGTTGCGAAGACGGACGGTGGGTTAGTGTAAGCAGAGAGTTGTAGTTGTAGTTCATTAAAACTTAAACTTGAAAATAATTTTGTCATGAATATATAATATTAATACTTACTTTTAATGAGAAGCCACTGAATTTGATACGGGTATTTTAGGTAAAGTTTTAGGCAATATTTGGACATTGCGACTTTATTAACAGAATCCAAACTTATGTATGTTCCCTGATTACTCAAAGACGCCTGGACCGATAAGAAAAATCTTCTTTGGTCATCAGGTCAGGATCTGATTATGGGATCTTGGAGAAAACGAGGGAACACCTCAAATATTATAGGCATAGGTACAAACAGTGATTTTGGCATTTTCACCAACAATGCAATCATTTGCACTCAGAAAGTATGATTTGATCAAAAAAAAAAAAAACAAAATTGTTTATTTCTTAACCAAATCAAAACAACAAGTTATGATTGGAGCCTCTTTTTAGGCAAATAATGCCTGTATTAAGAGACTCCGCTCTTCCATAGCAAGATAACTTTACAAAACAGAACAGAAAAGAGTAACATTATTCACGTGATTGTGTATTCGTGTATGGGGATGGTTTGAGTGTGTTTTGTGTGTGTGTGTGTGTGTGTGTGTGTGGATGTGTGTGTGGATAAGTATGTGTGTAGAGAAAAACGGGTGAGTTAAACCATATGTTGCAAGAGCGCCTCAGTATCTTCATAAGTAAATGGTTTTATCCAATTTGTTAGCATTTTTTTACATTCATGTAGTTGTTTAGTGTATATGTATACCTCCAGCAGAACGTTTGTTGCATTGTACAGAAGCGAATTTTGTTTTAGTTTGTGGGATTTGTGCGATCATATCTTTCCGTCTTTTTGATATTATATTTGCATTATAAGGTAGTGTCTTATGTTTTTTTAAGATTGTATATATTATGAACAGTTTTCTAACAGAAAGCAGGCCACTAATCTGATATAGACTGTCAGTAGGGTATCTGATCTTTTTAAAATACTTTATTTTTATTAGTGCTCGTTGTGCTCGTTCTACATCTATGAATCTTGTTTTTGCCGCACCGCCCCATATGGGAATACAGTAGACTATAACAGATTGCACAAGTGCCACATAAACTTCATTAAGGATATTTCTATGAAAGCCTACTTTTTTATTTATATTTGTGGGGATGACATGCCGTAATGTTTTAAATATACATCCTAGTTTCCTAACTCTTCCTGTAACATGGTCTAGGTGAGCATACCATGATAATTTTTGGTCAATCATGACGCCCAAATACTTAGTTTTTGAGACTTTATTAATTGCAGGACACTTACAATTATTATTGGAAACGTTATCACATGAGTGTACTTTGTTGCTAAAGGTTTCATTAGGTTGTGAACGATTCGAGATAGTAAAAGTTTGTTATTTGGACCATGCCCATCTCCGCCTTGAGCCTAACATCGGACCAGTTGATTCCGGAAAAGACAACAGCCGTATCATCAGCGTATGAAAATATTTTTGCGTTATCGACTTTTAAGTTGCAGAGATCGTTAATGTACGTTAGAAATAATGTAGGGCCTAACACGCTTCCTTGCTGCTTACGCTTATTTGATGAAGTGGAACTTATGAAAAAGACCACAAATGGCCACTGGAACTCCGAAATAAAACAATGTATCCTAGTCGTTTTTGGGATTGGAATCATCATGAGATGCACTTTGGCTATAAATGATTTTCATGTTAATTGGAGGTACCTACCAAAATTAAAAAGAGAAAAATAAAAATCATTTAAACCGACTTCCAAAACAAAACACTACAAAACGAAAAATTACTTTCTTTTCCGAAGTCGGTATCGAATAACGGAAAACAAAGGGTACAAAAGACACCGACTTCGGAAAAGAATGTTTTGTTTTGGAAGTCGGTTTGATTTTTTGTTAAAAAGTTTTTTAGGTAAGCTGTCGAAATAAAATAAATCGCACGGTTGACGCAGTTGTTCAGCGATTGACTGCTGTGCTTCGTGTCGCGGATTCGATTCCCGCGTAGAACAAATATTTGCATGACCTACAGATAATTGTTCCGGCTCTGGATGTTTGCGTATGAGTTTGTATGTTTGTAAACGCACCCACGATACATGAGAAATTCCTAGAGTGGGGCAACGTTATATTTAAACAAGAAGGAAAATTAAAAGAAAAAGAAAAGAAAATCGTTTTATCGTAAACTTTTGATAGAAATGGCAGAATCCTGAGATTGCTGGCATGAGCCTCTTTAAAAAAAATACTTTCATGGGGACTGCCGACTGAATTGGAAAAAATCTTTGGAATAATTGAGTTATTATTATGGTTTATCCGTCGTACATCACATTAGCATGTCGATGACGCTGTCACATCAGCATGTCACTGACGCGAATTCATACACTTTGCCCATACCAAAAATCGCTCAACGCGTCTATAGAAGTTTTCCCTTCAAACAACTTCTTGATGTGATAGCGTAATGACAATATGTAAATTTCTTTAAACGTGTTTGTTTTACAAGTTTTGAAGGCTAAGTTCTGAACACATTATACTGAAAGTCCAAGAACGTTAAGACATTGTTTACCAACTCAAAACGAAAAGGTACTTACCATTCATTAAAAGTTTATACTTACGTAGGGAAACGCTAAGTCCATAATTATTGTCTAATAGACCAAAAATATCGCTCAATGCATTTTGGCCCAGAATTCAGTAGAAAAATCTTTGTTTTGTTTGTTTCAGGCGCGGATACAGGTGGGGGTGCAACAGGGGAAATTGCTACTTCCTGGGCCTCGACCAAACTGGTTGTATATATGTGTACTTGTACTTCAATGCTACGCTTAAATATTTGTCGTTTCGTGCGTATTAAGTTCAAACTACTGCCGACCTACTTCCCTTATTTACCAGGAAACTAAGGAGTTGCTAGCGGGCATATCTCAGTAAATCTGAAACGAATGTACACTCAGCTCAACTTTATACATACATCGCATACTTTCAATTCCATATTATGTATGAACTTTTACATTTCATACATACATAATATATGAGAATATAGCAGACTATCTTCGTCGTCAAAAGTGTTTTATCATCCCAAGGGGATACAAACTATCCTATCTCCGTCCCAGGGTCTCAAACTTTCTCCATGCCAAATTTTATCTAAATCGGTTCAGTAGATCGAGAGATTACCCCCTACAACCTCACAAACTTTAACTCTTTATAATATTAGTATAAATATTTCAAATAGAGAACGAGGCTTTCTGATTTTGTTTCTAAATTCTCTATTTTTACAAACTTTGTATAACCTTGCTTTCGTAAGTGTGTACGGCAGCTAGTATTCGATTTTTCAAGCACTTCCTGGCATCCGATCAAGCTGAAACTTGGCGTGCTTATGTAACTTTAGAAACATTGAAATAATATGATAACATGGAGCTGGTATCATGAAGGTGGCCATAGCAACTCTTCAACCAGTTAAAATAGCCCAACGTGTTTGGGCTCATATGATATTATTCCATTAAATTTTGTTGCAAAAAGATTTTTTACTTTTAATAGCAGAAATACTGGCTACATTATATTTTGACTAGCCAGGAATGACCGATGATTCCTGAGATACAAGTGCGCTTGTTTGGGTTCCAATAATTTCATCTTTTTAGCTCATACTTAGCCTAATCAATGCATTTTCTTCTGAAAACTGCCTCGTTTTGTATTAGGCTTATAAATAAATAAATTTAAAAAGCTTCATGGTGAGCGCTAACAAGATGTTCTGACGTGATAAAGAATTCTGAATGGGGCTGTGATCGGAGACAACACGTATCGAGTGATTCACAGTTTGTAAATACGCATGACTTGTAGATGCGGTTGTGTTTGCGATCCTCAGCAGGGAGGAAGAAGATTTTTATGTTTGCTATATCTGTGCGTCCTACCTTATATTTTAAAACTTGCTTAAAGCAGAGCGCTAGAAAGATGGTCAAACGTTCAAGTCAAGACGTTCTGTCAGCATTGAGAAAGAACCCAGAACTTGGAGACGCATCGAACGTAGTCGCAATCTAGAGTAGTAAAAGAAAGACGGAAACGAAGTATACCTATGTTATTGTTTGCTATCAGATCATTATATTTTTAAGTCTAAAATAGCAGAGGCTATGGTTGGTGGTGAAGGCAGAGGTGTTCTGAGTAACAGAGCAGTTAGAGAACGATGGAGATGTTTTAGTTGGCTGATTACTTACCACCTCAAGGAGGCAATCTAAGAGTTAGAATAGCTTCCTTAAGTATTAAAATAATGAACGACAACAGTCCTAGCGAAGCACGCAAGTAACTTTACTCAAATACCACCCAAAGGACTATGCTGAGCCTGCAGAGAAGCTCCCAACGGGCCATAAACTGCCATGGATCAGTAGGAAATCTCTAAACTGGTTACGAATCCAAGCGGGGTGCTATAAGCATAGCCTGGTCAGATAGGTGTCCTCCATCAGTCGCAATATGACTGGAACCGCTCCTCAGATGATAAACCCTGCACTTTAAGAGGCCAGCGCTAAGGTTATTGACGTGGCTGAGTACTGGTTGAAGAAAATTTAAATTAAGAACATGGAATCGTCGACGCGAAGAAAAAGAGAAGACTTACCTCCACCATAGTTGTTGATGAAGTGCAGTATATTAGTGTTGTTTCTGGCAGCAGCCTGGTGAGCTGCGGTACGACCTCTGCCGTCCTTCACTGCTAGCCGCGACGGCTCGCTGAGGTACAGGCGCATGAAGTCCTCGACATTGCCGCTCTCTGCTGCCTGTAGAAAGAAATAAAAAAGTAAGATAAAACTGCTTTCATTTCCTCTGTGACACACATTTTAGGTCCTTGACATCATCGGAAAAGTAAGCGTTCCGCATCCTTCTTCAACAAATCTATCACAGTTCAAGCAGCTCGTTTGTGTGTTGTATTTACCTATTGAAGTAAGGCAAGCTCAATAATTACCTGCATAAAAAAACTGGCCAAGTGTGAATCGGACTCGCGTACGGTGGGTTCCGTAACATTATCGCAAAAAAAAGAAAAATAACGACGTTTGTTGTATGGGCCCCACTTAAATATTTATTTTATTCTGTTTTTAGTATTTGTTGTTATTAGTAAAGTAGACAGACAGACGGACAGTGGAGTCTTAGTAATAGGGTCCCGTTTTTACCCTTTGGGTACGAAACCCTAAAAAATTATGAAGGAGCATTTCCTTTCACTATTAAATTGTTCTTCTTTTGTCTCGATCATATATTTGAAATTTTTTGCATATTATTTTGTATTGTATATTATTATATTTTTTATGTAATTACGTGATGTTTTTGTACACTGACAACCCTATGTTTATCTCCTCTCTTTCAGCCCATCCACAAGTTGTCTGTAAGAGATTGCCCTGTGCGATAGCTCATTGTAAACTTGTTTTTATAAAGGTTTGTCCTTTATTTGGTAAGTGGTGTTCAGCAAAGTGCATATTTAAATAAATAAATGATAAGGTTATCCGCAGTCACCATGAAAAATTATGTTAGTCTAGTTTATGCTTTATGTTATCGGGAAAATTATTGATGATCTTGGCATGGTACACAGGCTGGCATCCACAGACACAAGAAGCAAGAGACTATTTCTGACGAGACACCTGACGTTCCTTTAATTCAAATAAGTATGACATAAGTTCATAGATATATAGGTGATGCTTGCTGGGAATTTATGATTTCTTCCAGAGACTCTAGAAAATTGAAGGCGATGGTTGAAATTTATAAATATAAGGAGTTGATCACGTTTGACAAATCCACACATTTTTGTCATTTCTCCAATCGATATCACAACGCTTTGGTTGTTAGATAGTCGCTTGTCCAGAGCCCCAGGACGAAGTTATATGTAGATATTGTGTATACTTTTAACAATTGGAATAAATACACTTTACTTACAATTAAGTTTGAATATCCTTTCAAACTTATTTTAATCAAGATTTCAAGCACACGGTTCCTCCGCAATTCGAGTTAATAACGTGGAAAACCAATAAACATACACAAATTACTATAACCTTGAATGAATCACATCTTTCTGTTACATCGAATAAATAAACCATGTTATTACAACGATATTCGTCTCACAATAAATCTTGATATTTTTATAACTTCTCAGGTGTTACAGTTATAGAGCAAAGGCGTACATAAATTGTGAGCGTTGTCATTATACCGACACAGTTGTGCTCTAAACACGTGACCCACTCAATGATCAGAATCTCACGAAATCAATCTCTCTCAAATTTAATAGGCACTTTTCGATATTGTATTTTTGAGTTCTATCGAGAATTCGAGAGAAATAGCTAACCGCTACCACTAGTTAAATCTTTTTGAAATATCAAATCAATAAACGAAGATTATTTATCATAGTAATATTTTTATTATATTAAATTTAATAATAATAAAGTTGAAATTAACTGACAATTTGTAGGTACACAATAATCGCGCTTTAAAAGTACGTTTTAGTAGTAATGCGTTAGAAAACTGACAACACTTCTCCTTATTAAATTCCATAATATTTTTATTAAACAGGCAATATCAACTAGCAAATAACACAGTTAGACCAGTGTCGATAATATTTGAAAAGAAAAACAATAAAGTAGGATGAAACCCATTGGAAAAGGAAGAGAATGTAACAAAAATTAAAGGAAAAATAATTTACGGGTGATCTGAGGTCGGGAAGTGGAAGGGGGTGAGTTTTTAAGGGTGCAAACGGTTTATCTCGATTTCCGACAAAACTGTAAGTCCCATGGAAAAAAGTTAAATGGCAAAGTTGTAGATATTAAAAAGATCTATAACTTTTGTATTGACACTTTTTTCACATAACCTCAAAATGTATGTGAAAAATTCAAATAACCATGATTTTGGTTTTTAATTTTTATCTTTTACAATTTTTTTTTTTTTTTCACATAGTTTGGTAAAAACTAACCTTTTCATGTTCCAAGCACACTATTTTTTTGCATTTTCTGAGAAAATTTACCATAGTAATATATTTTTTTTCACACCATCAGAAAGTAGAGATTTAAACGAACAAAGAGCCCACCGACTTTTTTTAAAAAGCAGATATTTTGACAGGAGAATTTTCGATTGAAAATTAGGGCAGTTTTGCCGATATTAAGCCAAAATAAGATGAAAAATAAATATTTTAAATAAAAAAATCACAGTGTATTTGGGACATGAAAGGGTAAGTTTTTACCAAACTATGTGAAAAAATAAAAAATTGTAAAAGATAAAAACCAAAAACTTGGTTATTTGAATTTTTCACATATATTTTGAGGTTATGTGAAAAAAGTGTCAATACAAAAGTTGTAGATCTTTTTATTCTCATTCTATTTGCAGTTGTAGATCTACAACTTTCACATTTAATTTTTTCCATAGGACTTTTAGTTTTGCCGGAAATCGAGATAAACCGTTTTCAACCTTAAAACTCACCCCTTTCCCCTTCCCGAACTCAGATCGCCCGCTCAAATTATTTTTCCTTTTATTTTTATAATATCTATAATCCTTTTCTTTTTCCCAATGGGTTTCAACCTACAATTTTTTTTTTCACTTTTTTTTTTTTAAAGGCTTCTCTCTACCCTGATCTAAGTTGGGACGCACGGTTAGCGCAGTGGTTGAGCGATTGACTGCTGCGCTGCGTGTCGCGGTTTCGATTCCCGCACGGAACAAATATTTGTTTGACCTACAGATAGTGGTTCCGGTTCTGGGTGTTGTTTATGTGAGTTTATATGTTTGTAAACGCACCCACGATACAAGAAGAAATACTAGTGAGGGGAAACGATATTAAAAAAAAAACAATACGTTTACTGTATTACTGTACTCCGCCTACGTTTATTGTATAATAAGACTGTCGACACTAATGTAGTGTGACAGTCATATCAAAAATTCTCTAGTACATATGTTATAAGACATAATTACATATGTATATGGTATGGAAGTATAACTGTAGAAAATTTCACTCCGCTATATAAGCAAACGCGCGTAACGAAACCATATCGAGTTCTAACTCGATCCCAACACCATCTAGTGGAAGACAGGAAAACAGATGTTCCCGGCGACCTTGCCTTAGGGCTGGTTCACTATAGACAGGTAACAAAACTGTCGGTGGGAACGGGGGATTTAGGAAAAGACGGTTCATCTATGACGATATTCATATGATTTTTGACACGATGATGAACGTCTATTTTGTTACCTGATATTTATTTAACACTTCATGCACACAAACGTACAGAGGCGGACTTAGTGCCTTAGGCATTTTCTACCAGTCCACCTTTGGGTGATGAACAAAAACAGAAAATAAATTCATATATGTGAGAACCATGTTCCTATTTATCAAATTAATGATTTTACCTTTTAATGCTTTTAATACTTTATACCTGTACGTAGTATAGTGTGTAGTGCTATTCTGGGTGCATGGTCCTCACAATATATGCATTTATTAATGTATGATTATTATATAAACACATCAACACGGTCTAGGGATATTTTTAAAAAAGCGAATTACTATCAATGTGTTAATTATTTATATGGCAAAAAGATACGTTATTTAATATTCTACCATTTTTTAATAATGGTTAAGGTACTTCGATAAAAATTTCAGGTTTTATGGAAAAATAATGAAGCATAGACGGAAACCGTATATGAATTAACTTTTAATTTATGAGTAAAAACTGAAAAAAATTGAAAAATCATTTAATTTGTGTTTATAAACTTGAAGTTAGTAGTCTGAGAAAGCGCCCATGATGTTCATAACACATCGGCAACGATTCGGCATGCTCAGAGCAAGGTTGTCAATGTCTTGCTGCGGAATATTGTCCCATGTCCTTCTGAGGTGCGCAAAAAGTTGATCTTCTGTAGCCAGATTTTCAGGAACTTCCTTCAGAGCTCTTCTTTGCAGCATATCCCACGCATGCTCAATGGGATTTAGATCTGGCGATTGAGCAGGCCAGTCTAAGGCCCTAACATTGTGTGTATGTAACCAAGCTGCTACCGTTCTCGCCGTGTGTGTCCGGGCATTGTCGTGCATGAGCAGGAAATCTTGCCCCATTTGTGTTCTGTGGGGCAAGATTACGGGCCCCAGCACCTGTTGGACGTATCGTTCCGCCGTCATATTGCCCCGCACCCAAACGAGATCCGTCCGTCCTCCAAGACGAATTCCTGCCCAAACCATAATTGTTCCACCTTGGTATGGGTGAACTTCCTGAGGGTTCTGAAGACGGCTCCATCATCCAGGAACTCGCCAAACACGCGTCCTTCGTGAATTTGGATGGAAGCCGAACCTGGATTCATCCGTAAACAGCACATTGGACCATTGCTCACGGCCCCAGTCCACGTGGTTCCGAACCCATTCTAATCGTCGTCCACGATTGCCTCTCCGTAAAGGTGGGACCCGGAGTGGTCTACGAGAGCGTAGATTGTTTTCATGCAGTCGCCTTCTTACAGTTTGGTCACTCACAAGCACTTGGTGTTCCACTCGCAGCCTTTGGACCAATTGAGTCGCCGTTGCATTTGGTTGAGCTCGTGCAGTAATTTGCAAAAATCGGTCTTGTCTGGGGGTAGTGATGCGACTTGGCCCCCGGTGCCTCTCCGCTACTTCACCTGTGGTACGATAGCGTGTCCAGAATCTTGAAATTACATTTTGGTGGGTCCCTATGGCCTCAGCAACATTACGCTGAACAGACCCAGCTTCCAGCATTGCCACAGCTCGTAACATCTCCGCCCTCGTCAAATGTTGGCGTTGCATGGCTACAATACCTCAATTTTAACTTTATATTTCGTTTAAAAATGAAAAAAAAACTGTAACTAAACGTAATTCGTATTGTTTTCTAAATTTCGCACAAATGAAAATTCCCTCTCCTACACATCAAGACATTTTTATGCCACCGAAACAAAAGAATTTTCAAAAATTTGAATTTGGAATTAGTCTGAGATAAATTACAAACAAATCGGTGTATAAAAGATTCCAATGCGGCCAGTACTTTTCGAGTTATTTAATTGAGTATGAAATATCCCTAGACCGTGTTGATGTGTGTATTATTATTTATTTATGTTAATATTGTAAGACACCAATTTTTTTTAAAAGAGTAAGTATGGAGTTTCTTGTGCATTCTTCTCCATAACAAGCTACTTTGCCGAATGCACGGTAGAATCAACTTTTATTACTTGTAAATTTTAATTTGTGTTTGCAGTTCAAAAGTGCCGCTTATTGGCTTAGTTGAAAAATATATTTGACTTTGATTTTGACTCTGACTTTGATGCAGAAACAACTAGTGGTAGATGCAATAATGAAAGTTAAACGAATCAGGTTTATGTAATTATACATATAAACTATAGATACAATACAATAAGCTAAATATATAAACATACTTAAACATAACTATTTATAGATAAATAATTAAAAACATTAGCGTTGTGACGATACTACTGCCAACTTCTTGCGAATGTGCTCGCGAATTTTAACTTTATTGCTGTGAGAATGCATTTCCACCGCAAATGTACGAGGTAAGTAACTACTGCTCTGATTGGTGGATAACAGTTTCGGTTTAAATAAACTTTATTCCCAATTAAGACATATGTCACTTACTTGAGAACAATACTAAAAAACATACAATAGATTACAAAAAGTTCGTCATCAGTATTACAATTTAATAGTTACCCATCCAATGCATTAATTTCTCCAGAAGTGATCGATCCGCAATTATGTGCTCGCTAAATTGAGTCTTGAATGCATTGAAAGAGTGTAGATTTTTTATGCAGGACGGTAACTTATTACAGAGTTGTGCTCCTTCAAAAGTTAGCGTTTTTTTGCCATAGTTAGTTCTTATTTTAGGTAAAACTAGCAAGCTTGCTCGCCGTGTGCTGCGTTGACTAACTTGTTTATATTGGGTGAGTGTTAAGTTTGAGTGAACTTTTGTTGAGAATGTTTCTGATGAAAATACATGTGTTGTAAATATATAGTTGCTTTATATTCATTAATTTTGTGTCTTGATAGATTTTACTGGTTGATGTTAGATATGGATAATGGAATAGTATTTTTATGAGTTTATTTTGGGCAACTTGGAGTTCTGATAGCTTTGTCTTTGCAGCACTGCCCCAGACTTCGATCAAATTAAGTAGATGCGGCTTTACTAGGGAGTTGTAAATAGTATACCGCAATTTTGGTGGAATACAACGAACTATGAGTTAACTATCGTTAATTCATAAAATAACAATTTTATTAATTGATCATCAAAATATCTTACAAATACTTGCTTATTAGCCTGAACTAGTTTGAATCTGTGCTTCAGGTTAGAAAATGCTTAAAACTTAAAATAATAAAATAAAAATGTCTTTTGCTATAACGAAAACACCGGTCGGTATGGTGACATTTGGGGACGCCTATTATCAGCAGTGGACGTATTTAGGCGGAAATGATGGTGATGATAATGAATAAAAAGACAACAAGTTTTATTTGGAGATTATGAATATCGCACATGCCCCTCGCTACGCATTACATATTTTTGCTAGCCTGCGCTGCCCTTCTCCTGGGTAAAAACTTGACTCTACTTCTTCCATATTTAGAAGCCCGCGTCTTCTTTCCAGCTTGGATGTACTCTAATGCGTTCCCATCATCCCACCATCCACCAGCCTAGCATCCAGTACTGTGCCAGGTTTGACCAGCATACGGTAGACAATGTATTGCCTAGTCCCATTTGAGTTGAGAAGCTTTTTGTGCCACGTCAACTATATTTATGTTTTGGGGCCCAGTATTGTCTAGTTTAACACCTAAAATACTTCGCTCCATTGCTCGTTGTGAGACCTTGAGTTAGTAGTTATAGTCTATGCTCCGTATGTTTAGAAAGGAAAAATTAAAATTACTATAAACTTGCGTTTGAGTGCTTAAGGTTACACTAGTCGATCCTTCAAAATCAAAATCAAAATCAATATTTTTTATTTCACATAGGCCTACATGGGCACTTATAAAACGTCGACAAACTTCAAACGACGTCTTCAAACTTCTTCCATACAAACGTAGTCTTGTGATTACACCACTGTTTGATGATGAACGTTCAAAATAAAAAATGATATCAATTTGTCTCATCATTATCTAGCCGTGAGTGGAAACAAAAAAGTATTTGAAAGTTATGAGCGTCGAAAGTTCCATATTTCAACACTAATTTTAACTCATCTTTGGGTGAAAATAAATGCCATGAGTAGAAAAAAATTGCAAAACAGCCACCATACAGGGATAGATTAGTAGTTCAAGCAAAAAAAATATTTTGAAAATATATATTTAGTCGTTTCATAATATCTAGACGCCCAAATGTATGTTTATACAATATCGCGCGCTCGTTTTCGTCCTAAATCGTCATCAATTTCGCTGCAAACTTGCAAAAGTACTAATTCGTACGCGAACTGGCTTCTTACTGCTCATCACAGCATCTATCTCTTTCGCATGTGTTGTCGGATGATACAGCATGCATTTTAACCTCGCGCACAAAATAATTCGTACCGTCGACTGGGGCAACCTTAAGGCACTCGTCTTTGAATAGTTCCTTAATTGTCAAAATGGACAGTTCTTCCGCTATGGAAAGTGCCTGTTTACCGTTGGTCTTGTGACTTCTTTGTTTGGTCTTGCCTCAAAAAAGTTCTGCTATAAAGGGCTTGTCTAATTTGGTCTGCGGATGGGTGACCATCCATAAAATAAAGAGACTCCTCCGTGCCTCATAAACCAAAGCCCGTTAAGCTGCTGGTAGCGACCATCATTTGTACAGTTAAGGGTCAAAAGTGCAGTCACACTCTTCCAAAACAGCAGCGACATTTTTTTAGGCAGAAGAATTCCACCATCATTCATATAATCTATACTTCAATTTCTATACAACATAGTAAATCAGTTGTGGATAATTTGACTTATTCTACAAAAAATCATCTTCTAGCCATTCGACTTTTTGGAAGAGTAATACTGCACTTTTGACCCTTGACTGTACATCTTTGACAATAGTTACGCGAAATCCAAAGCCAGGCAATTTCACACCAGTGCCATGGAATATCGTGTTACACCGCCTATTGATCTCCAGAACCCAGTTAAGTAACTGGCGGTCAATATTGGTACTAAGCTTCGGTTAGATTGGTACGTTATTGGAACTTCATGCAACATACAGGTACATATGCGGACTTAATGCCTGAAGCATTCTCTACCAGTCAATCAAGGGTGGTGGATAGATAACATGGCAGGTGCATAAAAATTGAAATAATTATGGAAGTAAAATTGAATAACAACATATATTATAGCTTATATAAACTTAAATGTATATATACTATAATAAATACCTTTATATATATATATATATAAATATATCGTCTCTAATATATACTCTGTTATTGGTGTCGAAAATAATGTCGCATCGTAACGTCCGCTTAAATGCATTTTGACTGGTGGCCTTCTTGATATTGAGAGAAAGCGCATTCCAGAGAACAATGGACTGAACATGAAAGGAAGAAGGAATAAAATCAGAAATATGAGAAGGACTAAGGAAGAGAAGATTGTTAGACGAACGCAGATTCCTAGCGTGTGAAGTACACAGTTATTGAAAGTGAGGAATGAAATAAGAAGGAGGGGTGGGCGAGTTGAATAGAGAGAAAAGCGTGGTCAAAGCGCGTAAATTTCGCCTCTGCCGAATGGGCATCCATTTGATTTGAGATCTACAGCACGACACATGATCATATTTCCTCAAGTAAAATATGAACCGGATGCAGTTATTTAGGAGCCTATCAAGCTTATCCAGGAATAGGTACAATATAGTTGCGAAAATGCTAGGCAGATTGTTTATCAGCTAGTAGGTACCTACTCAGAATAGCACCGCTGACATCGCTTTTCACAAAATATCAATTTTATTCGCAGACTATCCTTTTTGATTTCACTATTGTACATTCATAATAACCTTAGCCATGCATTCAACTTAAATCTCTTGATTTTGAGCCATTATTTTTCATTTACAGAACGGCAAGAAAATATTATTTTCTTTATAAACGATAAAATACTAATCTGAAAATGTGGAGTTTTGTACACATTATTATAAGAAATTATTATCCTTTGAGCAAAATTTATGTATTTCAAAAGATATCGAATCTTTTCAATCGTGACCTTTTATTACCGAAAAATATGTATGTTTTACTGATAAAAGGTAACCCCTACTTTGCACGTTTTCTATCTTGGGTCTTTGCCAACCTCTTAACATAATCTACGGATAGAATCTTTTTCAGTCAAGAATCGCTGAATATGTAGCAATTTTTAATTCTTAGGATAAAATTGCTGAGAGTTCTACTGATCCGCAGAAGTAGTACCACAATCCTTAACCTACATTAATCTAAGGCCCACTTGCGCCAAACACTAAGGGGCTGTATTCGAACAGTTGACAATCGACATCTGAGGTTCTAAGCCACGCCCACTGTCATTGACAGCTTAGGGTAAAACTTTAAATTGGAGCGAAAAGTATTTGAAAATTAAATTCACAAGGCCGACCACAGAGGCCCGCATCATAAACGGACTCTTCCGATAGTTTTTACAAAAACATTACTGCGCATGTTCTTATTTCAAACTGGCGGCTGGCATCTGACATCATATCGTTCACTGTTATTTTGCCTATGAATGCAACCTTATTGCTACGAAAATAAAGATCACTAAAAGAGGTAATCTGGCTAGTGTCATACGAGTCTTTGCCGTGCAAATTGAATAAATATTATAATTATGTCTGCTTCTATGCGACTGCCACATATAAGAACACAGTACGTTACATTTTTTTTATATTGGTTTAATAGCTAGATAATTTTATTTATATTATTTTAATGAGTTTTACTATACTGAAATGGACTTTGCAATATTAAACTGGAAACTTTAAATTTGAATTGAGATTTGGTGCTTTCAGTAATCAATTTTATCATTATTTATAATAGGAAAGTCACATCAAATTGTAAAGACACCTTAAATTAGCAAATATCCAAAACTTACTAGTTTTGGAATTGTCTTTTTTAGGCATGTTTAAAATATGCAATAGAATGTATGACGCTATTAATATCATTTGTACAATTAATAGGTTCATATTCCTTGTTTAGTATTCTCTTGAAATCTTAATATATCATTTAGTTACTAATACAAGATGACTTTCCGCTCTCCTGGAATATAATAATTACAAAGCAGTTACTGGGTTTTGATATACATCAGCCCTCTGTGGTGAGGTCACGTGGTGCCGCTTTTCTGTATATTAGAGTTAAAAAACAAATAGACAGGGCGCAAAAAACACGGTCATGTAAACTTTATCTATCTATATAAATAAAAAAAACCGGCCAAGTGCGAGTTGCACTCGCGCACAAAGATTCCGTACCATTATCGCAAAAAACGGCAAAGAACACGTATGTTGTATGGGAGCCCCACTTAAATATTGATTTTGTTCTGTTTTTAGTATTTGTTGTTATAGCGGCAACAGAAATACACCATCTGGAAAAAAATTAATTTACAGAGATTTAGAATTTTAGAGATACAGCCTCGTGATAGACAGACAGGGAGTTAGACGAAAACCTAAAAATGCTGTATGTGATTGTAAGCGTCTCACTAGAGAACGGCTGAAACTATTTGTTGCTATTGTTTGTTATATATCAATCAATCAATCAATCATTTATTTGCTATAAGTATTGGTACAGTGTAGGTGTTTACAGATAATATAGAAAAGAAAATGTTTATATGCGCCAGGCACAACGCATGCCATAAAAAAAACCGGCTAAGTGCGAGTCGGACTCGCGCACGAAGGGTACTTGTTAAATTGTGGTTTACGATTTATGACGTATTTAAAAAAAAACTACTTACTTGATCTCGTTCAAACCAATTTTCGGTGGAAGTTTACATGGTAATGTACATCATATATTTTTTTAGTTTTATCATTCTCTTATTTTAGAAGTTTCAGGGTTTTACACATTTTACCACTTTGGAAGTGTCTCTCACGCAAACTATTCAGTTTAGAAAAAAATATATTAGAAACCGCAATATCATGTTTGAAGACCTATCCATAGATACCCCACACGTGCAGGTAGGATGAAAAAAGAAATTGAGTTTCAGTTTTTTTCTATTTTTGTTTGAAAATCTTAATGTGGTTCACAGAGTACACCTACTTAACAAGTTTCAACAGCATAGTTCTTATAGTTTCGGAAAAAAGTGGCTGTGACATACGGACGGACAGACAGACAGACAGACAGACATGACGAATCCATAAGGGTTCCGTTTTATGCCTTTTGGCTAGGGAACCCTAAAAAGGAAAACATAAATACTAAAAACAGTGTATGCCTCACAACCACGTATATGTTAATGTGAAAGCCAAACTGTTGTTTCAGTTTAAAAAAAAACTATGATGAAACTTATTATTTATCGGTAAAACAGATTTACTAAGTCTTACCGGTAAAAGTCTGAAAACATCATCATCATCCTACCTGTCCTTGTCCCATGTTACTTGGGTCAGCGCAACACGTTTTCTTCTTCCATATCGTTCTGTCCCGCACCACGCTATAATTGACTCCCTTTTCTTTAATATCGCTCCACACACAGTCCATCTATCTTTTCTTTGGCCATCCCCTCCCTCTTCATCCATCCCCAATTAAATTCATAAGAGTACACCACCGTCTAGAACCAGCCCTCACGGTACGCGTCCAAATCATCTCGGCACCTATTTCTGGGCCAGCCTCAACGGTGCGTTCCATCTTCAAGATTGTGGAGGCTTGCCCAGCGCTCAATTTGCATGCTACTAACGTGAACCGTAATGGCATTGGCCCATTTGAACCGAACAGCCTTTTTACCCACGTCTATTATGCCCGTTTGGGAACAAAGCGTGTTCCGTATTCGGTCTGTTCTTTTTACACCCAGAATGCTGCGTTAATCTCTGGCAATCCCCAAGTGTAAGTCTTTTTGTTTACTCTCCAGGGCGATCGGCGGCTTTTTTGTTAATAAATAAGAATTGTCAGTGCCGATTTGGTAAAATTATAAGATCAATTAATAATTAGCTTAACAATATTAATAGACTAACAAACTATTATTGTAGCTCGTTATTGCAATTGGGATAGTTAATTGCGAGAAATACAGGACTGATCAATGTGGTGATTCTTGGTGAGCTTTATGTCCACATGTGGACGATTTTTGGTTGAAACGACGAAAAATGCCAAATTCGTGAGAAATAGATTATTATTTCTCACGAATTTGAAATTTTTTGGTCAGTTCTAGGTGCCGTATGTTAGAAAGAAACAAAGATTGAAACAAATGGATACGAAGAATTTTATTAGTTCTGTCATTTCGAGACACTGCCAGCGTGGTTGGTACGACCATGTTCTGTGTTTTTTGCTTCTATTGTTTTCACATGAACGAAGAAGGTTCAAAATAGTATTCGACCTCACCTATATTTTAAATATTGTTTAATTCAAATTGAGATAACATTTGTTGTATTTTCAAAGAGGTTCAAATACTTTTTAGTTATGGACTTAGTAAGTAAACTAAACGACGTTAGTCGTTTATAATACAACAAAAATATAGATGCCAGTGACAGCGGTAGTGCCAAAAAATAAAAATAATACAGACTTTGACAATATTACTTGTGATTTCGTTAGTTCCAATTAAAGCCACCAGGCTACATGATCTGGCTGCATTATACCTGATATTTTTTTGACAGATTGAATTGACGAGAAATAAATTGAATATTATTTTTGCTTTTTGCGGAAAAAAGCGACATACGTCCACCTAGCAACGCCGCGAAGCGGTCACTGTCGAATTGCACTGGATGGAAAGAGAAGCACGATGGAATTTGTATAGACTTTTTTACAAAACATAATAATATTAATTACTTAAAAATAATGAATGAAACTTCAATATATAAGACAATGAAGTTTTGCGTCCTTTTATGATACGTTATTGTTGTTAATTGTACAAATGTACGCTGGTCAGTATTACCGGAAAAATCTTTTGAAGATCACGGTAAGAGGTTACTTTGCCATTCAATTGTATCGAGGTTTTTGTGCGTAAACGTGTTTCGGCCACAACAAAGTTTTCGGCAATATGATCAAGATTAACATATCTTTTTTCCGCTTCCACATCTTCAATAGATTTGGCAAAAAAATGTTTAAAAGAAAGCCTATTTTGAGTATTAGTTGCTAACCCGAGGTTAAGTAACAAATAAATGTCATACGTTATTGGCTACTGCACAGATACTGATTCTGAGATAGTATCTAAGGGGTTATAATAGTCACAGTGGATCTTTGTGTCTCTGAAGATGGCTCTGTCAACCATTGCGCAAGAAACAGTTTGTCATCGAGTATACTGCATAGAGTAAGCGAGGTAGGACGATGCGACAAACGTTAGCGAGTGAAAGAGACATTTAAACAATTCTAACTTCAACATCGACACAAAAATAGCTACTGCACAGGGTCTTGCAGCCAATTCAAAGACACAAAGATCCGTTGTGTGTATTATACCTTACCAGGGTGGCGCAAGCACCCCCGGTGGGATCCCGCAATGTCAAGGCGAGGGCGCTCAGTAGCCGTGGCTTGGTCATCCACGTTGAAGCGAAGAGGAACCCGAGGAGGGAACGCTCGTCAGGGCTTTTGCCGATTAAGCCGACGACGTAGTGGCCAACTAGTAGGTTGCGGTGCTGCTTGGTAACAGGCGACATCGCAACTAAGGCGGGCCGCGATGTCATATGGAGCGTCCCTGGTGCCATACGATATTATGGCTGAGAGTTGGAGGCCACGGAGGGAGAGGAGTGCCGGTATTGCGGTGAGCTGCTCTCCCTAACTTCCGCGGCCCGGACGGGGTCGCCACCGTCTGATGGCGGACGCGGTGGGGCCGCAGGGGAGGAGGACTGTCGGTATAACGTTGGCCGCCCTCTCTATACCCTGCGGCTGATAAATGGTAGGTGGCAGGGCTATTGACCTTGACCCATCACAAGGGGACCAAGGGATCCACAGGGTCGTCTGGCACCCATGTTCTGGTTTGGTCCCTGGGGTGGTCACGCCACACAGTGTGTTCTGGTGCGCCGGTGATGGGGGGGTACTCCCCAATGAGGCTCTGGTGACGTAAAACCGCGGCGGGTTCGAAATGAGTGCTTACACGTGCCCGTGTTCCCACCATAAGCGGCACGAAAGGACACCGTGGAGTTTTAGGGGTTGGAGTCCCACAAAACTGCATTATCTCCCTGTGCGCAGTATTTATTTATTTATTTTAGTACATGGAGGACTTACAGCTAATAAATACAGACAAAAAAGAAAACCATAGTCAACAAAAAGCCAATTACAAATCCTCACGTATAGACTTATAATAATAATTTATGGTGTGAGCACAAAAACAAAAAACTCACCTCTTTAATGAAAGTAACATGCAAATATTTAGTATGCATGGACATTTATATCCCCCTGTGTAAGGTCAGATCAGTAGCCCCGTCACCTACCACTTTTCGGCCGCAGGAGATAGGGAGAGCGGCCAATGCTATACCGACACTCCTCCTACCCTGCGGCCCCACCGTGTCCGTCATCAGACGGTAGCGACCCCGTCCAGATTGCGGAAGGTAAGGTGAAAAGCGTGGCCCACTTGAGTTGCGATGTCATCCAAGCGGCACCACAACCTACTTGTTGGCTGTTACGTCGTCAGCTTATCGGCGAAAGCCCTGACGAGCGGCCTCTTCTCCGGGTTACTCTTCGCTTCTCCGTGGGTGTTCAAGCTACGGCTACTGAGCCCCTCCGCCCGACAATGCGGAAACCCACCGGGGACATGTCCTACCTGGATTAGAACATAGGCAACTGTTTACCCTACCTATTTCTAGGCTTCTAGGCGGCAGAAGTAGCGTAGGCTTGTATCCTGGGCTACATGGGTCGCTGGCGAAGCCGCTGGCAGAGGCTAGTTTTGAATAAACTGCATGTTTGCATATTGTGCAAATTGTATCAACTGACAGGTATATCGCGTCTAGAAAGAGCCAAAATGGACACATGACACGCATTGCAATTCTGTTGCAATTGGATATCATGATGGCACATCATGGTTACATTGCCAAAATGCATACATAGCTACTTCTGTCAGCGATAGTGACTGACCAAAAATCCATTACATGGACATGTTCGACCAAGTGTCACGTGGTTAGATACCCAAATGTTAACGCGGTACTGGCCGTGCGCCCGCTCGGTGCCAGAATATCAATAAGACCTCCTTTTAGACAATATTTCTTGTTTGTTGTTGTTGTTTTTTTTTATTTAAGTTTCGTATGGAGGTTATTTATTTATTTAAACTTCATGTACAATAGTGGTATATAGGTGGACTTAATGCCACAAGGCATTCTCTACCAGTCAACCTTTGGGTTAATAAGGGCAACTTTGTGAATGGGTGCAAAATAATATTAAAAAAACAACATGTATAAGAAAATGTATATACTTAAATATATATGAATAATACACATATACAAATAAAATAGACTAATAAATACTTATAAAAAAACGAGAAACCTATTAATAATTATTATGACTAGACTTCTGTCTCTAGATGAGAGCTATTAAGTCTGACTCAAATAGTGGTCACGAACTTTTTCTTTTTAAGTGAATTTGCTTTCAGCCTTCTTTAATGCCAAAGGGTAGCGCGTTCCAGAGCTTTATTGTTATAAGACAGCGTATGAATTGGACATAAAACCGGTGCGGTGTGAAGGAATTTGGAAGAATAGATTTTTGAAAGCTCGAAGATTACGACTGTGAGAACTGCCCAACACTTTGGAATAAGTTTTTAGATAATTGGGAGCACAAGGATCTTTCATAATAGTGAAGAACAAGCAGAGAGATCTGAGGGACCTCCTGAGGCGGATAGGCAGTCATTTAAGCTGAGAACGGTAGGAAGAAATGAGATCGTATTTACGACGGCCAAAAACAAAGCGAGTACAATTGTTGAGAACTCGATCCAATTTATTTAGAAGTTATTGGGATAGATCAGGATAACAAACACCAGCATAGTCGATAATGGGAAGCACAAGTGACTGGACCAAAGAGATTTTGGTGCTGGATGGGTGGAAACGCTTGGATCTATAGAGAGACCGAGGTTATGAAAACTTCTAACCATATTTTTTTCTGCTTAATTTTTTTTTAACCTGCGAGTCGTTTGGGAAGAGTAAGAAAAGAATTGAAAAATTTCGTGTTGTTAATTATTTTTGTAAAGCACACGAAAAAAACATGTTTCACAAATAATGTACTCGTACATGAATCAATATATTTTTTTTTTCAAACCTTTTTACTTAGCCCTGATTAAGGCGTTTGCTTTAGAAAGGAAACGTTTTATGGCACTAAAGCGGAGTAAGGGCCTTAAGACAATCGTTACCTCTCCAGGGCAGATACACTACTGATAACGCCTAATTTGAACTTCATCTCGGGATGACACGATTGAGATTGCCAATACACGCTCAGAAGAAGAAGAAATGAGAAAATTACTAATAGGCGTAAAAGACGTGTTCACTTTTTCGTTTTAAGATGCGGTATGAAAAAAAGTAGGGCTTTACAAGATGGCTGACATAACATAATACATGTAAATAAAAAATATTAGCAGCTTTTCACCATTTGTACTATAACAACATTACCTTGATTTCTTCAATTAACATCATCATTTCAGCAGAAAGACGTCCACTACTGGACATAGTCAACCCCCAAGTGTCGCCACATTGACCGATCCCGTGCGTCTCGCATTCATCGGATCCCCGCAACCTTCACCAGGTCATCGGTCCACCTATTGGGAGGCCTTCCAACGCAACGTCTTCTGGTTCACGGCCGCCATTCCAGAACTTCCACTCCGTCCCATCGGCAATCCGTTCTGCGAGCAATGTGCCCTGCCCACTGCCACTTAAGTTTGTTTATTCTTCGGGCTATGTCGGTAACATTGGTTCTCTAGCTATCCCTTCATTTCTAATTCGATCACGCAAGGAAACGCCGAGCATAATCCTCTCCATTGCCTTTTGGGTGACTTTAAGCCTTCTGATGAGGCTCATTGAGAACGGCTATCATCTTCCTGCCCTTATCCCATCTTACTTGGGGTCGGCGCAACATGTTATCTTCTTCCATACCGTCCTGTTCCCTGTCACGCTATCACTGACTTCCTTTTTCTTTCATATCACTCCTCACACAGTACATCCATCTTTTCTTAGGCTTTCCTTTCCTTTTCCGTCCATCCACATTCATATTCATACTCGCCTTGTAATGTTTACGTAGAGGTACACCAATACGACTAAAATTACATCCACATTTCAACAGCTTGGGGCAAAAAAAAACTTTTTTGCAAAAAAATACTACTGACTTCCAAAAACAAAACTTTGTAGTTTTGTTTTTGGAAGTCGGTAGTATTTTTTTGCAAAAAAGTTTTTGTATTTTTCACTTTTTAGTTGTACCTACCTAATAGGTAAGTTAGTAAGGTACCTATAACGCCAGAATAGATTTCATGAAACTTGAACATAACCGGTGAAATGAGAGATCTGCTTACCCCTTAAGAGTGTACTGGCATGATGTTATGTTATGAAATGGTATAAACAATAAACAGACATGCGATTGCAGCAATCCCGAGAGATTTATTGAAGAGTTCTGTTGTATATCTCCGAAGTTCTTCATCAGATCTTCACAAAATTAAAATGGGACCTATTTCGGAACATACTTTTTCAAACGAAAAATGAACTTTTAAAATCGGTCCACAATTGACGGAGATATCGGTGAACAAACAAAAAAAAAAAGCAAATATAATGTCGAACATAGAACCTCCTCCTTTTTGGGAAGTCGGTTAAAAATAGAGTTGATGGCAATAGGCTTGGCTATTGATCGAAAAGTGTGTCCGAGGGGTTTCTTGCAAATTCATCTCCATAGAGACCTAATAACACTAGCGAATGTGCAACTAGAAGCATCTTTTTTTAGGGTTACGTACCCATAGGGTAAAAACGGCCACCACTAATTGCTGACATTTAATGTTATTTGTGAAGTGCTTTTGGACAAACTATAAGGAAAATCTGCCTGTGATGAAAATAAACTAATCAGACAAATGGCAGGCCGATTGCCCAGGGTGCACTATAATGTAAGTATCGAACCTCCTGTAGACTATTTTTATTGTAACCTTTGACAAAGATTATGGCCAATTAGCTTATGAAAGCTTTTCAAGGACAATATTGCGGTTTCGTTACTGTATTGCTCCGGCCATTAACCAATCGAGCACTTTAAATTTATAACTATAAACTTAAACCTCTTTAGAAAATTACTTGATGATACTGCCCGGTAAAAAATAATGCAAGTTTCTTGTCCGTAAAAGCTCAGATTGCAATCGCAATCTGATCTATCTGTACTAGAAGAGAAATCCCCCCGTCTACTAGATTTCACGTTTTGTTTTCTATGGAAGATTTAAGATTTTATTTACGTTGTTTCAACTAAATTTATGCTTCTTTCAACTCTTTATTTATTTCGTTCATATATGATGGAAGCTTGAAATATGACAGAAGGTGTTATGTCCTCTCACGTAAATTTTCTAATTTGCCGGGCTATGGTCTCATGTATTTTTAAACAAGTTTTAATTTTACAAAATTAACATCGACATAGGATTTATAATCTTTATACGTTACTAGCTCCTGCCCGCGGCTTAGCGCGCGTAAAAGTTTTTTTATTATCTCAAGGGAATACAAACTATCCTATGTCCTTCCCAAGGTCTCAAACTCTCAAATCGGTTCAGTAGATCCAGAGATTACCTCCTACAACCTCACAAACTTTTCCTCTTTATAATATTAGTATAGATGAATTATTCTGTTCACGTAGTTCTTCAAGGTTATACGAGTAATAACTAGGTAAATGTATGGCTTAATATTGTCTAGATTTTGTTTGCTGTGGGTATCCCGGCTGTGGTGATTGTATGTACTGTTCAGAATTAATATTCTATGTGCTGGGTTGTCCTATGCCATAATGTCGGTTTACCTGCACCCTGGATGATCTGAACAACGCCTTCAAAGCTGCAATAAACTTTGTCAACTACTAGACCAAAACAGAAGACCGGCTGGTGGTACCGTAGATTTCATGAACTTATAAACTAGGTACTGTCGACAATGTTAATTCATGACCCACCATCAGTTAATTTTTTCACTGAAATTCTAAAACAATTAGGTCGAATTTTGCTTAAATGTAATTATTACCTTGGCAACAAACTTTCTATCGATTTAATAAGACAGTGATAATTAATTTACTCATATCTCTGTGATTTCAATGGCATGCCTAAATTTTAATATCTACTTGACGTTTTATTATTTAACACTTTACTTTTAATTTAATAATAAGCTTCTGTTATCGAAATAGACTTCTTTCTCTATCCATACTATGCTGCATGACAGTTAATTCCAGATTCTAAGCATAATTTGTGATTTATCAAAAAATACTTTTTAATTCAATTAAAAATCTATAGGTATCGCTATGGGCACAAAACTCAAAATTGAACGACCCTATGTCCACATTGACACAGTTTTATAAATTATATGAAACGTCTTAAATGCACCATAATGTTTTGAAGGTGTCAAACGAATTATCAGCCAAATGGGACATGAATCAACTTGCATGACTTTACTCTAATAGAATTGAAATCATGTTAGATTACCATCCACTCTGCTTGTATGTGACATACCCCTATTTGTCTACTGAGTTTCCCTATAGTGGCCTCCTTCACCAACCTTACGTTATAAAAGGCGGCACACTATACCAGGCAACCTCTTACGAGGTGTCTGGGACCATCTTCGGTAGGTCACGCCTCCGAGAGCACTCGCCCCTGGTACTCAAGAGAAAATGTGAGTCGCATCGTGATTACTCACTACCATCATCATCACTTCACTCACCACTATCATCATCGCTTGTGTGTGACAGTGTGGAAAAGTGCAACAGGCCTACCCACTACGCAAGTAATCTTAATACAGAAAAAAAATATAAACTTAAGACATAGAAGTTAAAGCCGAGACAATCTTACCTACATTATTATCGAATTGACTTTATTATTATGAGAAATCGGGTAGAGTTATTTCAAAGGATATATTATACCTTGAAAATTTTCCCATTTTCCAAAAAAAGAATCGTGCTGGATCTCACGCCAAGCAACCACATTCTAAAACCAAAATTTTTAAACATAATTTATGATAACTAACAATGGATTACGGCCGCTTTCTTGCACTGAGAGAAGACCCAACAGTCGAACAGTAAACTGCGCCGCAAGCCCAGTGTGGATTAATAGATTACACAAGAAAAGCTTTGCGTGTATATAATACTAGCGGACGCCTCGCGATTTCATCCGCGTAGTTCCCGTTCGCGACAAAATACAGGGATAAAAAGTAGCCTATGTCACCTGGGGATAGTGTAGCTTCCCAACAGTGAAATAATTTTTGAAATCGGTCCAGTAGTTTTTAAGTTTATTCGATGCATACAAAAATAGTGGTGGTTTTAAGTACGTGATAGGTTTTATATGGCTACATTACAGGCAATAAAAAAGGTTCCAAAGATTTACAACCTCTTCGGAGAACAGCAAGTTCGGCCAGACATGCGAACTGTGGAGGAACAGACATCCCATTCCTACACACTCCATCACTCTGGCAGAACATCTACCCACCCGAACACAAGCTGCAGTGGCCGATCTAGAACTATCTGTACCGATTGTAGACCCTGGATGGTCGCTGCAGAGACAACCTGGTAAAATGAAGTACACTTAACCCAACCTAAGCACGGTGCCAGTGTGGAAGCTCCTTGAATTATATGCATTATTTTCCATCATGCCCAGCGTGCACAACCACCTGCACCTTCCACGACTTGAACCACTCCTTAGCGTCGAATCTACACGAAAGAAGAAGATAAGAAATGCATATTGAGATGGCAGTTGATAAAGGTACCAAGGACATGTTTATCGTTAAAATATAACGCTAAATGAAGACTTTACAAACTACAGCAAGGTACTAACTTTATAAGTGTTATTTTAAGTTGCTTGGCACATGGCTGGCGTTTATATGTATGTACTTCATTTGATCACTGCTGTAAACTTTTAGCTGTAATGTCAAAACTGTTACTCCTTCATGAGTAGCTAGCTACTAACTCATAAAACTGTTACTCCTTCATGAGTAGCTACTCGCTAACTCCTAGTTCATAAAACTTGATGTTTATAAGAGCTAAACACTATCTGCCCTTGTCATTGTAGCGTTAATGTTTAGACTATGTCATTCCTCCAATGGGTGTTCAGCAATGATGCCATTTATGTCTTAACAGTGACGAAGTGACGAATTAATAACGAAATTATTTAATAAAAAAATAATACCGACTTCCAAAACAAAACGCTTCATAGTGAAAAATAACTTTATTTTCGGAAGTCGGTGTATTAAGTACCTATTGTTTTTCGATGTTTGTCACCAACTTCCGAAAAGAAAGCTATTTTTCACTTTGTAGTGTTTTGTTTTGGAAGTCGGTTTAATATTTTTGTTGTACTCGTAATTTTTATATTTTTCACTTATTATCTGTTATCGATATATTACCATGGACATCATTTATAACCAGAGGGCTGCTCATAACAATTCCAATAAGCCTATTAACGACTGCGATACATTGTTTTATTACGTAGTTCCGGTGCCAACCTTTCGGCTTCATCACTCAGTTCAATGGTACCATTTTCATTAGAACCATTTACTTAAATTTTCTTTATCACAGTCATTTAACTATTCGAGGTATCTTATACCCAAAACATACTAATCATAGAGAAATTCCAGTGGCCATCTGTGGTCTTTTTTAACAGTTCTAATTTACCAAATAATACTTTCTGAATGAAAATGCTTGTTAAATTGATGAAAATACCGAAATCGCTAACTTTATAGTTTGAGGAAGCTCCTATATTTGCCCATAATCAGATCCTGATCTGATGGCCATGGGACCATCTGGGAAGTATACCCTTTCAAAAAAAGATCAATTTTCCAAATCGGTCTGGGAGTCTGAATAATACAAACAGTGAAAAAAAAGGAAACCGACGAATTGTAAACCTCCTCCTTTTTATGGAGTCGGTTCAAAATAGAAACATATATCACAAATATTGATTGCTGGCAGCTTCTTTGCTAAATTATAACTGAGACTTCACACAAAGTGTCTATTAAATCACATAATGTGTGCCAGAAAGCGTTTTATACCTTTAAAGATTACGTTGAGGACAAAAAGGCATGGGATTGAGCTGCTCCAATTAATTTATAATAAATTTATTTTTTATTTGTGCATTCTGAGTTTTTTTTTTTTATTGTTGCAATGACGTGCATACTTTTAAAATATTATATTATTTTTACCTTAGGCAAAATACTGGCTTGGCCGTGGAGTTGCGGAAAACAGCCCGTTTTAACATAACCTTATTTCAATTATTATTAATATGAAGACTATGTGGATAATTCATTTTTACTTGTTTACCATTTTAATTTTTCTCAGTTAGTTTTAATCATGATCTGGCAGTTTGAGTAATTTACGCGGCCTACCCGAATGTCCTTTTTTGGTATTGTTCGTCGACTCGTTGAGCTCCTTAAATTATGAATTGAGTTGCACGGTTATTGACAAATGCGTGCACTGTCTGGACAGGTTCTTTTTTCAAAAGACAATTTCAGACACCAATCTACATGGTCTTCATATATGATCTAACCAAGATTTTGTCTGGACTTTAAAATATACTGTGAAAACAAACTCAGAGTTTGTTTCGGCCTTTCTTTTCAGAGTAGTCAAATAGGAAATGCCGACTTCATATAGTTTAAAAAAATATGATCGACATGTAAAAGTGTTTGTACAAACCAATTAACAGAAATAAAATCATTTATCATTTAACGATGGCGATTGTCAAAATGTGAGGTATAAATACCGTGGTGTTTCGATACCGGTGGGCAATCCCATAAATTTTTCATAATTTACCAATCACTATCACGACGCTGTCGTTGAAAGAATGGCACTTGTCAAGACCATCTGGAAAACTTGGGAAAAGCTACTTAATCCAGTCTGGTACAGGATGGCCCGTCAAACCTGTTAACCAACCTGGCTGTCAATAGAAACTCTTTCTTCTTCTTTCCCTGATCCCGTTATCATGCTTTAAGTTTTTCTGTCTTGGGTTGTTGATTCTGAAAATTGGGTTAGCTTGAGGTCTTTTTCTACATTGGACTACAAGGTCTTTAACACTATGAGACTATTAGTTAAACAGCTCTTCTAAATTGTAACTGTCAAGGTTTTAAAATATTTCACCATATGACGAGTTCGTGGACTCTCCATGACCCGACCATTTTAAAAGGCAAACTGGCTTTTCAAGCTAAAAAAGAATGAAGCTATGACACTTAAGTGACAATATCTAGATATACATCGGACATCAAGTAATTGACTCACACGAAGAGCACTATTGAATGAGAATTGAAATAAAACAATCAAGCAAATAGTCTGTGAATGTTGCTACTTTGACGAATTGCTTTTGTTTCTTTCTGGAGTGTTCTAAAAGTAGTATTAATTCTTACGTGTGTACATGCTGAGTGTCTGACACACATATTTCGCTTCCATTACGTGTGTCATTTATCACGTCTTTGGCATTAAGAAAGCAAGCAAATATTCATTTAAGTGTCACCTTTCTGAACGTTATTTATAAAGGTGGCCTTAATATTCTTTCAGTGTCTGACGCTACACACTTGTCTTCTACGTCACGAAAGACGTTTTTTGTTTGTACATTTCTTTACTCAACAATCTAAATACTTTCGAGTTGATGATATTGTCTCACTTGATGAATTAAAGTCGACGTAAACGAGAATCGATGTAGTCGTATTTCCGGATCACACAACATTTATAATATATGCGCTATGCGCACACATTTATCATGCATGAAGATTTTAATGCAAGTCAGCTAATATACTGAATACTACTAGAATAAACAGTGAACGTCCATAATTTGCATTGTGCTTATAAACCACAAAATTTTACCCGTCAAAAAATTGGTACTGTGCCAACGCGGGTGCGGTGCCAACGAATGTTGACACATTCAGAACAGTGCTACTAATATTTGATAATATTCAGTCTGCTAAAGATCGCAAAAAGCCTTCTTTTTACACAAATACATTCATAAAGTCACGCCTTTTTTCCAGGGTAGGGAGAAACTACAGAACGCCACCTGCTTTGATCTTTATATAATCATTTTGCCTCATTTATGTTCATACATCTAGACATACACACACGCCGGTTATGAGTTCTGCGCATCTGGCTTTTCTGAAGAAAATCACCAATAAAATTCTTGTATGTCCTTCTAGGATGTCCCCAGCCGGGTAGCGGCGTTTCCAATTACGACATTCTTGTTATTTTAGATATAAGATAGTTTAAAAAATAAATTTGAGATTATGTTTAATATTAGCAACAAAAAAATCTGTATGTTCATCAAAGTCGAGCTTGGACCTCTAATCTAAGGTGCTATATTGCTTTTAAAACCCTTAATTGGGGAATTGAAAAATCAAAATATCCGAATCACTGAAGATAAAACTGCAACATAAACTAGTCTCGGAGCTTTCAATGCCAAAACAAAGTAATGAATGGGCGATACACACGAAGCTAATATTTTATTTAGCCTAAGACGCATTTACTTGGCAAGCGGCGGAGGTAGCCCGATATGTCTAAACTACATGTCTTCACTCATAAATTTTAATACAACCGGCTACCTGAACCTGGGTCAATTACATGATATAAAGTGGGATGTTTTTAATCCTGATATCCGTGCCGTTCCATATACTAGCTGGCTAGAGCGTGTTTCTGAAAATAACAGTGTAATTTTTATTTCTTGTGTAAAATTAGTGTCCACTGAACAATATTAGAGTAAGGTGGGTGGACCATGGAAGGCCATGCTCCTTCGAAGGCCAATTATGAAAAGTCGTAGTTATTGTTATTAATAAACCCATGATGACAAATTCCTTCTACTCATACTAACACTCATCGAACACAAGGACACAGACGCGGAGGCAAGTCGTTCAGTGAGGTCCCTCGCTTCATTGACTTTAGTCGTTGAGGTTAAAATTGTAATTGGTGCTCACAGCAAAACATAAATAACCTATTTTTTTATACTCTGAATTAATATAATAAGGATTTGCTATGGCTATAAAAGAGAAATTTGATTACTTTATTTCGATCACAGTTAAAACATCGGTAGTGGTCCTAGAAAAGCCAATGATTCCTTGTAAGGCCAATTCATACATCGATATGAAGGACCTTTTTGTGTAGAGTAAGTTTTAAGCAGATACTTTGATTGTCACAGTGTTAGTATTAAATAAAACGACTGTTTAGGTCGTTTGAACAAGTTTAATAAAACTTAAGTTTAATAAATAGTGATTAAATCTGCAACAAACAATGTTTTATATGTTATATAATAAAACAAAATGATACGAAAATTTGGTTTGTTTTATTTATGCAGTAAATAAACGAATACTAACTTATTATTTGTTAGAGTGACCTTCCATGGTCCTCCCACCGTAGTACAAAATACAGTAGAGAGGCATGAGAAAGTACATAAAACGTAAAAGCTAAAAAAAACTTCACTTCTACTACTTTTTAAAAGTCGGTGTCCATAACGCGAAAAAATTACCTATGAAAGACACCGACTTCAAAAAATAAAGTTATTTTTCACTTTGTAGTTTTGTATTTGGAAGTCGGTAGTATATTTTTGCAAAAAAGTTTTTTTTATTTTCACTTTTTAGTTGTACCTACGTAATAGACAAGTTAGTAAGGTAACTATAACGCCAGAATAGATTTAATTAAACTTGAACATAACCGGTGAAATGAGAGATATGCGTACCCCTTTAGAGCTTTAAATGGTATAAACAATAAACAGACATGCGATTGCAGCAATCCCGAGAGATTTGCCGTTATTTATTGAAGAGTTCTGTTGTATATCTCCGAAGTTCTTCATCAGATCTTCACCAAATTAAAATGGGACCAATTTCAAAACATAATTATGCAAAAAAAAATAAAAAAATTAAAGTCGGTCCACAGTTGACGGAGATATCGGTGAACATACACAAAAAAAAAACAAACATAATGTCGAACATAGAACCGCCTCCTTTTTGGGAAGTCGGTTAAAAAGCACTCATAGATACTTTTAAATGAACTAGGTAGGTTTCAGTGATCTTCAAAAAGAACCTTTCCTAGTTTACGCACTCTTTGTGAAAAATAAATCTTAATGGTAAACACTCTGTCACATACAGTGACATTCTATAATAGCTCCTATCGTGTAGGTAACATTTATGTCGATAAGTAAACATACAAAGAGAAAATGTAAAAGTTTGTGAAGGATGGAACTCGCAGCCAAATTCTGCTCATTGGTTTAGGAAAGTCGGTTAGATTAGTGATTTGATTCGAGCTGTTTACACACTTACCGAAAGACGGCAAAGGCAATTTAAAATCATGAACAATTTAATACATTTGAAAGTAGTTTGAAGTTGGGCTCTTGATTCTAAAAGACTAAACTATAGTTTCAGTCAACCTTTTAAGTAATAACTTAAAATTGATCCAGTACAGAGTTAGGATTTCAGGTCTTAATTATGAATAACCGGATTTGCTTTGTCGTCAATATAAAACCAACCACCGCGTTTTAAATTTTTCTGGTTCTAGAACATGCCAATTACTCCACAATGTTTTCTTTGAACGTTTTGAAAGTGGTATAAAATTTCAGTGCACTGCCTATAAGTTAACTTTGGCCGAATTTGGCTCGTGCCAATAATCGGCCCAAATACTTCGATAAAACAAACGTTGAGTCACAATTGTTTTTTGTTTATTACACACTAGCACTCCGCCCGCGACATCGTTCGCGTGATTTCGTTTATTCTATAAATGATTTTCTTATGTGTAGTTAAGTGGCTAAGTGAAGGCGACCAGAAATAAGCTATTATTAAATCAATAAAAAATTGGGTGTCGTAGATATGAGTATAGAGGGTTTATTGGATTGGGACAATTCGTTATTTGCCTTATAGAATAATACATTTCTGGTTACAGCCATAAAGTAAAATCCACCTCAAGACTTAATAACCCTTTTTTGCCCCGTTAAGGATCGAGTTTTGAACAACCCGAATATGTTATTCACTCTTTTCTTCTTTTTTGATTTTTCGTTTATGTTAGCTAGATTGCGTAGTATGATTCCTCAAAAAAACTTTAACAACCCTTAACCCTATCTGAGAGGTAGTTTTATTTAAATTTTGATTATTAACTTTATTCCCAAGGAATTAGATTTTTTTTATAAATTAATTTTGCCCCTTATCTCCTCCATAAAGGTTGAATTGCGGAAAATTTTGCTTAGTGCTCCCCTAGAACCCTACGTCAAAAGCAAAACCCGGTCCAGTAAGATTCTTAGCTTGGGGTTAGTTTTGAAAACTTATAATTTGAAAGTTGGCAGAAATACCAACCTGAGGAAACAATAAAATTTGTCTTATTTCTCAGGTCTTATACTCAGGTTGTTTATTAACCCAAGAAATATGAAATTTCAAAAGAAATATTAACACCCTCTAAATCGTCTTTTGGGGGCAGATTCGATAAACGAATAATGGCAACCTTTATTGTTTAATAAGAATGGCAATTGTTTCAACTTTCAAATTTATTAACCCAAGAAATAAGATTCTTCAAAAACATTTTAATACCCCCTAAATCGTCTTTTGGGGTAGTTTCAAAAAACTAATAATGACAACCGTTATTGTTTACCGAGGTGAGTATTTATGTCAAGTTTCATATTTATTAACTCAGGAAATCAGATACTTTCATACAAACTTCAAAACTCTCTATATCGTCTATCTCCAGTCTGGCTTTCGTGCGGGTCACAGTACTGTAACTGCACTTCTGAAGGTCACTGATGACATCCACATTCCACAGAATTATGGACAATAAGTCTCTAACCGTGTTAGTCCTACTTGACTTCAGTTGTGCGTTCAACTCTGTGGATTTCGACATTCTGCTTGGGATCATGCAATCTATTAACTTCTCTTTTTCTGCATTCGCCTGGTTTGACTCATATCTTCGGGATCGCTTTTAGTGTTTCCGCCTTGAATAGATCTTCTCTGATTGGTGTGATCTCACTGCTGGTGTTCCTCAGGGTGGCGTTATCTCTCCTCTTCTTTTCTCTATCTTCATAAACACTGTTACCAAGGTTATCACCTCCAACTTCCATCTTTACGCGGACGATTTGCAGCTTTATGTACACATCCTGCTTGCAGACATGGACTCAGCGTATAATGACATGAATCGTGACCTGGAGAGAATCAGTGAATGGGCTAAGTCTTATGGCTTACAGATTAACCCTCCCAAGTCCCAGGGCATGATAATAGGCAGTCGGTGTTATCGCACTGCGCTTGAGACTTCTACCTTGACGCCACTAACCCTTAACGGCTCGACCAATCTTTACACCGATACGGCAAAAATCTCGTCGTCTTAAATGACAGCAATCTTACTTGGCGAGCGCAAGTAAATTAATGAAGTTAATCGTAAGGTACATTTCTCCTTCCATTCTTTAAAAAATCTTCATAGTCTCCTGCCATTTAATACTAAAATTTATTTAGCCCAAACCTTAATTCAGCCGATCATAGACTACGCTGATGCCTGCTATCTGGATGGTAGCATCCACATGTAAGCGGTCATGAGGAGCTCTTAAATTAGCTTGAGCGCTTGCAAAACCTGTGTATTCGTTTTGTTTTTGGTCTTAGGAAATACGATCATGTCTCTCAGTTCTGCAAGGATCTCAAGTGGCTCCCTATCCGTCTTCGCAGGAACACTCGCATATTATGTCTCCTAACCCAGTTAACCCTGCATACCCTGGCTACCTGTGCAACCGTTTTTCGTTTACTCGCCCTGCTGATGTCCTGTGTAGATACCTCCTTAAACTCCATCCCAATTTCCCATCCCATAAAACTCTTTTCTATTCCCACTCCTTTTCTGTTCATGCAGTACGACTGTGGAACTCACTACCACTTAAGATCCACGACGCTAAAAGTATCTATATTTTTAAAAAGCAACTCAAAGAACACTTTCTTCTAACCCGTGATCTTATATATTATAGGTATTTATTTATTTTATAGTAGTTATGTATTTTTTATATAAATAACTAGCTGACCCGGCAAACTTGGTTTTGCCATTAAAACACCAAACATTTATCTAAACTTGTATATACATAAATAAATAAGTAAAGTCTCAAGTTTATTAACCCAAGAAATAAGATTCTTCAAAAACACTTTAACATAGCCTAAACCATATTTTGGGGTAGTTTCATAAAATAATAATAACAACCTTCAATATTCATTTAGGTTAGTATTTGTGCCAAGTTTATTGACCCAAGAAATCAGATTTTTTCATACAAACTTCAACACCCCCTAAATCATCATTTGGGGATAGTTTCGAAAAACGAATAATGGCGACCTTTATCATTTAATTAGACTATTTGTGCCAAGCTTCAAGAATTTTGGCAGACGGAATTAGTTTTTTCATACACACTTTCTTCCCCCTAAGGGGTAGAATTTCCAAAAATACTTTCTTAGTGCTCACTTTCGTCACTTGAGGAACCTTTTTGCCAAATTTCATGCTTCTAGCCACCTACCTTACCTACCTACCAACCTACTCACCTGCACCTACCTACCCTATTTACCCTACCCTACCTACATACCCACCTACCCTACCTACCTACATACCCACCTACCCTATCTACCCTACCTACCTACCAATTTGTTAAACTATTTATTTGAATAAGAATGAATTACTACAATAAACATGTAACCAACATTTGTTTCTACCGGCGATCTAATTAAATTTTAGAACACAATAGCTGCTATTGTGACTTAACTATGTTAGTGAGATACATTCTCTCGTAGACTTATTTGTAGTTAATAATGAGTACTTTAATCATGTACTACATAGTTTTTAAGTATCATCCATAGTTTTCTCAGCGCACGCCAAATAATGAATTTTATAGGCGAAATTTTGATACTTTGGGTTACATTATTGCAATTTTCTTAAGGATCCCCAATTTTTTCGAAATTAAGTTATAGCCCAGTAGTTTCGGCGCCTATTCGATACAAAAAAACAAATATATAAATATTTTCTCTTTATAATATCGGTATAGATGACTTCCGATACAAGTATATACATAAACTCAAAGGAGCAGGTAGAAACTACAAAACGCCACCTTCTCCGATCCTTCCATACTAATTTTCCTTCATTTACCTAAGTTCATGCATCTAGTCAAAAACGCTCGCTGGTTATGAGTACTGCGCACTTGGATTTCTGAAGAACATCACCAATAAGGTCCGATCCAAGTACGAGAGAACGTACGTACGTTCTTATAAGTATTATATTTAAGAAAATCCTACACAACAACGTAAAAATACACAAATTATGAGAAAATTCGTACTTTCACTGTTTTCTTTTTAGTATTCCAAGCCAAAATTGTATTGTAAAAGTTCAGAATACGAAACACTTTTCAAGAATTACTTTTGCAAGGTTTTCTCAGTCAAAACTTCTTAACATCTGCGATTAGATTTTTGTTATATTGCTTCAATAGTGTGCGGATCAACATCATCCAAAGACTGACTTCATCCATGGCTGTGTATAGCTCCTCTCTTCTCTTGTACCAACCTCCACACCTTTGTCAAGCTCTAATCGAGGTTTTACACGTGATGGCAACAATGTTGTCTTCACATCTTGCCGCCGGATGACCAAATAAACTTCTTCCAATCCCTGGACGCCACTCAGGTCGAGTATTGACTCATCATCATCCTTATAATGTTCCTACTGCTGGGACACAGGCAGTTCTCTGTGAGAGAGGTATCCTTAATCCACCACGCGGGCCCAGTGCGGGTTGGTGAATTTCACACGTTTTCGAATTTTTGGTTCTAGGACATGCCGATTTAGTCACGATGTTTTCCTTCACCATTGTATTTCAATTACACTTCACAATTATATTCAATGACAAAATACAATGAAAGCTTACCTAGTCCTGCGAGTGTCTATTTCCGATCACTAAATATTGAGAACTGCTTCAACATTTGCACAAACACACAAACATTTCTCAATATTTAATTTCCTCTTCCCTGCTCAGTGCTTCACGGAATTGAAAACTACCCCCTGTCAGACTATTCATTTAAGGTTGCCCTAGCGATAATTTTTCCATAAAAACAAAGTCTGGCGATGACTCCACTATTTGACGGTGTACGTTCAAAATAACAAATTATATCAATTTGTCTCATCGTTATCTAGACCAGTACGGAAAAAAAAAAAAAAATATGAGCGTCGAAAGTTCTATTATTCAACACTTATTTTGACGCATCATTGGGCGCAAATAAAAACCATAACAAGAAGCAAAATTGCAAAACAGTCACCACACAGGGATAGATTAATAGTTCAACAATTCAAATAATTTTATTTTGATCAGATACATTTAGTAGTTTTTTCATGATATCCATATTCCCAATGGTCTGTTTATAAAATTTCGCGCGGCCGTTTTCGTCCTAAATCATCATCCATTTCGTAACAAAATTGAAAAATGTGTATTCGTACGAGAACTAGCTTCTTATTGCTCATCACAGCATCTATCTCTTTTGCACGTGTTGTCGGATGAGACAGCATGCATTTTAATCCCGCGCACAAAATAGTTCGTGCCGTCAACCTTAATAGAACTTGTGAGTGACAATGCACGCTATTGTTACTTCACTTATTACATTATAAATTGGATATGGCTAATATACGATCAATAATGAATGAACAGCCAACCGTTTGTATGATTTCTACTTTATTTAGTGACCACACTAGCAACCATTTCAGTCAATCTTCGTTGTCATAGAATGATCATAGTCTATTTAGAGAAGATAATGACAACCACAACTAATATTAAGAAGTGGGAAAAGTGTATTTTTATCACATTTATTCAAAAAGAGCTAGTTTGTTCCTCGTAAACAGGGAACAAAATAGCTCATTAATCCCTTAGGGACCAAAAGAGATTTCAATTTGGAATGTGGATTTTGTTAGTAAATGTTCCAATCAGGAAAGAGGTGATTTGAATCACAAACCATTCAGGAACAATGTATTGAATATGTGACACCAAATAAAAATAAAAGTTGATAAAAAATAAACAACGCGCGAAATTAAATGCATTCTGCCTTCGTTCGTAGTTGTTTCAAATTCAGATTTTAGAATTATAAAAAACTAGAGGACGCCTCGCGGTTTCACCCGCGTAGTTCCCGTTCCCGTGGGAATACAGGGATAAAAAGTAGCCTATGTCACCCGGGGATAGAGTAGCTTCCCAACGGTGAAAGAACTTTTGAAATCGGTCCAGTAGTTTTGGAGCCTATTCGGTACAAACAAACAAACAAACAAAAAAATCTTTCCTCTTTATAATATTGGTATAGATGAGTGTGTCTGCCTTAAGTGAAAGTTATCAAGTAACATATCAAGTTTCTCAAAAACTGCATCCTGGAACACCGTTTTCTGAGACTATTTCTAATTCCCAAGCTGTAAATAAATCTGCAACTGTAACTGATGGTACTAATCAAACTGTTACGATGCACTTCCATAATTGTTCAAATATAAACATTAGCCTCTAATTATTTTGTTTTATGTCTTATGGTTCTTAATTTTATGTAAATAAATAAACATAACGTTCTTGTTCATACGTTGCACTTACTTATTTTCTCATAGAGGGTGATAAAAAGTAGAGTATCCACCTCGAGCGCAAACACTATTTTAAGCTCGAGTGACGTACTTTGAATCCGTCGCTGCACTCAGGATACTACTTTAGAACCCCTCGCTACGCTCGGGATTCTACTCTAGGATCCTTCGCTCCGCTCTGGATTAAAATAAGCACTCTCGCCTTTAAAATATTTGTTTGCTCCCTAGGTAAACAATCTACTATTTTATAATGTTTGTATAAGATGATCTTTGGAATCATTGATTCGGTTACGGAAACTATTTCACTGAAAGGTACACTATCGCTTAGTGTCAATGAATTATTTTTACTCCAAAACATGCACGATCGCTTGTTGTACAATAGGTAACGTGAGCGAAGCCGAGGGAAAATGGTAGAAAAGGATAAATATAATGTATATCTTATATCTCGACTTTTAAACATGGTAAGAGTTTTCCTTTTATTCCTTTCATCTTTATCTTAATATGTTAATAATTTCTGTTTTTTTTTAATGTGTTGAACAGATATTTAATTAAAAGAAGTCTATAACGTCCAATTTTAATCAAATTTCGAAAGCAAATTATTTTTCTTTGATGAAATTCCTTTATTCGGAAGTTTATTTTTAGGGCAGCGGGCGACCCATATCAAACTTTTCTTTTATTGAACATAACGGTTAAAAATTACCCTGACAAGCATTGGCGTGAACATAGGTTTGTCGAAGGAAGACACCCAAACGAATGAATATCTTCTAATTGTAAAAAATCTTAAATTAATTGTTGATATAAGTATGGAACTTGACTTATGCGGACTAAACCAAATAAGTACCTGGGTTTAAACCGTGGGAAAAAATAAGAAATTTCAGTGCGTTATTTAAAGTCTATATCATCAGCCAGGTTAGTGAATTTTAGACTGGTAGACAAGGTGAAAATCTATTAGCCTAAAGTCACAGGTAGGGTTACAAGTTTGTGCGGAAGCTAAGGCGTGCCCAAGTATCAAATATATCTACGAAACTCAACGCTAACGGCGCGGTTATGTATCCAGGGCCTCTAGACCAGCTGTCGGCAACTGGTGGACCGACTGTCGAATATTGTAAAATATACCAACTTTCATATAACTATCCCTATATTCATAAATTAGAAAGCCACGTATAATCTAACTTAGTAATTATTTTAGTTACCTTGTAACGATATTACAAGTAAGTGACCTATGACTGATGTGATTTGATTAGTTTCTGTGGCTTGTATACACAATTTTATAGTGAATGAATGTATGTTGGCAGTAGACACATACATCACTTTTTGATGAAACAAGTAAAATTTCAAAATTTAAAAACCCCCTACACATTTTTATTTCATTCTACATAATTTATCTAGTATATAGTAGACACAATCAGGCAATCTATTGAACACGTAATTATGACACGATATAAACACCCCGATTCAAACAGTTAAACGCCCATAACTTTTGAACGGCTAAACCGATTTTATTCAAACATAGATTAAGGCACCTTTTATACAAAAAAAACTAAATCATAATCGGTTCACCCGTTTGGACGATAAGATGCCACAGACAGACACACATATACACAGCAACACACGTAAAACTTATAACACCCCTCTTTTTCCGGCGGGGGTTAAAAAAGGATGTTATCGCTGCATTTCAAAGAATTCCATTGTCAAAAAGAACTAATACAAGAAGAACCGCTATTTTAACGGCTGAAAACAAAAGCACTCGGCTAGATTTTTTTTAAAAGGCACCTTGCTACTCCATAGCACTTGATGAATCATGTGACATTGTTGATGATGAACAAATCTTCGTGAGATTTTTTGACATTGAAAGTTAGATGTACAAGGAAGAATTGCTAGCGATATTGCCGTTGATTGAGAGATGTAATCTCGAGGAGAAGATTTATTCAAGGCTATTGATGAATTTATTACATTAGTTACGATAAAATAGTGTGGCTTTCCACTGACGGAGGCCCAGCGATGATTGGCAAAGAAAAAAGTTTAGTAAAGAGAATCAGGGATAAAAATTCACGTGTAATATCTTAACAGTGCACAATTCATCAGACAATCGTTTGTGGAAAACTTAGCGCTACACTGAAAGACGTAATGGATAGCTTGGACAAATTTTATTTTCTAGACCTCGATAAAAATATCAACAGCTGCCGGACCCCACTTAAAAGTATTTGCCGACCCCTGCTCTACAAAAAAGTGTCCATTCTATCCGCGATTGCAATGTTCAAAATGTCAAAATCTAGGGCGCATATTTCGATAGCGCTTGGCGTTCCCATTGGATAATGCGCACTACCCATACATTTAAAAACCTGATAATGAAAGTGTATGTATAGTTGTAAGGTATAGTAGAAAGACTACTTGTAAGTTTAAACAATAATGTCATATAGTCATTTAAACGCTACGAAGTGCAAACAATATGAATGTTACTTTTAAGGTTAGGATTTGCCGAACCAAATATAAAGAAATAAATGTGCTAGAACTTATTATTAACGCTCGAAGTTTAGTCAAAGATAGGAATACTTAGCTACAAAATGGCAGTCACAAAATGGCACAGTCAAACGTCAAAAACATCCGTTTGATTCTCAATTCATACTGCATGATTAATTAATTTAATTATTATGTTATTTATAACTTATCTGTATTATACAAAGACTAATAAAGAAATAGTTACTGTAACTTAAAATAATGTATAAAACTCAGAAACAGTGCTGAATAAAGTCAAGTAGCAGTGTATAAAATGGAACGTCGTAAAAAAAGGGGAGTTGAGATGCATTCAAAACATGGTAATACTCGTACGTTAATTTTTTTTTCCTTCTTTTCTTTTAAAATTGTGAGAAGCGTAAATAATATACAATTCAATTAGCTGAATTTTAAAATGTATTTAATTTCTATACATAATAAGGTGAAAAAATGGGCATTCTGCTTTTTGTAATTATTCCAATCACTATTGGAAACTTTAATTGAAAGAATGTCACTTTTTTAGTACCTCATTTATTGCTCTAATGATTGTCAAACATCAACAGTTATGACATCCGAGTGACTTTACCACGTCACACGTCGATAGTATACGTTTTGGAGACTGTTTGTAGCTTGTTTACACGACGACGCTACAACACCGCTCCTGCACAACACCGCCTCAAAAGGAGATGACAACTCGCTGTCCACGGGCCGATCGCTTTGTCCATTCTTTTTCGACAAGCTAGCAACGTGTTTCAAGCGAGCAGTCTGCGTTGAAGCGCGTAGTAAACATGCGGTAAGCGAGACGTCAACTTTCGAGTCGTTTCGATGGTGGTAAGCTCGCTTATACGTAGCTTAGCTGTCTGCTAATGTGTGTTGTAAATGTAAAGTATGTCTGCAGAGGACGCCCTGAAGCTCACATTTCAATGAACATTATTTTGCCGGATCGGAGCGGTGTCGTATTAGTCGGCTACGATCTTTATAGACAATCGTTACCGCTAATTAGGTAGTCCCTTATTAGGTTCACATTCTACACGTGTCGAAATACGATAGATAAATAGACTTCCAAAACGCTTTAGAACGAGATCGCCTATTGCACGTGGGTGTAATCAATCGTCTTTTTCTTTACACACACAAACTAAAACTCATGTTTTTTTTCCCATGGGGGATGGCAGAAGCTACAGAACGATACCTCAAACATCTAGTCCTACACGCGCGGGTTATGAGTACTGTGAACCTGGCCTTTTTGAAGAACATCATCATTAAGATCCGTGTATGACCTTCTAGGACGTTACCTCCCGGCGTTTCCTTTCATGTCTGCCTTGTAAATACCTATGTTAGTCGCCTTTTAATCACTCCCTAACATGACCCCAAACCATCTGAGCATATTTTTTATATTTTTATGTTTAAAATTTAAACTGTCTGTTACTTAGAATAACTGGAAATAATTATCTTGAGAATTTTGAAGCTTACACTTAACTGACCTACTCCTATTTATTTCTGATGCCTTCTCTGGGTGAGAAGAGGCTTTAGCCCTGCAGTGGGAATGTAAAAGGCTGGTATTATTATTAAACTGAAGACTAAGAGCGGTTACGCACTTTATAATAATAATAAATCTTTATAATAAATCTTTATTTCTCCATAAATGCATTACATTATTTTGATCTAAAAATTGCTTAAGCTAGTGTTCCAGAGTGGAAAACCCTGACTTCTAAACTAGGTTTATGTACCTGTATCGTAGAAGCCAGTGTCCCTTCAAAGTGATGTGCTTAAAGACAAATAGGACACAATAATCAATTAGGGCAAGTTCAAGAGAAACAAAATAAAAAATAATAATAAAAAAATCATGAAAAAAAACGCAATGTAAGTGTAGTGTATGTCTAGTGTATTTGTCTGGAGTTATGTGTGTGTGGGTGTTTGAGAGTGTGTTTATGTTTGAGAAAGTGTGTGTGATTGTGGGTCTAAGTATGAGTGAGTGTGCGAGCTTATGCGATACTATAATAATTATGTTTTTTTTTTTAAATCCTCTACTATTTATTTATATAACCAAAATTGTCCAGAATAAGATACTTATCGCAATACTGAGGAGTATTGCGATAAGTTAGTTTCAGAAGATATACCTGTAACTTAGATTTGAACTGATATTTAGTATCGGGATAATTTTTTAGCACTTTATTAAGCTGGTTGTAAAGTTTCGGGCTGGCGACATAATATTGTCTTTTGGCAAACGAAGTTCTATGCGACTCCTGAGGAAACACCGTGTATTTAATTCTGCCTGTTGGCTCTGAAGATGGACGAGTATGGTGCTTACGGAGCATTGACTGAAGGACATACAGCTGCCTGACAGTTAAAACTTTAGATTCTGCATATAGCTGTACTAATGCACTGCATCCGATCCGAATCCGATAAATTTCGGTCCGAACTAGCCGTAGTATTTCCAGGTTACGCACATTATCCGAATTCCGTCCGTCTTAAATCAGTAGATACATTTCCAATTCGGATGGAACTCGGCTCTCGGATTCTGATAAAGATGCAGTGCGTAAAAAACCCTACGGAATGCCTCGATGGCCTGCGGGTCGCATGCTGATGCAACTAACCTTATTCCTCTAACAACCCTTAATTTTATTCCTATTATGATGGAAGCATAAAGTATGACAGAAGTCATTATGCTCTCTCACGTGAATTTTCAAATTTTCTAGGTAATGACCTCATGTATTTTGAAATTGCAAAATTTTGAGAAAATTTGCATTGAAGTGGTATATATCTTTATATGTTACTAGCGGACGCCTCGCGGTTTCATCCGCGTAGTTCCCGTGGGAATACAGGGATAGAAAGCCTATGTCACCCGGGGATAGTGTAGCTTCACAACGGTGAAAGAATTATTGGAATCGGTCCAGTTATTTTTAAGTTTATTCGTTACATACAAAAATACTTATATTCTTCCTTTTTAATATTAGTATTAGTATAGATAAATTATTCTGTACTTAACAGAGAATATCTATCTTATTTGCCCTTTGAGGGTGGTGTAACAAGGCTAACTCGTCTGGTTTCAAGTAGGCAATTATAGTACATTGTGTATTAAGGGCGGTAAATAAAGAAATTACGATAGAGACTCTAGTAGAAGCCCGAAGTCGAAGACTAAGGGCTTTCTGTGTCGAGGTTCGTAATTCCCGTACCGCCCGTGATACATACAATGTTTTCCATCACATTTGCGAGTAATAATTATGAATTATAGATTTTATACACAAGTCAGCACAGCTGAAATTACGAAATTCGTGAACCTTTTTTATTACACAGTGTTTCGTTCAGAAACTTTAAGGGCAAATACTTACGCAGGTATACAGCCATGACGGAGTGTAAAAAAAATTATATAATTTCGACGTTTTCATACTATAACTATTAAAATCGATTATTAAGAACATTAGTAGAGTATTTAAGTAACATGTAGCGTAATAGTTATGAATTTAATACACAAGTCAGCACAGCTATTATTACGAAATACGTGAACTTTTTTTTAAGCGGTTGGCGAATTTTTGCCCACACCACAGATCTCTCGGGATTGCTGCAATTGCATGTCTGTTTATTGTTTATTATACCATTTCATTTTATTTCATCACGCCAGTACGCTCATAAGGGGTATGCAGATCTCTCATTTCACCGGTTATGTTCAAGTTTCATGAAATCTAATCTGGCGTTAAAGGTGCCCTACTAACTTGCCTATTAGGTAGGTACAACTAAAAGTGAAAATTAAAAAAAAAGTTTTTGCAAAAAAATACTACCGACTTCCAAATACAAAACTACGAAGTGAAAAATAACTTTATTTTTTGAAGTCGGTGTCTTTCATAGGTAATTTTTTCGCGTTATGGTTTTTTGTCACTTTGTAGTTTTGTATTTGGAAGTCGGTAGTATTTTTTTGCAAAAAGGTTTTTTATTGATTCCTTTGCTAGTATCAAATATGCGCCACAAAAGGAATCTTTTGATCGCATTAAACCTTCAGGCATTCTAGAGAAAAAGCTCGTTTCTTACGGACAAACAGCGAAGTGATTCTATATGGGTTCCAAATTTTCTTTTGAGGAACAGGACCTTACCAAATGAATATCATGCATTCTTTTCTAATTTAATTAGAATTAAACCCTGTAGTAGCGTTGTATGCATTGCTGCATCATAACATGAATAATAAAACTGTTCAGTTTATTCAAAAGAACAGCACTACAAAAATAATCCGCGTAGCGGAAGAAAAATCAGTATTTCAAGTAGTTAAGTGTTGCTCAATTAAACATTGCACTTAACCCATTGGCACTGTGGGATAGTAAACCGCTGGTAGCCATGAATCTCCAGTAAACAAACGATAGCGCGATTTATTTCGATCCCAACACCATCTAGAGAACACGATGAAACACACTAGCGAAATACCAGAATTGAATTGACCCTTGTGTTATCGAAATGAAACCGAGTGAGACAGAAAAACCAGATCCGGAGTATTATAACGTGAAATTGAATCACCCTAAGCCAAAAAAGCCAGTCAAGATTCATGGGGGAATTCAAAGACTATGTATATTTGAGTATCGCTTTCTTTGAAGCTACAACTGATATGAAAACACAAATCATATACTAGCTTTAATGTTCAATTTTAAATAGATCTCTAAATTAAATTCCGGCTAAGTACGAGTTGGACTCTCGCACCGAGGGTTCCATACAAACAGCTACATTCACTAAAATAATTAGGTAAAATTACTGAACCGCATAAAAAATAATAGTACCGAACAGTGTTTTAACGAAAAGATAAACTGGATTACGGGACAAAATTACCTTTGGATAGGTCGCCGTCAGTTTACCGACTGCAAATAAAGTAATAATCGTTTTTTTATGTAGTTACAAATTAATTTACAGTCTTCGGATTCTTTTCTTTGTGGCTATGACTTCGCCTCTCGTGTTTGAGTTCGCTCGTTTTGTCGTGGGTTCCAATCTGGGCAAGTACCGATGTGACTTTTTCAAATTCAAAATTATGAGCTTTCTATGTTTATTTTCAACATTGCTAACAAGGGTGAAGGAAAACATTCTGAGGAAACTTGCCTTATAGTTAATATAAGTTTGTAATCGCCAACCCGTCTTGAGCAAACGTGATGTTCAATACTCGTGCATCTCTGTATGATAAGGGGCCTTTGCCCTGCAGTGGTACAGTTATAGGCTAGCATTATTATTTATGCATAGTGTGCTATGTGACATATTATTGTGGAATTGGAAAATTAGTTTGTAGGCTCATTTATTTACTTTTGGTATTAGTGTGTAATCTAATCACCCACGACGGAACGGAGACGGTATATGCGTTTGGGGTGAGAGGATGTTTGTGCAAATCCATGTTGCCATTTTTCTCCAAAACTACTAGTCCGATTTTGATGCAGTTTTCATTTATGGGTTCGGGTTTGATTGGTGCATGTTCTTAGACAGGTGTTGCGGTGACAACTCACCAGGGGGCGCTTCAGCAAACATTGTTTGTGCAAATCCTTGTTGCCATTTTTCTCCAAAACTACTAGTCCGATTTTGATGCAGTTTTCAGTTATGTGTTCGGGTTTGATTGGCGCATGTTCTTAGATAGGTTTTGCGGTGACAACTCAATGACCACTTTCGCCTTTCTTTTTTAGGATTCCGTACCGAAAGGGTAAAAACGGGACCGTATTACTAAGATAGATTTAGTAGTTCGATTTTTACAGTGGTTCTGCAACCACTGTAAAAATCGAACTACTAAATCTATCTTAGTAATACCTTAGTATCTAGTTGAAATTACTATCATATGCTCAGATCTGCATCTGAGCATATGATAGTAATTTCAACTAGATACCTTCAGGCGTTCCATAGAAAAAGGGACACGGACAGACGGACAGACAAAAGACGAAATGAGCCTATAAAGGTTCCTTATTTTCCGTTTGAGGAACGGAACCCTAAGAACGAATTAGCATTGTCATAACGAATTAAATTGTCACCAGCGTAGCTAGAACTTGAATTAAGCACTTTGGAATTAAGTTAACCTGCATAAGCGTGGGAAAGAGATAGAAAGAAACAAGCACAAGAAAGAACGTAGAAGCCTAGGAATGGGGCAGTTAGGCTGTAAATGACGATGATGATGAGAATCTACACTTTAAATAAATTAAGTAAGTTACGGTAGTCATAACATGTGCTTGATTTTTACAAAATGTTGTTGCATTCAGACCTCTTTACGCTCAAAGCCATGATCAAAACAAAAAAGAAAAATGTCTGCTCAAATCCCCGTTGGATGACGAGTGACATAGAACTAATTACGCGTCCGTCGCCGTCTGCATTTCAATAAGGCAATGGAATAATCCGATGGTCGGGAGCATCTGTCAGTAGATCAATTGGAATCATTGTAGTCGGACGGGACGACGTACGGAAAGGAAGACGAAGTCACCCTTGGTTTGTACAAGTTAATATGTCAAATGGTGATTGATAAAGGTAATTTCAAAGACAATTGGTAAAGGCAAGCTCTTTGTCACATAACAATTGGCTTTTGAGCAGGTGCTATTTCGATTTGGTCATGTAATTTCTGATAATGGATGACACTTAAAGTATCTATAACCATAATATAACACCTCTTTGTCACACACAAAACATTTTACAGAGAAAAGAAAGAACACAGATAGAAGAGCACAAAGGTAGTGCTTATTTCAATAGAAATTTCTTCCAGCAGACCTGAAATAGTTCACTAATAGTTCTATATATTCATAGCCTCATCATTTTTCACACAATCCCTACATTATTTCTTCCTCTAATCTTGTAGTCATTCATATCCATACCTAAAAGTATTTCTAAAAAGTCTACATGATATGTACCACTATTTATTTAACGCTATCAGTTTGTCTTTAGCAGAACAACTGAAAGAATACGGCTGGAAGTGAA